>JAPFRF010000002.1:153732613-154932613 GCA_029282475.1 Phrynocephalus forsythii | reverse complement strand
TGCCATTACACAGTTCAGGATTCCACACAGCGTAACGGTGGATTCTGTTGGACGGGTAAAGTAGCCGTGCAAATTTTGGCTTTGTGTATCTCATAATATCAGTATCCTGAAATGTTCAGTTGAAGTTTAAAATTTATTTATTTATTTAAGGAGCCCTGTGGCGCAGGGGGTAAATAAATGCCTGTACTGGAGGTAAAACTGTGCTCACGACCTGGGGTTCAGTCCCAGGTAGTCGGCTTATGGTTGACTTAGCCTTCCATCCTTCTGAGGTCGGTAAAATGAGTACCCAGCTTGCTGGTGGGTGGGGTGGGGTGGAATGTGTAGCCTGCATACTGTAATAAAACTAAACCGCCCAGAGACTATTTGAAGCGGTATGATATGGGGCGGTATATAAACAGGACACTTTGTTTTTGCTTTTATTTATTTATTTTATACAACTTATATGGCACCCACTACCCAAAGGTCTCTGTGCATACAATTCACTTCCTTTAACACTAAGTGTTTAGTGTGGAATGTCTGTGAGGCAGGTTGCTACCTTTTCCGAGGACGTAATATTATATATATATATATATATATATGTTTTCGTAGATTTTCACGGGTATAAGTATGCATGTTAGGGTGGATTCGGGTTTCTTCCCGTGTAGAAATCTGGCTGTTTTGGCGACGTTTCGACGAGGTCTCACTCGTCATCTTCAGGCTGGTGTTCTGGCTTCTTTCTTCTTGAAGCAAAGCGTGGTCTCAGTTGAAGTCCTTCTATAAATACTGCTGGGGGTGTGTGGTTTGCTTGCTTTGTTGCTGATTGCAGGTTCCTTTGTTCCTTTGTTCTTTTGTGATCTGCTGTGTGGCTGAGGCGATCGTTAAGGGATTAACTGCTGATGGCTGTTTAGATGGCTGTTTACATGCTGGTGGGTTAGATGGCTGGTGGGTTCTGGCAGTATCCTGGGCTTTGGTGGAGTGGGGTCCTGTGTCTTGTGAATTCATTTTGGTCTGGCTACGTGTCTGTGGTCTCCCAATGTTTTTTGGGGGTGTGTGAGTGTGCTCCATGTGATGACTGGAGTGGGGTGCCGCAGTAGATGGTGCAGTGGTGGTTTTGTTATTGGATGGTGGTTTCGTTTCATCTGTGGGAAGGGTCTGGGTTTGTGTTTGGTGTGGATGGAAGGTGGTGGCATCTTGTGTCCTTTTGGACCTGGTGTCAGTCTTTGTGACAGAGGCTCGTCTGTTGACCAGGGCTAGTTTCCAGATGTCAGGCAAGCGGGAGGTGTCATCACGTTTATTCATGTTGTTTGGGTGTTTCTCTATTTCAATGGCTTCCATGATTATTCGACTGTTGAAGTGTTCAGTTTTGGAGATGAGTTTGGTTCTTTCAAAGTCAATTTCATGACCTGTTGTTTTTATGTGCTGGAAGAGAGAGGAAGATTTTTCTTCTTTTTTGACTGCGTTCTTGTGTTCTGCGATGCGTGCGCTTATTCTCCTGTTTGTTTGTCCGATGTATGTGGCTGGACAGACTTTGCATGGTATTTCGTAGACTCCTTGGTTTTCTAGCTCAATCTTGTCTTTGGGGTTTCTTAAAATGTTGGCTATTTTTTGGTCGGTGCAAAAGGCTGTCTTGATATTGTGTTTGTGGAGAATTTTGCTGATTTTGTCTGTGGTGCCTTTGATGTAAGGGAGGAGGGCGGTGCCGTTGTTCTCTTCTGTTTCTTGGTTCTTGGGGGGTGTTTCCTTTTGGATTAGTTTGGTGATGGTGTTTTTTTGGAATCCGTTCGCAATTAAAACTACACAGGAAAAGATACCTACTAGATCAAACCAACAGAGATCTACTCACTCTCCACCTCAAACTCAGCAACAAAATCCACCCAACACTCTGGAACAAATCCAAGCAACTTGCCACCTGGAGAGCTGAAACAGAGACCTCCCACAAGACAGACACACACACCAACAAACTCCACAAACTGGAAAAACGCCAGAAGCCCAACCCCCCCCACAACAGCCCATGAAACAAACAGTTCACAACATATCAGACAGGACACTCACCATCGCAGAGACCAAAGTCCTTTCCAAAGGATTCAACTTTGCAATCGCCCCCAGACACATCCCCACCGAAAACATCATATGCGGAGTGGAAGCCAGCCTAACCAAAATCAACCCAGATGAAGCCAACAAAATCAGACTCCAAAGTCACCAATGTCCTCTGCTCCAGCAAACCACCCAGAAGCAATTTACACAAAGAAGAACAAAAAGCCCTCTCCAACCTGAGGAAAGACAACAACATAATCATTCTCCCAGCAGACAAAGGCAATGCCACAGTGGTGATGAACACATCCGACTACCAAGCCAAACTATCCAACCTACTACAAGAACCTGCTTACATACCTTTGAACACAGACCCCACCACCTACCTGGAAAAAACCACCAAAGCCAAAATAAAAGCCTCTCCCTTAAGTGAAGAAATCAAGCCAAGCATCATCCCCAGAGAGAAATCATCCAGATGCCCCAAGCTCTACGGCCTCCCCAAGATTCACAAAGAAGGAACACCTCTCAGACCCATAGTCAGCTCCATAGGCTCACCTCTACAAAACCTTGCCAAATTTCTTGCCAAACAACTCCAGCCCTATGCAGAATCCATCACTTCATACGTACAAAACTCGTTCCACTTCATAGAAATTATAAAGAAACAACAGACCTACAACCCAATGACCTACTCGTGAGCTTCGATGTTGTTTCGCTCTTCACACAAGTGCCCATTCAAGAAGCCTTGACAGCTATCCACAACAAATACAACCCCCCCAAACACATCCTAGATCTGACCAACCACTGCCTAACCAACACATACTTCATCCACAATGGACAAAGATACAAACAGATAGAAGGAGCACCCATGGGATCACCCCTCTCACCGGTCATCGCAAACCTATATATGGAACACTTTGAAACCAACGCGTTACAGAAGTCCGAACATAAACCCAAACTCTGGCTCAGATATGTTGACGACACCTTTGTTATCTGGCCACACGGGAAAGATAAACTGAACAACTTCCTCACACATCTCAACAGCCTACACCCCAAAATACAATTCACTATGGAAATAGAAGCCAACAACCAACTTCCCTTCCTGGACGTCCTAATCTACAAAAAACCCGACGGCTCCTTAGGACATACCATCTACCAGAAAAAAACACATACAAACCGCTACTTAAATGCACAATCACACCACCACCCTGCACAGATCAACTCCGTAGCAAAAACCCTCATCTCCAGAACCAAACACCTCGCTGACAAAGACCACCTAAAAACTGAATTACACACTCTCTCGAATGTTTTAATTGCGAACGGATTCCAAAAAACACCATCACCAAACTAATCCAAAAGGAAACACCCCCAAGAACCAAGAAACAGAAGAGAACAACGGCACCGCCCTCCTCCCCTTACATCAAAGGCACCACAGACAAAATCAGCAAAATTCTCCACAAACACAATATCAAGACAGCCTTTTGCACCGACCAAAAAATAGCCAACATTTTAAGAAACCCCAAAGACAAGATTGAGCTAGAAAACCAAGGAGTCTACGAAATACCATGCAAAGTCTGTCCAGCCACATACATCGGACAAACAAACAGGAGAATAAGCGCACGCATCGCAGAACACAAGAACGCAGTCAAAAAGAAGAAAAATCTTCCTCTCTCTTCCAGCACATAAAAACAACAGGTCATGAAATTGACTTTGAAAGAACCAAACTCATCTCCAAAACTGAACACTTCAACAGTCGAATAATCATGGAAGCCATTGAAATAGAGAAACACCCAAACAACATGAATAAACGTGATGACACCTCCCGCTTGCCTGACATCTGGAAACTAGCCCTGGTCAACAGACGAGCCTCTGTCACAAAGACTGACACCAGGTCCAAAAGGACACAAGATGCCACCACCTTCCATCCACACCAAACACAAACCCAGACCCTTCCCACAGATGAAACTCCAATAACAAAACCACCACTGCACCATCTACTGCGGCACCCCACTCCAGTCACCACATGGAGCACACTCACACACCCCCAAAAACATTGGGAGACCACAGACACGTAGCCAGACCAAAATGAATTCACAAGACACAGGACCCCACTCCACCAAAGCCCAGGATACTGCCAGCCAGAACCCACCAGCCATCTAACCCACCAGCATGTAAACAGCCATCTAAACAGCCATCAGCAGTTAATCCCTTAACGATCGCCTCAGCCACACAGCAGATCACAAAAGAACAAAGGAACAAAGGAACCTGCAATCAGCAACAAAGCAAGCAAACCACACCCCCCAGCAGTATTTATAGAAGGACTTCAACTGAGACCACGCTTTGCTTCAAGAAGAAAGAAGCCAGAACACCAGCCTGAAGATGACGAGTGAGACCTCGTGTCGCCAAAACAGCCAGATTTCTACACGGGAAGAAACCGAATCCACCTAACATGCATATATATATATATATATATATATATATATATATATATATATATATATATATATATATATATATATATATATATATATATATATATATATATATATATATATATATATATATATATATATATATATATGTTTTCATAGATTTTCACGGGTATAGGTATGCATGTTAGGGTGGATTCGGGTTTCTTCCCGTGTAGAAATCTGGTTGTTTTGGCGACGTTTCGACGAGGTCTCACTCGTCATCTTCAGGCTGGTGTTCTGGCTTCTTTCTTCTTGAAGCAAAGCGTGGTCTCAGTTGAAGTCCTTCTATAAATACTGCTGGGGTGTGTGGTTTGCTTGCTCTGTTGCTGATTGCAGGTTCCTTTGTTCCTTTGTTCTTTTGTGATCTGCTGTGTGGCTGAGGCGATCGTTAAGGGATTAACTGCTGGTGGCTGTTTAGATGGCTGTTTAGATGCTGGTGGGTTAGATGGCTGGTGGGTTCTGGCAGTATCCTGGGCTTTGGTGGAGTGGGGTCCTGTGTCTTGTGAATGAATGAATTCAGCAAAATTCTCCACAAACACAATATCAAGACAGCCTTTTGCACCGACCAAAAAATAGCCAACATTTTAAGAAACCCCAAAGACAAGATTGAGCTAGAAAACCAAGGAGTCTACGAAATACCATGCAAAGTCTGTCCAGCCACATACATCGGACAGACAAACAGGAGAATAAGCGCACGCATCGCAGAACACAAGAACGCAGTCAAAAAAGAAGAAAAATCTTCCTCTCTCTTCCAGAACATAAAAACAACAGGTCATGAAATTGACTTTGAAAGAACCAAACTCATCTCCAAAACTGAACACTTCAACAGTCGAATAATCATGGAAGCCATTGAAATAGAGAAACACCCAAACAACATGAATAAACGTGATGACACCTCCCGCTTGCCTGACATCTGGAAACTAGCCCTGGTCAACAGACGAGCCTCTGTCACAAAGACTGACACCAGGTCCAAAAGGACACAAGATGCCACCACCTTCCATCCACACCAAACACAAACCCAGACCCTTCCCACAGATGAAACGAAACCACCATCCAATAACAAAACCACGACTGCACCATCTACTGCGGCACCCCACTCCAGTCACCACATGGAGCACACTCACACACCCCAAAAAAATTTGGGAGACCACAGACACGTAGCCAGACCAAAATGAATTCACAAGACACAGGACCCCACTCCACCAAAGCCCAGGATACTGCCAGAACCCACCAGCCATCTAACCCACCAGCATCTAAACAGCCATCTAAACAGCCACCAGCAGTTAATCCCTTAACGATCGCCTCAGCCACACAGCAGATCACAAAAGAACAAAGGAACAAAGGAACCTGCAATCAGCAACAGAGCAAGCAAACCACACACCCCCAGCAGTATTTATAGAAGGACTTCAACTGAGACCACGCTTTGCTTCAAGAAGAAAGAAGCCAGAACACCAGCCTGAAGATGACGAGTGAGACCTCGTCGAAACGTCGCCAAAACAACCAGATTTCTACACGGGAAGAAACCCGAATCCACCCTAACATGCATACCTATACCCGTGAAAATCTACGAAAACAAATATCCGACCTCTGGGAGGAAACCTTCCAGCTGACCAGAACCTACGAGAAACTAGAAGTCCGAAGAGCCACCATCTTATGTGACATTGCATTCCTATGCAACTGCCGAGACAAAAATGTGATCCCCACAAGCTTCCAACTGAAATTCCACTCAAAAACCCCATCCAGCGAAAGGATCCTGAAAAGAACAGAACTAGCCCTAATCAGAAGCGAACTACACAGGAAAAGATACCTACTAGATCAAACCAACAGAGACCTACTCACTCTCCACCTCAAACTCAGCAACAAAATCCACCCAACACTCTGGAACAAATCCAAGCAACTCGCCGCCTGGAGAGCTGAAACAGAGACCTCCCACAAGACAGACACACACACCAACAAACTCCACAAACTGGAAAAACGCCAGAAGCCCAACCCCCCACACAACAACCCATGAAACAAACAGTTCACAACATATCAGACAGGACACTCACCATCACAGAGACCAAAGTCCTTTCCAAAGGATTCAACTTTGCAGTCGCCCCAGACACATCCCCACCGAAAACATCATATGCGGAGTGGAAGCCAGCCTAACCAAAATCAACCCAGATGAAGCCAACAAAATCAGACTCGAAGTCACCAATGTCCTCTGCTCCAGCAAAACACCCAGAAGCAATTTACACAAAGAAGAACAAAAAGCCCTCACCAACCTGAGGAAAGACAACAACATAATCATTCTCCCAGCAGACAAAGGCAATGCCACAGTGGTGATGAACACATCCGACTACCAAGCCAAACTATCCAACCTACTACAAGACCCTGCTTACATACCTTTGAACACAGACCCCACCACCTACCTGGAAAAAACCACCAAAGCCAAAATAAAAGCCTCTCCCTTAAGTGAAGAAATCAAGCCAAGCATCATCCCCAGAGAGAAATCATCCAGATGCCCCAAGCTCTACGGCCTCCCAAGATTCACAAAGAAGGAACACCTCTCAGACCCATAGTCAGCTCCATAGGCTCACCTCTACAAAACCTCGCCAAATTTCTTGCCAAACAACTCCAGCCCTATGCAGAATCCATCACTTCATACGTACAAAACTCATTCCACTTCATAGAAATTATAAAGAAACAAGACCTACAACCCAATGACCTACTCGTGAGCTTTGATGTTGTTTCGCTCTTCACACAAGTGCCCATTCAAGAAGCCTTGACAGCTATCCACAACAAATACAACCCCCAAGCACATCCTAGATCTGACCAACCACTGCCTAACCAACACATACTTCATCCACAATGGACAAAGATACAAACAGATAGAAGGAGCACCCATGGGATCACCCCTCTCACCGGTCATCGCAAACCTATATATGGAACACTTTGAAACCAACGCGTTACAGAAGTCCGAACATAAACCCAAACTCTGGCTCAGATATGTTGACGACACCTTTGTTATCTGGCCACACGGGAAAGATAAACTGAACAACTTCCTCACACATCTCAACAGCCTACACCCCAAAATACAATTCACTATGGAAATAGAAGCCAACAACCAACTTCCCTTCCTGGACGTCCTAATCTACAAAAAACCCGACGGCTCCTTAGGACATACCATCTACCAGAAAAAAACACATACAAACCGCTACTTAAATGCACAATCACACCACCACCCTGCACAGATCAACTCCGTAGCAAAACCCTCATCTCCAGAACCAAACGCCTCGCTGACAAAGACCACCTAAAAACTGAATTACACACTCTCTCGAATGTTTTAATTGCGAACGGATTCCAAAAAAACACCATCACCAAACTAATCCAAAAGGAAACACCCCCAAGAACCAAGAAACAGAAGAGAACAACGGCACCGCCCTCCTCCCTTACATCAAAGGCACCACAGACAAAATCAGCAAAATTCTCCACAAACACAATATCAAGACAGCCTTTTGCACCGACCAAAAAATAGCCAACATTTTAAGAAACCCCAAAGACAAGATTGAGCTAGAAAACCAAGGAGTCTACGAAATACCATGCAAAGTCTGTCCAGCCACATACATCGGACAGACAAACAGGAGAATAAGCGCACGCATCGCAGAACACAAGAACGCAGTCAAAAAGAAGAAAAATCTTCCTCTCTCTTCCAGCACATAAAAACAACAGGTCATGAAATTGACTTTGAAAGAACCAAACTCATCTCCAAAACTGAACACTTCAACAGTCGAATAATCATGGAAGCCATTGAAATAGAGAAACACCCAAACAACATGAATAAACGTGATGACACCTCCCGCATGCCTGACATCTGGAAACTAGCCCTGGTCAACAGACCCTCTGTCACAAAGACTGACACCAGGTCCAAAAGGACACAAGATGCCACCACCTTCCATCCACACCAAACACAAACCCAGACCCTTCCCACAGATGAAACGAAACCACCATCCAATAACAAAACCACGACTGCACCATCTACTGCGGCACCCCACTCCAGTCACCACATGGAGCACACTCACACACCCCAAAAAAACATTGGGAGACCACAGACACGTAGCCAGACCAAAATGAATTCACAAGACACAGGACCCCACTCCACCAAAGCCCAGGATACTGCCAGAACCCACCAGCCATCTAACCCACCAGCATCTAAACAGCCATCTAAACAGCCACCAGCAGTTAATCCCTTAACGATCGCCTCAGCCACACAGCAGACCACAAAAGAACAAAGGAACAAAGGAACCTGCAATCAGCAACAGAGCAAGCAAACCACACCCCCCCCAGCAGTATTTATAGAAGGACTTCAACTGAGACCACGCTTTGCTTCAAGAAGAAAGAAGCCAGAACACCAGCCTGAAGATGACGAGTGAGACCTCGTCGAAACGTCGCCAAAACAACCAGATTTCTACACGGGAAGAAACCCGAATCCACCCTAACATGCATACCTATACCCGTGAAAATCTACGAAAACATATATATATATATATATATATATATCTCCACATAATCCAGGCATCCCATCATTGTCACTTTCTTTTTTCTTTTTAAAGTCACTCATTTAACAAACACGTTGTCTGTCCTTCTTTTAACAAGTATTGAAATGATGGAATGCAATGTAAGACTGTTGCAGTGTCAAAACACAATCATGCTTTTTCCTTTTTTTTTTTTCATTTTTGGGGATGGCCTTTCTGACCTTTTCCTCGTGATGTTTGATGGAAAGTTTGTCTTACTTGCTTTTTAAAAATTGGCACAGGAGAGTTAGAACACGGTAGCACCCACTTCACTGATTTTTCATTATTTTAGTAATAAAAATATAGGCGTTAAAATATTATGACACTAATTAACAGGTTTTCTTTACAAGGGTGAAAAAAAAGGCCAGCTCCAAAAATAGAGATGGCAAACATGTGCTTTGTTTCAAATGCTGGCTCAGTGGCGATGCCTCTTCCTCGCCTGTAAAATCTGTTCTAGGTCAGCTACAGGGCCCTAAAAGGTGCCCCCACACAGAGTAAGCGCAGTGCTTTCAGTAGCATGGGACGCTTATCACTTGAAACTATTTCTCTGATAACAGCCTTGGCAATTCCATGGGCGTGTTGCCGAAACCTGAAGGAAGCCTTAAGCTTCAGGCTCTTTCTACAGCCCATCCTGTCACCCCCTAATGCAGGCATGTCCAAACTTCGGCCCTCCTGGTGTTTTGGACCACAACTCCCAGAATTCTAAGTTTAGATTGCCAATGGCAAAGGACTGTGGGAGTTGTGGTCCAAAACATCTGGAGGGACAAAGTTAGGGCATGCCTGCCCTAATGGTTGTCAGCTTGATTCAAAGGGTTTGCACTGCCTTTGAATTAGAGTATCTCCCCCTCGCCTTCTGTCACATGATGACAGCAACATGTCACTGGCGGGCTGTGGGACCCTCTGGAGCTTAAACACAGTTCTCAGCGCCTGGGGTCCTCAGTAGGCCCCTTCCGTTTTAAAAATATATAGCTCTGGTGGTTTTGTTGCACCCTCAATGGGGGCAAGTCTTCTGTGGTTTGAGAGACCCCACCACCATTCCTAACACCCTTCCATTTAACAAAAATAAAATAAAATAAAAATATGTTTGGCCACTATAAGGTGCAAGCAGGCACCCAGATTGCTGTCTAGTGACTGGGGCTGGTCACTGGGATCACATAACTGGCCCGTTACCATGGCTGCACTGGCTGCCGATCTATAGCTAGGAGGGATTCAAAGAGCTGGTTGTAACCTATAGAGCTCCAAAGGGCTTTGGGGCCACGCTCTCTCAACAAACGCATCACCTGCATATGAAGTGTTAAAATCATTAGGGGAGGCCCTTCTCTTGGTTACCCTCACCCTCATGGTTAGGTTTGGTGGGGGCACAAGAGAGATTCTCCTTTGTCACAGGGTCCCAGATGTGGGTACGGCCTCCCACTTGAAGGCAGTCTGAGGGTGGGACCACTAGAGACACAAAACAATGGAAGGGGAAGAGAGGACGGGGCAGGTTTGCCGCACATGTGGAGGAAATGGGAAACCAGCGAAAGTGTTGAAGCAGAGATCGTCTGTGGCCTGAAGTAGGAAAGAGAGGAGATGATCCCAACACCAGCTAGATTTTTTTTTTTACCCGCAAGAAGAGCTAAATGTCTTATTATTTTGTCAGGAGGAACAGTGTCATTCGATGCTGGCTTGAAGCTGGGGAAAGGATGGGAGAGGGAGGAACCAAAAGCACAGTCAAGGTCGGGGCTTAGCATAATGGAAGGCGAAGGTGTCCCCTGAGAATAATTAAAGAGAAGAAACGGTTCGTTTTAAGGTACGCTGAGCTTACCTTAGATGGAGGTGTTAGCCAAGCAGTTTAGAACTCATGGCTGAGGAGAAGAGAAGTTAAAGGCTTGTTTATTTTATTTTATTTCTTTAAAATATCTTTACCCTGCCTTTCTCCTTCAAAAGGACCCAATGCGGCTTGCATCAGACAATATTTAGAAGCTAAAAAGAGTAAGTCTACAAATATGAAAAAGTAGTAAACAAATGGCACAATAGGACTGTCAACAAAAGCAACAACAAAAACACATTCATAGCAGTAAGGCATAACAAACCCCCTCTCAGGTAACCAGTCACTCAGGGAAAGACTTTCTGAAGAGAAAGTGTGTCTGTTTTTGAGTGTCAGATAAAAGGGCAAAAAAACAAGTGAGAGCCGTGACATGCCTTTGGAAGGACTGGGACAATTAAAACACCTCCCTCCTTTCAATTCGGATGCAGCCGAAGAACATCCAAGCTCTGTGCTTCAAGTAAACTGCATGGTTTTTTTCCCATCTTGCCATGGACTCTACATCTAAGAAATAACTCCTGGCAAATCCATCTTTTGCCATGTTATTACCTATTGGTACTGCTCTGAGGAAGGGGGTTTTGCCACCAAAATATTAGCATTTTTTTTTTTTTATAGTAGCCTAAAGGTATCACCTGTTCCACTTTTGTAAATAGAAAGGGTTAATTCTTGCTTACACAGAAGGCGGTAGTGAGGTGTGAGGCAATCTATAGCTCAGAGTTGGAATATTTCACTCTGTTTGAGGATCATTGGTTTGTTGAACTTTTTTTTAAAAAAGTGGCTTACATCTCTTTCTTTGCGTGGCCCTAGGTGTGGGTTGCTGACCGAGCCAACAGACGAATCCAGGTTTTTGACAAAACCACCGGGGAATGGCTGGGCTCTTGGAATAGTTGCTTCACAGATGATGGTCCTTATTCTGTCAGGTACAGTATCTGTCCATTTGCATGTGAAGGTGTGCCGAGGCAGGACAGGGAGTAGGGGCCAGTTTTTACATTCTGCATGGCTCCACTGGTTGTGTAAATATTTGACATTGTCTACTGTAAAGGTTCTGTGGGGTTTATCCCACAGTGTCCTTAAAACTGGTTCACAAAAAGGAAGCCGTGTAATTGAGTTTTACTGAGAGCAGATCTTATGCAGAGGCGCACGTGTGAATTGTCTGCCAGGCTCCTTTGATATTTCTTTCTTTCGCCCAGAAAGCTCCCATCTAAACAGCACACAGGACTGCCAAACCTAAATAAGGCTGCTTTTACACGACCCCTAAAATCCGAGGCAAAGAGCTCCCAGATGAGGAGCTTAAAATTGTTTTCCCACCAGCTGCGGACTTTAAACAAAATAAAGTACGACCATGCCCACCTAAGCACGCCCCAGCACAGTTTAGAAGTACCTGGTCTCCAGAGGGAAAAAAAATTCCAATGCGGATTGTAAAGCTGTGGATGCCGGGCTCCCCTTGCCTTCTGTTTGTTTGTTTTGTCCCCGCCGCCCCTTTAAGAGACAGGAATCGGTATGGGCTGTTCTGAAAGCCAGAGGGAGGTGAGCCTGCATTCTTTTCTTATTTTTTTCTCCCTCCCCTCACTGCAGACAGGAGCAATGGAGTGCGGAAGAGTGGAAACACAGGAAGAGGAACAAACCCCACGATCTCTGGTCCAAAATTAAGTTGTCAGCAGATTTTAGAGGTCGTGTAAAAGTGCCCTGACTCTCCAATCTAATTTGACACCATCTGACCTGGACTGAAAGCTATGCTTATGTCAAGCACAAGTTCTTGACCTAGATATGCCCATCTCCCTTACTTTAAAAAAGCCCTTGCTAGATCAGCCTTGTGTGGTTTGCCATGAGATTAATCTTGTAAAGAACTTGATTACCTAAGATTAACCTCCTTGCAAACAGCATCTTGCCATGTTTGGACTTTTGGTACTTGCCTTTCTCCACAATTGCTTGCAATGGCATTTTATTTTTTATTAGTGGCCTTTAAAAGTATTACCTAAAACTTAGTCTTGCATTTGTATTTTGCAATGGCCACCTGGCTCCCCACGTTTATTTCAGTAGATCCATGTACAGCAGTTTTTCAGGTGTAAATGAATGGAATATGACCTCTGCTCCTGTGTGACATGACACTTACATGGTGGGATCTTTTGGTCCAGATTGAGCAGTCCAATTCCAGTCTATTCCTTTAATTAGTCTCTTTTTCTTCTTTCACTGACAGATTTACCCCTGATGAGAAGTTTATCGTTGTAGCCCATCTGAATACAGATAGGATATCCATTTTGGCTGCCCCGCCAATTGGATCAATTGGGGACTGTGTTGTAGTGGACTCAATTCAACTTGCTCATGAAGTCAAGCCCCATCTTCTGGATGTCAGTAAGGAGACAGGAGCAATTTATGTGGCAGAAATTGGAGCTCAGCAAGTCCAGAAATATGTGCCTTTACCTCTTCGCGGGCACGTTCTGGCTCCTCTGTCTTCCTTTGGATTGCCGTCTATTCTGTAACACAGGAACTCTTGAACCTGAGTTTCCCATTGATTTTCTCATCTGTGCCTGTCTCAGGGACCTAATTGTTTGCAATTTTAAGGTGTTTGCTGGATGTTGTAGACCAGGCATATCCAAACTTCGGCCCTTCTGATGTTTTGGGCCACAACTCCCAGAATTCCAAGCCTAAATTTCCAGTGGCATAGGAATATGGGAGTTGTGGTCCAAAACACAAATTTGGAGGGATGAGGTTTGGACATGCCTGTTGTAGACTGTTGAATGGATCTCTCAGCCTTGTTTATTCTTAAAATACGTTTCAGAGGTAAGCGCTGCCTGTCACTTCTATCATTTTGAAATTTCAATTTCAGTCAGCTATCCGGTGTTTTCTGCTGGATTTATCTTCCAGTGCAGTGGTGGCAAACCTTCAGCATTCCAGATGTTTTGAACCACATCTCCCAGAATTCCAAGCATAGACTGCCAATAACAAAGGACTATGGGAGTTGCAGTCCAAAACATCTGGAGTGCCAAAGGTTCAACATCACTGTTCTAGTGTATTGTGCTCTTCTTTGATAGTATTCGTGTACATTGTTGTGGAATTTACGGGAGCCAATGGATTGCTCTGGATCGAAGCACTTCGAAGAATCACAAACATAAATTCAGGTTTAAGTTACAGGTTTAAGTTCTGATCCAAGGCTGTAGTTGCAGCTACCAGAATTTTGCAGTAGGAATGCTTGCACTTCCACCCATGTACCCTTGCATTTTGTAGTTTTCCTCCCTGACATTCCACTTGATATACAGTAATTTGTATTATTTGCAATGAAATTTTGGTGCTGCAGAATTACCAAGAGAAAAATCTGGTTTAAGAACCTGAAACAAGCTCTGTAGGCTTCTACGTCGCAATAAATATGTCAAGCCTTTGTGACACCATAAGCCTCTGTTGTTCTCCCTGCATCAGACCAATGCAGCTCTGTCTCCAACTCCCCCCCCCCCAAAAAAAGTATGTGACCTGTGGCTACAGGCAGAGCATCTCTGAACTACCTCACTTCCCAGGGTAGGGAGGAAGGTGGGATACACATGAAACATGCAAACAGAAACAGAAACATGCAAACAGAAACAGAAAGGTGCTTATTTGGAAGTGCCCATGGCGCATGCTAGATTTTAACCAAAGGGAAGTGGAAATGGAAAAGTGATAACTACACTGTGTGGAAAGAATTCATTTCCCGTCTGGTGGGTCCAACGGTCTTGTTGGGCCCTTTTTCTTGCCACCGTCTTGGAAATGCACAAGGAGGTGGCGAGCCTCACAACATTTTCTGATAAACACTTCCACGTGACTTCAGTAAGGAGTCCTGCCTGTATCCTCACCTCTACTGCCATGGATCTCCAGAGGTACGTGATCAGGTAGAATGTGCCCCTTTTGCCCATGGCATCTGGCTTTTTACTACAGGAATGCGGGTTATCAAGTCCCACTTTATTCACTTTGTCAGCAGACACGGCCAGCCGGCAAACACTTTACTGGCCACTGGAACCTTTAAAGCCATCGACCTGGAGTGAGGGATGTTAGGCTCTCCAGATGTTCTCAAGAAGAACATCCACGGTTACTTGCCAGTGCCCATTGCTGGCAGGTGAATGCTGTAGGGCAAAAAACATCTGGAGAGCTAGAGGGTTCCTCACTTCATCATCATCATCATCATCATCATCATCATCCCTTTATTGTCCAAGTACAACATGTGTACAATGAAATTGGCTGAGCCTCCCTCCCCACCACCAACACCGTCCCGCTAACAATCACCAAGTCCTGCCAAACGGAGAGAAAAGATTTAGAATGCCACTCAGTTATGTAAGACATTTATTTACACTGATGCTAAAATACGAACAGAAAAGTACACTTTATATTAAATTACAAAGAAGAATAGTAAAATACAGCACAATACACCAATAATTAACTAACAGTATTAGTTTAAAAAAACACTTGGAAGATGTCTGTCATTGCCCTTGCATAAGTAGTATTACTCAACTGCATCACTCACACAATTCTCTTTGGACAAAATTGTCCTCTCACTGCCCTTTGCGGGAATGCTTTATCTAAAAGGCTACATATGCTGAGTAAAATATTGCATTTTTATAACAATCTTGAGAATGTTGAGGTTAATAAAATTTATATAGCCCTGAAGAGGCCATTAATAAAACTTGAGAAAATGTGTACATGGATTATATAAAATACTGAACAAATGGTCCATTAGTCCATTAGGTTGCGGTATAATACTGAAATTCAAATAAAATAATTAGGAGGGGGAGGGAAATACGAAGTGCACAAATGATTCAACGCAACTGCTCTCTTCCACTGTCCTAACACCCAAAGCAGCGATGGAATAAGCAAGCTTGCAGTGGTCTCAAACCAAGTGACGGACCGAGTCAACAGGAATGACGCTTCCTTTGTTGCTATTCCTTGGTGGAGTATGAAAGCAACAATGCCCACCCCCCCCAAACCCCCGTCCTCAGAAAGGAGAATGTGTGCCTTGCAGAAACATTTCTGCGCACATTTCTCCTTCACGTGAGAGCAGAGAATAATGGCAGCGGAGGAAGTGACTCTTGGCCTCGTCCTCTGTCGCTGCTTCACGGGGACCCTTTGAAGCCACCCTGTGAAGAAAGGAAAGGAAGAAGAGGACATGTCGGCCTCTTTGTTCCTTCTCTATGGAGTGAATGGGGGGGGGGGAGGACGCTTATCAGTGGAGGAAAAAGATGAAAAAAAGCAAAAACCCACTGAGATTTAAAAGTGATTTTTTTTCATCCCAAAGGGAGGTGGAAATGCATGCATGCACTGGTCGAGAAAAGGTATCTGTGGTTATATTAACACGAAAGGAAGACGGTGGGTGTCATGCGCGAAACAAAGCATGAAGGCTTTGATCAGGTCACAATTATGTATTAAATCCCAAGTCTGTAAACCTAGCTTAACCCCTTTCTGGTCATGAACATGTGCTTCAACTAGGAATAATATGGGCGTAGGATATTTTCCCTCAGGTTCCTTTTTTTGCCACTTGCCTATCAAAAGATGGCATTTGTTTTCTAATCAAAAAGAGAGAGAGAGAGACTACACTTGTGTTAATATGTGGCATGGTTCTACGTAGGAGGAAGTACAAGGGTGAGTTGCTCTGTATGTTTCTAAGAAGAGAGAGAGGGAGAGAGAGAGAGAGAGAGAGAGAGAGAGAGAGAGAGAGAGAGAGAGAGACGGGCCTAATGTGGTGGTCTGTGCTTTTTAGATGAAGGTGAACAAGATGGTGTCACCTCTGGCCATATGACCTGAGTAACAGCGCCTTCCACTGTGGACTCGATGCCAGCCGCTCTGTGGCACACAGAAGACAAGACTGGACAAACTGAAGGCTTCCCCCCGTGTGTAATATTAATATGTGAGGTTTCCACTTGTTAATGTGTGTATGAAGGCAAAGTGTCTGTGCAAAAGTAGGCGGGTGTGCTTTCAAGAGCCTCCTTCAGAGCGAGTCTCTTCATTTTAAGTCCATTTTCAAAGTAAAAAACGTCAAATGGGGGCTCAACCCATCAGGTTGGGGAAGCCTCTAAACTTCTGAGTTCCAAGGCGAATACTTTTAAGGCCTGAAGAGAGGTGCTCTCCACATACACACGTAGACAAGTACCAGCTGCTCCTGCTGTGCGCTGAAGTGACTCTTCACTTCAGGGAAACCAGTGCTTACTCACAACCAGGTGAGTTACAAAACTGCTAAGAAATGACCTCAAATTTTCTAACATGTGAAAGAATCCTTTATAAGGCGATACCCTTGTCTCCCAGTATGTGTTTTTAAAAAAATACCCTTTCCATTGAGGGGCTGCTAAAATCTCCACATTGTTCCTCCTGAGATGGAGGTTCCCTGGAGTCTTATTAGACCACAATAGGCTAAGGAAAATGTAGTGGGAGCCTAAAGTCCCATGTGGTTTTATACCCCAGAGATACGGAGAGCACTCCACTATTGACAGTGTAACACCTCAGTTCCAACAATATTGTCTCTTGTTTGTATTGACCTGGTTACAGTGAAGAGTCCATGTGCCCTCCTTCCAATGAAAGTGTGCATACTCCTTTTTCTTTTTCATTTCCCCCTTCCCTTCTCCCTCTCTAAACGGATTTCCTCTCGTGCGGCGTCCTTCTGCCCTCAGTAAGGGTACTGCTTTTGCTTCTTGCCGGAGAAACAGGCCAGCCAAGTGCAGATCAGCATGGCTGCAGCAGCTCCCCCACCGGTGCAGTAATAAGCCCAGCCGATTTCACAGGTCCCTGTAGGGGAAGAAAACAACAGGCAAAGAGCAGTATTATCAGAAGAGGTATCCTTCTACCACATTTCTAATGGAAAAACACATTTTAAAAAAAAAAGGTTGTTTAAGCTGACCTACCCTGTTTTCCCAAAAATAAGACCTACCTCCAAAATAAGCCCTAGCAGGATTTCTATGCATTTGTTAAATATAAGCCCTACCCCGATAAGACCTAGTGATGGGCGTGGCTATGCCTGCACTCACTCACTCACTCACTCAAACACACACACACACACACACACACACACACACACACACAGTGCACATTGCCCCTCCCTTTCCATCCATGTGTAACCCTCCCCCTTCGCTTGAGCCACCAAAGTTACCATACTTTGTAGCATGTTTGCTTGCAGTTCCTAGTTCCCCAAAAATAACACCCACCCCAAAAATAAGCCCTAGTGTATCTTCTTAATAAATATAAGACAGTGTCTTATTTTTTTGGGATTCACAGTAAGTCATACCTCCACCTCTAACGTAATGAGGAATGTGGTCATACGTTGGGGGCATTCTTTTTAATCTTATGCATGAGGCAGGATAGAGTATGGAGGAGTTGCTTTTTGGGGGGGACTGCAATTCCCAGAATCCCCCTTCCCCAGCTCTCAGAGTCTCAGGGGACCAGGGGACCTTGAGAGCAGCAGTCCATACGAGTAACTAGCATGGGGTGGAGGCAGCACTCCATGATGGTTCTTTTCTGTGAGTCGGACATGCAGAAGTGGTTGGCTAGCCATTGACATTTGTCTCACAGAGAAGGTATATATCATTTAAAGCACTCTCAGCCTTCCTATTGCAAGGTCATGGCAAGCCAGTGCAAGGAATAGAAGGAATAGAAGGAATAAAACCTCCAGATTTATGTATGCCTTCCATGAGATAATGGGGTATTGGTGTCTGGCTCTCATCTCCTGCGTAAGGTCATTCCAGAAGCTTAGAATTCTGCACCAGTCGATGTTTACTTCTGATTTCCATCATGTTAGTGTTCTGAAGGCTTGTAAATCATTATGGCCATAATGGAAAACCATATTCACTTACCCAGTTCAAACTGGTTGGAAATGTTACCACAGGTCTGTCGGACTTCTTCACTGTCCCAGCCCAAAGGATACAGAGCACATCCAGAACCAATTAACAAGCCTGTCCAGGGGGAAAAAAACAACAAATGTAAAGGAAGGGAAACCAGCAGCAGGTTTTCTGACAATAGGCCAATTCTCCTAAATAATATAAAGTGTTGTATCCCATGGGATTTGTTTAGTCACAGTGTTAAACAACCCGCAGATTACTTTAGAGCAGGCATGTCCAAACTTTGGTCCTCCAGATGTTTTGGACCACAACTCCCACAGTCCTTTGTCATTGGAAGTCTAAGCTTAGAATTCTGGGAGTTGTGGTCCAAAACATCAGGAGGGCTGAAGTTTGGACATGCCTGCTTTAGAGTGTGTGCTACAAATCCTGCCACCTCTGGATCCCTTCTCTACTGGTTTTCTGCCAAACTTACAGCAACTGCTCTTTCCCAGTGACTTGGGACCACAATTCTTCAGCAAGTGTGATCAATTGTGAGAGTTGTAATCCAAAAGGGGGAGATTTCCCCCCAATCTCTGCTTCCCTCCTGCTGGCAGATGTGAGGAAAGAGGAGGTCTGCGCGAAACACATGAGGGGGAAAAGTAGAAAGACATTTCCCTCAGTGGGGAAGGAGGACAGAACAGGCACACAAGGCCCCTGAAGTTGTGGGGTTTCCTGAAAAGTGATTCTACCTATACCAGTCGGCACCAGATCTTTACCAATGAGCCCTTTCCCATTTAACCCAACCACCCCCTCCTCGTTATGTACTTCCTCAGCAACCAGCTTTGCAAAGTAAGCTCATTTTTACCTCCAAGTGACCATTCATAAAACAAAGTGTTAACAACATGCCAGATACAGGGTGAGGGGAAGCTCATGCTATGACAAGGGGACATTTTTCACCACCCAAGGGAGACTGTTTCTAAATGCATGCTAAATTTATCACCTAGTTTGACCTTGGCTTGGTAGAATGACAAGGTTCCCTTTTTACAGCCACTAAATAGATACTATACCTAGTTAGTGCCTTCTGAACTTGCCTATTTTTGAAGTGGCTTAAACAGAACCTCTATTGAAGGGATAGAGTATTATATTATAGACAGAAAACAAGAAAATTAGATTTCTCCAGCATATATTTTAGCTTTACCATAATCATGCCATTCTGTTGAGTTTTTATTGTATTTTGTTTATATATATATAAAACTAGCTTTCCTCGGACTGCCGAAGCTGTTTGGATGAGCAACAAAATGTTTCAGGCTCTCAAGAAAAGAAGTCCAGTTGCCATGACTGAGAATCTTCACAAACAGGAAGTGGGGCTTTGGTTCATGAAAACATATGGTAGCCTCCTTCCCTCCTTACATTCTCTAGATGTGTTGTGCTACAACCTTCACCCTTCCAAGTCAACATCTGGTGAGCATCAGGATGAGTGCTGTTGAAGGAACCTGGGCTTTGTTGTTTCAGCATCTTCCAGAGCGACAATAATGCCTCCCAATGAAACCTTTTGCTGTTTTCTTTAATGACAACTGGGCTGAAACAATGCACTTGGTTTTTCAGAGGAAGGTTGTTCCCAGTAAGAGCATCCCCTCAACCCCACCCACTTTTGGGTTTGTTGTTGTTGTTGTTGTTGTTGATCTTGTTGTTTTGGGGGACTGCATCATCAATATGTGCCATTTTTGGATTGGGAGAAGGTTTGAAGGGATACCACAAATACGACTGGCGGACCACGTGCAGACCACAGTTTATATTGTTCCCACTCTGCAATGGCCAGAGGTGGGGAAGAAGAGTCTGGCTGTGACCTAATGAATTTGTCAGAATTTTATAGTTGCTTCTGCCACAACAGACTAAGATGTCCCCCTTTTTAGAAATGGAGGGGAATGATTTCCATAATTTAAATGAGCATGATTCCCAAGGTACTGTTTCAATCATGGATTTACAATTCAAATAATGACAGATGCTACCAAAAACCTAGCTCAAGTGATGAGAGACACAGAATAGCAATGGAAACTGTCTTCCCGAGTAAATAAAAGGATAGTTTAGAGTACCCTCATCTATGAGATCTGTAGCAAGGCACCCCAGTGGCAAATCCTTAATTGGATCGATGGTACCGAATGAAGAGAATGCTGTATACTTGCAATGGCAATAGGGAATTTAAAATTGTCATAGAATTTTTAATTTAATCTGCTAAGGAGGAAAGCAAATTAAATGTTAATCACATTATAAAACATGTAACTTTTATAATTAATATCTATTGAACTGGAACGTGAGTCTTGAAACATCTCTTAAGAATTGTTCTAGTTTTGTAGTATTTTTCAAAGAACGGAATCAGTGCTGTTCAGCTTGGCCCAGAGTATGGTTACATATGGGGGGGGCAGTATTTGAATTGGGTTTAGCATGTTTGAAAAGAGCTTTTAAAAAGAGGAGTACATGACACAGAGGGAAGTATAAACTTTTTTGTTTGGGAAGCATGGTTTTTTTGGTAGGAAAGTGAGGTATTTTATTTGGCTGTTTTTAAACCCCTTCTCAAATACTGTAAATTTGTTTTCTATTGTTGTGGCATATATAAACCCTCTGTTAATGGGAATTGTGTCTGTGGGGTTTGCCACACACTGGTGTGCCCTCTGTGCTTCCATTCCATCTCCACCTCCTGTGTGTGCATGTGTCTGTCTCCCTCCTTCATTGCTCTCTCGCTCTCTCTCGCTCTCTGTATGTGTGTGCCCACACACGTGTGCATGTGTGCCTAGACAATGTCTCTTTACAATTTCAGCTCCTTATCTCCCTGACAAGCCTTGTTGAGGTAGAATGTGTCTCATCAGTTTCAGCCCAGCTCCATTCATCCTGCACTACCATTATTACTTACTTACTTACTTACTTACTTACTTACTTACTTACTTACTTACTTATTATTATTTTTTCCCACCTTAAAAGATACATAATGGAAAACAGAATTGAAAAGCTAAAAACAATAAGTATACAAATATTTTAAAAGAATTAAACATGTATCATATTAAAATGGTAAAGAAAATCAATATTAACATTATGCTATGCCAGGTTGCAAGAAATACGTTTTTAAAAAAGAATGATTGGAAATAACCCCTCGACAGCAGTGGCTCGTAGCAGCAAGAAGCAGCCAGCATGAGGGTTTGTGGATGCAGAATAAAGCTTCAAACACAACAATTCTAAAATCCTTCAATTGATATACAACCCAGTTTAAAATGGGTCAAAACAGAATGCAAGCACCAGCCAATTAACTTATGGCTGGCATGTGATGCTAAAATGAATTCAGATCCCTCCTCAAAAAAAAAAAAAACATCACCCAGTGTAACCACACTCTAAGAAAGGGCGCTTTTACACGACCCCTAAGATCCGCTGGCCACTTAAATTCGGACCAGGGGCTTGTCACTCTTCCTGCTTCCCCACCCCTTCGCACTTCCTGGCTGCTGGCAGCGTGAGGGGAGGGAGAAAAAAAAGGAAGAAAAGATCGTGGCTCACCTCGTTCTGCCTCTCGCTCTCTGTAAAGTAGCTCTTAAAGGGGTGGGAGCCAAAAAAACAACAAACAAAAGCGAGGAGAGCCCCACACTCACTATCGTTACACCGCATCAAGGAATAGTCACCTCCAAAGAGCAGGTACTGGAAAGGTGCGCTGGGACGCGCTAAAGTGGGCGTGGTCGCACCTAATTTCCTGTAAACTCCGGAGCTGGTGGGCAAACATTTTTAAGCTCCGGAGCTGGGAGCCATTTGCCCCGGAGTTTAGGGGTCGTGTATAAACGCCCGTAGTTAGCAGAAAAAGAGAGAGATGAACCATTGACAAAAAGAAATTGCATCTGTTTTCTTCACCACCAATATTTTCTTTTACAGCCATGAGTACATAAAATGTTGAACACCAAATGATCTTAGAGATCAGAACTAAATTTGAAGATTCCAACATAGGAATGCTGTTTAAAAATACTGCATGAGATAAACCTTACAGGAAAGCCAGTTGTTGTATTAAATGAAATAAACATATTGGCCAAGATACCACAGAAAAGGAATAGCAATATTTGCAGTTTATAGAAAAGTTTTTTTTTCCGTAGCCAATTTCTTTTGAAAATTCTTACAGACATGTAGTGTGACATGACTTAACACCCATGTTGCATTTTATATAGAAGATTCAAAGAAGATAGGATGACACTGCTAATATATTCAGATATTTCAGAAACAGATGAATGGATTAAATTAACAAGATAATTGGTTTCTCACTTTCACTGAAGCCTTACAGCATGATCTCATAAAAGTCTAATCAAAAGCAAGTCTCACTGATTACAGTGGGGAATACTCCAAGGTAAGCAGATATGGAAGAGCAGCCTAAAGAGATTAAGCCCTATATCTGCTTGGCTAGCACTAAAGAACCAGCACAAGTGACTTCTGTATTGCTCTACATCAGGGGTCCTCAACCTAAGGCCCCGGGGCCGGATGCGGCCCCCAAAGGTCCTGAATCCGGCCCCTGGGACCAATTGCAACCCCACCACCACCTACCCCCTGCTTTGCGAGCAAGCCAGCCTCCGCAGCTGATTCTATTGCTGAAGCAGTTCAAAGCAGTGGGCTATGTCGCTTCTCCCACTCCCCCCAACTACCGCCCAGATGATCAGCATGCTGGCTAGTGGGGCATTCAAAGTGGAGGGCTACGGCCTGAGGGGCCTGAGTTTGCCTGGGCTGCCTCCTCCTTCCCAGCGCAATGAAGGAAGGAAGGAAGGAGAGCCGCTCCAGCCGCTGCCACTGTAGGAGGAGGAGGAGGAAAAGGTGGAGCAGAGGGATCCCAGCACTGTCCCCTCAGGGTGGTGATCTAGAGCAGTGTTTTTCAACCTTTTGGGGGCAAAGGCACACTTGTTTCATGAAAAAAATCACGAGGCACACCACCATTAGAAAATGTTAAAAAATTTAACTCTGTGCCTATATTGACTATATATAAAGTAATTTTTCAATTTTTCCCACGGCACACCAGGCAACATCTTGCGGCACACTAGTGTGCCACGGAACAGTGGTTGAAAAACACTGATCTAGAGCAGGAGACATTGCTGGGGCCCTGGAGACACAATGATCATGGGCCAATCATGGGGGGCTCCGTCCACTTGCCCCTCCCCCTTTTTCCATGTCAGCCTTTTTTTTTTTTTTACTGTGATCCGGCCCCCAGTGGTGTCTGGGGCGTGGTGGACCAGCCCGCTGTTTGAAAACTTTGAGGACCCCTGCTCTTCATTCATGACACTGCGTGAAAGCCATTTCCTGACCCTCTGCATCAGGATTTGGGGTTTCATGGGACTCCACTCGGGAGGAGAATTTACACACACACACAGAGTTGTCTGAAACAAACTCAAGCTAATTTCTCCTTTGCCGATTCTGGCAATTCTTAAATGAACAGTACTGCAACGAAAGCAATTCACACAGCATTAATGGAAGTGTGAGAACATGAATATCGGGGTGTGACTAGCTATCCTGATTTCATAAGTTTCATTGTTGAAATGGTTTTGGCTTTAAGGGTATGAAGAAAAATACTCAGTCAATTACTATTTTAATATGGGATAGAAATGGAAAACACTGCAGGTAGCCAGACTGAGACTACGATGTGTTTTTAATAAGCCCGTTTTATGTAATTATGATGCTTTACAATTGTATTATTTATTTTTTTAAAAAATGCAAATTCTATCTACTCCTCTCTGATGTCAAGGTATAATATGTGAGTCTCCTTCCCACTTTAGGTTAGCTACGAGAGGGGGGACCAGACACTCAAGGTCACCCAGTGGCGTTTCAGCCATTGAACCCACATCTTCTATATTCCACTCCAACACACTAACCCTTGTATCCCACTTTCAGCCTTGATTTTATTGTGTAGTAGGATGTTTCTCTTCCATTTATATGTTCTATATAAATATATGTTGTATATTTTTCCCATTATGTAGTTTGGTAAATGATTTGTCACATTCATTTTTAAAAACCTAGGGATTTGCTGTGCTGGAACTTCATGCAAACCATTTCCTGTCTTCCATTTCCTGGATGCTATTTAAAATGAAGCCATTTTAACTTCATTTGGTTTTGTCTCACATGATTCCTATTGCACGTGGTGTCTCACCGTTTTGGTTGGTGAACTTAGGACAGCATCTTCTTCCAACATTAGATACTTTTATTTTGTCCACAATTGGCTTTCCTAATGTGTAGAATCAATTTTATCCCAATGTCTCTGATATGAGGTTTGCTACTCTGATACGGAGCATGCTTCTATTCCCAGCTTAAAATGAACCGTGTGCTTTAATACAGGATGATTGGTAGGGAGGAGGTTGAATGACTAGCAACCTTTTATCCAACACGTTTAAGGAGAGACGTGCACATCACCAGAAGTGAATTCTAAAACCTTTAAATCTGACCTGGGTCTGGAGCCCCAATTATGAAATCTACTTTTAACAAAGGACCCTGGAACACCAAGCAGTTATGGACCTAACTTTTGGATCTTTTATGATTTTTCTGTGCCATCCCTACCATCTTTCTTTTCTTTTCTTCTTTCTTTCTTTCTTTCTTTCTTTCTTTCTTTCTTTCTTTCTTTCTTTCTTTCTTTCTTTCTTTCTTTCTTTCTTTCTTTCTGAGCCTCAAGGAGCAGTGGTTAAACAGTTGTACTGCAGCTAAAACTGTGCTCACGACTTGGGTTTCAATCCCAGGCTTGTGGTTGACTCAGCCTTCCAGCCTTCTGAGGTAGGTAAAATGAGTACCCAGCTTGCTAGGGGAAGGGGCAATGTGTAGCCTGCATAGCCTCCTTCCTTGCAAGGCGCCCAGCTCGAAGTTGCATTGGTCCCAGGGCTCGATTCGGGCGGCCTGGAGGTAAGCAAAGGTAAGCACTTAACCAGTGGTAAGTGCTTTCCTTGCAAGGCGCCCGGCCTGCCTGAAGTTCTCAGGAAACAATGAAACTTCAGGCAACCCCGGCAGTTTGGAAGGAAGGCGCAATGGCCACATCCTCCTTCTTCTTGGTTGCTTCAATCTGTTTTGCAGAGATTGAAGCAACCAAGAAGGAGGAGGAGGTAGTGATGACGTCTCCAAGTCAGCGGAGTGGAGAGCAGAGCTCGTAAGTAGAATAATTTCATTGTTGAAGTACTCATAAGTTGAGGTACCACTGTACTACAAGAAGAAGAAGAAGAAGAAGAAGAAGAAGAAGAAGAAGAAGAAGAAGAAGAAGAAGAAGAAATCGTAAAGCTGCAGAGCTGGAAGGATCCTTCTGGACTGAGGCAGCAAAGGGAGACACTGTGGGATAACCAGTCTCTTCCAGCTCTGCAGTTTTGAGATAACAGAATTCCAATCCTCTGGCCACCTAAGCCACTAAGTTCAATTTGTTATGTCAAGATATGGGCACCAGCTTGAGTGGGAAAGTGTCTTGGCGCCTTTCACTAAGGACAGGTATTAGTCATCCCTGGGCATGATGGACAGACATATCAGTATCAACAGTTGCATGACTCTGGAGGTCAACTGGTAAAGAGGAGAGAAATGTGTTCGGCTGGAATCCTACTTGAAGGCTTCCTACGGATAGAGGGTTAGTCGCTGGGTGAACAGAGTGCTGATCTGAATAGATAGAGCTGTGCTAGTCTCATCTGGCGCACAGCACAACTTGTGTTCTTAATTTTCCTGATGTTGTACACATATATTTTAACTCCCACAATGGTAGAGGGGTTTGCTGCACATGACTTAAAGGGTAGCTAGGCTTGGGAGGCACATGGGGGAAGAGAGATGCTTCCGGACATGACAGCAGGATTCCAGAGTCTCTCCCTGCACCATGGGCAGTAATCTATTTACCAGGCTGGCCTCCCTTGTCAGTGCAGTTATTTACAAGCTGCTAGATATTTGCTCACGGAAAGCTCATAAATCACACAGTGACAGAACAGAAAGCACAGCTCACATTTTGCTGGGAATCCAAAACATTGAGGGAATCCATCAAATGCCTGAGTGTTTGATTTTTTAAAAAAAAAAATACTGGGTTTTTATTTTATTTTTAGCTTGAATTTATAGCAGGGGTTTAAAATAAAATGAACAGCAAGAACAAATATATACATATGGAACCTAAATATAATGCAGGTTCCATTTAAGCTGAGTCAGACTGTTTCCAGTGGGACTGATTACCATGGATCTACGCAAGGTTTTTCAACCTTATTTGGCAAGCATTTAACTCTGCGTTTTCAGTCTCTTGGGCAGAAAGGGAAAAACCAACGGCTGTTTGTGGATGAGAAACCAGCCGAGGTGGACGTCAAGGTGGAGACTGAAAATATGGATAAAACTTCTGTATCACACTTCAAATTGGAACAAAACAAGTTGAGGAGCCATATAGCCATTATAAAAACCAAGTACAAAAGTAGAACAGGCGATACCTTTAGGCTACTAGAAAAAATAACAAAAAAGCTAATATTTTGAGGGCAAAATCCCTCTTCTTCAGAGCTGTACCAACAGCTCCAAGAAGGAGGCAACAAAGACACAATAAGACTGCACCCATTAGGTAATTTCTTTCCTTTTTATTTGATCCAATTGGCTGTCCCCAGTGGACTTTTCCAAATTGAAATGCATGGGTCTTCTACACCAGCCCTCTCCATTCCCTGGCCAAGAAGGGGCCATTAATCTTGATGAGCCACCAGAAGAGGGGGTGTGAACGTGTACATGTGAGCCTTGCCATGTTGTTTGAAGGACTGAGACAATAAAAACACCACCCTTTAACTTCAGATGCAGCCTCAGAACATCTAAGCTCCGCACCACAAATAAGAAACTACCTGGCGTATTTTCCTTCTTGGCAAGGACTTTACATGTAAGAAATAACTCCTGACAACTTCATCTTTTGCCATGTTTTATTAGCCTGTTGGTACAGTCCTGAAGAAGAGGGATTTTGGCCTCAAAATATTAGCAACTGTTTATTATTTTTCTAGTAGCCTGAAGGTATCACCTGTTCTACTTTAAACTGAAAATCACAGACACCTTCTCCCAAAGGTTTACGGCATGTGGAGATTCAGCTTTTTAAATGTAGTAACCCCAGCAGTTACCACATTTTAGCTTGCAAGCAAATTTGCAAGGTAATGACCTATTTCTGAAGCATGATGCTTCATGGGGCATTAAATAGTTAAAACATTCTGTTACTCCAGTCTCACTTTGTTTTTGGCTCCCAGAGCCACATCAAGGCCCTATCAGTATGAAGAGACAGATTTCCATCTGAGCAGTCCTTCAAGTCTCAAGAATTTCTGCATTTCTTCCCTTTCAAGGTGATATTTCCATCTGTGACGCTTCTTCTCGCTGATCTCACGAAGCGCTATTTTTACCTCTGTACGCGAGCTTGTGAAATAGCACTGTTTTCATTAGGCAAATTGCCCAAAGACTCATGAAAAATTTAGCGACCTCTTAGCTGGGAAAGCATTGAGTGCTATGTTGGTACTGAAACACTACATGTTTGGCAAGCATCCATTGCCTAGGGAGAGAAATGACCTAGCTATTATCTCTGATCTGCTGCTCAGATGCAGCTGCATGCACCAGATCATAACTCTTTATTATTTAAACAATTATTTCTGAACAGCAGGGGTCCAACAAAGCAGGAATTAATTTAGTAATATACATTCATGAATTGCAAAGAACACAAGCAACTCCATTTGAGGCTAAAAGCTGGGCCGGTAATTGCCAAATTGATCTTATTTTTTTAAAATGAAATGTAATAAAGTACTGTAGCACTGGCACTGAAGCTACCATTAAATTGAGCTGTACTTTCTGCAAATTGAATGTTCCGGCTCTATTTGCTTGTTGCCTGTCAATGTGGTGATTAAAGATTCTGCAAAAACTAATAATTACTTCCCAAGTGACCATTGTTCACAAAGATGTCTTATAACATTCACTGCAGGCTCTTAGGCTCACTATATTCATAATAAAGGCTACATTTAACACACCGTTCTTCCTAATTTGTATTTGAGACAGAAAATTAAAAGCATATCTAATATAGTTAGGAACTGCAAAAGGCTAGCTCCTAGGAAGCCAATCTAATGGTGCAATAAGACAAACACACTAGAGTACAAAGTATTAGACAGTTTTACAGTAGAGAGAGAGGAAGGGAGATTTCAGTATGTTAAACCAGCATTTTTTTAAAAAAATCTTTGAAATTCTATATACAATGCTGGTCTACAGTTCCCATCATCCCAGCTGATGTGATTATTGGGGGAAAGGGGTTGTAGGCCAATGTATAACATTAGAAAAGGCTGCAAAATATTGATACGGGAGGAAATTCTACAAGGCTTAAGGCCATTAGAAGGAAGACTTGATTAATACAGATATACAGACTTGATTAATACAGATATACAGATTCCACACATCCTGGACATAATCTGTTTCAATTGTTACCCTCAGGGCGACGTTTTAGGGCATTGCATACTAGGACAACTAGATATAGTTTCTTTCCAAGTGCTATCAAACTGTTGAATAATTAATTTTTACATTTCTTCTTCCTTTTTAAATAATAGGTTATATTGTAGTATTGTACTGTGTTTTTATTGTTGACTATATGATTCTTATATTTCCTTTTATATAGAGAGAGCATTTTTACCAAAACAAATTCTGGGTGTGTCTAACCACACTTGGCCAATAAAAGTATTCTATTCTATTCTATTCTATTCTATTCTATTCTATTCCTTAGTGCAACAAGCTAGCCTTTTCTTAAGATGTACACCTCTATGTAGAGGGGAAAAACTCTTAAAATTGTAAAGGATGTGCAAGAAAGAGGCAAAAGTAGAAGGTGACACAAATAGGGTCAGAACCCTGAATGCAGCTTTTCAGTGGAGTTCACACAGAGATAATTGTTACAATTAGACATGGGCACGGAACGACGAAATATCCATTTCCATTGTCGGATTCCGTTTCCGTTACGTAACAGTAACGGTAACGGTAACGGTAATTCAGCCTGCCCAGCCCGAAACCGAACCGAAAAAAGAAAAATTTGGTCGGGTTTTCCGTTACCGTTTGTGGCATCGTGTGATGTGAACCACAGAAAAAAAGTTTTAAAAGGTTTTTAAAAACCCGATTCCCAGCCAAAAAAGCAGGCGAAAATATGCCTGCCTGAGGCTTTGCCACCTACCAGAGGGGTGGTTTCTGGGGGGTCCCCGGCCTTTCCCCCCCTCCTCTCCTGTTCTGGGCTGCTTGCACCAGGCTGGGGGGGGGCATCATCCTCGTCGCCGCCATGCCATACGGTGGGGGGGGGAATCCAAAATGGCGACCACAATTTTTTTTAAAATCGTGGTCCAAAACACACCAAAGCACAACACAAACACATTGAAACTTATTTATTCTAATGCCTCAATTTTAATAGTAGCAGCAGTGGGTTTTTCTTGCAATAAAACGTCTGCATTTATTTTATTTTATTTTATTTTATTTTTATTTTTTTACACCTGCGCAATGATGGGCTGGTCATGGGATGGGACCATGCAATTATTTTGATCCATTCCACCAATGGCATGGCCAGGTTTTGACTGACACTTCTGCATGGCTCAGAGGGTATAAAAACCCGAGGCACCTTCCAGAAATCGCAGTCGGTGTGTGGATGTGGTTGAGGGAGGAGGGCTGTGGCTGCTGGTGTGATCCGATCGAAAATTATTGGAGGAGGGAGGCCTGGATGGAGGCTTTAGGCTTTAAGTTAGGCCAGCCTACCTGCCTGCCTTCCTGCATTCCCACTCAATTTTATGGGTTAGATTACTGCCCAATTTTTTCCAGGACTTCCCTGGCTCCAAACCAGGGAGGACCACTCAATGTTTAATTTTGAAGGGTCTTTGTAGGCCCAATTTTTGTAGCCCTTGCCTGGCTTCAAACCAGGGAGGACCAATCAATTGGGGGGCTCTGTCCTCCAACAGGGGGGCACTCCCGCCAGTTACAGTCCAGGTGTGGAAATCCCTTGAACACTCCGGCTTCCAAACGCGAAACAATCGCTCCCTAGAAAACTTTCCTTGCACTCTGGCTTCGTGGCTTCCCTGCGCGGACTCTGCCTCCTGGGCGGAACTCGGTCTCCTGGGTAGGGTAAACTCTGGCCTCCAAAAGGGGGCATCATGGCATTCACACAGGTTGGCACCCCATGGCATCCGCTGCAGCAGCTTTTTCCTGCCAGATAAGCAGCTGGACCATGTACCCTATCCTCCAAAGAAGGTGGGGTTACTGGGGTAAGTCACTATGGCCTCCAAAAGGCTGAAAGAAACCATCCCTTCCTGGGTTGGCAGAACTCTTGTCTCCTGGGTAGGCAAAACTGGCCTCCAAAGTAGGTGGCTGAAAGAATCCCTCCTCAAGAAAAATTCCCTGGCGCTCTGGCTTCGTGGCTTTCATGCGTGGACTGTGTCTCTCCACTGGGTAGGCAAAACTCTGGCCTTCCTGGCCTCCAAAGAACTCTTGTCAATCCCTCCCTCAAGTTCCCTGGCACTCTGGCAAAGTAGGTTTGCTGTGCGAATGTGTCTCCACTGAAAAATTCAAAACTCTGGCCTAGTGGCCTTCGGCTGGAAACAATCCCTCCCTAAGAAAAGGTTGGTGGAACCCGGTCTCCTGGGTAGGCAAAACTCTGGCCTGGTCTCCAAGGCTGTTCCCGAGCAGCAGCAGCAGCTGCATAGGTTGCTGCTGGTTCACCCTTATAATCCACCTCCCAATCTTCTCAGTACTCCGGCCTCGAAGAGGCAGGAAATCCCGAGGACCACCAGGCTGTTCCCTACCCTATCCTGCAAATAAGGAGGGTTGGAAAGTCACTCTGGCCTCCAAAGGCGGCAGAAACAATCCCTTCCCTGGCATTCTGGCTTTGTGGCTTCCCTGCGTGGACTCTGCCTCCTGGGTGGAACTCGGTCTCCTGCGTTGGGGGAGAACGTGGCCACTGAGCCCTGTTTGGAATTTGGAAATCAAACACAGCTGCCTGCACAAAGAGTGGTGGACTGACCTCCAGGGTTTTCTGGAGGGCCTCCATTGGCTCCTGAATTTGATCCTTGGGGATTCTGCCTGTCAGCAGCTCCTTGGGATACTCCAGCTGGTGATGATTCCCCGAGAGGTTGAGGGACACTGTATTGGGAATTGGGGGAGAAAGTGAGAGGAGGGGCACTCATCCAATGAGTGGGGGACAGCATCTGTCATGCCTCTACCAGACTGAATCTCTGACCGCTAGTTGACCAGGGTGGCATTTGCTTGAAAGCTTTACAAGGAGTGTCACTGGAGATGGGGACATTGAGAGGAGAAGACCCTCATCCAGATTTGGGGGAGGAACGGAATACTGTGTCTCCTGCTGCCTCTGAGAGGTGGAGGGGAAATGGGATGGATAAAGGCTTCAAAACAAAACAAAACAAAAGTATAACAGGCAGCCAGAACAAGTAGGGTGGCCGGTTCAGTCAGCAGTTGAAGAAGAGAAAAAGAGAATATTGCATTCTGCCCACTTTGTTTGCATTATTGCATAGGATGCAGTCTTATGCTATGATATATTTGTATTAAATATATTATTCATCACCAGTTTAAAGTGTGTTCAGCCTGCTCTGGGTCATTGCGGGACGCCCCCATGCTCTGGGAAGGCAAATCGTGCTAAATCGCGGTAGAAATGACAAACGACAAATGAACCGTCGAAACGAAAAATTTTCAAAAATTTTCGTGACAAACGGAAACGGAACGAAACGGACACAGTCCGACAAACGAAAAATCGAAACGTCATTTTTCCTAGTCGTGCCCATCTCTAATTACAATAACAAGTGCAAAGAAATAGGAAAGCTACAAAAAGGGGAAACGAGATCTTTTCTAGAAGATCCAAAAAAATAAAAGAGAAATGAGAAATGCTGAATGACCAGCAGGGAAGCACAGTATCTGACCAAGAGAAAATAAAGAGGAGGAGGAAATAATACTTGGGAGACCTATACAGATGAGATAAAAAGAAGGGAGATGCTTCTGAAGGGGTATTCTGTGATGAAGAAAATAAAGTGAAAGCTGCTCCGAAAGAAATAAATCACCAGGGGTAGATGGAATACTAATAGAACTATTTCAAGACACAGAGACTGATTCTGTCAACATCTTAACAAGAAAAAGCCAGCAAATATGAAAAATAAAATGACACGGGGAAAAAGTAATTTGTTTGAAATGTGGTGCTAGAAAATACCTTTGCAGACACCCTGGACTGCCAAAAGATAGAGAAATGGATCCTAGATTTATTTATTATTTATTTTATTATTCATTCAATTTATATACTGCCCACCTGACAGGAAGCCACTCTGGGCAGTTCACAGCATAAAACAGAGTGTTACAATATACAATAATACAAGGCATAATAAAAACAAGAAATAATACAAATAAAAGCATGATTAAATTTACATCATTCATAAAAATCAAAGGTGAATAAGATGGGCAAAGGGCAGATGAAACAAATCAGAACAACAATAGAACAGTGAGATAGAGTTAATAACCTCAAGCCTGAACTATCTTAGAAGTTTTAAAAAAAAGTTATCTGGAAAACACAGTAATGTTGGGAAGATTGAAGGTCACTGGAAAAGAGGAAGACCAACTAGAAGATGAATGAATTCCATAAAGGAAGCCAAAAGTTTGAGTTTACTAGAGTTGAGTCTGTTGAGGACAAAAGATTTTAAGATTATTCATTCACAAGGTCACCTGGAACTTAAAGCAGGATTTCACGAAACATCTGAATGCTCCTACGGAGGTGAATATCTCAAGTCACTCTGGTCATTACCAGATCTGTAGTACTGCTCTAAAACTGGGTCTGGAAGGTGGAATAGCCAGTGCAGTTTCTGCAGAACTGGTCTTACTTGTTTCTGCCACCTTTCATTAGGACAAGGACCAGCGCCTTCTCTACTAGCTGAATCTTCTAACACGCCTCTAGGGCAGCCTGCTGCAGACTGATTGCAAACATTCATCATGCCCAGTAGGCAGATGCAGTCCAGTCTTGTGCAACACGAACTGGAACAATTGGATGTTGTGGACTTCCCCAGGATAGACAGCTCAAGACACATTCATTCAACACTCTCCATTATCTGCTTGAACTGTGCTACGTGATTTGGGGCATGTACGTTGCACTCAGAGAGGTAACACGCCATCAGCTTTATAGTGTTAAAGCAGCATACACTGTATTCATCTACGCAGATACATTTTATTCACAGCACCAGTGCACCAGCGGTTTCTTAAGCATGCCCTTCTCTCGGGCTGTATTATTCATTTCACAAGAATCAAGATAGTGTCAGGCAGAGGAATTACAGCCATGAGAAAACACATGGAACAGCTTGGGAGGTTTAATGAAACAGCGAGGTTAAACCATGCTTGTTTGTGTAACTATAATAGAAAAAAATAAAATTGTTTGGGTTTGGAATGATTACACACAGTGCTTTTACAAAAAGCAGGTAGCTGTTTTTATAGGGTTGTCCGAATGCTCCAACTTTAGCAGTATGCCTCTTCTAGATGCAAAGTGCCAATGTACAAAATTAAAATCTGTCTTTTACACTCTGCCCTTAACAAACCACAACATCTCAGTTTACTTAAAATTGTTGGCTGATTACACTATATCCAGAGTGGCTCTCCAGTTTTTCCTCCCTGAGGACTTTATAGCCAACTTCTCTCCCTTAGGCATTTCTGAGGGCAACAGCTGTTTGCTGGATCTGTTCCATACTCCTGCCAAGGTGCTAATCCCTTTAAAAAATAATCTAAATTCAGGGCATGCTCAGAACCTTACAGCCTCTGTTTCAGCCACGGGCCTCTCTCTTGCAAACAAGGACTGGCTTTGCTTAAATGCTGCTGGTTGGAAAACTCAGTGAAGAAAGCATCTGTGGTTCTGATCTGCGGCTGAAGAGTCAGAGTTCGGGAGTTCAGTTCCCTCTCTGCCTCCTTGACAGGAGCTGGACTTGAAGTTCCGTGGGGTCCCTTCCAGTGCTTCAGTTCTGTGATGATAGCGATGACTTGGTGGTGGAGACAGTGGCGATGAGCTGGATTTCCCTGTTATGTCTCCTACAAGAAGAGCCAGCCTGTGTGGCCTTGGGCAAGTTACAAAAGCCGAGAGCCGTGATGGTGAACCTTTTAGAGGCCGAGTGCCCAAACTGCTATTCAAAACCCACTTATTTTTCGCAAAGTGCCAATACAGCCATTTAGCCTGAATACAATGGTGCCCGGGTTACAAATGCTTTGGGGGCTACCCTGCAGGGAAGCAAGGATCAAAGAGCAAAGGTGTTACCCTTTGGGAAAGTGAGGGTAGAAGAGAAGGCTTTTGAATTTCCCGCAGCCACAGCACCCTCACTGTGCCCGCGGGAAATTCAAAAACCTGCTCTTCGATCCTTGCTTTCCTGAAGAGTACCACCACAACCCAGAACGCCAGAGGGGAGTGGTGGCAGCTTCAGGGCTCCTCCGTAGCCCTTTTGTATTCTCCAGCCACACCGCTCTGGGCATCCCAAAAGTGGCGTGGCTGGAGAGTAAACTGGGGCTACGAACGAGCCCACAAGGTGCTTCCTCCCCTTCGCCCGGCTCTCTGCATGGAGCACAGTGGTGTGCTCTGAGTGGAGGGGGAAGTGCCATGGCTGTGAGGGGGTGATGTCACATGCCCACAGAAAGAGCTCTGTGTGCCACCTTTGGCACCCGTGCCATAGATTTGCCAACACTGGTGTACACAGCACCCCTCAAAGAAGGGGACTAGTATGCCACTTATCAGGGCACATCTAGAAAAACCTGAGAAGGCACACCATAACTCGCAATCAACCTGACAACACACTGTTATTTTTATTCACTTAAGACTCATGATATAGTTCAGATGTAATATATTGAACTGACTCAGATATCATCTGGTTACTTAGTGTGTGAAAATGATGCCTTCGTCATAGTTACAAAGCTATCTGAGGAAGGCACAGGCCTCATTTTTCAATTTCCTATCAGGCTATCAGGCCAGTTAGGTTGATTTGTGCTCTGCAAATTCCTCCCTCCTGTCAGTTTTTGGAGGTTAGGCTGGGAAGTTTCTGTGGACCTTGACAGCTATTCTGTTTACATGAGGATCAGCAGTAAGTTCTGGGAGGATGCTGATCATATGACTACTTTAACTGCTAGAGGTCTTGTTAAAACTGACAGAAGACTTGAAGAGAAGGATGCAAAAGAGAGATGACTAGAGTACATAATAACTCCAGAGGTCCTGAAATAGGTTAATTTTTATTAGATATATTCTTGAACCCTCTTACACTGGAGTGAAAGTGCCCCAGCATCAAATACTATTGCAGCCTTCTTTCACCATCTGAACAAATATAGATGCATTTGTTTTGAAAAAGTAGAAGCCCCACTGGCAGAGGGGCAAATATAGATTGGGAGGGGAAAGGCCAGGCTGATCTTCATTGATTTCTACACCATGCAGTCAATGGAAAATAATAGAAATCTGACAGTCCCAATTCAGAATCAATTCCAGTATCATTTGTCAGCACAGTCCTCTCTCTAGTCTGATTGTCAGTCAATCCTCTCAATTCAATGGAAGCTGAGATGTATTCCATAAGAGACACACCAGCATTCCACCTTGTGTTGCCTTGCTGTGGAAGCAGATTAAGTTGTGCACATACTCCTTTTGGAAACAGAAGTATTTTTTTCCCACCCTGGAATCCATTAGAATCTCCAATGGGGCCAGAAAATGCCTCACAATTCAAACCACAGGCTTGCCACAAAGACTAACAAGTTTTATTTAGCATAAGCTTGCAGGGACTGCAGCGTTTTTCCAGATGTGATTTGAAGATGTAGGCTGCAATCCATGAACGCTTATGCCAAATAAAACAGGCTAGTCTTTAAGGTGCCCTAATATTTTCCCCACATTTTCATTTAAAAAGGTAAAGGTTTCCTGCCACACATGTGTGCTAGTTGTGTCCGACTCTAGGGGTGGTGTTCATCTCCGTATTCAAGCCAAAGAGCCAGTGTTGTGCAAGTCCATGGCCATGTGGCCGGCATGACTGCAGGGAAACACTGTTTTACCTTCCCACTTTTTACAGCGGTACCTATTTATCTACTTGCATTTACGTGCTTTTGAACTGCTAGGTTGGCAGGAGCTGGGGTCAACAGCAGGAGCTCGCTCCACTGCGTGGCACCCAGGATTCGAACTGCTGAGCTGTCAGGTTTGCAGCCGACAGTTTTCGGAGCCTTAGTCCACTGAGCCACCACATATTTTCATAGCATAGCATGTGCAAAAGGGTTAAAATATGCTGCTATATTTCCTGCAATAAATAACTCTTTTTTTCTTCTTCTTCTTCTTCTTCTTCTTCTCCTCCTCCTCCTCCTCCTCCTCCTCCTTCTTTTCCTCCTCCTCCTCCTCCTCCTCCTGCTAAATGTTATCTGTTCTTTCCAAGGTGGTGAGTGTTGCCTGGAAAACAGAAAAAAACTCCGCCTGCAAACGGAGACATCTTTTGTCCACTCTAATCCGGCTGCCACCCATTCTGCAGACTGTTTAAACTAACCTAACAGCTAAGTTCTTAGCCACTTTGGGTTTTTGAGTGTCTGTGTTTTTTTAACCGAAAAGTGGAAACAAATCTTTAAATAAATAATAGTATGGATATGGCTTAGCCTGTCAGCTGTCTTGTTAAACAAAGAGCCCTATCCCAGAGCCAGGTGCAGAATGATTTGATGGAGTTGATTGAACCAGGAAGTCAGGCCAGACCAACAGGAAGAACACATTAATTGATCATCAAGTATTGCTGGGTAAAGATAAAAGGTTCGCCCTGACAATTAAATCTGGGCATTTTTAACTCCATGGGTCTGTGCTCATTTATGTTGATAAGCCAATCAGTCAGCATTTGTTCACAGACATATTTCCACACGATCTTAGCCAAAAGGCCGAGAAGCAATGATCACAGACATAGGGCGTTTATACACGACCCCTAAGCTCCGCCGCAAATGGCTGCAAGGTCCGGACCTTAAAAATGTTTACCCACCAGCTCCGGACTTTGCAGACAATTAAGTGCGACCCCGCCCACTTTAGCGCGACCAAACAGCAGTTTTCTTGTACCTGGTCTTTGATGGTGACAAATATTTGATTGGGTGTAAGGATAGTGAGTGCGGGGCTCTCCTGGCTTCTGTTTGTTCTTTTTTTGCGCCCCGCCCCTTTAAGAGATCTGAATGCTGCCGGGAACAAAACGGAGGTAAACCGGCAGTCTTTTCTTTCTCTTTTTCTCCCTCCCTCAGGCAGCCAGCAACCAGGAAGTGCGGAGGGGGGGTGGGGACAGAGGAAGACAGAGGAAGAGCGAGGAACCCCTAAGATCTCTGATTCGAATTTAAGTGGCCAGCGGATCTTAGGGGTCGTGTAAAAAGGCCCACGGTTCCATCGTTATGTGGCCAGCGTGGCTTTTAAAGGTGGAAGCACACGGAACGTCATTACCTTCCCACCAAAGTGGTCATTATTTGTTTACTCGCATTTTTAACCTGCTTTTGAACTGCTAGGTTGAGCTGGGACAAGCAACGGGAGCTCACGGATTCGAACTGCCGGGCTTTAAACTGACAAGCCTTCTGTGTCTTCATTTTGCTGAGAGGAATCCTTAATGCGACGATCCATCAAGCTATGTCCCATCCAGCTCCACCCTGAGCAGAATCCATCTAAATCAAAATCCTCAACTTGATTATCTCTAGCTATGGCTGCCAAGGAAGCAAAAATAAATAAATAAATAAAAAATGGGGGGGAGATCTCCCTGGAGACCAGGATGAAAGGCAGAGACAAAGGACAAGAGATTTTCTATAAACCTAGCAGTGCAAGAGCTTTTAAAAGTTACTTTTGAGGGCAGTTACCTCCAGAACGCCCTGGGCGAGCATGAACAATGTGGGAATGTTATAACATGTTATCTGAGTTTTGATTTTAGCCGCAGTGCAAAATTCCTACAGTGACTTGATGTGACAAAACAGCGACAAAAAGTCTGCCTTCTTTTTTTAAGGCTATATAAACAACCAGCCAGCCCCAAATCACTAGGGATGGAAAAATAATTATGTTGGAGCAGAGATGCTCTCCAGGAAAACAGTCATTCCATACTTTCTGAAACCCAATGTGAAACCAAGTACACCTTCCCCTCAGAAACCCTGACAACCATAAAGCTTGTAATGAATGTTGGAGAAATTAAACAAGCTCAAAACTGTGTTTATTTTTTTTTTCAAAAAGGGCGCTAATTGTTAAAAAAAGCAGGTAGTATTTTAATACATATACACAGAAGCACTTGAGTGAATAAGGGATATAGAAAAGTATGTACATGAGGGAAAATGTGCACAAAAAACATGAAAAACGTATGTATAAGAAAATGGCATATGAATTTTCGCCTGCATAAGGATGAATACCCCCCCCAAGTCTTACAATGTGAACGAAACAAAAGCTGGGATGAAAAGGCCCGTGCAAATCAGAGAAATGCAACAAAATTGAGTCAGAGTATTTCTGACGTCCCTATTAAGATGGCTGAGGGCAAGTGTCCAAGCACAGCTCTCTAATGCCAGGAAAATTCCCCAGCACAGTGAAGGAAGAATGCCTATGCGCCACTTGCCCTGAGGCGGACTGGAATGAGTGGTGGGGAAAGAGGAAAAGGAGGAGGAGGGGAGGCAGAGATTATGCTCCTCCCTGGCTATTTCTCCACAAAGACAGGAATCTAGGAATCTCTGCTGTCGGCGGTTCAAGCACAGCAGATGACAGCAGGCAGGCACGGAGTGGGGGTGGGGGTGGGGAAGTGCTATTGCAGGGAGTGATGTATCTTGTACCGTTTCCTACAACATTAAAAACACATTGTTAAATATTTCATAGCCTCCCGTATTTCACAGGGAACTTGCTGCAGGCTCAAGAGCATCCCTATTCTCCTGTGACGCTTGAGGGCTTTCCTCCCGCCACCTTCCTCAAAGGCCTGTTGTGCGCTTGAACCCATCTGCTTGCTGGCAGGCCTCTCTTGGCTTAAGAGTGAAAAGGTTGTGATTTCTTTCTAACAAAGAAAAGGCCTACCTGCTGTCTATGTATTATTTAAAGTTTTTTTTAAGTGTTCTGCTTGAATGAAATGGCAGGATTTGCACTGTGTGTTGCATTCATTTGTGCTCATGTTCACCGCTGTTATGGACCTTCCACCCCACTCAAAACAGTTCATTTTTAGAACTTCTAGGAAACAGGGCCAAAACAGGCGGTTACTTCACGTCCGTTTTGTCTCTGTTAGTGTTGCACTTAGGAGTGGTACAAAAAAAGTTACTTGACCATCGCACAACTACTGAAATTTGTCTCAACCACACCCCCAGAACGGGTGCTAAGCATGACAATTCTGTACCTGGTGCTGGGGTAGGGTTTTCCCTTGTCACTCTTTGTTCCCGCTTTCTGTTCCGAGACAAGACACCGTGTAGTAATGACTGTCACACAACAAAACATTCGCTTCTCTCAGAAAACTGTGTCCAGGGTTTTTGTTTTTGTTTTTTGACTTTTCAAAAGCAAAATATCGAAAAAGAATTTTTAAACCCCCCCCCCGCAAAAAAGGAAAAAGGAAGCTAGACAAATTCAATGTTTGTCACAGTACAAGACCGTGAGGTAACACTTGTCACGAGACAAGTTATCACGAGCACGGGAACACTGAAACAGGGACAAAACCATGTGATGGCGACCAACGCTGTCACGGTACAAAACTAGTCGCGGAACAAAGAAGGACGTGAAGTAACCGCCTACGTTGGCTGACCCTAGCTATTCACCACCGTAGGGTTTTCAAAAGGCATCCCTGAAATCTCCCCAAAATACAAAACAAAGATTGTGTCAACCTGGGCCAAAATAATGGAAGAGGTGGGACTGTAAATAAGGACCACTGCTGCCGTTGGTAAGTAACAACCTACCCAACACTGACTGGGGTACTCTGGGAGTGGAGGGCTGGAAAGGGAGCCTTTCCACATTCTATGACACAAGCAGTGAAAATTGTCTCCTCTTGGGTAATTATTAGAAGAGGTGGCTAATGATACATTTAAAGTAGACGTGGAAAACTTGCTTTACACCAAGAATGGTGGTGAACCTTCATCTCTATGGATGCTGCTGAATGCCAGCACCCCATCACACTGATTATTCACTACACTAATCAGTATTCATGGGAGCTGAAGTCCAACAACATCCAGGGGTCTAAAGATTGTCCACACAGTATTTTGACGGAAAGAATAGCAGCTCACCATGGTGGAAAGAGAAAACCGAGCTCTCTGCATTTCCAGACAGAGGCGGGTGTGAAGATGCTACGGAAGACTCCCCAGCTGTGCTTTTCAACATCAGCAGGCTAGGCTGCTGCTTCTGAGGAATTTCCCACCTGTGACTCTCCAGAGGACTGGGGAGACACCAAGGTGGAGGACCACCTAGAGTAAAACAACCAACCACCAATCTGGAAGGAGCAATCTGGATGGGTGAGTATGTACAGCTACAGTACTTGTCTCAAGAGAGGAGACAGAAAGAGCCCACAGGGCCACGGATGCAAGGAAGCCATTCTTCTGGGGAGAACTGAAATGCCTTGACCAATATCAACCAGGCCAAAGCCAGGGACAGAAGGGAGCAGATGAAGCTCTGCCCCATAGAGACCTCAATAAGGTATAGGACAGTTATCTCCAGGAGACTGCCCCCTCATATCCCCAAACAATGACCATCCTTCTGTGAGAGGCTGAAACCCCCAAGACTGAAACCACCACCCAGAGAAGGCTGACCATTGCTATCTATCTTTGCTGTGAGACTCCCTGTCTTTCCTACCTCTGGGGTGTCCTCCAGCCCATAGGCGATCAAAGCCTGGTAGTTCTGCAGCCCGTGGCAGGAGGAGAATTCTGCATATAGCCTGGTTGAAGTTTGTTGTTCATGTCTACTTGTTTTACCTTGTTCCATCCAAATGCAATAAATCCCCCCTGCAGGTGTCTGTATCATGGAAGATTCACAGGAAGAAAAATTAGTGGCACTTATGGGAAGGGTTGACAACAGGGCTCAGGAAAAGAAAGCTCATATATTGCTCTCTCTCCCACTCTCTCCTTTCTGTCCCCCACACTGTGAGTGCAGATGGTGTCGAATGAATTCAAGAAAAGGCTTTCTTTCTCACACATGTCTGAGGCTCCCCGCTGGGCTGATAATTTTCAGACTTTGCTGCAAACCTCAGTAGGGTTTGCTACCAATCCGAAAGAAAGAAGTGTGAATTTAATCTCTGACACAAGGCAGCAACACGGTCACTGTGCAATGCCCTGGAGTGTTGAATCTCACACCATGATGAGATCATCTTCCTGTAAACAAGGTCTTCTGTACCCCCATCCCTCACCAGCCTCTCTTCTGACTCATTTCCCCAGGTGACAACTGGCTGTAAGCCATTTGTGCCATGAGGACTGTTAAGCTCCAGGAAAGCTTTGGAGGCACCGGTGTGAACATGTGAGGAGATCTGAGGAAACGGGTCACCATGATAACTGTCACTGAGTTGATGCTGTGGAGCTTGACTCCAAGTATGAGCTGACAGTATTAGAAAGAAGGATGAAGGACAGCCCGGCCTAAGCCAGAGGAAAGCTTTAGGGGACTGGGGTCCTTGTCTGGTTTTCTCCCTACGTTTTCTCTACTGTGATATTTTTTATGTCAACATGTCCCCTGGGAAGAAGTTGGAAAGTCGTTTGCATTCATTCTTATTATTAACCATCAGATTATCATGGGCTAGAAATTGCATAGTTTATGGATTGGGGGGAAAGTGAAAACTTTACAGGACTTAAAAGCAAAGAATCAGTGGATTTAAGAGGACAAGAAGAAAAATTAAGAATACGTTTTTTAAAATGTGTGAGAGAAGGATGCAATAGATATACTAATATACTGTCTGAGCTTCACAAAGTAAGATTATATAAGATCATATAAAACATGCATAACTTTCCTTACAATTGCAGAAATTCAGCTGATATAGTTTCACTGGACTTGTCCTTTTTTGGTAGGAAATGCCACAGATAGAGTATCAAACTTTTGCTAAAGGAAAAGTGACAGTGCTACATGGTTTCAGCTACACACCAGATAAAACTGACCGTGTGCTTCATTTATGCCATCTCTGAGACAAGATTGGGGAACACATGGTCCCCAAAGATGCTGAACTGCTCATCCCTCCATATCTAGCTAGTTTCAAATATAATGAGGGATGATGGAAGCTGAAGTCTGATAGTATGGGGGCGCCCATTGCCCTGACCTAAGACTGTAAAAGCCCACGCCCCCCCCCCACCCTGGCAATCCAAGCAGGGCTGAGATCAAAGGCTTTCTGTTTTCAACCAGAAGCCTTGACTGTTCTCTTTATTTAGAACTTGGGAAAAAATTAAAGGACAAATACCCCTTAGAGTCTAGGCAGTATGGCCGCTAGTCTTGCTTGCTAGGGGATTTGGGGAGCAGCAGTCCACAGAGAGTGAGAAAAATAAAGGTTGCATTGCCACATTCTGTACTGGCCTCTATATGCTCACCAGTGGTTCCACCCCTTGCACAGAGAAGATCCCTCCCCACCTCCCAATGCCAGAAAGGATGCTTGTCTCAGTCTAAGATAGCTGGCAGGTGTTGTCCAGAGTTTCAGAGAGAAATCTTTTATCAGATCTGGCTGGAGATGTCCAGAATTGACTCTGGGATCTTTTCCAACCAAATGGTGTGCTCTACCTCTCAGCTGCAACCCCACTTTAAGAAACCAGCTCTGTGTTCTCTCTCTTCCCCCTCCCCTTCCCTTGTGTATCTTGGGTTTTTTAAGTCTATAGGCTCAAGGATGGTGTTTATGTTTTATTTTTCTTAAAGTAACTCGTTTTCTGGGTATACAGTTAGTACTGAACTTAAATTGCAATGTGTTGTGAGGATTTTTTTTAATTCCTGGAAAAACAGAAACAATGTAATAAAATTGATGGTAAGATGCCTCACAAAAAAGGCAAACACTCCAACACACACACACACACACACACACACACACACACACACACACACACACACACACACACACACACACACACACACACACACACAAAAGACATACTGACCTGTGGAATTTCCATGGCCCACCATACATATTAATAAGCCTGGGGGAGTTTCTAATACATCCATCTGGACTTTAAGAACTGAAGTGGAATTTACTAACAGTATTATACGTAAACACGCTCAGGTGTGACTCATACTGTATATCCAAGGATATTTGGAAACTTTATCTTTTTAAATATAAAATTGACTGCTGAAACCTGATACAGACATAATGTTTAAATAGACCAATTTGTGTGCTGGAAGGTATGTTCTATTTGGAAATGGGATGCTGTTTTTTATACCTAACACTAGAACTTTGGATCATGCAGTTTACCTCACAACAAAAGTCAGCCTTGTCAAACAAACTGCCCAGAAGACTGCTGTGGATTCAAACTTGGAGTTGCAAATAAGCAAACTCCTCACAACCATCTCAGGCTTTCCCATTAACCCACCTCTTCCCCTCGTGTGTGCAAAACATGAACATGCTAGGAGACGTGAAGTCCCTAATGAGCTTTATGGCATGTTTCAGGCAAAGTCGAATGCTCCTATTTCCTAGGTTGAGAGGGAAAACATATGTCTGGGAGAAAGAGAAAAGAGATTTATTCTGATCTGGAAAGAAATGCAGATAATTGAAACATTTAGTGAAGGAACTGCCTGAGAGGCCCTTTTGTGGGGAAGGTTTTACCAAAGAGAATAAGGAATTGGGAGGGATGGATTTAAATGCAAGGGAAGACACAATAGCTAACCTGGAGAGTGAGAAAAACAGACTGGAAAAGCTTGCTGGGGGACACTGTGAAGGAAAGAACTCTTAATAGATTTCTCATGGCCTGTGCTGGAAAGTTCTAGTGAATATCAATGTTAAAAACAGCAAAATATGCTTCCTGGCTCCGCAAATGCAGTGGTGCCATCGCCGTTGCAGGAAATAGCATTTGTATTACTTTCTCCTTTCCCTCCAGTCCAATTCTTGTGACTTCAGACAACTGAAAATCTGGCTCCCTTGATGGACTCTCAGTCTCAGTTTCAAATCTAAAGAGCTGACAAGCTGTGAACCTAGTGAGGGCAGAGAAAGCAATATCCCACTAGGGCAGTGTTGGTGAACCTATGGCACAGGTGCCAAAGGTGGCACTCGGAGCCCTTTCTCTGGGCACCCAACATCACCCCTTCTCAGCCACCTGTATCCAGATTAAATTGCTGTATTGGCACTTTGCAAATAATTAGTGGGTGTGGAATCGCAGTTTGGGCACTCATCCTCTAAAAGGTTCGCCATCACTGCACTAGGGGCTGTCAAATTAGTTGCCATGGGAGCCAACTACCTTACTTGTATATGTATATGTATATGTATATGTATATGTATATGTATATGTGTGAGATGGTGGAACAACCCGGAGATAGACCAGAGGGTGTGTCATCTGGACCTCCCAAGAGCAATCACGAAGAAGACAAGGAATTAGAGAGACACATTAAAAGACTTCATGTCATTTTGAGTTAGTGGATGACATAAAGGAAGATTGGGAAGCAGAGATAAGTGAGGGAGCAAAGGATGCCTATTGGGTGGTAGAGGAAAATTCCAACCAATGGGGTGAATGCGAGGGGGGAGAAAAAGGTGTGATGTGAGGGGAGAAAAGAATGACAGTTGGGACCAACTGTCAAGGGAGACAGGGACCAAAACTGACAAGGGTCTGGATTGTGGGTGTGTCGGATGGACAAAGGTCCATAAAGGTGACAAATGGGTGTGGGCTGTCCATGTAAAACCCATACAGTGGCTGGGAAACTCTAGGAGGTTTCAATAATGGAAAAGCACGAGACCTGCCGTTCCTGTGGCGCATCACTGTCAGGATCTATTCCCCCTCACCCGTAAGAGACCTGAACTTGTTTAACAAATCACATTGAGGGAAACGTTAGTCCTGTTATGCCTGAATTGACTCCTGAAGTTACTGAATATGCCCATAGAAGCTTTGATTTAAAACACAATAAAAATCCTTTCGATATTTTATTAAAACTGACTATCGGATCCGTTTGAACCCTCACAATATGTATATGTATATGTATATGTATATGTATATGTATATGTATATGTATATGTATATGTGCCCCTGCACACAAGGGCAAGCATTCAGAATGGCAACACAGCCAAGCACTCCTTGAAAGACTATCTGGCCAAATGAGAAGCACAGGCTCTGGCGCCATCTTGGATTTCTGTTACAAGAACTATGGTGTATCAACTGCTGAGGTAGTTATGTTTATGCAGGGGGGAATTCTACATAGAGTGTTATGTTCACAATCCACCTGATTCCATCTTGCACATATGGATAAGTTCTTTGAATCCTGGTTCCAATGGGTCTTAGGTGAATTATGAAATTTTTTTTGGGGGGGGGTCTGTGAAACACCGTGCTATGGTAAACATGTAGTGTTAGAACTCTTGGTTACATCCACCTATCCAAAATAACGCTGCTACTCTTCTAGAAACTGGCTGGAGCTTCGGAAGTTATTAATAAAGATTAAGATAAATCCAGACCTTTTTTAAAAAAAAAACCCTCTCCGATTTAAATCATAAGGAGGAAGCTTAAAGCGGCAATTGTTGCAAAACTATTCGAAGCATGCATTATACTCAAAGATCAGGGAAACTGAATGGAAGAAAATAAACCCATTCTTCTATTGTTTAAAAAAAACCTTTCCAAGGAGTTGTGAGTACAGTATTTTCATTAAAAAACATGATTTCTTTTTAATGTTGTTCTTCTATGGGAGGTTACAGGGATCCCTCCCCCTATCTCTTTCTCCTCTCCAGTGCCTCGCCTCCCATTTTTCAAGACAAGCCCGTGCCATCTTGATAAATGTTGTTATTTTGATACTAATCTCTCAGTGCTTTGACTCCTTGTTTTAAAGCAACAACCATAATGGGGTTGGGGTGGGTGGGTTTGATTTTATGTCTCTTGTCGACTCTGCTTTTCCCACTGAGCCTGAGGTCAGGCACTGAGAAAATAAGCAAGGAGAAAGATTTTCTCCTGTTCCTTCTTGCCACAGTCAAATGAATGAGAAGCAAGGACTTAAGCACCATGAACCTTGCTTGGGTTGCTGTCTTCGCCTCACTGCCTGCTTCTTCATTCTGAAGTTGCTAGGGGTGTGTTGTCTGTGGAGGATGCTAGGACTGGAGGGGGGTAGAGTCTGTGTGGCCAGCTAGCGGTTATAGCCCCTCCGTTTGTGATCCCGGTTACATTGTTCTGCTGCTGAGCAGGGATCCTAGGATACAGGCTTATTTGCCTAGGCACAACTTTCACCTTAGCAGGGGCCAGCCAACAGAGCTGCCCATCTAGTTAGCTGCAGGAAAACAGTAACCAGAAGTAAAACTGATCAAATCAGTGAGCCAGCCCTCACAGACAACCCGGAATATTCAAAGTACATATCCTGAATTCAAACAGCACCGGCTTATTCAACTAAATGGGAATGCAAGTGTTTCACCTCAAACTATTTGTACAAGGGCCTTACATCTAAGAAATAACTCCTGGCAAATCCATCTTTTGCCATGTTATAAACCTATTGGTACTGCTCTGAGGAAATATTTCCCCCCGAAATATTAGCAATGTTTTTGTTATTTTTCTAGTAGCCTAAAGGTATCACTTGTTCCACTTTTGTACAATAAAATGTGGCTCCTTGTCCATGTGACACAAACCTATCAGTAACACAAATAAATTCACAGATTCCTGTGGATTTGAGTGAGCATATAAAGAGAGAAGTGTGTGTGTGGTGGGGGAGGAGGGGGAATAAATATCTTAAGCCCTTATGATTGCCCAGAACAAGTGCCAAATGTTAAATTGCCCCTAAATAAAGTTGCATTAGGGGGGCAATGCACTCCTTTCCTAAATCAGTTTGACTCTACTGAAACTCAAACAATTGTTAAGATGCCCCAAAGTCACTGAAGGACAAGAAGAAACAATTATCAGGGCTTTTGCCTGTTAATGGAAAAGTTGCAGTTTGGTATCTGATCCAAGACAAACAGCAAAAGGCGATCTGGAAACGAGACCCTCTTGCAACCACTGGTTGCTCTCAGGGTACAAATGTTTGAGGACAGCACTTCTAGCAAGCACAGAAGGCAACAGAATCACTCTTGAAGCCGCGGAGTGGGCAGTGAAGGCTGGTTTACATTTTTATGAATGATGTCATTTTTCTAGAAGATTGTATATGGAACATTGTGGGGTGAAGGCTTGTCAACCCAGACCTGATTTAACATGCTTGTTTATGGGTGCAACCTGACGGGCATTTGACCCACTGTTTGGTTTTTTTTCTGGAGATCACATGGACGTGATCGCGGGAGTGAACAAACCCATTCCCAGAGCGTTTCCACCTGCACCGTTGAGGATTCCTGCTAGAGGCTATTACTTTTTGTTGCAGGTAGAATCTCTCTGCTTAGGTTCATTTCTAGACTGTGCAATCTCTGGAAGCAAACCAGAGCGAGCTTGCTGTTCTCAACTCGTCTTCCACTCTCAAATGGACAATACTGTTAAGTGGCTAAAGAAGAGAGACTTCATACTAGGAAACTTCTTTTGCTCCATGAAGGTGCAGAGAAGTAAAGGGTTTTTAAAAATTGTACTCTGATAGAGAAGGTGTGCTGTGCCATTTTGAAAAAAAAAAGAATCATTGAAAACTTCCTCCCAGAAAGAGGTGATGATAGGAGTAGATAAGGAGGGGGATTTTAAACCCAGCCACATGCATCGACTAAATAGGGAAATCATACTAAATAAGGAAATTAAAAATGTCCTTTCTCTGCTCCGCCAGAGAACAGGGGAAAGAAGCAAACAAAACAAAAACGCTTTTAACTGAGTAAGTATCACTGATACACTGTATCCCTTGCAGAAAATTAACCAAAATTGACATTTTGGAACCAGGAGCCAGATGGTGGCAAGATTTGACTTTCTTTTTTCTTTTAGCCTCCTTAAAGGAGCTAAACCAAAGAGGGTTTTGTGACATATGCCATTTGGATGCAAGGAGCATGCCAAAAGGCATATCAGACCTCTACCCAAATCAAAGTGATACTATTTTGTTTACCCCAGCCTGCTCCAAATGAGCCTGTGTAAAACAAGCTTTCAATTCAACAACCAGACCTAAGTACAGTTCAGTTTAGTAAACAAAATGAGATGTATATACTGTATCAAGTTAATTTTATCTACCGTATAAATAACTGAAATCTTTTGACAGCGGCCAAAATTATTTGGAACTAAAGTATTTGTTTAATAGCGGAAAGTACGATAAAGTATACTTGGTTTAAGTGTTCAAACAAATTGAAAATGTTACTAGAAAATTAATTTCAGTGGAATATTTGCAACTATTTTGAGGCATAACAGGATATAAGTGTCATATATTATATTACAGAATTTCCCACCTCCCACCATATGTGTGCTTGTGTTTTTCTCCTTATTCATAACATACTAATTAATTACTGAGTGGCATTTAACCATTGTGAACGTGGTGAGATGTCACAATAATTATTTTAAACAAGCCAGCATGCCGGTGAACACTGCTCCTCATATATGATCAAGGTGGCTAAAACAACCCAGAGACCTTCCATCCATGGTTGTTGCTTAATTTTCAAGTATTGTGATCTGTAAACCAGGAATTCTAGCTCATCTCCAATCCCAGACAAGCCAAAATGGGCTGCTCTTGGTTTATGACCACGGCTCACATGGGGAGAGACAAGGCAGAGTAACTGGGTTGTATGTGACTCTAACGAAAGTAGAGAAGACAGTTTGTGGTTTATTTAGTTCAGTGGTTCCCAACCGTGACTCTCCAGATATTCTTGGCCTACAACTCCCAGACAGCTAGTGGTAAAGGTTATGGGACTTCTAGGTCAAGAATATCTGGGGAACTGAAGATTAGGAACCATTGATTTTAGCTATTCCCACTAGCAAGAGAAGCCAGTGGGCACTGTGCCCAAACATGTCACTCTGAATCAAGAAGACAAGGGGTACATCTGGAATTCCGGCTGTTCAACACCTAGAGGCCAGACAATTGGAAATGGTTAGTGTCCTGATTTGTTCGATCCATCCCCACTGACTTAGGTTGTATTCATTTCACTAGGATGCCACTTGATTTGATCAAATGAGACATTTCCAAAAAAGAGACATGGGGATACTGAAAAATATTCCCACCGAAAACTTCCTGTGCTTCAACCCTCTCAGGGAAAGCTTTCCCTCAGTAATCGGCCAGCTGAGGGGGATTTTAAAATGGATGTTTATGGTTTGCTGCTTTTAATGTGTTTCTCCATCCTGCTTTTATTTACCATTTCTCAGACCGATATTTGTTTGTTCCTTTTTAGTATTTGTATACTTGCTGATTATAGTTTTAAATACTGTTGTCTTTTAAGGATGTCTTCCTATACTCCTTGTTTTTAGCTTTAAATAGTGTCTTGTAATTGTTGTGAGCCGCCTTACACCCCTTTTAAAGAGAAAGGCAGGGTAAAAACATTTTAAACCAATGAATAATCTGGAACCCATAGATTTTTAACCAGCTTTGAGGAGGAGGCAACAAAGAGGAGAACTGCTGGCAGGAAACAGAAAACAGGCGCCTGTTTTTCCAGAATGCAAACTTCTTTTTCGGGTGCTCTGTGCCGCTCTTTGCACCTTCTCAGATTGCCAGGCTGCAACACAGAGCCTTTGTACACGACCCCTAAACGCCGCAGCAAATGGCTGCAAGCTCCGGAGCTTACAATGACTTCCCCACCAGCTCCGGAGTTTGCAGGAAATTAAGTGCGACCATGCCCACCTAAGCGCGTCCCAGCGCACTTTTCTTGTACCTGCTCGAGGAGGGTGAAAATCGCCATGTCCGGATTTAATCTGGTCAGTGCGGGGCTCTCCTGGCTTCTGTTTGGTTTTTTTGCCTCCCGCCCTTTTAAGAGAAGGGGCGGGAGGGAAAAAAAGCAAACAAAAGAGAAGGAATCAGCAGGAGGCTCCAGCAGCTTCTCTAAGGTGAGTCTGCATTTCCCCCACACTTTCTTCCTCCCTCCCCTCAGCAGACAGGTGCGGAGTGGTGGGGAGGAAGGAAGAGCAAGGAACCCCTAAGATCTCTGGTCCGAATTTAAGTGGCCAGTGGATCTTAGGGGTCGTGTGAAAAGGCCCACAGAGAAAACAAGAGACAGTGCAACTAAATTTTAACAACCCAGCCTCCTTTATGCATCTTGCAGGATCACGCATTCACTCTGAACTCTCATCACAGGAAAGCACCATAAAAAACCCCAGAAAAGATGTGAGTTTTCAACTAGTTATTGGAGGTTTTTCCCCCCTCTTCTTTCTCTGCAGTGGCAACTGCAAAGGATGGAATTAGAAGCCGTTGTGGGAGAGAAAAAGAACACAAGGAAGTAGGGAGCGTTGATGCAAAAATGGAAAAGCTAAAATTAAAACCATATGGTCAGGAAGAGTGAAGCTGAGTAAAAGAGGCCCAAAAGACTGAAAACACAGACTTCTGGCACATTAAAAGCAAGGGGACACTTTCTGCAGGATTCAGCCCCAAAATATGATAGGGCTCGCAGTGTATATAAAACATGTTTACAAATAAGGCTCCAATCCTGTCCAATCCAATAAAGCTTCTTTACCTGGGAAGAACTCTTTGTAAAGGCAGCGGGCCATTTCCGTGTGCACACAATTGATTTGCACTGCTTGTCCCTGAATAAAATCAATAGGGCTAACTTCCAAGCAAACATTAAACCTGAGCAGCTAGTCAAATGCTCTTTTCTCTCTACATAACGGACAAAAGCATTTGTTACTTCAGGGACCATAGATTAGGTCTCTCTCTCTCTCTCTCTCTCTCTCACACACACACACACACTCACTCACTCACACACACACACACACACACACACACACACACACACACACACACACTGACAACCAAACAAAACTGGATCACTCTAAAAAGGGAACTCTCTCTCTCTCTCTCTCTCTCTCTCTCTCTCTCTCTCTCTCTCTCTCTCTCTCTCTCACACACACACACACACACACACACACACACACACACACACACACACACACACACACACACTGACAACCAAACAAAACTGGATCACTCTAAAAAGGGAACACTCTCTCTCTCTCTCTCTCACACACACACACACACACACACACACACACACACACACACACACACACACTGACAACCAAACAAAACTGGATCACTCTAAAAGGGAACACACTCTCTCTCTCTCTCTCTCTCTCTGACAACCAAACAAAACTGGATCACTCTAAAAAGGGAACTCTCTCTCTCTCTCTCTCTCTCTCACACACACACACACACACACACACACACACACACACACACACACACACACACACACACACACACACACAACCAAACAAAACTGGATAACTCTAAAAGGGAACACACACACACACACACACACACACACACACACACACACACACACACACACACAGACAACCAAACAAAACTGGATCACTCTAAAAAGGGAACACACTCTCACTCATCATTAAAAAGTTCAGAAATTCAGGACAAATGGAGTACTCTTTCCCTGTGATTTGCCAGAACGTATCCCAAGCATCAGTGAAGACTTGAACCCATCCTGACTGGTAGAGCGAAAGGACTGGGAAAGCCAAAGTCAACAGTAGGTTGAGCTAACTAATACTGGTTTTGCTGCTTTCCTCCACCTTTGTGGTGACTCCTTCACATGTCACGTCCAACTGAATTCAAGACCAGTCTCTGGCTGAGTTCAGGAGCGCTCCATACTATCATACTTGATTCTCTGCTAGAGGGGATGAACTTTGCTTTCTGGAAAAAAAGGGCCCACATCCCTACAGGAAATAGCCTCTGCTTAATAACACACTACAAACACCAAAATCAAGCAGAGAACAAATGAATGTTAAGGACACATTCAATCTGCAAAATAAACCTGAGGACCACAACAGGGGCTCTGTGTATTCCACAAAGGCAGGATGCCGATGCTGAGGTCAAAGAGTTTGCTTGTACTCACCCCCCAGAAACTGGATGCCTCCGGCCACTCTGCCCACAGTCCTGGAGATCAGCTCCGACACACAGCACCCCATCAGGGCCGTCAGGGCCACCAAAAGGAGAAGGCCGCAGCCTAGCCCCGTCACCACCGTGCAGATCCTCCATTCCACACTCGGGATGGCCTGGAACGAGGCGTAGCGTCCACACTGCTCCACCATCACCATGATCTGGCGGCTCTCGTCTCGAACTGGGTAGGAACACCTCCGGAAGGTGCCAAAGGACACCGATTTCTCCAGCTGAGATCCTAACAGCCAGTAAGGCATGAAGAAGCCCACGCAGGAGACCCCGGCGCAGAGGAAGGAGAAGAAGGTCCATATCACTCCCGTGCAAGTCAGGCTGGAAGCCATTTTCCCAGTCATGGCTACTGACTGGGACAAAATGGAGGCTGGGCCACAATTCTCAGCAGGCGGTGCAGAAAAGAAGGGGAACTGGGGATGACCCAAGTGCCTTTAGTCCCTGCTCTTCCACGGTCCCATAAAATCTTCAGGAAGAGCCATCGCAGTAGGTGGTTTTGTCACTGACAGCAAAGTTCCTGGTGAGGCCAAATGTTTTCTCAGTCTTGCTCATCTTTCCTCCCCAATGGTAGCTGGGGTTGTTGCAAGAAGTGTAGGAGGAGGGGTTGGGGAGGGAGGTTGAAGAAGAAAAGTATCATTAGTACATACAATCGAGTCATTCCTTCATATACAGGGTGAGGAAAAGGGAAAGGAAGGGAAGGAGCCAGGAAGGATATACAGTGGTACCTTGTATAAAGGAATTAATTTGTTCCAAATGAAATTATGTTAAGCAAATTTTCCTTTATACAAATTCCCATAGGAATGCATTGAAAATGGAGTAATCCCATTTTTATGTTGTACGGATTTTCCCCATAGGCAATTATGTTAAGCAAATTTCCCCTATCTCCGGAATTTTTTATTTTATACAAATTTTATGTTATACAAGCTGTTTGTTATACAAGGGTCCACTGTATATACAGTACATATTTTAAAGCAAGCACATGAACAGGAGTGGAAAATCGGGAAAAGGCAAGTGAGGGCTGGGTTAGGCTAGGGCTGCCAGGCGCCATTTGGGATGCCTGCACATCTGTGAGGGAGGAGTCCAAAAATCAAGAACCCTGTCTCCCCATTTACTCAGAGGCTGTTCTCTCTCAGCCAACTAGTTTGCCAGCTGACCCAAACAAGGAAGCCTCTGCCTTTTAAAACCCTCTTCACATGGGGAGAAATAAGCAAGCAAATCTCTTGCAGCATAGGGGGGAGAAACAGAAACAGTAGGTCATGTCTGCACTCTGCACCTCTTCTAGTGGCTGTTACATGTGCAAGAGAAACAGGTGAGAAGAGCGTGTGCGTATTATCCCCATGCCATTGATTTGTATCTGACTGATGGCAAGTTGGCAACCCTAAGTAGAGTCTCTGAGGCCTGTGAAGTACTTAAGGCAAGACCTGGTCCGTTAGTTGCCCGCTCCCAGGAAGTTTTCATTTCTGAGTTCTGTCGAAAACCCAGGTCTCCTGAGTCCTCGTCCTTCATTCTCTCCATTTCCTCACAGTGGGAAGAGCTCATTTGCGCGCACCCTCTCTTGCAGGGAGGCCATGCTGGACCCAAGATCAGGGTTGCCCAGCGGCCAAGGTGGAACAGAAGGGCAGAGCGCTCCTTGCCGGCTGGTGCTCTCCAAAGACCCGGAGTACTGTATACTCCCCATCATTCCCTGGCTAGCCTGGCTACTGGCTGTGGAGATGGAGGACGAGGCCTGTAGTCCTTCCTACACATGGAGGGCACAGGATTGGAGAAGCCTTTCTCAGACAGCAGGGAGCACCACCAGACCAGAATAAGATAGGGTCAGGTCAGGGAAGGTGGCAAATGGCCAGTCTTTTGCACTCCTGGGCTGCTCCTGAAGGAGCCACGCCTGGGGGTGGGGGTGGGGTGGGGTAACCAAGGGAGGGAGCATCTGGAGGGGGTCTCTCTCTTGACAAGGCGTTCAGGAAAGGGTAAGAGGTGGCCTTGCATTTCTTTCTAAAACTTCAGCGGCCACCGCGTCTCCAGAGGAGACCCAAGCCTGAAGCCTTCTCATGGACGGGCGCTGGATGGGATTTGGCAAGGATGGGAAGAAAGCGCGATCCAAGCGGCCGGGGGCGGGGGGGGGACGAACAGGAGAGGAGCCTGGAAAAACCCCACCGCAGCTCACGGATGCACGGAGGCCGAAGGCGAGGGGTCTCCCCCCAACCCACCCACCCCGCCGCCCCGCGCCTCCACCTGTGCGCTCCAGGGAGCCGGTGTCCCCGAGCCTGGGGGCAAAGCCTTCCTTTGCGCTGTCAATGGAGGCCAAGGGGTGGGGTAGTTTTTTTTGGGGGGGGCGGGGAAGGAGGCGACACCCCGAGGCCCGTCCAGGTCTCCAGCCCGATCTCCGAGGGCTGGAGACGGGGGTGCCAGCTGGCCGTCCTCCCGTCCCGTCCTCAACCACCACCACCACCCACCCACCGCCTTGGACTTGCTGAGAAGTTTGGAGCGGCTTCGCTCCCCCCCCCTTTCTCTCTCTGGCGTGGCTCCCTCCGCCGGGAAGAAGAGCAGGGAGGAGACCGAAGGGGCGGCAGCAGCCGAGGGGGTGGGGTGGGATGTGGGGTGGGGTGGGGTACAAGAGGGTTGGGGGGGGGGTCCGATCCGGCACCTTCTGCCTCCCTCCTTGCTCCAGAACCGGGTGAAGCAGCAGCCCCGCCGCCCCTCCCGGATTCTCGCCCCCGGCCAGGGGGGGTCCCTCTCTCTCTCTCTCTCTCTCTCTCTCTCTCTCTCTCTGCCCCCGCGTGGATTCCCTTTCCCCACCCCCGCTCCTTTGCTCCCAGGGGGTGGGGATCCTTGGCAGCTCCAGCCGGCGACAGGGCTCGGGGTCTGTCCCCCCACCCCCCCACCCCAAATCCATTCCGGCCCCGCCGCTACTAACCTGCCTTCGCCGATGTGGCCCGGGCACGCCTGGAGAGAGGCTGCTGCTGCTGCTGCTGGGCCAGCACGCGGCGCTCGGCCCGGGAAAGGGCAGGGCCAGTTCGGGGTCGCGGCGCTCTGCTTCTGCCGCCGCGCTCGGCTCGACATGGGGTGTGTGTGTGTGTGTGTGTGCGCGCGCGGCGGGGCGGGGGCGGGGGAGAAAGAAAGAGAGAGTGAGCATCAGGCTGGCAGGGTCCCAAAATCCCAGCATGGGGAGCTCCGCCCCCTGCCGCCCAGCAAGAAAAGAGGAGCACGGTGTGTGTGTGTGTGTGTGTGTGTGTGTGTGTGTGTGTGTGTGTGTGTGTGTGTGTGTGTGTGTGTGTGTGTGTGTGTGTGTGTGTGTGTGTTAAGGTCAGGAAAAAAGAGGGAGCGAGAGAGAGAATTCCAGGCAAAAATCAAAGAAAAGCAAAACAAAACAAAAGATACAACAGACACAAAACATGGGGCACCTTAAGATACTATAACTTTCATGTTTTAATTAATGTAACGTTTCGTGGACGTGTCCTCCTCTTCAGACCTACAGCAGCGCAGAGAAGGCGCTCTGGAGGCAGAGGCGAAGGCGAAAGCGCATCCCTGGCAGGCAGGCGCCCTGGGGCAAGTGAGGAGAAGCAGAAGGACCCCCTTAGAGAGAGAGAGAGAGAGAGAGAGAGAGAGAGAGAGAGAGAGAGAGAGAGGAGATCTAGCAAGGGCAGGTCGTTGGGATGCAGCCACTGAGACGTCTGGGCGCCTTTCCCTTCCTGATACTTAAAAAAAATTTTTTTGCATTATTTTAAGATACAGTACTCAGGTAGAGGGTGTGGAGTTGTACTGGAAGGCAAGAAGATCGAATCCCGCTCACTTAGCCCTAGGCAGCTTGGCCTCTAGTTGGGACCAGATTCCTGCAGACACCCCTGGAAGGAGGCTGGGTAGGAATCATCTTTTTTTTGGGGGGGGGTGGAATGAAAGGGCACAGGAAATAGAGAGAATCCTAGCTTCCTGCCCTCAGAAGATGCTGGCCACAGAGACTGGCAAAACCTTAGGGAGAACACAAACCTCCAACACACGGCCAAACAGCCTGGAAAGACCCACAACAACCATCAGATCCCACCTTCGAGAACACAAAAGCAAAGCTTCGCCCTAGCATCATCATCATCTCCTTAAGTCAAATTGGGCCACGGAAAAAGGATACCCCATTGGCCACCTCTCAAAGGGAGCTTCCATGCCAGGCAAATGGTCTTGGCTGCTGAGCTCTGTCTGGTTATTTGTAATTTGAACATAGAACAACTCAAGCGACAGAACGTGTGCACATCAAAAAGAGTGAAACCTGGAAGTTGGTGTTGGCCATTAACTTTCTTTGGCTGACTTTTCTGAAGAAGTGTGTTTATTGATGCATCTCATTCTCTGTCTCTCTCCCTCTCCCTCTCTCTCTCTCTCTCTCTCTCTCTCTCTCTCTCACACACACACACACACACACACACACACACGTACAAACATATTAAGTATATGCAATAAGCTAGCTGAATAACTGTGTTGTTTGGGTATCTGACAGAGGAACCCGAGGACTGTTGTAAGCAAGTAGATTAAGTTTGTCTTTAATTCTTTTATTCTGCTTGACTTCTGCCTTTAAGATAGGCTTTGTAGTTAAAACTCTGCACCATCTCCTAAAACCATCTTCTCTGCATCTTTGTAAAGCACCCCCTCCCTTTTGACCTTTGAAACAGCTCACATGTGGAAAGCCCCTGAATGACAGGATGAGTTCACAACAAAACCACATGCCTGACACCTTGCTACATCTCTCTGTAGAAATAGACTTTACTGTATATACTTTTCAGCTCTTGGAATGTGCTATCATGGTAGAGAGAATAACAGGAAATTAAGAAATTAGTGACCTTTAATCTTGCTAATGCAGATGGGAAAGTATCACTGACCTTTAAGTTTGGTTGCGTTAGTGAAAATGAACATCCATGTAATGGAAGTCAAACGGTTCCTACTGCGGCAAGTTGTAACCAATCCTGAGTTTGTTCTTAATCTGTTTCTATATGCAGAAGAGTATTAAACACTGGACATCCCATACAGGTAGTTGTCCCTGTGTTCAGGAACGCCTTGTGCACAAGGTATTCTGAAAGGATTCTCTGAAAATAAATCTGCATTCCCAGGAGTCTGGTTTGTCTGTTGTCCATTTTATAGTGATTCTCTTTTCGAGGATCAGCCACATTCAAAATGTGTGGTTCACTGTGAGTTCAATTCCCCACTGTGCCTCCCAAAAGAGCCAGCTCATCTGGCCTTAGGCCAGTGTTGGCAAACCTATGGCACAGGCGCCAAAGGTGGCACTCGGAGCCCTTTCTTTGGGCACCCGACATCGCCACCTCTATTCAGGTTAAATTACTGTATTGGCATTTTGCGAAAAATTTGTGGGTTTTGAATCGTGGTTTGGGCACTCGGTCTCTAAAAGGTCCGCCATCACTGCCCTAGGCCATCTGTACATCCTAGGGCATCCCCAAAAAGAAGGAAACGGGAAGCCACTTCTGAGTTACCCTGTACCTAGAAAACCCTGAAAGTCAGAAACCCTCCATAAGTCAGAATAGGACTTGGCAGCACATGATGATGATTATTTTAGGCATACTTCTCTTAATTTTTTTATTTTCCTAATCTGATAATTATCTTTCAGCTAAACTTCTTTCAGAAGAACTTTTAGCATTTTGATTTAATGTACAATATTAACACATTTATAAAAAAAGTTTTGGAGCCTACGTTGACTGATATGAAAGAAAATCAGATCTTTATCAATTTGGTGGGCATTTTTTGAGAAAATATACGTCACTATTTTACAAGGGTGGCCTAAAAGACATCATGATGGGAGGCTCCATGATGTTGGCACCTGTTTTCTCAAAGGGACAGCCCCCTGCTTGCATCTACTGTGTAAACAACTGTGTTAACCATTTGTGATATCCAAATGGAATTTGGTCCCCAAATCCAAGGTTCATTTCAGTGTGACCAGCTTTAAAATTAAAGCAAGAACGGAGCTAGGGCTTGAACTTTAAATACAATTGTGTTAGCCTGAGGGTGCACATGGACACCATTTTGACATCACTGCAATGGAGGCAGTGTGTTTAATTGTTTTTGCAAGCCCCCATAAGTTGGAATCCTTGGAGGGGGGGATGTCATCATTGCTGCTGTTAGAATCAATGGGGCAGGGTGCTCCTACCAATATGCAAAATGGGTCAGGAATTTCAAAATGTGATGCAACATTTTCCTGGAACACTGCAACGTTCCAGAATAAAAGCCGTACATTGTACAGTTGAAAGAACATTTTGCATTCCAGTTTGAACCCCAATCCCATTTTTTTAATTTGGGTTTTTGATAAAATACACTGTAAATGGGGTTCCTGGAGCCAGACTTCTTGGATAATTGGTAATTCCTTTGGTAATGTGTGACCGTCTGTCAGGTGTGATGCCCTACTTCCATTTCACTGCACAAAGAAAATTCTCAACTGAGATGAGTCACCCTGACTTGTCCGAGGCAGACATCGCCCAACTAATATTTTTAATGGTGCTCAAATCCCTCCGCTTTATCAAATAATTCCCTCTCCCCATAGGTCCATTGTTGTCTTTATAGGACTTTATAGGAGGGGTGGTTGGTTGGAGGCCCACTGAATATATTACTATAATCACCCAGAAGGTAGCCAGGAGAGAGGTGTCATTCTGGGGGATTATCCATAGTCAATCATTGCTCTTAGACTAAGTATTGACCTGCAAGTGACAGGTTTCAAAAGCAGATTCTCAGGGCAGAAATACACTTGCTGGCAATGCGTACTTGGAAGAGGAAATGTCTTAACTATTGCAAAGCCTCTGAGTGCACAGCAGGGAAATGCCTGCCTGATGGGACCTTGAAGCTGACTTTGGGCGTTTATACACGGCCCCTAAGCTCCGCTGCAAATGGCTCCCAGCTCCAGAGCTTAAAAATGTTTCCCCACCAGCTCCGGAGCTAACAGAAAATTAAGTGCAACCCCGCCCACCTAAGCGCGACCCAGTGCAGCTTTCATGTACCTGCTCTCAGAGGGTGAAAATTTTTGATGCGGAGAGTGCCGGGCTCTCCTCGCTTCTTTTGTTTGTTTGTTTGTTTTGCCTCCCACCCCTTTAAGAGGAACCGGGGCTCGGAGCAACTTCCACCGGCACTGAGGTAAGGCTTTATTCTTTTGTCCCCTTTTAAGGCTTTTTTCCCCTCCCTCCCCTCATGCAGACAGAAGCAAGGAAGTGCGGAGTGGTGGGGAGGAAGGAAGAGCAATGAACCCCCAAGATCTCTGGTCCGAATTTAAGGGGCCAGCGGATCTTAGGGGTCGTGTGAAAAGGCCCTTTGTTTTGTGATTGGTCTTCAGGGCTTAAGTAGGGGAGTCCTTGGAAGTGTGGTGTCTCAGATATAAAAAAAAACTTCTCAGGATGTGACAAAACAGAGATTTGTCCCACCCTTTGGTCTGTTGCGGGTCTGGGCTGGTTTGCTCCTTTTCCCAGTAACCACGTGATGCAAGTGCCTCCACAAACCAACCCATCTTCAGAGCATCCCTACCAGCACCTTTTAGGCTCCCAGTCTGGGATAACTCTTTTTTTCTGCACACGGGTAGCATGTTGGTGCAGTTCCAGCATGTGTGATTACTGAGACTAAACCAACATGACAGGCTGGCTGTCCCTTTGCTGAAATCCACTTAACGGTCTTCAGAAATGGGAAGCTTCCTTGCTGCTTATACCTTTGGAGGGCAACAGTTTTTGCATTTCTTTTTAACTATAACCTGCCTAGATAACCTAAGCACATCCGATCTCGCCTGATTTCGGAAGCTAAGCAGGGTCAAGCTTAGTTAGTGCAGTGGCACCTTGTATAACGGAATTAATTCATTCCAAATGAAATTATGTTAAGCAAATTTCCCTTTATACAAATTTCCCATAGGAATGCATTGAAAACGGATTAATCCCTAATCGTGACCATTTTTATGTTGTACGGATTCGCCCCATAGACGATTCTGTTAAGCAAATTTCCCCTATCTCCGGACTTTTTAATGTTGTACAGATTTTATGTTATACAAACTGTTTATTATACGAGGGTCCACTGTACTTTGATGGGCGACCACCAGGAAATACCAGGTGCTGTAGGCGCCTAGAGTAGGAACTGGCAAACCACGCCAGCATCCCTGCCAAGAAAACTCCGTGGACACAGGTTCACAAACTGCGTTTATACACAACCCCTAAACTCCGGGGCAAATGGCTCCCAGCGCCGGAGATTAAAAATGTTTACCCACCAGCTCTGGAGTTAACAGGAAATTAAATGCGACCCCGCCCACTTTAGCACGTCCCAGCGCAGCTTTCAGGTACCTGCTTTTTGGATGTGAAAAATATTTGATCTGGTGTAAGGATAGTGAGTGCGGGGCTCTCCTGGCTTCTGTTTGTTGTTTTTCTGCCCCCCTCCCTTTAAGAGATCTGAATGTTGCCGGGAACAGAAGGGAGGTGAGCGGCATGCTTTTCTTTTTCTTTTTCTCCCTCCCTCACGCAGCCAGCAACCAGGAAGTGCGGAGGGGGGTGGGGACAGAGGAAGAGCGACGAACCCCTAAGATCTCTGGTCTGAATTTAAGTGGCCAGCGGATCTTAGGGGTCATGTAAAAAGGCCCAAAGAGTCAGTCACTCCTGTAGTGACACAACACACACACACACACACACACACACACTTTTAAAGAAGGCTCACTCAACGCATTGCTGATGCCCTGCAATGGCGTGGAAACATGTATTTTTTAAAAGCTTCCCATGTCCCAAGATTGGTTAGGTTTCCTGATCCTGAGAAATGAGGAGCAAGAGGAAAAGAAAACCTCATCATCCTTTACACACGGTTGCTTAGAGAAATGGTGTTCAAGGACAATTCCAAATGACATACTGCACCTCAAAGCAACCCTGTTTAGCATAATCAAGACTGATCCAGGCCAGGATAATTGGGCCAACTAGTCATATCCTCACCCACGATAGTTAACACTGCCATGCTTTCAGTTCTAATAATGGGCTATCTATAATGTCTGCTTCTGAACTTCTCTTCGCTTCGTGATTTCCAAATCCCGGTCACAGCAGCTCATTCGCCCCCAGGTCCTCACTTTAGGGTCGAAATAATACTTCACGTGCTCCCTTCGGTGAAGCTTACTTGGAAGGTCCGGTTTCTGCTTTCTTTTATTTTTTAAAAAATTTGTTGCATCAATACCCGGCTGCACTCTGGGACATAGAGGCTTCTCTCAGATGTGCCTGCCTTCTATGCATTGTCACTGACACCCCCCCCCTCCCTCTGGCCAGATCGTCACCCGGGGACGCTTGCCCCCCTCTGTGCCCCTGCCCCGTGTACAGAAGGCAAGATCAAAATAAAATAATAAAAAAAAATAATAATAAATTTGGATACGAAGCGGGATTAAAATCTCCGCCCACCTGAAAATGGAGGATCGTGTTGTTTCAATGATGTGATCCCAAGTTCGTGAAGTAATGGCCAATGTCTGCTTCTGCCTTCTGATTTCCAAATCCCACAGCAGCTCAGCAGGACTTAAGGAAATAATAGGGGGTGAAGTAGGAAGGGGGAAACTTTGTTCCCACTGCACTCTGGGACACAGATCCTTCTATGCATTGTCATTGACAGGAGATCCTAAGTGCTCGCAAAATAAAATAATAAAATAATAATATTAAAATCTCCACCCGACAGAGCTGTGTTGTTTCAATGTGTGATCCCAGGAAAGGAAGAGTCACCTTTAGAATAGAAACACTGACGATCCAAAAGTGAGAAGACTTCAGGACAAGGATAGAGAACCACAGTTAGCCTTATATGGCTAAAATCAATCCCAGGGAGAATTCTTGGAGGGAGGGAGCCCATTCCTGTGGGTTGATGGGGCCAAAGGCAAAAGGATGGGACCCAAGGAACCAACATATTTTAGCTAAAAGCTCATTTTGACAAGCAACTAAACTCTAGTAGACACATTTGGACAATGGAGGGGGAGCCAGTGGAGGGTGGGCTGCACAAATGCTGACCCCAGGAGGACCAGAATTGGCCACAGGACCCAAGATTGCTTCAGTCCACCTTTAGTGTTTGCAGGGGTGATGCTGCCTGTGCAGCTGAACATTTGTTTGTTTGACTTTTATACCACCCATCGAGCCCTAGGAATACTCTGGGCAGTTTACAACATAAAATTGAAGCATAACAACAATAACACATCCAAATAACCAAAATACAAACAATATAATATAAACAAAATATAACTACATAAACCAACAACAATAAACTAAAATAAAATGAAAATAAAAGTACAAATAACCAGGTTATTGATCAAATAAGAAACAAAAAAAAGCATGCAGGTATTTGGAACCATCTTAGATCAGACACTGCCATCCCACCAGCAGATTCTTAAGAACCATGTCTGAGTACTTTTGAATGGATGGGATCCATTCAAAATTTTTGTCACCTGAGGAAAAGCTGCAAAAGGATACAGCCCTCACCCCCACCCCCCAGTTCAAGGCACAGAGTGCTCACACTGAAACACATTTATTCATTTGAAGTCCTTTCCTTTCTCTCTCATAATTTCCTTTTTTTTTTTTTTTTTTTTGTCTGTGAAAGGCTAGCAAGTTTATTTTGCACCCCTGTCTCCTTCCCCTCACCACCACCACATGGGAGGAAGAACACAGGAATTGTGAATTAATAACTAACCATTGGCTGCCTTTTCATGACAACCAGAAACTCAGGCTGCCTGGACGAGCCACCTCACTATTGCCTAACAACCAAGAGCACCCCTAATGTCTAGTAGCAGCAATCAAATTGCAGTACATTATAATAACTATTATGGCTATCCCTCTTTTTGTGTATGTGTGTGGGGGGGTGGGGGGTGTGGGTGTTTGCATGTGCGTGCATGTGTGTTGCAAAGAAAAGAGATGGGAGAAAGAGTGAGGGAACAGAAGACGATACTTTGAAGAGAATGTCTGTCTCCCTGTTAAATTCCACGAACGAAGCAGGTTCACTGCACAATAAAAGCCTTGTCTGGCAGTGATCTCAGCACACACTCTGAATCAGCCTCCCCCCTTCCTTTTATTTGCAATTTTTATCATTTTTGTGACATCATATACAACATGAATGGCTGAATCTAGGAGTCAGTCTCACAAAAGAAAGATAATTTTTAAATTTAAACAAATCTCAAATTTCTAGGTGCCTTCTTTGTTGCAGACAAAGAATAGCAGACATTTACTAAACTGTTTGGGTTGCTTTCACACTAGAGCCCTTTAAACAAGGCGGAGGCATTGTTTTTCTGCAATTAGATGCTGAACTGGTTGCCTGAGATAAATCGCCAGGATCATTAAAACTGACGAGACGGGTGACAGTTCTGTACACATCAGAGCTCCCACGGAAAGTCTTTGAGTCAGTGTGAAAGGAACATTTTCAGAGATTGAGCAGATCATTACACACATTATATTAGATGTTTACGCGAACATGTTTTCTGGAGTTCTGTAGACGGTCAACCATGGTCTACAACTTACATGCTGGAAGATAGTTTGAAAAAAGCCATTTGATCAGAGGATCATGTTTTGGCAGGCAAATCACAGAAGAAGTGGTCTTTTGTGTGTTCTGATGAGGTGCCTGCTGGATTTAAATTTACTATTTGGAAAGAGAAATGACGGTCATTTGCACTGCCATGCTGTAGGCACATTGGGGGAATCTGTGAAACTGCCATGGTCAGCAGCCATAAGCATTCTTGCATCTAAAAGCTTTGAACTGCCAGATACAAGGATTGTGTCATTTCTGATCTGCATACCATTAGGCACCACCCCATGAATTCTTCTAGCAGGACAAATCAACGTGTCTGATTCATACTTCGGGATTTTTGCCACACATGCAAGACAATGAAATGTGACACCAACAGGATAAAATGTACAAATACTGTATCCTGGGGCTTTTGACATAATTAGTAATTACAGTGCTTCTGGTGACAATGGGATGCTATTAGATTATTGATGTGTGAGCGCTCACATGGAGGTACAGAGTTATATTTTGACTACAACTTGCTAACACATGTCAGATTTGTAAACTATGGTTTGATATGTTTCACGCAGATTTCCAGTGTGGTGTAGTGGATAGTGTGTTGGACTAGGACTCTTGAGAACTGGGTTCAAATCCCTGTTCAGCCATGGAAACTCACTGGAGCGGGGGAGTAGAGCTGGTAAAATCACTCCCTAGATATCTCATTTACCTTGAATGCTCATTTAGGGTCTCTATAAGTCGGTACTGACTTAAAGGCACAGGATATGCATATATTTCTAAAAGCATCCACGAAAAACAGCAGGTTCAATGTCATCATCAAAGTTTCTCTCTTCAAAAATGTGCACATTTAGACATATACTGGAGAACAGGCATCAACTGGAGAGTTACAAAGAGATTCCAGATTATTAGGTCTTAACCCTTGCCTACCCTTGATCCCCAGAACATGGCATGGAATAGAGATGTGTGAGCTCCCAGAATCCCATAGACAGCAGGAACACACATCTGCACTATTCTATGGCAGCAGTCCCTAAATCTTGTTAACATCATGCCCCAATTTGATTTTTTAGAAGCCTGCATGCCTCCGACAGGAATGAGCTGGCCAGGAGTAGAGGCAGAGTTAGATGAGTGTTCAATTTCTTGTAGTAGTCTAGCCTTCACTGACTCAGAATTTAATTGTTTTTGTCAACCACCAGGACAGGAGGAGGCAAGATCAGACCCCGTTCAATTTCTCCCTGAACAATTCAAAATTTTCAGCAGCATAATTTTGTGTTGTTCCACAGCATAATTTTGGAGGAGGACCAAAGGGACCACCAAAACTGATTGAGAGGGTTGTGAGACATCTGCAGGGGGTGCATGTTGGTGACATCTGGTGTGCCAGCTTTATTGGCCTTAGCAAAAGTGAGTGTGACCAGTGCAAACTTTGATGTAGAGCTATGCTGGCTGACTGCTCAAAGGTACACAAAACTAATTTTTCCAACCTATGGGGAACCTCAGTACAGAATGGTGCCGCGTGAGCCTCCTTCTGGTCAGATCAAAAACTGCTACTGATTAGAGATGGGCACGAACTGGCAACCCACTCCAGTAATCCTGCCAAGAAAACTCCATGGACATTTATTTATTTATTTATTGAACTTATATCCCGCCCATCTTCCCAGAGGGAACTCTGGGCGGCTAACAACGATAAAACAAGTAAAACAGGAAATAAAAATCGGACAACAGAGGGCAAGATGGCGGCGAGCCCGAGCGATGGGAGGGAGGAGAAGAAAAAAAAAACATGGGGTCATGAAGAGTCGGTCATGACTGTAACTATGCAGCACACACACACACACACACACACACACACACACACACACACACACACACACACAGAGAGAGAGAGAGAGAGAGACGTACATACGTTAAAAATGAAAAGCAAAATTAATCAAAATTCGCTAATTTGCTGATCTGTATTCATATAAATTGATACTTCAAAATAATACGAATTGATGATTTTTTGTGATTTTGTTCATTTGTCCATTTTTTTGTTGGGCTATAAAACAATTCCTCCAAGTTTACTGAAGGCTGGGTTTTGGATGCCTGAGTTATACATAAACAAAGAGGACCCCTCAAGGACCCCCGAAACAAAAAAATATCAAAATTACAGAGAAGCTCCAAGTTTGATGACATTTGGGTTTTCCCCAGCCAGTTGCTAAAGGGCACTTTCCCAGAAGGGCACTTTATGGCAGTATAACTCAGATGTCTCAAAACCAGTCTTCACCAAACATGGAGGGATTGTAGAGGAGAGTTGGGATACACCTCTCTACGATTTTGGTGTCTCTAGGTAACCGGGGAACTTTACTGGGGGTGAGCTCTTTCAGGGTACCTAACTCAGATATCTGTAATACAAACTTTACCAAACTTGCAGAGTTTGTATAGGAGAGTTAGGAAAAGCATCCCTGTCATTTTGGTGCCTGGGGGTGCTGGGGCGGTGGAGGATATATATGGTTTTAAAGGGAAACATGAATCAAGAAAACAATGTGCTGATTGGTCAGGAAAAAATACATTTGTTATTGATGATTCATTGATCTTAAATGAATCATGAATCAAAACAAATTGCCATTTTTCTGATTCATTCCCAATTCTACTACTGATCATAATCAGGGTCTTAAGAAAAGCTTGGATGAGAGGGGTAGACCTCTTTGACTTCTGCTCCAAATACATAGCGACAATACATCCTTTGTTTAGACAACAGCAACAACTTTTTATTGAATAAGTCTTCAGATCATTTTAAGGTTGCACAATAAAACACATAAATTCTGTTTATAAAAATATAAATACTATAGATATACAATGCAATAAAAGGCAACAATACATTTACATTAGAAACATTGCCTTGTTTAGACATATTTTTGTGATACATTGTGACCACAGGGTTCATTAGATCTTTTTACGGAAAAAGGCAAGGTAAAAATATTTTAAATACAATAAATAGGACCTCCCCTTTGGATTCTCTCTCTGGCTGACAGTATTTGGTGGTTATATGCAAGCCTCCCTACAACTCACCCTACCTCCATTAAAAATAAGGTACAGTAGTTGTGGCTTACAGAGTTGCTGTAACAATAGACTCTACATGTGAAGAACTGCTAGTGCTAAACCCTTCCACATGTACCCAGAAATAAAACCCATTTTTTTGTCTTTATTCTAGCCTCTGTGTGAGGGGAACTTCTCTGAGGGCTCGAGAGGGACCCCTGCACGCCCAGCCGAGGTGTTGCAGGAGCCAAAGAAACCGAAAAATCTGATGAACCTTTCGCCCGTGGAGAGGTTCATGGCCCTGGAGAAAGGAGAAGGAGGAGGAGAAGGAGGAGGCCCGGAGGGCGGAGGAAAGTAAAAAGAAGGACTTGGTGGGAAAAGGGGACCAATCCGCTCCTGTGGAGGTGGGGTTTGCAGCGTGTAAAAAGGGAGGGACGAGGGTGTTCCCAGAAGGATGGGAATGGGTGTGGATGGAGAACCCAGACACGGGAAATTGGGAGCAGATGATGATGCCACACAAAGAAGCTGAGAGCTGCAGATGTCAAGCCCACCGCCAGAAGTGTTCCTACTGGGGCGAGAGAGAATACAGAGTACAACCGTAAGCTGAAAGAGATACATCAAGACCTAGAATTAGAGAGATGGCTGATAAAGATCTGGCAGGAGATCAAGGCCGGGACCTTGGACCCACGGGAGGAGTTGAGCAAGAGGCCCGACTATCCCTTTCGTACGCCCAAGCCAAGACCACGTGGACCCAGATACACTTTGGAGGTTGGGATACAAGTGGGAACCCCCCAAACCTCCTTGAGGGAGATTGGGATACAGGTAGAGGGGCTGAGGCTTTCGGAGAGGGAGGAAGAGAGCCGTGGTGGAACTGAATACCCACAGGTGGTGGTGGGAATTTGATCACTTTCTAGACACCCCAACCTATGGGGGAAAGAACCTGTTTCTGACTGATGTCAAAGAAATTGATTCTGTTATTAGAAGAAAAGCCCCGTTGGCTGTTGATGAACCAAATAAAAGTTCTGTTTCCATGTTACGCAAGATGCCTTCTTTACAGCGGGAAGGGCAGGACGCCTGGGCAAAGACTGAACCCCCACACTCTGGAACGGATTAATCCATTCCGAATGCATTCTTATGGGAAACCCCTGTTTTATAAGACAAAATTTTCATATAACAAAGTGACCCAAAGCCTCCAGAACAGATTAATCCATTTTCAATGTATTCCTATGGGAAACCGCATTTCGTAAGACATTTTCTTAAACCAAATTCGTTTTAAGAGGTACTACTTGTACTGTATTTCTATTAGACCACTCAAAGGAGGAGTTTCAGAGAGGGTAGCCATGTTAGTCTTTTCAAGAATTTCAGGCAAAACTCAAATAAAAACAAAACAAAACAAAAGACACAAACATGTGGCACCTTAAAGACTAACTTTCATATTTTAATGTAATGTTTTGTGCACATGTGCACTTCTTCAGACATATAGCAACAGAATGAGGTGTGAAAGGAGGAGGAGGATTAAAAATGCTACCTTCGGACCCATACAAGTCTTCGTCAGCCCGGGTACCTCTCCACAAGGCAATAGTGCCCAACCTGAGGAAGAAGAACCAAGAACCATCTATATATATGCAGTGGGCCCTTGTATAACAAATTGTTGGTATAACATAAAATTTGTACAATATAAAAAATTCCGGAGATAGGGGAAACTTGCTTAACAGAATCGCCTATGGGGCGAATCCGTAAAACATAAAAATGGGATTATTCCGTTTTCAATGCATTCCTATGGAAAATTTGTATAAAGGAAATTTGCTTAACATAATTTCGTTTGGAACGAATTTATTCCTTTATACAAGGTACCACTGTATAATCTCTATCCCTTGCCTCGTTTTTTTTCTCGCTCGGACAGAAAAGTGGGCGGAACTCCGCGTCTCCGGCAAAGGGGCGGAGGGGGAAGGCGGGCTGGTGGGAAGGAGGTGTAGCCTCGTTCCACGTTCGGGCGGTGAGTGGCCCCGCCCCCGCCACGGCCGCGGCAGGAGCAAGAGGAGGGGAGGGCAAAATGGCGGCCGCCTCCGAAGAGCCGCCGGCGCCGCCCGTCCAGCCGCGCTCGCTGCCGTCTTTCGGGGCCGGGGACCCTGCCTCGGCGGCGGCGACGGGCAATTCGTCGTCGTCGTCGTCGTTGCAGGGGCCGAGCGGAGGGCCCGGGCCCAACCCGCTGTCGCGTAAGCTCCGCAAAGTGCTGGAGACGCGGCTGGAGGCGGACAAGGTGAGCGAGGCGGGCTCTTCTCCTCCGCCTCCCTCCCGTCGGCATGGAGGGAAACGTCTCTCTCTCCCCCCCCCTCTTCGGGTGGGGGGTCCGTCGTCCGCGGCTTTTCATGGAGACCCCCCTCCTCGTCCCCCTGGCAGGGAAAGCTACGGGGTGCCCCCCCACCCACGCACCCCACCCCCGGCTAGGAAAAGGCAGTCAGCGCCCACTTCTGCTCCTTGAGTGCCATCGAGACGGAAGCGACGGGTAGCGACCTGAATGGATCTCTCCGGCTAAGTGAGAGATTTCAGGAGTGGTTCATACCAGATCTACATCCCCAGTGGGTTTCCATGACCGAGTTGGGGGGATTTGAATCCCGATCTCCAGAGCTTTCGTCTGGCACTAGACCCACTCCATCAAGCTTCTAGCGTTGTTGTTGTTGTTGTTGTTGTTGTTGTTGTTGTTGGTTGTTGGTTGTTGGTTATTATTATTATTATTATTATTATTATTATTATTATTATTATTATTATTATTATTATTATTATTATTATTATTTGGCGGGGGAGAGGGTTCTGGTTGTCAAGTGAGCTGGTTTTTGAACCGCTCTGAAATGCATTTTATCTCCTGAAAATTTAATTTCATAACGGATCTGAGGCTACTTGCTTTTTAAAAAATAACTGCACCTCACTATTCAGTCATGTATTATGTAAGTAGGCTAGATGATACCTTTATTGGTCACTACTAAAAAAAAATTAAGCTGAGCTTTTGATAGCAACTTGTAAGCTTAGCTTACATTTTTTTGTTTTAGTAGTGACCAATAAAGGTATCACCTAGCTTACTTTTGAATTTGTTTCTCTGGTCACACGGCTCAACCCACATTTTTTAGTTTTATGTAAGGTAATTTTTATAAATGTTTTAAAAAAACTATATAAAATTTATAGAGGTGTGTGTGTGTGTGTCAAACCCCCCCCCCAATTTTTTTCCTCAAAGGGAAAATAGGCTAGGTACCAAGACTAGCAGATGTAGCCTGTGCTTGGCTCATAACTGTCTGCCCTTCAGAACAATGTTGGTTGTGCTTTAGGCTTGACTACTGAACACTTAAGGACTGAGAGCCGAGTGATCTTTACGTTGGCTTGCCATTATTTCATGTTGGAAGGTTTGTCTCATTAGTGAATACATTTCACCAGAGCTCCACAGTAAAATGGCTTACTTCCTACAAACAACTGGTGGACTGCACTATCAACTGACAAGCTGAATGTGGAAATGGGCCATCATGGTTTAATATCATAACTGTCAAAACACTTACTTGTAATGGAGCCATTTCCCATGAGTTTTGTCTTATGATATGTCTAAACTATTACACACTTGGTGCAGTCATTTTTTTTTCTCATAAGAATGCAATCTTAACTGGATCCACAACCCACATATCTGTCTTTCTTTTACAGTGGTACCTCTACTTATGAGTTTAATCCGTTCCAAATGCATGTTCATAAGTTAAACAGCCGTGTCTTAAAAATGAATAAATGAATGAATGAATGAATGAAAACAATTGCAAGTAGAGCAGACCGCATCTTAAATTTGTAAGGCAGCTGTTAAAACGCCAACAGTTTAACAATCTTAAGTCGTATTGCTCGTAAGTAGAGGTACCACTGTAGTTTATAATATTTGTAAAGCTCTTATCTAATACAACATTTTGAATAAATCAGTTTTTATGCCAGATCTTTCACATCTGTACTGTACTTAGTAATCAGGAAAAGCACAGTATGGATGATCTAGACCAGTGGTTCCAAGAAATCCTGACCCACAGAAGTAGTGATGAAGGCTTCTGTGAGTTTTAGTCCAAGAACATTTGGGGGATCAGTTCTAATGGTCTTTTCCAGTCCCCATTGGTGCTGCCCATTCAAGGTCTGTTGTCTTGTCATTTCTTAGCTGTAGTCTCTGTAATGTTAACATGGTTGTTCCTGGTCATTTCACGGGCCATTGACAAACACTGCTTCTGATTTTCCTCTGTCACTGCCACCAACTAGCTTAGCTAGTAAATTAAAGCCTTCAGACTGTTTTTAAATTGAACAAAATATAAGTTTATTGATTACAAGGTAGAATCAAAATCACTAAAGGCAACATGTTGAAGCACAAACAAAAAGAATATTGCTCAATCCCTCTTTAAGTTTGATTAATAATAAAGATGAATAAATGCACACCCAGTTCCTAAGTTCACAAACTCTAGACACTTAATTTTCCTCACAGACACTCTAAAATCCTATCTCTTCTTTAACCCTCTCTGATTCTCAGATGGTGCCAGACCCTATCTGTCCCTGTGTGGACTTTTCTTCAGAAAGTGTAGGTCCCCATCTGTCTAAAACAATGTTGAATCGTGCCTTAAATCCTCTCAGGCCACTCCCCAAAATCTCCCATTGGTCCACCAACCCACCAATCGGTGCCGACCCCTGTCATACATTATACACCACACAGGTAAACACCACAGTCTCCATTTGGATTAATGATTGAACCAACATATAATACGATCTCTAGTGTACCTTTGTTTTCTGAATCCAGCTTGAACATCTGACATTTCTCACTCCATAAACAGTGAAAAGTATTGCTGCAGTATTCCAGAAGGTTGGATTGTTACAAATTCCTGCAAAACGTTAAGGCATTTTGTAAAATACCCTCCCACACATGACACAAACAGTATCATAAAGCTTGGAAAGAGATCTTTGTCACAGCGTCATAGTAAAAAGAAATGGAAAAAAGCATCATGGATCCCAGCTTTAAGTCCCCAAGTGTTCTTGGACTACCACTCTTTGGACATGGCCAGACTCTGACACTGCAGAGCTAGTAGCAGCTAGGTTCCCTGGCCTATACTCCATGGGCTCACCTCCAGGTTTAAACACACAGACACTTTATTTACAGTTGTACAGCACTACAACTTTGCAGAATCCCTGCAGCCTAGGAAGATGCTGGTTGAGGGGCATATGTCAGTCTTTGGACACACTCTCGCTCCGTGGGATCCTCTGTTATTTTCATGGAGGGTCCCCACAGTTCATGTCCATCAACATGTGAGTTTGTCCCATGATAATAGATGCTGGCTGCCCAGCCCTTCCCTCCCCCCCACCCGGTCCTTACCAGTCCAGGTTGATGATTGCAGGGAGGCTCTGCTGGCAGTCTGCAGTGGTCCTTCAAGTGGAGGAGCGCCTCTTGGCCATCAACCTGGGCCCCTTCTGCTGCTTCTCCTGTTAGCCATGAGCCTTCTCTTCCCTCTTTTTATTTTTTTATCTTGGCTGCCTCAGACAGGTGTTCCTTGGTAAGCTGCTCTGCCTTCCCTAGCAGTCTTCTCTATGCCTTCACCTTTTCCCCTAGCCCAGTGGTTCTCAACCTGTGGGTCCCCAGATGTTCCTGGACTGCAACTCCCAGAAATCCTGGCCGGCTCAGCTTGCGATGAAGACTTCTGGGAGTTGCAGTCCTGGAACATCTGGGGACCCACAGGTTGAGAACCACTGCCCTAGCTGAGCTCCCTCAACCATCACCAGCTGTGGATACCCTACTACATGTAGGAGGAGGATGGGAATAGAGTTCTGTGGGCTGCAGAATTAAACGAATCCTGTCATGTAGTCTGAAGGGAATGTATGTGATGTGATGGCAGGAGGCTGGTTTTGTATGTAAAACAGCAAGGAACAGTACTTTGGGTGTGTTCTTTTATACCATACTGGGACCATGAAGTGTATGTGCTATATTATATTGCCGCTCTTTTCTACCTGAACAGCTTTATGTGTACAAACTAGATTTTGTAGGATTGTAGCCAAACATATACCATTGTTCTTTAAAACAGAGTAATCCCTTATAGATAGATAGATAGATAGATAGATAGATAGATAGATACACACACACACACACACACACACACACACACACACACACTGAGAGAGAGAGAGAGAGAGAGAGTGGTCCCTCTCTTTGGTATTTTTGGAGAAAGTTCATTAAACCTATTGACTTAAAATTCTTTTCTTTTTTTTTTTAAGCTGATGATATAAAATCCTGTTGTGCAATTGAGCAAAAGTAACTTCTATATACAAATTACCATAAGTTAGGAAATCTCCCTAAATGTTATCTCCCATATATTGAGTTACGTAGCTCGAAACAGATTTACAGCAATTGGTGTCTACACTGTACATCAGGATTTCAGCCATTAAGTTAAGGGAGCTACACTTTTTTGATTGAAAAGTCATTTTAAATGGTAAAATTTTGAGATTGGTTTAAGTTATAACTACCCAAAATACGTGACTGTCCAGAGTGAGGGAGAGGTTAGGCCAGAGTAGGCTGTAATTAAAAGCAGTTTATTGAATTTTCTAGGATGATCAAATTGACACTGGGATTGAGAGTTCAGTCAATAGTGTTGTTACAGTTTAGTACTGTTATAATTTAATTGTATCTAAACATTGGAAGAGATGTACCTTTTAAAAATTGTTTATTTGTAACCTATTGGTGTTTAAGTTTTTTGTAATATTTTAAAATTATGTCTTTTATAGGAAATGCTAGAGGCACTGAAGGCTCTTTCAGCCTTTTTTGTTGAAAATAGTTTACGTACCAGAAGAAATTTGCGTGGGGATATTGAACATCGGAGTTTAGCTATAAATGAAGAATTTGTCTACATTTTCAAGCAGGTGAAAGAGGTATGATATTTTACTTAATTGGTTCTAAATGTCAGGCATAAAGTTGACATAGAAATATATCTCCAATATTATGTGCTTCAATTTTATATGCCATTTTTATTACATAGTATTTTAAATACATGCTGTTTTTATATGATAAAGTGTTTTAAATACATATTCAGTTTTTAATTTTTTAATCATTTTTCTGTTTTGTGAAGAAAGGATTTGAATATCACATTTTTCTAATGTACAGTACTGTGTAATTAGCATGTTTTACGTTTAATAAAACTGTGTAGCTCTTGGACACCTTAAAAGTACACAGTCATTTTAAAAAGTCAATATGACACAGTTTGGTTTGGTGTTGAAAGTTACACAAGAGAGAACCTTATATTCATGCATGTTCTTTGCATATATTGCTGTTTTTCACTAGAAATGGCAGAAAGACACTTTAGAATTATTACAAGATTTAACACAGTGCAGCAATACTTAGGCACAGTCTTGTTAAGTCAGGAGATGCTCACTGTTCAGTGGGTTTTCTTCCTGATAACTAAATTTAGGATTGTAGCCAAAATAAAGTATTTTTATAATGGATTCCTATGCAGTTCTACTCAGAAGTAAGTGCCAAATACGTTAGTGGCACTTTTAAGTGAGAATTGTAGGATCTTAGCCCTAAAGTTAAAATATTTTCAACAAAAAGAGTTTACATTGTATTCACATTCCACTTGAAGTAAATGGGATTTAAATGTATTCAGCGTTGCTCTTAGTATTATATCATCTTAAGAGTTCACACAGGTCCCTGAATCATTGCTAACCCGCAGTGACCAGAATCCTACTCATGCTTAGAGGTTTGTGTACCTTTTGGCGGCTAATTGCGCCTGACTGCTGAGAAGTTCAGGTGCATCTTAGTTGCATGGTCAGCTGTGTCACGCCCTGGCCGTTCACCATGGCAAGCTAGGCAAACCCTCCAGAACCACCATTGCATGAAAGGTTGGCATGCCATTCTGAGTACCTATCACTGGCAAGGATGGTCAGGTAGCTGAGAAACAATGTGACCACTTGCTTTGTGCCACTCAGGGTCTTCAAAGGGGAAGCTGGAGACCCAAACAGAGAGATATTTAATTCAAAGCATTTACTATCCGTGTGCTACAGCTGCACGACCTTTGCAAGCTAAGCACCTTAACCTACACTTGAGGTGAAACTCTGGAAGTTTTCAGGAAGTCCCGAGTCTGTCATGTCCAAGCCATTTAAAATTATATCTTAGAATTGCAGAGGCTGAAGGGACCCCATGCCTCAGCAAATCCAGCCTTTCCAAGGAGGCATACTGGGCGACCGAGCTGTCCATCTCTGGCCCTGGAGCCAGACGCCTCAACGGTTGAGCTATCCAGCACTTCTTACAGACTTGATAGGCTGCTGTTGCAGGGTTGCTCAGGTATTTGTGAACTGAGCCCAGCAGTGGCTGGCAGCTCCTTGGTTTGGCTCATCTGTCTTTTCCTCGGTTCTCTCTCATATGGAGAAGAGAGGAGAAAATTTGGGGCAGGTTGAGAATGAGGACTAAGCTTTGTTACGGTTAACATAGCCAAAACCCACAAAACTATCCCTCCTCTTCCCCCCCCCCTCCACATACACACAAAGAAAAACTTGTGTTGGCGGAGCAGGAACCTGTTCAAAGAAAATAGTAGCGCTTTTGATCTTGGTGAGAAAGGGTTAGAGAGAATGAAAGAAGAAGAGGGAAGGAAAGATCAAGGCAAATAGAAACCTCTGCTTTGTGTCTCTCTGCTGACATTTTGGAGAGCTGGAAGACTAGATGAAGCAAAACACTATTGGCTAGAAAAAATTCACTTACTGTGGGCATGAAATCTGGACTTTAAAGAAGACAGATAGTAAAAAGATAGAGGCATTCAAATTGTGGTGCTGAAGATGATGACTACGCATCCCATGGACAGCAAAGATGACCAACAAGGACATCTTAGGCAGAGTCAAACCAAGCATATCTCTGGAAGCAAAGGTCACCAAACAAAAACTGTTCTACTTTGGTCATGTTGTGCGAGGTGACTCACCCAAAAAGACAATAATGCTGGGATTGGTCAGTGGCCAAAGACGAAGGAGCTGCCCAAGGACTCAGTGGCTTGAGACCATCGGAAGGGACACTGGTCTGACTCTGATGGCACCAAAAAGGAGATGGAAGAGATGGAAAGGCATGGAGAACATTGATCCACAAAGTGATCCAGAGTTGAGACATGACTGATCAAATAGAAGAAGAAAGACTTCCCTCCGTGGCCCTTCAATACAAGTTCAGTTCCCCTCCAAAGCTGCTCTTCTCTATTTGTCACCCCAGATGTTTAAGGTCTGCTACATTGTTGTACAGTATCTGTTTCTCAAATGCCACTGCTTCAAAATAAAAGTAATTCTTGTTTTCACCATCCAGCTGGATTTAGCTAGTGTTTTGTTGCAAGAAAGAAGGGGCTCTGAAAGCCACACCCCTTGACATTGTTTTAGGCCATTTATTTTGTTTGTTTCTGTCTTATTTTTCAGGAGCTTGAAAGTATAAATGAAGATGTGCAGTTCATGAGTAATTGCTGCCAGGACATGACCAATCACCTGAAGGTACTCGAGAAGGGATGGGTGGATAGATGGGTCTTACACATTGGATACATCCACACACTAAACATTGTAATTTCACAACCACAGTATTTCCACCACACTCACACACACACACTAAACATTGTAATTTCACAACCACAGTATTTCCACCACACTCACACACACCCTGTGTTAATATATGGCGGTCATCATATGACAGTCAGAGGAAGTTGCCAAAACGTTTACAGGCACAGAAACTCTAATGCAGTGAATGACGTTTGCTTGCACACAAGGATAGTATATCCATTGATATCTATGAAGGCAACTCTGCGTTTTTATTGATGGGGTCTGTTCCCTTTGGTGAAATTTATTTATTTATTTATTTATTTATTTATTTATTTATTTATTTATACAATTTATACAATTTATACAATTTATATGTACAGCATTCTTTATGTACAACAACTGTTTGTGGGCATCAGAATCCACACGAGTCTCTGGGCTGGAGTGAACCACCCAGCTAATTATAAAAGGTTTTCTTTAGTCAGTTTTGTGCCATCAAGCCAGAACTGACCTACAGTGGTCCAAACAAGGGCTTTCAAAGTAAGTAAGATGTTTAAGAAGTGATTTTAGCAGTTCCACTCCCCCATAGGTTTCCATCACTGAGTGGGGATTTGAACCCTGTTCTCCAAAAACCTAGTCCGTCACTCTGTCCACTACACACTGGGTCCCATAAAAAGTTCTGAAGGTCTGTTGTTGGTGGTGCTGGTGCTGGTGCTGGTAGTGCCTTTAGTGGCACAGAGCTGTTGTGTATGCATCTATTAGTAGAGTTGTAATTAGGGATGTGAGGTATTACCATTTATTTTCCTAATCTTCTCCAGTAGATTTGTCACTAGATTTCAGTGGCCTCTACATGTTGATGCTTGGGGCAAATCCTCAGTTGTCCTAATGTGCAGTAGTACCTCATAAAATGAATACCCCTTAATACGAAAAACTTGTAAGGCGAATGAAATTTCTGGGAACAGGAGAACCTTGTAAGACAGGCATGTCCAAACTTCGGTCCTCCTGATGTTTTGGACCACAACTCCCAGAATTCTTAGCTTAGATTGCCAATGGCAAAGGACTGTGGGAGTTGTGGTCCAAAACATCCAGAGGGCCGAAGTTTGGACATGCCTGTTGTAAGACGAATTTTTCCTATGGGATACCCCGCAAGACAAATTCAATGCATTTCTATGGGTACCACTTTAAATCGTTTTTTTTTTAGGACAAATTTTTCGTAAAACGAATTGATCCGTACAACGAATTAAAGTTGTCATAAGAGGCACCACTCTATTTAGGATCCTGTATTTTATCTTGCCTTTTGTTGAAGAATCTCAGAACGATATTACAGTTCTAATTAAGAAATTAATCAGTTCCAAATGTATTTTCTTAACTCAAAACAGAGTTTCCTATAGAAATGCATTGGAAACGGACTAATCTGTTCCAAGTGAGAAATCACCACCACCGCCCCGAAAACAAAAAGCACAGTAACAGGAGAACATACAACAGAATATCAGCAACCTGCCTTATAACCACATGAGAAATTCACCAAAGAAGTCCCCAAAATGATGCCAAATATTTCCAAAACAATTTGAAAAGGTCATTGGGGAAAAAAAACAAGCCCCTGTTCTCAGCTTTGCTTTTCAAAATTGCTACTTCTTCCTAATTGCAGAACTGGAGTTGGGCGGCCATAAGTTGGCAGTATTGCTATTGCAACGAAGGAGGAGCCTTTTGAAAAGGAATCTTTCCTTTTCCTTTTAGTAACAAGGCTTTTTTTTCATAACGTGAAATTTTCCTATACCTGCGGGTTTCTATTTGTAACTCAAATTTTTCATAACTCGGGGCATCTGTAACTTGAGGTACCATTGAATGTTGTTCAGTTGTCCCCTCTGTCCTTATATCAACTCTGTGAGGCAGGTTAGTATGAGATACAGCAATTAACCTAAGGTTGCCCAGTGATCGTGATGTCTGAGTAAGGAATTGAAGCTGCGCTTTCTTAGTAGTGGTCTGGTATTGCAGTCTATATAGATTGGTATAGGGTCCCGAAACAGAAAAGCAGTGGAAAGTGTATTAAATCCATTAACTTGGTTTTGTATTTCTGCCAGTTCAGGTTTGTGTGTGTGTGTGTGTGTGTGTGTGTGTGTGTGTGTGTGTGTGTGTGTGTGTGTGTGTCATTGCTTAAAGCAAAATACTAGAAATATATCTTAATACTTTGTGTTTTCCTTTTATTACTGTACTCTTATCTGAATTCCAGGCAACCAAGGAGCAAACGCAAGATTTAATAGTAAAGACAACTAAGCTCCAAGCAGAGAAGTAGGTATTTTTGTTACATTTGTTGCCAAATGAGGGATGTTATGCTGTCTACTTACACTGAATATTCAAGGGACAACATCCTGTTGCATAAAGTTACACAGGTGTCTGTTGGATCCGACACTGGAAATAATTTGTTTAAACTGATTGAAATCTTCTTCTTCCCCGACCCAAGCCTTTCAGATTCTGAGGCTGCCTGGGGCTCCCAGGGGAAGCCTTTGCGACCCTCTGGAAAGGAGGCAGCCTTTAATAGTAAAAATGGCATTAAAACAATGGGTGTCTTATGAGAACCAAATGGAATTTACCGCTGAATCTTGAGACTTGATTGACTGAATGATTAGTCTGCTGACTATTTCCATACCATACGATCTGAGCTTTGGGATGGTTTCATAAAACAGATGTAAAATAAACGAACAAAAATATAGCATAAATTTTAAAACAATTTTTAAAAGCCAGAGAATACAACTAAAGGAAACCAAACAGCAGATCATCGGAGTGCTAGGTTCTAGGAACCACTAAATATTTTAAAAGTCTAAGGATTAAACCAAGCTTAATAAAAAGATTTGAACTTGACGATAAAAAGACCACATTATACTCATCAGGGGTGTTGATATATTCAAGTATGCAACACAGAGTGTATTTATTTGGATCTGTGTACAGTAGGACCCCCGTATCTACTGATTCATTAACCACTGATTGTTATCCACGGTTGGCAGAGGGAAAAAAATAAATAAAGAATTCAGCAGCCACAAAGCAAGCTATTGTCACAAACAGCAGGTGTAAAGCAAACTGCTGCCACAAACAGAATCTGTAAAGCAAGCTACTGTTGCAAAAACAGCCATTTTGGTTTTTTTTGCTCTCTCTTATCCACGGTTTTCATTATCCATGGGAAGGTCTGGAACCAATCCCCAGCAGATACCAGAGTCCTACCCTATATGTTGTTTAAATGTGTTTGGCAGTACCAGACTGCTGTATTTGCATAGAATATGATTCAGATAAATCAGAACATATCAGAAATCAGACAGATTGCTATATAAGGCAGGTGTCGGTCAGAAGTCTGACAGGGACAGAACCAAATATGTTATACTTCAGATAAACACAAACCTGTAAAGGTCCCAGACAATATGTACTTCAGACCGGAATAATGATATAACAGAAATAAAGATGACTAAAATATGCAATAGGGTCCAATAAGGCATATGAATATAACAGTATAACTATGAGATAATTAGTTATTTACCAAAGAAAACATGCCTGTCATACCAAATGTCTAAGCACTATAGGTTTTGTTGTTTTTGTAGATATTTATAATTATTAAAAGTTATTTCATGTTTTAAGCAGACTATTAGCTGACTGTTGGTTCAGTGAATTTGATTAACTGGAGCTGCTTGTACAGAAATGGTATAGACTGCCCTAGTGTTCTACAGTTTTTTGGCATGTGTAGGTATGTGTTTCTGGACTACAACTCCCACCTACAACTTCTAGTCTGTACTATATGCAGAATTCTTGGGGCTAGATCTTAAAACTACAGATCCGCACATTTCCAGTTAAAAGTCTGTGCTTTAAATTTGTTTGTGCACTATGGTAATGGGATGAAAGGAGTATTCCAGACTGGAAATGTGAAGACACCCCCCCCCCGCAAAAAACCCTGGATAATATAAGGAAAAACACATCATTTCTTTTCAGTTGTGCACACTGTCCCATCTTCCTGCCTTTCTGTTCTGTTTTCTTTCCCATATAGCTCCGTAGCTCAATGTCACCCTCATGGCTTTTGCGTGTTCTTCTCTCTTTTCTCTTCTCCCCCTTTCCGCCCCTACTCTAGGATTACATTGTGGTAGGGGTCCTCACACCCCTTCTGTTTTGGTTGCCATTGGTTACTTGGCTTGGCTTACTGCTCTCTGTCAGTGTCTTGTCTCACAGCCATTTTGTGCTGTGTGAAAAAGAGCATTGGAGAGGAGGCTGCCAGGTCTGAGTGGATGCCAAGTCTTACGCGATCCATGCCTTATCCTGTGTGGGATAAATCCAGACTGATTTGAATTGATCATACTTTAGCCACTTGGCCAAGGCTGCTGATAAGCCTTTGGAGTTGAAGTTAATGAGGGTAGTTAGCCTGTAATTACGACAATTAAAAGAGCCTTGGTTTCTGTCTGTGTCTGCATGAAAATTCATTACAGTTCAAAGGCAGTAAAAATAGAAAATAGAAATGAAACAATACAATACAATTGTATGTGTGATAAATAGATTGTTAGATGGGGAAAGAAGAAACTAGGCTACATAATCAAAGTGCTAATATTTTGAGAAGTACTGTACTATGCTTTTTAAAATTTTGAAACAAGCTGCAGAGGCCCTTCAGTTCACATGTTTCTCCCATCTCCATTTTATGCCAACCATTATGTCCTAATGATGGCTAGTCTTAACTATGCTTAATAGAAAGAAGCTAATGTGGTTTATGAAGCTGGTTTGTTTCAGCTGGTATAATTCAGGCTGATAGCATTTAAGAAATTGGTCCAGGTACAAAACTGTACTTATATTTTGTACTTATATTTTGTTTTGAGGTAGACATCTACAATCATAGACTTTCTTCCCATGTGGAACTTAAATTCTGAAAAAAATATTTGTCGGCATGTGCTGTCAGTGGTCCATTTTTAGCATTTTTAAATGTTCTATTATTATTATGTATCTATTTTTGTGAACAGGAGCATGATCAACAGATCTGCCGAATATCACGTTTCTAGCCTGTAGGGAAGGACCTTAATAATGTTGTTGTTGCGCTTGTAGAAGCCATGTTAGAAACAGCTTCTTACATGGGAAGAAAGTCCTGTATCCAGCAGGAATATTGACAGGAGTCGATGGCACTTGCCCTGAGGCTCATGATTGATCTGATCTTCTTACAAACATTATGGACTCCATGGAGATGCGTTTTGCTTCAGTGCAGGCTCCAGCATTGAATCTGCCCAAACCAAATGTAGTTGCCAAGTATTATTATTATTACTACAGCATTTTCTTCCAAAACAAGAGCTGTGGAAATAAGAAGTGAATGGAAGCAGAATGAGGGATGCTGCATATGTTAACTATTACAAGATGCATTGTGCAGTTTGGAACTCAGTAGGAATGTTCTAAAATGTGTGAAAAATATCAGATTCAGCATATAATGAAAAACTATGTTTTGATTGCAGCCAGAGATTAGAACTGAAAGCACAAATAGCAGATGCTTTTATAGCACAATTTCAGCTTTCTCCAGAGGAGATGAATGTCCTTCGGAGTGCAAGAGATGGTCCTGTTACTGAGGTTGGTGTTTTGAATATTCCCCACTGTCACATTTTGATCTAGCAGATGCAGCAAAAAACCCTTTTTTCTTTGTCCTTCTTTCTTTTTTCTTTCTTTCTTTCTTTCTTTCTTTCTTTCTTTCTTTCTTTCTTTCTTTCTTTCTTTCTTTCTTTTTGGTATGATCTACTGTGAATCTCTTTGCTATACCAAGTTTTCCCAAAGTGGGTATACGCTGAGAGATTTTTCAGTACCCTGCCCTTTCAACAGTAACTTGCTTGAAGTGAATGGATAAAAAAGACTGAGGGTTATAGATGGAGAAGAGGATTGGGTTAGAAGGTGCAGATGTGGTTACAGATGTGAGGCATTTGCAAGACTAAAAGTGGTTTCAGTGGAATTCTGAGTTTCTTAATGTGGATTTGGTAAACAGTCTAGTGCTTGTTTTATAGCAGCCTTGCAAGTACAGTAATACCTTGTTTTACGAGTGTAATTCATTCTGGAAACTTGCTTGTAAACCAAAATACTTTTATATCAAAGCAAAATTCCCCATAGGAAATAGTGGAAACGCAGATGATTCATTCCTGGCCCCCATTGACCTCATACTGCACACACAAAATGCCAAAACTCACAAAAGTTGGCTAGAAGTCCACATCCACACCATGATTTAGGTACCTAGCTGCGGAATCTGCTCTGCGTGGGACTAACAACTAGATTTTACTCTATGTTCTTAATGTGATAAAATGCAATTTGCAGCCATATACACACTTGATTAGCTGCCCCATGACTAGAAAGGATTTGAAAAGAAGAAAGGTTGTTGAAACAAATTAAAGAAAAATGTGAATATAAAGAAAAACAAACCCCTAACCTATATTCTCCTTTGAAAACATTCCTGGCTGGTGCAGGGGAGACTCCATTCCTCTCTCTTCCCTCTGGTTTTGAGGCTTGCCTGAGACAAACTTTCTAGACAATCACCCACAATCCAGCAGGTAAGAGAGAGAGAGAGAGAGTTGGCTCACTCATGATCATGCCACCTGCTTCATTGCTCATATTTCAAGACATTGCTTGTTCATCAAGGCAAAATTGATCAGAAATGATTGCTTGTCTTGCAAAACACTTGTAAACCAAGGTGTTGCTGTAGTTATTTAGGGAATGGATGCATGCATCCTGTTGTTTTGTCCACACACTGTATTGTTCCTTGCTTCCTCCGTCTTCTAGTGCCACTCCAAACACATCATCCCCAAATTAATCAGCACCAGGCAAAAGCAATGCACATTTAAAGCAGATCGGTTCAGCTGTTCAGTTCATTACTGCCGACAATATGCAGAACATCAAAAGACATGCCAGTCTTATTTGGAACCAGAAAGCTTGTACTATAACATGACGGCGAATGAATGCAGTAGCAGGAGAGTTTGCTAGAGACTGAAGCAACAAAGCCACCTCTCTGACACTATGAGGCCAGATGAAAGATTTTTTTCTTTTAATGTGCACATCTGGATCTCGTCATTAGGCCAGGTGTCAGAATGGCTGGGAGTAAGGGATAGGAAGGGGGAAAACATCAGCTTAGTCAAAGGTATAGGACAGAATGAGGTGAGGTTTGCTGACATTCAAACACTGCATTATGCATGGCATGAGTAGAGTGGACAGAGGGACGCTCTTCTCCCTCTCACAAAATACCAGCACTAGGTGGACATCGACTCAAATTGAGGTTAGGAGAGTGAGAACAGACAAAAGATAATACTTCTTTACCCAGCGTGTTGTTAGTCTGTGGAACTCCCTGCCACAAGGTATGATGATGGCATCTGGCCTGGATGCCTTCAAAAGGGGATTGGACGGATTCCCGGAGGAAAAGTCCATTGCAGGTTACATAAACCTAGGGTACTTCAAGGGCCAGATGCAGGGGAGTGGTATCAAGAGACAGATATCTAGTCTTGTGTGCTTCCAGAGACATTTGGCGAGGCCGCTGTGAGATACAGGAAAAGGGACTAGATGGGTCCTTGGCCTGATCCAGGATGGCTCTTATGTTCTTATGTTTTGTATCTGGTACTGTAAAGGTCTCTGCTTCTTCCTGAAGCTGTCTGTCAGACTACTGGGGACCAGAAAGAAGCAAGGGTAGTTGCTCTTCTCCTTCTGAAAATATAAAACCTACCAGCCACAGAGTTACTGAGGCCTGGTCCTGTCATTTTGATAGAGATCAAAATTTTAATTCTTTGTTTGCAAGAGCTTGTTACATCAGGAAAGAAATGTCATAGTAAAACTTGATGTATCTTATCTTAATCTCATATTTCTTTGGTTAAAGGCTTTTTTTAAAGTATTGGGAAGAGTAAAGCAAATTCACAGTGACGTCAAGATTCTTCTGCGCACAAACCAACAGAGATCAGGGTGAGTTCCCATAGGACAGCCGTAGCTGAAAGAGTTATGCCTTGTTGGTTCCGTCAGCCTCCATGTGGTGAGCTATGAACACCTTAGAGTAGCATATTTCTAAAAACTGTCACAGAAGAATCAGGTTTTATAGATGGTTTCTGATTAAACACTTGAAACATTTTCCACTTGCAGCCTGGAAATTATGGAACAGATGGCTTTGCTCCAAGAGACTTCTTATGAGCAGCTTTACCGGTGGGCCCAAGGTACTTGCAGTTTGCTGGAGATGCGTTTTCTTGTATTTTTTAAAATAGATGCTAAGATATACTGTAGGCATTAGCAGTTCTTTCTTCCTTTCATTATATATTCATGCTAACATAACAGTCTTTGGTCATTTTGATGGGAAACAAACCATTGTGAAGTATAAAAATGTTTGTAGTCAGCAGATGCCCTAAAAGCACATCCAATCTTGCCTGCTTTCAGAAGCTAAGCAGGGTCAGCCCTGGTTAGTACTTGGATTGGAGACCACTAGGGAATACCAGGTGTTGTAGGCGCCTGGAGTAGGAACTGGCAAACCACTCCAGTATTCCTATCAAGAAGACTCCATGGACATGGGGTCATGAAGAGTCAGTCACGACTGTAATGACAAAACACACACACACACACACACACACACACACACACACACACACACACACACACACACACAGCATTTCTAGCAGAAGCAAATGCATCCCTGTTTCCTACCCCCTCCATATGTGTGTTTCTCTTTTTCTCCTTCTTATTCATACCATATTTATTAATTACTTTAAACATATTTCCTCCACGGAGCTTAAAGCAATGTAGACTGCTCTTCTCTTTCCCATGTTAGCCACACAGTTGCCCTGTGGTGGGGTCCAGGCCAGGGCAAATGGTGCAGCCAGAGGTTCCCAGTGAATCTTGGGAGAGACATGAATCTCAGCCTCCCAATTCCCAGTCTTCTCAGTATCATATTTTTTTTGTCTGAAGTTTTTTTTTATTTTAAGAGAAAACAATAAGTAGTACATACCCAATGATACGTAATTAATTCACTTATTTTTACATCCCCCTCCCCAACACCTCCCCAACCCCTGGAACCGAAGAACAAATTATTTTCCATACTTTCATACAGGCTCTTTAGTACGTCCCACCAATATCTTTGGCTTCCTCTTAGACCTCCTTACTTTGTTCATATCTTAAGCCAATCCTTCAGGTTTTTTACATTTCTCCCATATTTCTTTGGATACTTTTTCTTCCTTAATCCATCTAAAGTAACAATACCACTTTTCTTTTTCGTAATTTCCCAATCTTCCCTTTTTTAATCTTGCCAGTATGTCTGATTGTATTGTTTCAAGAAGATATAAATTCCAATTATCCTCATTCCATTTAGTAGAATCTTTCCATCCCCGTGCAATCACTGTATGTGCCACTACCAGCATTGCTTTCAATAGATATTGGTCTGCAACCCTTAATTTTTCACAGCCCAGTATACCCATAAATAATAAACTTCCATTAATTTCTAATTTAATTTTAAACTTTTAAACTGGTTCAACCTGGTTCATTGTTACAATGCCAACAATTTGGTTTGAATCCTTTTATCATGTATGCAAGTTGTGTCTGTGTTCTATACCATTTGAATATAACTTTCTAATTCTCTAAATTTCACCAATTTTATTTCTCTAATTCCTTTCATCATTTTCCTTAAATCGTCCTCCGTTAATATCATCTCATTGGTCCATTTATTTTGCAATGCTTTAAACAAAAAATCTTTATCTATAACCATAAGTTTATATATTTCACCTGTCAGTCCTCTTCCCTTTGAATCTAAAATTTTATGAATTTTCCCAAACCTCTTGTCCTCTTGGAACCTTCAGCTTGTAAGTATAACTTAACCCTATTATAAAGCCCTAACAGATTCAACCAATATTTCCCCCACATCATTAACTAATTCCTGAAGTGGAATTAGTTTGCCATTCTTGTACAAATTCTTAATACAATAATACCCTTTACACGCTAACTTTTTCCATAAACCTTCCCCAAATAAGTCTCCCTCCTTTCTTAGGCTTTCTAGAGGTTTACCCTCTACAAATCCTCCTTTCCATTTAGCTTGCCATTTTCCCCATATCTTAAAGGCCACCTGTCTAGGGCCAATTGTTATTTTAGGAATACTTTGCTCCCTATCGGTATAGATACCAAATTTGCCAATTCCATTATTTATTTCATCCTCAATTCTTGCCCATTTATTTTTATTTCTTCCGTCAAGCTCCAGTAGATATTTCAATTGAAATGATTCATAGTATTATTCCAACCGTGGCAGACCCCATCCCAGATCCTCCTACGGCATATAAATCAATCTTTGGACTTCCCTTGCCTTCTTTCCCCCAAATACCCAACTTCTTAATTCCTTATCCCATCATCTTAAGACTTTTTTTTGAATCCATATAGGTAGCACTTGAAAGAGATACAATATTTTAGGAACTATTAATGTCTTAATTGTTCTAATTCTACTCAGAACTCCTAATACTCTATTCTTCCATTCCCCCAATTGCTTTTGTATCTTTTTCCATACCATCTTAAAATTTGTTACTCTTAGTTTATTTAAGTTTTTAGTTATAATAACTCCCAAATATTTAAGTTTTTTGTCCCCATTGTCATCGCCGTTAATTTCCTTATTTCCTCTTGTTCCCTATATTTAACATTGTAAAGCATCATTTCTGATTTTTAATATTCATGCCTAAACCTGTACATTTTCTAAAGTCTTCTAGTATAATCATGATTTCCTTCAATCCCTCCAATGGGTTCCGTAAAACTATTAAGACATCATCAGCAAAAAGGTTAACTTTTACTTCTTCCTTCTCTAATTTATACCCTTGTATCCTTACCACATTTCTAATTTTATCCGCCAAAGGCTCCATTGCTAGAATGAATAACAGCGAAGATAAGGGACACCCCCTGCTTAACCCCTCTTTGTATTAAGATTTCATTTGTCCAACCTTCATTAACCCTGACAACAGCTTTGCTATTACTATAAATTTCTTTTATTGCCTGCACTATTTCACCCTTGAATCCAAATTCCTCTAGAACTTGAATTATATATTCATGACTTACTGCGTCAAATGCCTTATAAACGTCAAGTTTTAATAATGCCAATTTTTCCTGATGTTTTGACTCTCCTCGATGTGTTAGAATATTAATTATGTTTCTTAAGGGTGCCCTATTAATTTCCCTTTAACAAATCCATATTGATCTTCATTTACTACCTTTGGTAGGAAAGTTGTTAACCTCTTTGCTAATATTCTAGTAAATATTTTATAATCCTGATTTGCCAAACTTATAGTCCTATAAGAGTTACATTCTCTCGGATTCTTTTTGCTTTTTAATATAAGCACTATCTCACTTTTTCTCCACAAGTCTGAGGCTTTACCACCCTTCAGAATATTGTTAAACAACTTTCCCATTTCTGGTATTAAGTGTTTCCCCGCCATTTGTAATACTCGGGAGTGTAACCGTCTATCCCTGGAGATTTCCCTTTCTTTAATTCAGTAATTACTTCTTCAATTTCTGGATCTGTTATTTCCCGGTTGATACTCTCCAAATCTTCTTCTTTAATTGGGTCTTTATATAAAGCTATCTTAAACTCTTGCTTTCCCTGCTTATACAATTTTTGATAAAACTTAGCAAATTCCTCTTTTATTTGTTTATCCCCATATAATCTTACGCCTCCTCCTCCTTTAATTACACCTATAGATTGTTTATCTTTTTTCTTTTTCAAATAATTGGATAACCTACTTACAGTATTTATATTAATGCGTTGGAAGTCATTTTTAACCAGTAAATCTCGTTTCCAAACCCATGTCCAATCCAACTCATACAGTTCCTTTTTAGCCCTCTCTAACTGAGCACTGATTTGTTTACTATACTTTCTTTGTAATTGTTTCTGCAATTCTCCAATTTCCTGAAGTTTCAATTGTCTCCCCTCTCATCTTTTTCCTGAATTCAATTTCCTTTGCTATACAAGATCCTCTTATTACAGCTTTCCCTGCGTCCCAGACCACTTCCATATCTGCTGAATTACTATTCTCCCTGAAAAATAACACTATTTTTAATTCAAATCCTCTATATCTTTTTCTTTCCAGAAATATTTAGGATTAAACCGCCATCTCTTAAGTTTCTGTTCTTGATATGTCTTAAATTCCATCACTAATGGTGCATGCTCTGACAACCAGATTGTTTCCGCTGTTACTCTTAAAACTTCTAGTTGAGAATTCCCCTTAACAAAAATAAAATCTAGAAAAGAGAACTTTTTATGCCTTTTAGAAAAGTAAGTAGGTTCGTTCCTTTGGCATACAATCTCATGCACTTCTTTTAAGTTCAACTCCTTCAGTACTCCTTTTTCTTTGTCTCTCATATCATAGTTAAAGCCACCCACCAATATAATCTCAACCTCATAAAAATTCTTTAATTTCTGTAGAATTCCTTTTAAGAACCATTTCTGTCCTTTGTTTGGCACATATATGTTAGCCAACGTGTATAATTTGCCATTCACATATAGTTTCCAGGATACATATCTCCCTTCCTTATCTGACAATACCCTCAGAGTTTCTACTTTTAACCTTGAGTGGATTAATATTGCTACCCCCCTTGCCTTATTTGTACCCCTTGACTCGACCAGTCTGCTCCATTCCTTTCATTCCAAAGCTTGGAATCATCCTTTCTCTTATGGGTCTCCTGTAAACATGCTATATCTATTTTCCTATCCTGCAATAGTTTCTGGAGTCTAAACCTTTTAATATTGGAAGCCAACCCATTTACATTTAATGACATTACTTTAATATCCCCCGCCATCATTACTTTCAGAATTCCTGGTCATTAATTTCCTTGTTCCTCTTGTTTCCCCCCTCCCCCAGCCCCTTGCCCAACCAATCCCTCACCAGGGTGGAGTGAAATTTACCCTCCAATTTCATTGGGCTCTGGATTCCACCTACTCCGATATACTTCCCTCCCTTAGACTTTAGTCAATATTTTTACTCAGCTTCCCATATAATCCAACCCACCACTATACATTCTCTCTCAATAATAAGGCCAAAAAATTTGAAAAGAACAACAACAACAACAACAACAACAACAACAACAACAACAACAACAAAACTCCCATTGCAGTCAGTTCTCCCCCTTGACAGGCTCCTTCTTTCCAACCCCTCAGAAATTTCTTCTTGTTTCATTCCATATTTATCCGCCTAGGGCGGCAAATCTTCCTCCTGTAGATCATCATTGCTGTCTTCATTCTCTCTAGCCCTCTGCTCTTCATGAGTCATTTCTTCTACTGCAGAAAACCTTTGTAGCAAACTTTGGGCTTCAACTGCATTGCTGGCTCGATACAAGACCTTGTCCTTAAAAATCACGATTGCTGTTGGAGCACCCCATGAAAAGCGAATACCCTTATCAAATAGCTTCTGTGCAAAGGGTTTGAGGACGGCTCTTTCTCGCAAAGTCTCTGGGGATAAGTCCTGTCTCACTGTTACTCTCTGGTTCTCAAGTTGTAAAGACTTCCTTTTCCTTAAAGCCTTAAAAACATAGTCTCTCATTTTCACTCTTGTAAAAGCAACAATTACTTCTCTTGGCCGATTGCCAGTTGATAGTTTGCTCCTCGAGCCTCTGTACACCCTTTCGATATCATTCTCATTTATACTAATTTGTAGTCCTTGAAACCATAACAGTAAATGTCTTCCCAGGTCTCTTTGCTGAATGCTTTCAGGAATTTTAAACAGCCTTAGATGTTTTCTTCGCTGGCCGTCTGATAATGAACTTACTCTTCTTTGGAGCTCTTTAATTTGAGACTCATTAGCCATTGTTATCTTATGTGTGTCTTCCACAAGAGCTTTTATGGTTATATTTTCCTCTGCCATCTGCTCTATTTTTTCCTGCCAGTTGTGTGACAAACAATTTTAATATCAGCTTTTATATTAAGTTCCATATTAGTGAGAAGTTGTGCTAAGTTTTTCATTTCCTTTTTGGAAGCCATTTTCTCCACCCTCCTGGTCTTCTTCTTTATTTACTCAGACCTTAATCCCAATATTTTATCACCCGGGTGGGATATTAACTCACCAGCTTCAACACTCAGCGTTCTTGACACACAGGAGAGTCAGCAGAAATAAAGAGCCTCTTTTTCTCTCCTCTTGGGAAGCTTATCTTTGTTTGCTTTGCCGGAGGGAAACACTGAGGTGTCTATCCCAGTTGACGCATGCGTGATCTCCTCTTCTCAGTATCATATTGGCTTTCCCTCCCACCACCACAATCCTTTCACAGGAGCAGGTCTGAATTCTGTTTGGGAGCTTCAAAGGTTTCTTTTATAGGTCTAACAATAGACATGAGCCAATATTTCCAGCAAGGGGTGTAGTGTTGATTATACACTTGAAAGACAGAGCCTCTGATCATTATGATGGTATGCTGAAAATTCATGGACCAGCTTGGAATTATGCACTATTTAGTATTAGGTGAGGAATATTTCCTTTTTTGGAGGGCTTTTTTTTTAGCGGCAATACATTTAGCTCCCTTGTAGAACTTTTAACCTTCTAATTCTTCCAATTTGGAAATAAATGCTACTCTAATCACAGTTCTGAGGTGGTTTCTTGCAACAGCCACCTAGACCTTGAAATGGGGACTTTTATCAAAAGTACATAAGTGTTAGAGTCTATGTTCAGGACCACCTGTTCCACTCAGTATCCAATTCTTTCTCATGTGCTAGAGTCAAAATAGTACAGTACTTCATGGTATTGTTTCCCCAAGATAACAACGGCCTTCAAATCTATATGAACTGCAGATCCTTATGACTGGCTTCATTTAATGTATTATTTCCAGAGACTGATCCAGGGCTCAGCTCTGCATTGAGATGGTTTGCGGCGAGCAGACAGTCCAGCCTTAAAACGTGCAGTCATGTTCATGAGCCCAGTGGCCAGAATCTTGTTTGCTTATTTAATCCCATAAAGGGGGATTATGCAGTCACCCTTATGGGGTGGCATACACATTCCACCACGACTGCCTTCAGGCTCACGGTTGGATTCCAGTCTTGCATTGGCAGCAAAAACAGCCAGTTGTGTGACAAACAACACAAAAGAGAGCTGGCGGAAAGATAAAACTCCTGCACTGTTGCCCTTTTCCACATGGTTTCCCCCTTCTGTTTTGATTTTGTGCAGTGAAAACCAAGTTGCTGCAAGATGGCTAAGGGCAGGTGGTTGCACATTCTTAACTCCTGGACTGTCCTTGCTAGGTCTAGTTTCCAGTATCTTCTGCTTTGTCCTAAAGCAGGCATGTCTAAACTTCGGCCCCCTAGATGTTTTGGACTGCAACTCCCACAGTCCTTTGCCATTGGCAATCTAAGCTTAGAATTCTGGGAGTTGTGGTCCAAAACATCATGAGGGCCGAAGTTTGTGCATGAGAGAGTCCCTTACTGCTGCTTTCTTTCTAGCAGACCTGACCCAGTGCTTTTGGACAGATAACTACAGTAACATCTCTGGCCCCGTCCCTTCTTGCTTTTCGTATTTGTTGCAGCTCTACCGTTGATAGGCCTGCCTGCCTTTCCATAGTAAGCCTCTAAATCACAAATGGCAGGCACATGGCCCTAAGCATACAATTGGCATCATAAATGGACCATGTTCCTAAATTACAATTGACTCCTGACAGTTTGTACAAATGGAGTTCAACATTTGACAGTTTTCTAAGCTCTCCAGTAGAATAAAATGAGGTGAGGTTATTAAAAGTTGGATGCTGCTGGAATCTTACTAGCACTGATTTCTCAGTACTGACCGCTCTTTTGCTCTGTTTTATTTTTTTACAGGTGAATGCCGGGCCTTAACCCAGGAATCTTGTGACATTTCTCCAGTTCTCGCTCAAGCCATGGAAGCGTTGCAAGACAGGCCTGTTCTATACAAGTATGCTTCATGTTTTAGTTGTACTACATAAGCGTGGTTTTGTAGCCAACATTAGTAACACGGGGCCTCGTTCTTACGACTGGGTCTGTGTTTGCAATATAATGGGACTTCCAACACACCACTTATTTGCCTTCTTTCTATTAAACATTGAAAATAACAGTCTGCAACATAATCACGCTGTGCATTCTGGTTATTTTCTAATACCAAGTTTAGCTTTGAGAAAGAGGTTGTATTTTTGTAGGTAGGATTGCCAAACTCAGAGGCCACAGTCAAGGTTATGGGGAGTCTCTGGTACTCATAGCAGGCATGGCCCCCAAATGAGTAGCATCTCCCAGTCACAAAGAATTGCCAGCTGCCGTATGTTAACTGTAGTTCACATGCCTGTTTTCCACCCACAGTAGTTCTTTTTGTTCTCCGTGGTGCTTTCAGCCCATCCCATCCGCAGCATGTCAGGAAGCTGAAGCAAAGTTAGATCGAGGGAGACAAGGGTCAATTAAATAGCTTTAAAAGCCAGCCATCTTATCTTTGAATGCCGAACCTGTGTGAGAGAAAAATATGCCAAGCCTGTCAGGGAATATGAAATGAGAACCAAAGAGCTTGGACAGATATTAATGACATTTATCCGGATGGCAGAAGGAAACCAGAAAGTTTTGTGCTGATTGCCACCAGCTCCCCCACCCCCAGTTGATTTACCAGTGTGCTCTGTGTTCTTAAAGGGGACAAAAACGGAATACAGTGGACCCTCATATAACAAACAGCTTGTATAACATAAAATTTGTACAACATAAAAAAATCCAGAGATAGGGGAAATTTGCTTAACATAATCGCCTATGGGGAGAACATGCATTCCTATGGGAATTTGTATAAAGGAAAATTTGCTTCAAATAATTTCATTTGTAACGAATTTATTCCTTTATACAAGGTACCACTGTACCTCTTAATAGACATGGAGCATTGCAAGTTAAAGCTAAGTAGTGTCCGCTGATTATATCCGGGCTTGGAAGCCACATGTTGTTTCTGTCTGCCAGAGAGAATGTAGCAAAAATGCCTCTCAGTGCACCCAGTGCATGGCAGACTGTCCATCTCATAAAGTTACAGAGAATGGCGAAGAGCCCATGGTTCCTGCAAGGCCCGAGTGCCCTCCAGGACTCTTGAAAATCAAACATTCCTCCCTCCTTCTTGGCAACCCCCAGAACAACACAGCAATCATCTTTGCCTTCAACAATATGATTAACAAACCTATGAGGCACAGATTCTCCGCCCCCTCCCCCACCCCCACCCCCGCAAGATAAACCCACTCTTCACACATTTGTTCCTTTCTTAGCAGCAGCTCCAGTTCACAACCCAGTGAATTGCGGGAGCAGCTTGTTGGTTTAAAGCAGGGGTCCTCAACCTAAGGCCCCGGGGCCTGATGCGGCCCCCCAAGGTCCTGAATCTGGCCCCTGGGACCAATTGCACCCCCCCACCTACCCCCTGTTTTGTGAGCAAGCCAACCTCTGCAGCTGCTTTTGGACTGTGATCCGTCCCCCAGTGGTGTCTGGGTGGTGGTGGACCGGCCCGCTGTTTGAAAACTTTGAGGACCCCTGGTTTAAAGGTATTTGGGAAGCATGTTCTCCGGGTGAAGGCTGGGGTGTTTGGCTGCAGAACTTGGAGACAGCCCTGGGACAGGGGATTAAAGAGCCCCGTAACACAGTGGTTAAATGCCTGTACTGCAGGTTAAACTGTGCTCACAACCTGGGGTTCAATCCCAGGTAGCCGGCTCATGGTTGACTCAGCCTTCCATCCTTCCGAGGTCGGTAAAATGAGTACCCAGCTTGGCTGGGGGTGGGGGCAGTGGCAATGTGTAGCCTGCATAATTAAACTGTAAACCGTCCAGAGACTACTTGAAGTGGTATGGGGCGGTAAATAAGCAGAACACTTCGCTTTAAAAGAATAAGTGCGTGGCAACCAACTTTCCACAGAGGGAAAGAACCTAAAACCCAATCCTCAGCAGACCAGAGGGAGACTGCAAACGGAGCGGGTAGCCTCAGTCACCCAAATCTGGGATATTCCCAAGAAGGGATTACTAAGGGAAGGAAATCCTGTGAAGGATTCTGTAACATTTGAGTTACAGAATGTGAAGGATTCTGTAACTCAAAATCAGTGTGATTTTGAGTTACAGAACAGACTTTCTTCCAGGACCCTTCATCCAGCCAGTGCCCTGAAAGCTTAATTTTTACTTTCAATCTAGTTACTATAATCACCCTCCATTGACCTTTAAGTGTGCTGTGATCCAATGCTTTCTCTCCTCTGACCTGCTGCTGAAAGCCAGTATGCGGGCCGCCTGTATATTGGTTTTGATGAGTTCTGTTTTGCTGATTCTTTGATACCAGCAAATGTATCCAGATTTCCCAGGTTAAAAACATAGGACTTACTTCACTCCCCACTTCTTTCTTTTACACTGATCTTTCTCCTCCAACACGGGCCGGTCTCCTACAGCTTGTACCAGCTTAACAGAAGAAACGCACAAATTCCTGCAGTCAGGGGATAGTAAAAGCTAATTTTTAGCTGGCTTTATTGGGGCTTCAGAGGAACTGATTTCAAGATATAATCGCACATTTACTTGAGTTAGGAAATCTGTAGAACCTATTCAGACTGTTCAATTCTAGCACAAACCATTTCTGAGATCTTTCTAAACCCTCAGACACACAGACAAACAAAAAGCTGTTTAACATGTGCTGTTAAGTTGAGAATCAGTATCTGTCTGAAATGCTACATTTCTAGCTCTTACTGTTTCAAAACACTTTCAGAAACAGATCTTTTGATTCATACTTGATTAATATCAGCAGTGGTGTGTAGCAGATAGTTTGGGAGCAGAGCTCAAGAGAAATGGATTCAAATCTCAGCTTAGCATGGAAGCTATCTGGAGCATGGTGCTTGCATATACAGTGGTACCTCGACTTATGAACACTTCGACAACCGGAAAAAATGACTTATGGAGGCTCTCCGCAGCCAAGCCAGACAGGTCAGACCTGTCAAAACCAGCTGTGTGTCGTGGCTGCGGAGATCAGTCTTCAGCTGCCATTGATTGAGGGAGATTGCCACCACCTCTTCCTCCTTCTGGGTGCTTCAATCTCTTTGGCAAAGATCAAAACAGCTAGGAGAAAAGGTGGTGGTGGCGATCTCTGCCTCTGTTGCCTCCCCGTCCTTCTTAGCTGGGAGGTGGGCGGCAGCCCACATGCACACACGCACACACACATACGTACACTCTCCTCCTCCTCCTCCTGACTCTGCAGTGTGTGTGTGTGTGTGTGTGTGTGCGCGCGCGTGCGTGTGTGCATGCGTATAAGGGCTGCCTGCCACAACAGAAGGCACTTTGGGTTCCCCCACTTTCTGCTGTGGTGGGCACAGAAAAGGGGAAAGGCAAGCCCTGCTGCAGAGAGCAGCCCACACACACACTGCAGAGTCAGGAGGAAGAGGAGAGTGCATGTGTGTGCGTGTGGGGGGGGGGCTGCCACAGCAGAAGGCTCTTTGTGTTACCTCACCTCCTGTTGTGGGATGCACGCAAGGGTAACAACACACACACACACACACACACAAGCCTGGCTCAACCCAGCAAAGGAAGGGAAAAGCTTTCCCACTTTGCTGTGTTAGGGAGAAAGCCCAGGCTGATACTCCCAGCCTGACAGACAGGTGATTTTGACCACTGTTAAAATCAGCTGGGTGTCAGAGCAGCCTTCCGCTGCTGCCGACTGATTGCAGGGCTTTCTCCCCAACCCAACAAAGTGGTGGTGGGGGGGAGCTTTTCCTCTGGTTTGCTGGGTCTGGACAAGCTTCCCATAGGAATGCATTGAAAACCAACTAATCCGTTCCCCTTTTTTGCCCTTTTTCCAACCTCCAGAATGGATTAATTGATTTTCAATGTATTCTTATGGGAAACCACTCTTCGACTTAAGAAAAATTCCACTTCAGAAAATGCATTCAGAACGGACTAGTTTTGTCAGTCAAGGTACCACTGTACTTTGGAAACACTAGTAAGGTAAAAGTAAATCAAAAGCAGCTTGATTTTGATTAGTGACCTGAATTTCACAAATGGTGCGGATGGCCATTAAACTCTTGAACTTGTTCAACTGAGTTGCAAGAGCCCAGATTGCTTCACTAGGATAGGGCTTTCACATTTCTTGCCGTATTCGCACATTACTTTGCTTTTTCTCAGCATCAGTTGACCAATTCCAATTTTATGTTTTGTGAGACAAAGCAACCAGTTACTGTTAACCACAAGGTGGCAATATGAGAATTCCCATGAATTCCTTGCTTGTCATTTAAACTTCCTTATCTGTATTACGCCTATCTCACTGGCTTATATCTTACAATTGTATCCACATTTTTCTTGGCTTCATTACACAAGAATAGCTTATAATCATGTTAATCAGCCACAAGTCCCTCCCTGATTCAGTGAGCTTCTATTGTGTCACAGCTGGTGACAATCCTTGGCAAATATGTGTTCAGGTTTCTTACATTGACACTGGAACAATTGTGTTGCTGCTACAAACATTGGTTATAATGTGCATCCGTTCAGTAATGTTACCCTTTTCATTTTGCCAGAGTGAAAATTTCCTGCTTAACAGCAATTATGGCTTTCTTTCTTTAAAAGAAAATGTTACTGCAGAAATGCCCATATTGTCTTAATTCCAAACGATGTACAGTGGTGCCTCTACTTACAAATTTAGTCCATTCCAAATGCATGCTCTTAGGTTGAACAACTCTTAAGTAGAGACACTGTATCTAAAAAATTGAAAAAATAAATTAAAAAATCAAAATATTTAAAAAAAACATTTATAAGTAGAGCAGACCGCATCTAAAATTTGTAAGGCGATAGTTAAAACACCAACGGTTTTCCGCTCTTAAGTTGAATTTCTCTTCCATCCTTCCAAGATCGGTAAAATGAGTACCCAGCTTGCTGTGGGGGGCAATATGTATCCTGCATACTGTAATTAAACTGTAAACCACCCAGAGCCGCTCTTAAGTAGAGGTACCACTGTACTGAACTGGAATAAAATGGTTGATCCCACGTGATGAATAACAGTAGGTTTCCAGCTGCAAGGCTGCCACATAATGCCAAGCGATGTCAAATAGTAATTCCTGGTCATTAAAAATATTTGAGGGAGGAGGTCAAATGGTAAATTACTCATGCAATTTTACAGGCACATTCCCACATAACAAGAAAGCTTGATGATTGTGCTGCCAGTATAAAATATGTGGATTCTTCCACAGGTGTATATAATGCTTATTTCCACCGTAGGTACACCCTGGATGAGTTTGCCACAGCCAGAAGAAGTGCCGTGGTCCGGGGGTTTATAGATGCTCTTACTAGAGGAGGTCCAGGAGGAACGCCCAGGCCTATTGAAATGCACTCCCATGATCCTTTAAGGTAAACAACACCTCCCCTGCCCTTCTCCCCAAGAACGGTACACTGAACAGTGATTTGGTTGTTCTGCCTTCATCGTTGTCTGCAGAGATTCTTTCCTGCCTCTGTGAAGACTCCTTGCCTGGCGTACATCGTCTAGCCAAGTACAGTACTTTAAGAATAACCGCCCGGCAAACCACATCTTTTGCCATGTTTGAACTTTTGGGACCTGCTTTGAAGAAGAGTGTTTTGCACTCTGAAAGCTTGCAATTCTTTTTTTATTGTTATTAGTGCCTTATAAAGGTATCGCCGGTAGCCTACTTTTGCATTTGTGTTTTGCGATGGTCACGCAGCTCAACCCTTCCCTCCCTCCCAGTCATCCAGGTGAGCTTTTCTGAAAGTTAAAGTCACGGCAGCTGAAAAGTTGCCATGACTCATTTTTCCGATAACCTGACTTGGATGACTGAGAATCTTCGTAGACATATTGCTACGCATTTGGGGGGCTGATTTCCTGAAGTCGGCGCGAGAATATGAAAGAACAGCGAGACACAAGAAAACAAATCCAGTTGCCCTTCATTGTTGTTTTTGAAAATAGTGTGAAATAAGTTCCATCACATGACCAAAGCAGTGGTTTTTGGTTTTGCTTTAGATACGTAGGAGATATGTTGGCATGGCTACATCAAGCGACCGCTTCGGAAAAAGAGCACCTGGAAGCCCTGCTGAAGCATATCACCACTGAAGGTATTCCTTAGTCATAAGAACGGTAAATTTGGACTCTTAAAGAAAATAAAAAGAATTATATTGTGAGAGGCAATCGCCCCTGCATTTCAGCAAATGTTTTTCTTGTAATTGGAGTACAGGGAGGTCAGAGCAAGCCCAATGTGTGAAAAACTTGAGCCTCTGGAATTAGTGTCATTTCTGTAAAATTGCAGCTCTTTTAAAATGTCTAAACTTCTTAAGTTGGTTCAGTAGTGTGTAGTTTTTTTCTGAATTGTAAGATGTGTGGTCTGTAAAATGTTTGCAAGTAACATTCACTATATGTTTCCAATCAGGGGTGGAAGAAAATCTGCAAGAAGTTGTTGGGCACATTACAGAAGGTGTTTGCCGGCCTCTTAAGGTATGGCATTTTGGTGCACATCAGCCCAGGAAGAATGACATTTATCAACAAGATGTATTTCCCACATATTTGCAAAAACTCAGAATGAAGTAGTATTTATATGGAGTTATATAGAGAGAACTATATACAGCACATGCTAATTGGCTATTACTGATTTTAGTCACATTCATCTAAATGATTAAACTACGATGAATTTTCCAACATCACTTGAAGTAGTAAAGTGTTCTGACAAATTTACAATATTTTCCTCCACCTGTTGCCTATCATAGAGGTGTAATACTGGATTTCAATGTTGTTATACTTCCTTGAAGTGTATTGTATACAGAGATATGTTGTTGAATTTATAGGCTTCTTAAAAATTCTGCATAACCAGTTTTTGGAGCTGTCCACCTATTTCCTCAGGTGAGAATTGAACAAGTGATAATGGCCGAACCAGGAGCAGTCCTGCTGTACAAAATTTCTAATCTTCTCAAATTCTACCATCACACCATCAAGTAAGCGTAAGCAGAATGAAAAAGAAACTAATTTATTTTTTCCTGTCGGTTTGCTGATAAGAAATTCTAAGTTTGAGCAGTTGGTTATCCTTGGGCAGTGGAGTCGAGTGGGGATAGGATAATACAGCCCTTCCCTAAACTACCACTTTATAGAGAAGACATCTCTTATTATTGATACATGAATTTGATTTTTTAAAAAGTATTTTAGGTGATTGCAGAAAGTTATGCAGATATTTTCAGATAGGTACTCATTTAGAGCTTTCTCTCTTGGCTCTCACCTGTATTATCATCGATGCCTTCATGAAGCAACGGCGGCAACTGTGGCGCCCGTCGAGGCGGTTTAGCTTGCCTGGCAGCTGTCACGCCATGATTAGTCCTTTTAACGAAATGTCTGTCTTTGTAAGATATGCTGCTTTTAAACAAGCCTCATTTCTAACAATCACAATCGCGTGACATGAAGGGAATTCTGATTTATGGCAACTCTTTCCAGGGGTTTCCGGTTGAGAATACTCAGAAGTGATTTTCCCATTCTGTTCTTCTTATGGGGCTGCCCTGGGACAGTACGGCATTCCCCAGGCTGCCTACCTGCAGAATGCCCAGAGTGAGAACACAGGGTCTTTTGGGTTTTCATAGCAGAAGCAGGGAACACCATGGGCTATGCTAGCTAAGTCCAATGGGAAATGTAGTCCAGCATCATCAAAGGGGGCCTAACTTCACAGTGGCCAATACAGGCCTGGGAACAACCTTGTAGCCTGCAAGGACCAAGCAAGGCCGTTCTAAAGAAAACGAGGAAGGGAGATGTTTGCGTGTCTTCACAGCAGTATTGAGTGCCGTCGGTGTAAACACAATCTCATGCTTTCTTTCTCAATTTTTCAGTAATATTGTGGGAAACAGCACAGCCATGCTCTTAACCACAATAGAAGAGATGCACGTGTTGAGCAAAAAGATATTCTTCAACAGTTTGAGCCTTCATGCGAGCAAACTTTTGGATAAGGTTGGTTGATGCACCTTCTCTTGCAGGCCGGCACGTGCTTCTGCTGCAGCCCTTCCATAGGCAGGGATCGGTCTCCATACCTGTGTTACAAGCAGTCTTCAGTGCCAGAGACTGGCAGTCGGGAGATGATCACTTAGGACTGCTTCTTGTTTGCTTACCTACACTCGGTTGCTGGTGGCCTATCAGTAACCTTCGATTCCCAGTTACTAGCTGTCTTTTGTGCCTTTTTAGGTGACATTATCTTGCAGGTTTCTGTCCTTTTTGAACGTTAATCTTTCCTAAGCGAAGGGATGCTAGGAATTAGCCTGTTAAAATCCCATGGAGACGTTATGACTGATTGTTCGGTTTCAAAATGATTTACATCAGGCCTGCCCAAAGTCCGGCCCGGCGGGGGCGGGGGGGCGGGGGGGGGCAAATCCGGCCCTTCAGGCCATTCTGACTGGCCCGCGGCTGGCTGGCCCGCCCCTCCCTCCCCCCCCTTCGTCCCAAGGTGTTTTTGTTTTTTTAAAAATCTTCCACCAGCACTGACACTTGCAGTGGGGTGGCAGGGTTGGGGAGCAACCAGCCCCTGACACATTCTCAGCCACCAAATCTGGCCCTCCTTACAAAAAGTTTGGGCACCCCTGATTTACATAGATAGTGTAGAATGACGAACCACCTGCAATTAACCAAGGCTCTTGATCCATTAAAACATAGAGCTGGGGTGTCTCTTCAGCAGGTGAGGTGTGTTGCACACACAAAGAAATTAGTCTGAGTTTCATTGATGGACCATTGTAGTTAACGGGGAGCTCTCCTTTATATTGTGGACAGATAGCTGTGCTGTTCACAGTCTCAATATATGAGTGTTTTCTTGGCCACATGACAGAATGATCCATTATACTGAAAACAGCAGAGGGTCACTGCAGCTGGCCCTAGTTGTTGCATCATGGCTGAATATCTGCTTTGCATCCAGAAAGTCCTAGACTGAATCCCAGGCATTTCCAAGCAGGGCTCGGACAATCTCTGTATTGCCATTGCTAGCCAGCTCAGCTAGTACTGACTTAGATGAACAAGGACAGTAATACCTTCATTTAAGAGTAACTTGGTTTAAGAGTGTTTTGCAAGACAGGCAAACATTTCTTCTAAATTCTGCCCTGCTCAACAAGCAATGTCTTGATATACAAGAACTGGAGCAGGTCACATGACCACAGGTGAGCCAGTGGGGCCTCCCCCCTCCCTCCCTCCCCCTGCTGGATTGTGGTTGATTGTCTGGAATGTTCCATCTCAGGCAGCCTCCAAAGCAGAGGGAGGAGAGAGGAATAAAGGTCTCTCTTGCACCAGCCAAGAATGTGCAGGTTAGGGTTTTATTTTTCTTTATTTTTATATTTTTATTTAATTTTTCAACATTCTTATTTTTTAAAAACCATTTCTAGTTGTGGGGCAGCTAGTCAAGTGCGTAGGGGCTACAAATTGCACTTTATTATTGTTGCATTAAAATACAGAGTAAAATCCGGTTGTTAGTCCCAAGCAGAGCAGATACTGCAGCCAGGTATATGGTGTAGACATGGACTTTAGCCAACTTCTTTTGTGAGTTTTGGCATTTTGTGTGTACAGTATGTGGTACATAACAACAGTATAACCATGATGGAATAATGTATTTATCACAGGGCTCGTTCTTCCTGTTCACTTTGTAGGTTGAATTACCACCTGCAGATCTTGGCCCAAGCAGTGCCTTGAACCAAACACTTGCTCTGCTGCGGGAGGTTCTAACATCCCACGACTCGTGTGTCATCCCACTGGATACTCGTCAAGCAGACTTTGCCCAGGTAGGTCAGTGGTAAGTTTTGTCTTAGTCGTTTGAGCTCAAAGCCACAGCGACCTGATAGAAAGTCGGAAGAGACAGCAGGAAAAGGGTACAGTAGTCCCCCTCTATGTTGCAGTCCTGCTATATTGCAGGACAGCAATAGATGGACCCTGCCACTGTCCCCGCTGCCCAATGCACCCACACACACCCCACCACTGTCCCCACCACTCACACACACTGCCACTGTCACCTCCGCCGTTCCTGCCACCACCACCACTGCTGTCGCCACTGTCACTGTCACCCTCCAGAGCAGCTTTGGAGAGGAGAGTGATGGCAATGGCGACGGTGTTGGCGGCGAGGCAGTGATGGCATCCACCTATTGCAGATTTATCTAAGGACTGTAGTCCAAGCACTGGTTGTCTCGAGGATAGACTATTGTAACACTCTCTACATAGGGCTTCCATCGACCCTTGTTTGGTGACTGCAGTGGATGCAGAATGTGGCCGCCAGATTGGTGGTTGGTGCAGGCAGATTTGACCACATCACCCATATTCTGGCTCGTTGCCTCCCGAATAAGGTTCAGGGTACTGGTTTTGATTTATAAAACCCTCCATGGTTTGGGACCAGAGTATCTGGCGGAGCGTGTCACCCAAAGGTCAGCTTCAGCCTAGCCCACCAGAGCATCACAGGCCCTCTCGCTTCAGGTCGCCACCCCTCGGGAGGCCCACAAGGCTTCGACTCGGGGCCAAGCCTTCTTAGTGTCGGGCCCGAATTTATGGAACCATTTCCCTAGTGAGATAGATGCTGCAGAGCCCCTCTTGGCCTTTAAGAAACTATTAAAAACCGGGTTATTTAATGCCGCTTTCAGTGTCACTGAGGTTGTTTGTTTGCTAGTTTATTTGTTGCCCTATTCATTTATTTGCTGCCATCTCATACTTTTTGGCCCGGTTTTATCTGCTTTTTTAAATATTATGTACAGTGGTACCTCAACTTACAAATTTAATCCCTTCTGAATGCATGCTCTTAAGTTGAACTACTCTTAAGTTGGGGTACCTATCTAAAAAATCAAAAAAATAAGTTAAACAATAAAAAATGAAAAAAACATTTGTAAGTTGAGCAGACCATATCTAAAATTTGTAAGGCAGCAGTTAAAACGCCAGCATTTTCTGCTCTTAAGTCAAGCTGCTCTTAAGTTGAGCTGCTCTTAAGTCAGGGTACCATTGTATATTGTACACTTCTTCTTTTCCCTATGTTGTTCACCGCCCAGAGTTCTCTATGGGAAAGCTAACTGGTTTATATATGCAAATAATAAATAAATTATCGCGGGTGGTTTCAAAACATAACCCTTCTGAGAAACAGGGGACTACTGACTACTGTATTTACTTGAAGACGTAACTTTCCATACTTGATTCCTCCATCAAAAAGCAAAGGGAAAATAACTGCTCAATCCCGGAAGAGAACAGAGGACAGCTCAGGTGGCATTGCTTTCCAGAGCCGTGTGTTCACAGGCCCATAGTAGAGAGTAACAAATAGCCTCCGTGAGAGTCTTTTGAGCTTTCCATTGTAGAATAGCCCTGCTCACCATTTCCTCTCCCTCCATGACAGGTCCCTCCCGGCAGGAATGGTCCCTTCTGAGGTTGGCTCAGAGGACACTGCCTGGATGGGTTCAGTTCCGCTGCTCCTTGGGACAAGGCTGGGTGCACGAGACCCAGAAAAACCTGCCTTACTTCTAGCACCAAGGGATACTCATTAAAGCAGACTTTGGACCTTTAAGTCTAAAACTTCTCCCAATTAATTTATTAAAAATATTTTTACCCTGTCTTTCTCCTTGGAAAGGACCCAGGGCAGTGTTGGAGAACCTTTTAGGGACCGAGTGCCCAAACTGCGATTCAGAACCCACTATTTTTTTGCAAAGTGCCAATACAGTCATTTAACCTGAATCCAGGTGGCTGTGAAGGGGCAATGGCGGGTGCCCACAGAAAGGGCTCCGAGTGCCACCTTTGACACCCGTGCCGTAGGTTCGCCAACACTGACCTAGGGAGATCCATGTAGGGGACTTTATGTGGTAACAATGTGGCTTTTTCCCTATCATTGGGAGCTAAAGCTTGAGGTAGGGAGGGAAACTGAGGTGGAGAAAGAAGTTCTCCTTCCAAGAAACTGAGTGACTGGTAGAGGAATTGCCTCGATCCTTGCTAGGGAGCTTTGCTGATCTCGAACGGAGTGGAATAAAGGCATAGAGGGAAGGGTGCAGAGCCATAGGGAAATGCAGAGCGAAAACAACGGAAGAGTCTTGTGGCATTACAGAGGTTAAGAAAATTATTAGGCCCTGACTTCTTGTGGAATTCATTCATTCATTCATTCATTCATTCATTCATTCATTCATTCATTCATTCATTCTATTTGTATCCCTCCCGCCTGGCCTAAAAGGCCATTCTGGACAGCTAATAGTTGCATATGCAAAGTACAATAAACTATAGAATAGGCTGCATTCCTCAGATGGATCATTGGCTACCTATTCTTTTGCTATGCTGATCTGATCTGAAGATTGTTTAGGACACTTAACTCAAATCTGTACCCTTACTTTTCTTCCTCAGAGCAGCTTTGGACGTAACTAACAGGCCAACGTCATCAGCTGCCCAACCTGTCCCTTCCATTTGGTCCTGGGAGTGCCTGCAGAGTTTTTGTTTTTGTCAGGCCACATTTAAGAAGCAAGCACAACCGGCATAAACAGGAGGGAGCGACCTAGGTTCCAAGATTGTTGATTGTAACTACTGGAACTGTGCCAGAGACACGCACAGCTTTCCCCTTTCTTAATTGGTATTGGGGAAATCCACTGGATGGAACGTGGACAAGACTTAGGATCAGATACAGTATTCCTTTGTGTGTGTGTGTGTGTGTGTGTGTGTGTGTGTGTGTGTGTGTGTGTGTGTGTGTGTGTGTGTGTGTTCCTCTCCCACTTCCGTTTTTTTCATTTTAGGTCCTTGCTTGTGTGCTGGATCCGCTGCTCCAGATGTGTACTGTGTCTGCCAGTAACTTAGGATCTGCTGACATGGCAACCTTTCTGGTGAATTCACTTCACATGATGAAGACAACACTGGCTCTGTTTGAATTCACAGATAAACGGCTCGAAATGTTACAGTATCAGGTAAGTGTCCAAAGTGTCAACCACCCAAGTGTTTTCTTTGCCATTAAACATTAACAGGGAATAAACATAAACGTGTGTAGCCTCACAGATTTATATATAAAGTAAACACACGGAGGCATACATCCAAGAAAACGTCACTAATGGGGAGCTAAAATAGAAGAAGCCATAATAGGCAATGAAGCAGAGTCATGTAAAACTCAGCCAAATTGGAAACAGGGGCTCTATTTAGAAGGACAGCCCCACACAAATTCCAGATACTGTATTGTCTTGACTTGGGTTTTTTACAAAATAGCATCTTTGTCTGCATTTTATAGTCTTCCTCTTAACCATCTGGCTCCGTGAATTGTATGGTTTTAAATTATTCTGATATAACAGTTCCACTGAATCATAAAATGCAATGATATTAGCAGCACATTGGACGGTTGCATTGAGTTACCAGGCATGCATGGGATATCTGCAATCCTGGCAACTTATATGTGAGGCTGCCAGACCGCACTTCCTTCTATTTAATTTCAACTAATCTTATTTTCTGCGGTTTGCTAAGCAAAGATAAATAAAGTAAACACAGAAGAAGAGTGGACATTCCACCCCCAAATCTATCATTAATAGTGAGTTACGGTAAAATAACCTCAGTGTAATCGTCAGCTGATCATTGCTCGCTGTAAAGCTTGAACAAGGAACACCTAGCCTAATGCCTTAAAGAAGGCACCCAGGAGACACTGCTAGGGAGCGCTCTCCATAAGCCATGGAGCCAACACCAGAAAGGCTCTCTTTTGACTTGGGGTCTTGTTGGAACCCATGGCAAAAGTGCCCAGAAAATCCTCCAGTTAGGTGTTTAATTCTAATTTTGTGGAACGAAGCACAAAGAAAATGAGTAGGATTCAGAAAACGGTAGGCATTGGACTGAGAATCACCACCCAGCCACCTGGGCTCTTTCCCTACTGATCTCTAAATACAGAGATGGTTTTTTTTCCCCCAACACAGAAAAGGTGGCAACCGCTGCTCCTAACAGCCAATAGACTGTGCACCAATATTGTTCACAGAAAGGATTGCTAGGTAGACAGTTGCTTGCAAAAATATCTGGTGATTTACATATCTAAACCTTTGTAGTTTGGTTTTTCCCTCAGGATAAGCTAAGGAATGAGGTTGGAAAGTGCTTTGTTTTCTGATATAGCTGCAATGCTTTTGCTGTGTTTAATTTTTCTACCCTGTTTAGCTTACTAACAAACAATCACTTGGAACAAGATCCCAATAAATAATGTTTTTCTACTGTATTTTAGATTGAAGCACACTTGGATACTCTAATAAATGAACAAGCTTCCTATGTATTAACCAGAGTGGGCTTAAGTTACATATATAACGTTGTACAGCAACATAAAGAAGAGCAGGTAAGCCATACGTTCAGAAACCATGAATGCTTTCCTGTGCTCAATAGTAAATAAACAGATTTATTTACCCAGAGCACAGAGAGAACTCCTAGTTCTCTGAGCTCCTTGCCCTCCTTCACCACACAGTCTGGCAAAACGTCATGAAGAAAAACTTCCAGAACACAGCCAAACAGCCCAAAAAACTCACAACAACAAACGGATTACAGTAACCCCTTGCCTATTGCAGGGGTTAGGGACCCACGCGACCTGCGATTTGTGAACATCCGTGATATGCGGAAGCAGGTCGGGTGGGGGGCGATCAGAGGGGCAGGGTGGTGGCGGGGAGCAATCGGATTGCTCCCCGCCGCCCTCCCACGCGGCTCTGCGGCCTCCCAGAAGGGGCGGGGGGCAGAGAGCGATCAGATCGCTCCCCGCCACCCTCCACGCGGCTCCGAGGCCTCCCAGAGGGGCCTGAGGGGGCGGGGAGCGATTTGATAGCTCTCCGCCACCACCACCCCGCGCAGCTCTGAGGCCTCCCAGAGGGGGCGGGGGCGGGGGGGAGCGATGCAATCGCCCCCCACCGCAGGTACTGCAATCCCGCGATATAGTGGGACCGCAGTACCTGAACCGCAAAATGGCGGGGGGTGACTGTACTGTTATTGTGCAATAGAAAACACAGGTAGCTTTCAGATATATCTTAATGAAAGAACATAATCGTTATAAAATGCAGTCTCTCAACAGTTGTGTTTATTGATCACTTTAGGCTAGGAATTCTAGTTTAATAAACCAGAGGATATGTGAGAACCACTTCATGCTTCTCTTCACAATAATAAGTAAACACAGCAGGAAGAAATAGCTTCACATTACACCCAAACCCTAGATTACAATTATATGTGCTTTAAAAAAACATAAACCCATGATACAAACAAGTTGCATCTTGCTTGAGTTCATTTAATCACAATAGAAGGGTTGGATGTAACACAAGGCTGTCTCCTCCTGAAATATTTACCTATTTTTGTGTACCAGGAGCAAATGACCAGATCTCACCTTCTTGCTTAAGTTACATGTAAACTCAGCCAATATGTAAATATGCAGTGGAGCAAAACGAAACAAAAACTCACTTGTACCTGCTTGCCTTGGTTTTGTATCAGGGAATCCCATTCTAAGAGAGAAGGCACATATGCAATCTGTGTTAAAAATATTAGAATGAATGAGGTTGAAATATTAGGTTGAAGCTGATGGGGTTTCTCTTTTGAAGAACTTTTTTATAAAAACTAAATAAATACCCAGGCTCTGATTTAGAGAACTGAAGGATGAGTCTGTAACAGTTGAAACCGTATTCTATGGATAAAGCAATCACAGCTTTAGAGTATGCTAGTGTTTGCCACAGTAAACTCTATAGTTATATTTTGAAACTGATCTTTGTGTATTTATTAAGTTTTCTATATTTTTAGGGTCCCTTGGCAAATGTGCCCAGTATGGATTCTATGTCGTTAAAAGCTGCAATGGTGAGATATCAATATTTAATATGTACTTGTGCTGCACTCTTTAAGGGAAAAAAACTTGTGAAATGTTTTGGACAATGGTGATGATGGTAGTTCTCATATGTGTATAGTACTTGACAGTGGAAGAGGATAGAATCACAGAATCATAGAGTTGGAAGAGACCTCAAGGGCCATCCAGTCCAACCCCCTGCCATGCAGGAACTCCCATCACAATATTTCTGACAGATGGCCATCCAGCCTCTGCTTAAAAGCCTCCAAAGAATGAGACTCCACCACCCTTTGTGGCAGCATAGATCAGTGCTCCGTACAGCTTACAGTTTAAAATTTAACACAGAAGAGAGAAGGAAAGAAAATGTAAACAAGGAGGCAGAATGGAGTGGTTTCAGCTGTAACTGCCCAGACTTGGTGATAAGGCTTAGTTAAGGTGTTGAAATGAAGGACGATGCAGTATTTCACAGTGTTTTAACAAATTCATTGATTTATGTTGATTCTTATTTCTTTTCTGTTAATCCACTATGCAACAATGAAAGGTGTTAAAATACCCCACAGAGGATTTAGCAAGACATTATACTGGTGTGGATTACCGAAACAACATTTTACAACTGCATTTAGTTGTAAATTCTTGCAGTAGGAAATTATTTTTTTACTAATAACGAGCAATGTGATCCTAGATAGAACAAAAAGAGAGATGCTCAGCAAATTTGCAACATTGTTCCGTTGTGTAGCAGTTCCACTATGCTGCACAGAAATGTGTCCAGTATCTAGGAATTGATGGTTGATAGTGATTTAATTTGAGCTGCACCGCTAAGGAAATAATGTGGATGATGGAGTTAGATTGGGATTTCTGTACAAGGGGGTCTAGATCTTAGGATGTGTCATGGGGAGGGACACCTGGAAGATGGAGTTTTTAAAAAAGTTAAGGCCTATATTAGAAGAACTGATTGGGAAGATATTAGAAGAGGCAGAAATGGACATTCAGACTGAACTCCTGAAAGAAAGGACAATTCTAAATGCAAAAGAAAGTTGGAAACCAGTATACAGATGGATTCATGACGGAAATTAAGAAACATAGTAGCTTGTTAATTAAATACTAAGACCAAAGAATGTGATATAATAAAATATGGGAACAAATTATATAGAAAATAAGATGCTAACACATAGAACTGTTTGAAAGAGGTAAGAAAAAATAATGACAATGGTGCCGCCTGTGTGTTACCTTTTATGTATCCTTTACCCATTCTTATTACCCCTTTCTTTTCAGCTGTAACTGGAAAACCTTAATTTAAAAAACAGTAAAGGCCATCCTGCACTCTGACAAAATGAAGCTCAAAGTCAAATTCAGCTTCTTATATCTGCACTGGTCTGCGAAACCACTTGGAATATTACTCATATTACTACCTAATACTACAGTGATCCCCCACCTATTGCGGGGGTTAGGGACCTGACCCAACCCGCAATAACTGAGAATATGGGATATGCGGATGCAGGTCGGGTCAGGCCTGGGGGGCCTAGTTAGGGGCTCTTCTACTTACCCCCAACCTGGTGCTGCCCCGAACGGGCCTGCGAGGGCCTTCCCGGGCCTTCTGGAGGCCCCCAAAGGGCCTCCCTGTGAACCGGAAGTGACTTCTGGATCGCCTAAAATCATTTCTGACAGGCCTAGAAAGGCCCTCAGAGGCCTCAGAAAGGATTTTTGGTGATCCAGAAGTCACTTCCAGTTTACCGGAAGTCACTTCTGGTTCGCAGGGAGGCCCTTTTGGGGCCTCCAGAAGGCCCAGGAAGGCCCTCGCAGGCCAGTTCAGGGCAGCGCCAGTCCTGGGGTAAATACGGGAGGCCTAAAACAGGCCTTTCCTCTTTTACCCAGGGGGACTTTTTTCATATACTGTGGTCCCGCAATATAGCAGGACCGCAATATATGAACCGCGAAAGGGCGGGGGATCCCTGTATCACATCTTTGTGTGGAAGAAGCACATCTTTGTGCTTCTGCCCATATTTCTGTGGGTCCAGCAGGCGTCTTGTGTTTCCATATTCTCTCCTTGTGCCATAGTTGTGCCCTTAAATCATGTTGTGGGGACTGTGGTTCTAGTTCTTGCTCTTATTTTTATATTGGTTAACTAAAACTAACTCTCAGAGGAAATTGTGTATATTTCACCGAGTGGCATATAATATACTCTCTTAATTTCTGTGCTCCTGCTTCTGTTAGGTCCAGTTTGATCGGTATTTATCAGCCCCCGATGGCCTGTTGATGCCACAAATAAATTTTCTCCTAAGCACAGCTGTAAAGTAAGCATTCTTGGTTTGGGGTTTCTTGTTCTGATCGTATCCTAGAATCCTAGTGCCAGTATTCCTTGTTATCTTTGCTTCCACGTGAGAATGTATATGGCACTGCACAGTCACGGACATAAACATGGAGTGGGGTTGCAGTTTTGATTGAACCAGTGCCTCCATCCCTCTACCTTCGTGTCTGGAAGTCCTGGGGAAGGTCAGCTGGTCTATCCTGAAGGCCTTCTGAGCTAGAAGGGGAGGCGGCAGAAAGTTCTTTGGGGAACGTTTTCTTCAGGGACGGATGAGTAAAAGTCTTTCTCTTTCCCATTAGTATTGGTCAGGAACATTTGTTAGATGGTGCCCATCTTTTTAAGGGGGTCCATTCAGACTGCCACTCCTCTTCTCCCACCCCGTCATCCATATAGTTGACGGCAAAGAGGCCAAGAACCGTGAGGGCATCAAAAGGAGTCTCTCTGTGCCAACACACACGGGATACTTTTCTCTCTGCACAGAGGAACGTGCCCTACACGGAGAAGCAGTCCACAGTTGGGCCTCAGGAATGCAGTGAGACCAGATGGTCTCAGAGAGGAACATGCTTGGAGGCTCGAGCCTTCCTCTCCTACATCTTTTCCTTGATTAAATGCGTCCAGAAATTAGGTCACTTCGACCTCTGGGACCAAGGCAATGATCTGCAACCCTGCAGTTCTGTACTGCTCTACTTGGGGGAAGGGGAGGATGGATAATCTTATTTTATGACACCAATAAAGGGATGACAGTTTATAGCCCCCAAAATACAGGGAGTTGAAAAATCATGGGGGAAAGTATACCTTTGCAGACATCCCACTGGCAAAAATATGGCGCTGCTTTCCTGCTGTAAAGATAGGTAATGGATTGAGTTTGGGAGACCCACACCAGAGTGGGTGGGTGGCTTTTCCTTTTATCAGTTTCTGTAACTTGGAAGCTGGGGGCAATCATTCTTGCCTTCCAGTGCTGAGAGCAGCATCATAACTGATGGGCAGAAGCCCCGTGTTTGTCTTCAGTACAGTGTGTGACATTTTTAATGGCAGGGTGTGGGGTTTGGTGAGGCTGCAAGGTAGGGGCTCTCCCTTGAGAACAAATATGAGGGCACGAGACATTGAGATGTGTTTTGTGTTTGTCGCCACCGGTTGTTACTTTACGCAACTGTCTTTGTTTGTGCTTTGATTTTTAAATTAGACAGCAAATAATAAAGCAATCCACAGAACTGGTCTGCCGAGCGTACAGTGAAGTGTATGCAGCTGTGATGAATCCTGCCAATGGATACAAAGAGCCAGAAACACTATTGCCCAGATCTCCTCATCAAGTTCAAGCCCTTCTCTCCTGATTCTGCCATCTGAAACATTCCTTTCAATCTTCTCACGGTTTAAGGTCAGAATGCAATCATTCAGGTTTGTGGTAGGCTTTGTGGGTGAGTGGGTGTGTTTAAGGGGAATGTGTGGCATTGGAAGCACCTTGGTTGGCAGAAGAAGAACCAGTCTTTAGGCCTAAAATTATTGTAACATCATAATCAGTTGGTAAGAGCTTTGTGGTGACACGGAGGTTTCTTTGGAAAACTGAAGCCACGTCATTTTCTATAAAGATGGCAAAACAAATAGGGTGCAGCCCAAAGACTGAACATGTTCAGAGGATTAAGCCAGTAGGGGCATTGCCCAGCCATTCTTCTTTAACACTGTGGAGGAGGGAATCTTTGGTCAGCGAGGCAGATATTTGCCTGAACTTGCTTAAAAGGGCCAGTGGTTGAATGCCTCTCTTTCTGCTCCCAGAAATCTCCAGGAATCTGCTTGCCAACTGCCTCCTCGGAAATTGAGTCTGCAATCAAGGAACACTGTGTACATGAAACCCTCCCTCTGTGGTGCCTGAGTCACCATCCCTTGGGTGGGAGAGCCAGATGTCCGCAGCAAGGCGTCCTGATTGTGCAGGGTTCTAATGGGAAGGGGAAGCGTCAGAGGCATAGCACGCTCTCTACTGCGCATATTTAGCCCTCCAGTGTACCGAGGCCGGTGGTGGAGATGCATTCCAGGCTCTAAAGATACCTGACATTCTTTACTGTCCCTTGTTTGATGATGGGAGCTACAAGGGTGGCCAGGGATGCTTGAACAGAGAGATACAATGAGGCTGTCTTTCTCTCTGCCTCTCAGTAGATAGAGCTGAGAAGAAGCAAAATGGTTCCAGTGTAATAAACTTCACTTGAGCAGCATCCTAATAACAGGCATGTCCAAACTTCAGCCCTCCAGATGTTTTGGACCACAACGCCCAAAGTCGTTTTTCACTGGCAAGACAGGCTTGGAATTCTGGGAGTTGTGGTCCAAAACATCAGGAGGGCTGAAGTTTGGACATGCCTGTCCTAATGCATCCGGTTCTTCAGAGGGACTGAAGATGCTCAGGTGTTGTGACATGACCAATCGCATTTAGCTGATGGACCGCTTTTTAAACTGTTTGTGCTGTTTCAGATACCTTTTAACAGCGATGGTGGGGTCCACTCCACCAGCTCCATATTGCTCTGGGATTCTCTATCTCACCCTGCAGTACCAGCATTAGTGAAGGAAAAGCCAGAAAGCTAGCCTTGTAAGCCTGACTTTGGAAACATGATTTTTTTCCTTCCACAGGCCTATCATGGGACCCAGTAGGCCAGGCATGTCCAAACTTTGGCCCTCCAGATGTTTTGGAACACCACTCTCACAGTCCTTCCCAATTGGAAATACAGGCTTGGAATTCTGGGAGTTGTGGTCCAAAACATCAGGAGGGCCAAAGTTTGGACATGCCTGCAGTGGGACTGTAAGTCATGATTGTCGTTCTGAATTGGTTTCAGTGGACCTTAGCTTGATCTAGATCCATGTGAAATCAATTTGCAGTTGATATTTAAATCTATGGGCTGGGGATTTCCAAGTGCTTGTATGTGTGACGAATGGCTGCTTCATAGCCATACCATAAATAAATCATCTATCTATCCATCCTGAGTCATATATGTTTCTGTAAAAATTCTGCAAGTCTAATTATGCAACTTCGTGAGTGCTAAATATCTTTTACTGAGGAAAAACTTATATGCTTTAGTGGTAAAGGCACTTTTTCAATCATTTTTCCATGTATTATTTTCAGATGACTTTTAAATATGACGCTGCAAACATTGCTGATTGAAATGCAAACAAGCTTCAGTTCTATTTATATTTACTTGTGAGAGAACAAGTGTCACAATACACAGTATGATATAATAAACATACGTGGAACCAGGCTGCAGTTATTCTTTCATTAGAGGAACCTTCATTGTAAGAAAGTGCAGTAAATAATGCTCATAGATTTCAACTGAAATACTGGACTTGTTGCTAAAAGTGAGGTGGGAATCATGAGGCCCACAAACTGCATACATCCCCAAATCCATTTTGCTTTGCATCCCTGAGCTGACTGTTAATAGAATTTCCCCCAAAAAAGCTAGGGGAAACAGTCAGGCCTCTGGGGTCACTAGCTCCACAGGAGTGGCTGGTGTCTCTTACAGTGGTTTTAGCATAGGGGGGAAATGACCTCTGAACCCTTTGAAAGTTCCCTAAGCACATCCAATCTTGCCTGATTTCAGAAGCTAAGCAGGGTCGGCCCTGGTTAGTACTTGGATGGGAGACCAGTATTCCTTCAGTATTCCTGCCAAGAAAACTCCATGGACATGGGGTCACAAAGAGTCGGTCACGACTATAATGACACAACACACACACAGCCTCCAGTCAAGGATCCGATTCAACTCTGAACTTCCATTCGTTACAAAACAAAACAGTAACCATGGGAAATATTTCCTAAAGGCCTCTTTGAGAATATTTTGTTTTCCAGACTGCTCTGTGAATGGCACAAATGTGGTGAAGAAATAATTAAAACATGTCTAAAATGCTGTGATTGACATCCAGAAAAGTGTGTTTGATAAGTTACCTTCTAAGCCTACAACTGCTTGCTTTTTCTTCCTTCCCTTTTTGAAATAAATGGGTCCAAACCACTGCTGGGGCAAGCATCTCCTCAGACTGGTCATTCTTTTATTATTTATTATGAAATATATGTTCGCCCTGTTTTTCTCCTTGAAAAGGACACAAAACAGCTTACAGTATTGAAAGTCAATATTTAAAGTTGAAGACAGTGAGTATCCAACAGTGGTTGACAACGCTGAAAACAATATTTAAATCCAAGACCACAGAGTGTGAAGAGGCAGCTTACATCATTCAAAGACAATGTTAAAGCAAAGATCAATAAACAAACAAATATGGAAAGAAAGAAAGAAATGCCACTGAGAAACGGAAAATGAAAAAAATTGGAAACGGGTAGTATTAAAGATCCAATCCAAGGAACAATACTTAACGATCCATCTAAAAATCACATAACACCTAGCTAGTTCTTAAAGGAAGGCATGCCTGAGGAGAATGGTCTTCCCTTAGTTGTGAATAAGTCAAAACAAAAGATGGGGAAGGGCTTGGAGTGACTCCTCTGGAACAGAGAGAGGTAGAAATTGAAGGTATTAAAAATGTGATGAGTAGCGAACAGAACCAAGTATTGACAACCAGTCGAATCACAAGTGCAGAGCAGACCAACCTTTCCTTAGCTGTTCCACACACATTTCGTGCTGCTGTTAGAGAGCAGAAGGGCGCCTGGTTGTCTACAGCGCTAGTTAGGTTCAGCAGGAAGAAATTATGGGCATGCTATTTATAGAACCCGAACAAAGAGACACAAGGTTGAATCAGCCAAAGACAACACGAGCTGTGATTTTTCTAATGGAATCTGTGCTAATTTACAAGGGGTTGGAACCTTACATGCCCTTCCGTGAGTGGAAGGCCCTTTGATCCAGCCGAGGGTCCCGCTGACCGAGAGCAGCAGGAGGCGATATTCCCTGGTTTTCACTTAAACCTGGAAATTCCATACCACACTTTCCACATTATTCCAGAATTTTCCACAGTCTATCACTGCGGAGGACAGAGAACCTGTGAAATCGCTTCATGTCACAGTAATGTAATATATATGCCAGAAATGCTTTTTTCCATATTCAAGACTCCGCTTATAGCAGGCATGTCCAAACTTCGGCCCTCCAGATGTAGCCCCAGGTTGTGGGTGTTGAATACCAGATGCACAGAGAATCTAATAGAGGTTTCAAAGAAAATTCTAGGTCAAGCTGAATTTAATTTCAGAAACCACTTTGACTTGGTGAGAACTATTGAACAGAGAATAGAATGCCTTGTGTAGCTAACATGTGACCCAGATAACTGAAAAAAGGGAGCAGTGGCTATAAATAATATTGGCAGTAAAAGATGCCTACCGGCATCTTATCTTGATCCGGTAAGGAGGTAGCAGAGAACGGGAGGCTCCACTCAAATGGCAGTGAGGTATTAAAGATTCATCAAAACAGGAATTTGATCTGATAAAAGATTGATGGGTTATAAATACACAGAAATTACATGGAAGGATTAGGATATAAATGTTTTGAAAGAACTAATTTAGCCATAAACAAATCTAGAACGTTAAAAATTGTGATATACCTTATTTTGTACAGTACTGTATATCAAAAACAATTTCATTTGTAGAATTTGTCTCATAGTGAGGAACAATCCAGTACTAGAATTTCATTAACTGCACTTCTGAAATGCAGTAATAAAAATGTTATAGAAGTGAGGATAGCTGTATATTTTCCCGTAGCTCTTGACTTGACAACTTGGTAGAAAGTACAGTACAGTATATTTTTTTTCTTCTCTGCATTTTAAAAAAACCTGTTACTCTATATATTCTCAAAGGTTTTCATGGCTGGGATAGCTGATAGCTGTTGTGAGTTTTTCCGGCTGTTTGGCCATGTTCTGGAAGTTTTTGTTCCTGATGTTTCGCCAGACTCTGGCCGGCATCTTCAGAGGGCAAGGAGCTCAGGGAACTAGGAGTTCTCTCTGGGCTCTGTGATTTTCCTCTGGGCTCTGGGCTCCTAGTTCCCTGAGCTCCTTGTCCTCTGAAGATGACGGCCACAGAGTCTGGCGAAACGTCAGGAAGAAAAACTTCCAGAACACAGTCAAACGGCCCGAAGAACTCACAACAGCTATTACTGTGTACCTCATGAATATGTTTGCTAATGTTGTTTCGCATTGCATTATATTTTGATAGTAAAAATATGTATGTGGCGTGGGGACACAACACTCAGTATGAATCGTAAGTGGTGCTTAACTGGGGAAAGGGGGTATGCTCAGGGTCTCCTTTACAGCTGGGGGAGAAATATTTTGAGAGAAACCTTAATCAGTGGTTCTCAACCTGTGGGTCCCCAGATGTTCCTGGACTGCAACTCCCAGAAATCCTGGTCAGCTCAGCTAGTGATGAAGACTTCTGGGAGTTGCAGTCCAGGAACATCTGGGGACCCACAGGTTGAGAACCACTGCCTTAAACTAAGGCATTATTTATTTTAAGTCCATATCAGCTTGTAAGAGCAGCTGTCTTTTCCGGAGTGTCGAATTGTGTCCCCCCCCCCAACCATGGGTGATAGCAGTGGGCATTTCAGTTCCGAAAGAGAGGCCCTGACATTGTTTGAGACAGATGTGTTTCGGCCACCTTGGGGCTAATCAACATTCAAGGGGCCCTCTGAAAGTACATTTCTAAAGGACTAGCAGGTAATGGGAATGTGCAATTTCCTGTAAATCAATGTACTTTGCCTCCGACTTTGTCTTCACAACCTGCCTCCCCTTGCAAACAAATGGCGCAACCATTATTTTTGACCTCCGTATGAAAATCCTATGTCACTTGCCCCTCTTCTATCCTGTATGTAGAGGGAATGTGTGCCTACAGTAAATGTCAAGATAAATAAACAGTGCACACAGAACAAACGGGACAAATGGAATACCCGAAAAGGTAATCAATGGAGATAAATAATTATTTGGCTATTTCATTAGAGAACATGGCTTAATTAATGGCTGCACAACAGATGCTTTTAAAGGCAGCCAGAAAGGGAGGGCAGCCTTCTTGCTTTGTATTCTCTTGATCGCTTCCTGCCTCCCAGTTCCAACAGTCACTTACTCTGTCCATTAGGGAAAGGTAAATGCAGTGGCATACCACTATAAAGAACAAACATAGAGCAACAAAATGAACCACAACTGCCCGTTAAATATCATGCTAATGCCCATGATTGCAAGCTAGGACATATTCCCTTTACTTCCTGTTCTCAAACAGGGTGCCTCAATATGTCCAGGAAGCCACTGTTAATGTCAGCTGGCCATGGACCACGAGGTCAGATCAAGGTCCCTATCTCCTTATCCATTCAATCTGTTTGTTCAAGGGCATCGTATATACCACCCCGAGAGCTTGGGGTAGTTGTAGGTAACACACAGCTTAAGTGTATATGCTAGTGTGTGCATGCACACGCATGTGTGTGCCTCCATATACAGTATATACTGTATACTGTATATCTAGACCAGTCATGTCCAAACTTCACAGTCTTTTGCCATTGGCAATCTAAGCTTAGAATTCTGGGAGTTGTGGTCCAAAACATCAGGAGGACTGAGGTTTTGACATGCCTGATATTGACAAACACACACACATACTTGCAAACAAGAATAAAATAAAATGTCCAAGCCCTAAAATACATTTAAATCCATGAACCCTTTGCCAGTTGGTCCCTGACCTCCCCAAACCAGACCAAGCAGAGAAGCATCACAATGTTCCCCAAAAAAGCCCATTGTGCTTGGAACTGAGCCAGTTTTCTGGGAAGTTCCATAAACTGCCAACGCCTCTCTGACTGTGGTTTAATGGTTTTGACTGCGGAATTGTTAAAAGGGGTTCTTTTTGGTTCCTTGGGGGCTGTAAAGGAGGGCAGGGGAGGCCCCGTGTACTCAACACTGTGCATAGACTGCTGAAGGATGGAAAAGGACCAAAACAGCAAATGGGGTTGTATCAGAAATACCCAAGGAGTACCTACATAAGCATGGCTGTAATTGTCTGCCAGCCCTACCGTCTGTGAGCAGGGCGGCTGAAATTTTAAAGGATACTTGAGGGGAGTTCGGTTTTACAATGACAGCAAACCCTGATGTAATTAGAAACAAGAGCTAATGTTGTCACTGCCTCAACCTGAGAGGAAGGCAATTATAACCCAATTGCTCGATCCAGCCAATTGGCGTCCATATCGCCAAACGGCAGAGATGGGGGCTTCAGTTCAATCACTGCTAGAACACGGAGCAAATGATTTAAATCCTTCCTCCTGCCAAAGGTAAAGGTTTCCCCCCGCACATGCATGCTAGTTGTGTCCGACTCTAGGGGCGGTGCTCATCTCCGCATTCAAGCCGAAGAGCCAGTGTTGTGCAAGTCCATGGCCACGTGGCCGGTGTGGCTGCAAGGAAACACTGTTTTACCTTACCACCTGATTTTCAGAGGGGAGTCTACTCTGGAAGGCTGCATGGGGGTGCGGGTGGGTTGGGGGCTTGCAGCCAAGAGTAGAACTGCACAGTTGTGACCGGAGAGAAAAGAGCTTTTGGTTTACTCAAACTAATAGTTCCAGGTGTTGATCCGGCTGGGAATAGCCCGAGGCCTAGGGCTCGTTCCAGTGCCACTGACTTTGGGAAATTGCTTTTTTGGGGACTATGATTCCGAGAACTCCTCAGCATGGGTGAGGGATGATGCTGGCTCAAATAATTTGAAGAGTTGTGGTCCAAAAAAGAGTAACTTTCCAAAGCTTTGCTCTCAGCTGAAGACACCCAAAGATGTTCCCTGCCAATGTGTTGTTATGTCGTCTCTGCTCTCCCTTACAGTGTCAGTGCACACACACGCACACACACCTCCAGCCTCCAGCAAAAGAGCAGCCAGGAAGTCTGAGAGCATGCTGCTTTTGCATGGTGCCAATCTGCCCACGATGGCTTCATTCAAATGATGCTAACCGTATTTACTTTGCTTCTTCTACAGCTGGCTGACCTGCTTGTCCATCCAGGCACTGATTGGTAACCTGCAAATGATATCAGCAACAGGTCCTCTCTCTCTCTCTCTCTCTCTCTCTCTCTCTCTCTCTCTCTCTCTGTGTGTGTGTGTGTGTGTGTGTGTGTGTGTGTTGACCTTCCAGATGTCCGGAATAGAGATTCCAGATCCTCAAAAAAGTAGTATGTCCACCACTGTTGCCACTGAAATACAACAGTTAGTCAGAGTTACCAAAAGTCAGTGTAATTTTATCTTTGGTTTTGGTAGCTCCTGCCAATCTACCAGTTCGAAAGCATGTAAATGCAAGTAGATAAATAGGTACCGTCATAAACAGCAGGAAGGTAAAACTGTGTTTCCTTGCAGCCATGCCGGCCACATGGCCACGGACTTGTACAATACAGGCTCTTCGGCTTGAATACGGAGATGAGCACTGCCCCTAGGGTCGGACATGACTAGCACACGTGTGTGTGGGGCTTTATGTTTACCTTAGAGATCCCAGCACCCATTATTGCCGGGCGTATTGGGTGGTGTTGAAGGAGTTGCCTCAGGTTCCCCATCCCTCTGAAGGACCACAGGTTCTCTATCCCCAATCCCCATTCCTATAGTGTAGCATCTTTAAATTCCATAGCTGGAGGGGCAGGAATTGTCCAGTTCTCCATTGGATCTTTTGCCTGTGTTTACTTTCAATTCATTTGTTGTTTAATTTTGAAGCAGAAGATGTGGATCTCTTCCTCCATTCAGGATGCTTTCCATCCTCTAGTGCAGTTGTTTAATTTTTTTGAAGCAGAAGATGTGGCACACCACCATTAGAAAATGTTAAAAATTTAACCCCAAACATATTAGGATGTCTCTTTCCATCCTCTAGTGGTCTGTACTAATGTTTTGTCACAACAGAAAAACAAAAGGTATTAATATTAATTCCCATGCAGTTAGACGTATTCTTCATGTCGTGTCTCAATGTGAATCGTGATGTGCTTCCAGATGGTGCACTCTAGACTTGATCAGTCAAAGGGGTTTGCTGTTTCCCTCTCAGTGACCAGTAAAGAAACAAAGCACAGCCAACAACAAAATACAGAGTTGTGGAAAAGCACACAGCATGAGAAATATCCATCTCACACTTGAGGGGATACTGACTCTAATTTATGCCTAAGCGTATCATTCACTTTGATCATGTGGTAAGAAGATGGTGCCTTTTCACACGACCCCTAAACTCCGCCGCAAATGGCTCCCAGCTCCGGAGCTTAAAATTGTTTCCCCACCAGCTCCGGAGTTTACAGATAATTAAGTGCGACCACGCCCACCTAAGCGCGTCCCAGCGCACTTTTCAGGTACCTGCTCTCTGGAGGTGAACATTCCTGATGCGGATATAACAATAGTGACTGCCGGGCTCTCCTTGCTTCTGTTTGTTCTTTTTTTGCCCCCCCACCGCCCCTTTAAGAGATCTGAATGCAGTGCCGGGACGGCAGAACGGAGGTGAGTGGCATTCTTTTCTTCCTTTTTTTCTCCCTCCCCTCATGCAGCCAGCAGCCAGGAGTGCGGAAGGGGTGGGAACGCAGGAACAGCGACAAACCCCTAAGATCTCTGGTCTGAATTTAAGCGGCCAGCAGATCTTAGGGGTCGTGTGAAAAGGCCCATGGAAGAAGAAGTAGAATTTATGGGAGGGTTATACGTGGAAAATAACGTCTTGATAACAGACTACCATTTGTAAAATTCTGTGTTTCAGAGTCATGGCAGCATCAAGGCCTTAGAAACTAACCTTTGGCTTCTATGTGGAGGTAGCAAATTGCCCCCACCCCTTGAAAAAAGTTTATTATTCCTTCAAGACTACATTGCGTTAAGAAGATTGAATAATAATATGATTCACAGTGTAGCAGTGAAGGAAATAGAAAAGATCATCAAGTGTAAAGATGTGTCATTCAAAACCAATGCCAAAGTCATCTACATTCTTTGTACAGTATGCCCATTCACTATGTAGGGTCATGAAAGCTGGACAGTCAAGAAGGCTGACTGGGGGTGGGGGAGAGAGAGAGAGACGATTTCCTAGAAATGTTGTGCTGGAGGAGATTTTTGAGGATACCTTGGCCTGCCATAAAGATAAACCGGAGGGTCTGAGATCAAATCAAACCTGAACTCTCTGGAGGCAAACATGATGAAATGGAGGATGTCTTATTTCTGGCATAGGACGAGAAGGGAAGATTCCCTGGAAAACATAATAATGTTGGGAAAGGTGAAAGGTCGCAGGAAAAGAGGAAGACCCAATATGAGATGCCCTGACTCGCTCAAGAATTGAGTTTCAAAGAGCTGTCCAAGGCAGTTGAGCACATGACGTTTTGGAGATGGCCTCTTCGTAGGGTCATCATAAATCGGAGGCATCTTGATGGTGCACAACAATAAGAAGATTCACAGCGCAATGGGCTTGTAATTTGATATGCCAGCCTAATAAGATCGTTTATTTAAAAATAAGTGTTTTGTGGAATAGCTTCACTTGTTCCGAGGTTCCTGACAGTTACAAGGGAGGCTTCTTTGCCGTTGGAAGAATTACTTGGCAGGGATCGCTAGGTGGCGCCAGATATCTGTATGACGAAGTGAAGCATTCCCTTGTTGGCCAGAAAGAATTCTTATGGTTGTGAAGTTTGGTTTCCAGAAAGGTACCCAGATTATAGGAAGCTTTCAAAGAAGTATCCATATTAGTTTTTCATGGTATATTAAAATAAATAAATAAAGGGAAAATAACAAAAACAGAATCTGTTTCTCAGGTGTATTTGGGGAAGTGCAGTTTGATCCATGAAAGCTCACCCTGAAATAAATCTGTTACTCTTTAAGGTGCCACAACATTTTGTCATATTCATTTCTCCCACTTTTCCCTTCTAATTTCATCAAGAAATCGGAAGGCAAAACACAGTATTTCCCCCTCCCCATTCATCTTGAACAGAAAATGTGTCACAGAGACAACTCAGTAGCGCATGGTGGATAAATGGTGTTGGCCTTCATCCAAAGATGTTTATTCTCCAATTTATTTCAGACCTTTCTCTAATAATGTCATAAAGCACTTCACTCTGAGGCCCAAGATCCTAGCACAAAGTGGGATTGGCAGAGTGAGAAGCTACTGAGCGGTACTCACGGTCAACGTCTAAACTTTGCCCAACTTTCACCCATGAGAGGATCCATATCTCTTCCTCTCTAGCCACCAGACATCTCAGGGTAGTTATTTATTTTGAGGCAGCTGTGTGGCACATTGGCACAACTATCCTTTCTCCTCTGCATCTAACAGCATGACTTCTGAGAAGTGGGCCCCAACAGTTGATGGTCCTCCCAAAAGCAACTCATCTGGCATCTTCATTAGAGATTTTACAGGCCTGGCAAAACACTTCCCTCTTCTGGCTAACCTTCTGTCCATGATGCTATGTCTGTGCTATGGTTTAGAATTTTACTGCTTCCCCTCAGCTTCATCTTGATGCCACAGAAGTCTAATATTCTAACATAATGAATCAATTATTATAATTCCAGAATTTGTGATCTATAGATCATTTGGAGTTTAATCATTGCTTTTGGAAGGGTCAGATTAGGTTCTGTACATTCTTAGGGTTTAGTAAAATCGTATACACGTCTACTTAGAAGTAATTCTTCCTAGGTTCAATTCTTGTTACTTTCTGGTGGAAACCCTATACAGAGGGAAAGGTGGAGTAGAAATAAAATAAACATGTGCAACAATTCCAGTCTTAAAACACAGAACATGATTAGTAATAAATAGCATGTTACATGTTAAGTCATGCGAGTTACGTTTTGCTAAACTGCTACAAACTAAAGATATAAGCCAACATAGGGGAACCATTCGTTTCTTGTAAAAGATGGGCACCTTGTATGTAATTCCACAGTACATGGTTTAAAAAGCAAAGGACTGCCATTTCTAGTTCTCCAGAAGTTTAGAGTCCAGCTCCAACCAACATGGACAGTGACAAGGAATTACAGGAGGGACAAAATGTCCCAAAAGCCTGATATCAAAAGCAACAGGAACAAAATCCTAGACCAATAAGCTGATCCATCAAAAAATATATATGCAGCAGTGGTTCCGGTAGAGGACAACTCTGTAAAAATCGCAGGGCCTGTTTACGTACGTCTGATAACAGTGACAATTTCACAAATAATTTAGCAAGGGAACAAGAAGCAAGCCTCAAACATAACCCTAGTATAAACAAACCCTGAGGGACAAATGTATGTCGTATTTAAACAGGAATGCAAGGGGCAGGAGACCCAAACTTTGATCCTGTGGTGTTGAGCAACACATGTTTGCAATGCTCCCTTGCCCCCTCAACCCCCTGCCCTGCTGCCACGTTTCGGTTTGTGTTTGAAATGCAGCTTAAGGTCTTGAAGACTGCGGAGTCTTAAAGGCACATCTCGAAGGCACCCTCAGGAGGAGGCTGCCCTGCTCAGGAGAGATTGTGGTAGAAAATCTCATGGGAAGCCCAATAGACCCCATGTTGATGCGACATGAAAGAAGTGGCGTTTTTTGAGACCGCTTTGCAGCCTTCTTCTTTTGCATCATATCATGTGCCTGAGAGGTCTTCACAAGAACATCTGTGTCCTACTCATGCAAGGATTCCAAAAATGACGTCATTACTTAATTTTAGTTCTGCTCTGGCAAGTAGGAAGACGGAGCATGAGGATGGCAACACATTTAAAGAGCTTTAAAGGTGGTTACTTCATGTCCCGTTCGTCCTCCTTGCTGTCCCGCTTGGAACCGGTACAAAAAAACCTTACTTCATGTCCATAGCATGACAGCAAAAAGTCTCGACCACGCTCCCGGAATGGGGAACAGAGCGTGACAAGCCGTACCTGCCCTGTGCTGGGGAATTCTTTTGTCTATGTTCCTGTTCCGGGACAATGTCCCATGAGGTAACAACTGTCACACAATGAAGGCAATCCGCTCATGAACTTGTGTCCGTCCATTTCTCTCGTACTTTTGAGTGTTGTGGATCAACATTTCGAATAGATGAAGCACAGGGGGTGTGGTGTGCCCTATATTTGTATGTGTTTTTTTCAAAAAAGCAGATCTTGTCACGAAACAAGGCCATGAAGTAACACTTGTTACGAGACAATTTATCACGACTGTGAGTAAACGCAAACGGACTGAACAGGGACAAAACCACGTGACCGCGAACAACGCTGTCACGGTACAAACGTAATTGCGGAAGAAGGTAGGATGTGAAGTAACCACCAAAGTGGGATTAGACAAAGCCAAAGGGGATAAAGTGATCAATGGCTAAAAATCACGATGGGTATCAGCTTCTCTCGGGACCAACTTCACATAGCTGTTGTGAGGATAAAAGTTGTGAAGGGGAAAAAACCATCTTGAGCTCCTTGGGATGGCAGGGGAGGAGGGAAGGCTGTAAATGTAAATAAATAGAACACTGATGCATTAGTGGAGTTCAGGATAGGGCAGAGGATCAAATCTGAGAGTGGAGTATGAACCCCAGAACCTATTTTCAGTCCACCTCTGAGCATAAGCCGAGTGCTTCGCTCAGTCGTTTTGTGACTCCCTTGTGCACAGACCTCTACACCGTCTCTGTGTTAATAAACCTCCAGCCTTGTCCAGAGCAGATGCAGCAGCCTTTAGCTATATTAACAGCCTGAGGGGCCCTGAGGGGCCTACAAACCGTCCAGCCTGTGTTTCCTTTGATCTGCTGCCTGAGTTCGTGAAATCCTAGTTGATCAACAATGGAAATGTTTCTGACACATTCTAAACTCCACTGCCATTTGTAAATAGTCCTCCTAACCGTTCAGGATCAGGTTGTCCACAGAGTTCAGCCACCTTTCCCAGCTTGACTGGCCTGGTCACTTGACGTCAGCAAACCTGTTCTTTTACATTTCAGTCCCAGTGCGTCTTTGACTATCTAAAATCTGTCTGCTTCCTCTCCGTCAAGGATGAAATAGACAGGCTCTTCTAAACTGGATGAAGGCTAGGTATGTTAACACAGTAGCAAAAGGTAACAAGTAGCAAAAGGCCCAGGCCTACTATGAAATATGGTGGTGTGCCCCCTGATGTATTTCTTAGAAGAATCATGGAATAATGGAGTGGGGAGGAGCCTAAGTCTGCTCAGCGCAGAAATCAAAGATATGACAGACGGTGGTCCAGTTTTCTCTTTCTGTGTGGGAGGGAGCAAGCCAAGTAAACAACTAATATCTAGCTTTCAGCCCTGCTCTCTTGGCGCATCCTCATGAAGATAACCCTCTGCTAATGTTTGCTTTTCTCTCTCGTTTTCCAGCATAGTCTAGAAAGTTAGTAGCTGATTAAAGAGAGAATAAAAAGTGATAAATGCTGGTGACATCACACGCTCAGGATAAAATTAGAACTCTCATGTTATATTGTCCATGAAAAACACGATCATTTCAAACTGTGCATTCCACCAAATGCTCCCCAACTTAATGAAAATGTGAACTGGGCCAGTGTTGTCAACAGCAATATTCTGGCGTAGAAGCCGTTCTGACAGATGGCTATGTAGACTTAAAGACAGAAGGTCTCAAAGGCGTCTGTGATACAGTTTAGGTTTTCTTCCTCCTGCTGCATCTGTGACTGGATTTTCTGAAGAAGCAAACATGAGTTTTCTAATAAGATATTAGAGAGAGATATTCTGAACTAATTGCTTCTGATTAGTATTCATAAGCGTAGCACTAGACCGGAGTTTTGGGGTTCAGTGTCCCCAGTATGCAGATGATGCCCAGCTCTCTCTCTCTCCTTGACCTCTAAATCTGAAGAAGCTGTTTCAGCTCTAGATCAGTGTCTAGTGAGGGCTAATAAACTGAGACTTAATCCAGAGTGGACAAGACAGAGGTGCTCCCTGTCTGTCAGTAGGCAGATCAGGGAAGAAGAGTGTAACCTGTGCTGGATGGGGTTATCGTCCCCCATAAAACCCAGGTATGCAGCTTGCTGGTACTTGTGGATTCATCTGTGAGTCGGGATGCCCAGGTTTCAGCGGTGGCCAGGAGTGCATCTAAACAATTAAAACTAGTGTGCCATGGGGACACATGCCTTCTGGATTAAAATGCACTCTATGTGGGGCTGCCTATAGAAAGTGTCTGGAAACTTCAGCAGATCCAAACGACAGCAGCTGGACTCAGGTATCATATTAACTCTCCTGTTACAGCAGTTCCACTGGTTGCCCATCCATTTCCAGACAGAATTCAAAGTGATGGTTCTAACCTAATAAAGCCTAAACACTTTGGGCCCAAACTATCTCAAAAACGACATCTCCCTTAATGAGCTTGCTTGGATTTTAATATGACCAGAAGACAGTTTCCTCTCAGTCCTGCCACCTTCAGAGATGCGTTTGGTGGGGACAGGGAAGAGGGCCTTCTCCATGGATGCTCCCAAACTCCAGAACTCCCTCCCACAAGAGGCCAGGCTGGAGCCCCATCTTTGCTGTCCTTCCACAAGTAGGTAAAGACATTTCCCTTCAGGCAGCCTTTCCCTTAATAAATGGCTGCCTGAGTGGGGTTTTTGAAATGGATTGTTTTGCCTTACTACTTTGAATGTGTTTTTGGTGTTGCTTATGATTCTCCATTGTGGCCTTCGTGAAGCCACACAGATGGGTTTCCCAGGAGCCCCTGCACCAGAGGTCGGGACTTCCCTAGCAATAGGAAAGTTCGTTAGTCTCCGCCCCCGCACCCTGCGCATGATCGAGGGTGTTCCCGCCTAAACGCCTCAGTTCCTCTTAACCGCAACGGCTAGAGGTGCTTCTCCGTTAGTCTCCGTGCGATTCTTCTCCTCAGAAATTTTTTTCCGTCTTTTTGGCTTTGATCTCGGACTGTATTTTGGCTCATGTCTTTCGCATCCCCCTTCAAGCATTGTACTGGTTGCCGGGCCAAGATTCCTCACACGGACGGGCACGACCGTTGTCTTTTTTGCCTCGGTGAACACCATCGTACCGAGGCTTGCCCGATCTGTTGAGGTTTCAGTCCCAGGCCCTGAAAAACTGTTGCAACCATTTGGCAAACTACCTTTTGGAGCGCTCCCTTCGACCTCAACCTATGGAACAGAAATCTGTCGAGGCGGCCCGTAAGTCTGAGGCTTCGGGACGGGTGGATAAGCCAAAGAAAATCCCGGTGCTTCAAGGTGTGGTTTCTTCGAAACCTAAACCCACGGCTAATCCACCCCTAGTTAAATCCTCCAAGCCATCTTCGAAGACTTCAAAACCTTCAAAACCGACCCTTCTTCCTCCGGTTACTTCCACATCGACTTCGGGTTCGACTTCCATTCCGGCACTGACTTCGTCTGTGGCTTCTTCTTCGGTTACGATCGAAACCGAATATTCAGGCTCAGCGGCGTCTTTGGTCCAGGTGGCCCCTCGACCGAAATATCAGCAGCTCCTCCCCTCGGATTCATCGGAGTCGTCATCTGATGATGACACAGCCCTCCCTCCCAACATTATATTGATGGGCTCGACTCCCACCATGGACTCCGGGATCTGTCGGTCCACTCTGGACGGGACCATTCGGTCCAGAGAGCTTTCATTCCGCTCTTTGTCCTTGGTTTCGAAAGCAGCCTCGTCTCCAGTCCCTACTCGGAAGACCGAGCTCGAGGAGTGTGCTTCCTCACTGCTGCCGCCGTTCTTGTCAGATTCGTCACCGAAACCAGAGAAGAAGAGACATAAGCAGGTTAAACTGCAGCCTGTTCCTTCAAACCCTTTGGCCAGTTTCGAATCGTCTGCTGCTGCTACGCAAACCGATTCTGTGCCTGCCTCAGTGGTTCAGGCTTTGACCCCTCTGAAGCCGACCAAGGAGGCGACGGATTCGTCCGCTCCACCTAAGAAAAAGAGATGCAAGGAACATCATCTCCAAGCTCTGTCTCTACCTGTCCCTCCGGTCCCGGCTTTTTCTCTCCATTTCGACAGCAATAGTGGTCCATCCACACCTCGGATCCGGTCAAAACTGACCAGCTTGCCTTGGTTCCATTGTCTTCTGGTTCAACTCGAGAAGACAATGCTTCGGATGTCGAATCCGTCGGGTCAGAGGTCTCGGATTCGACATCGGTCCAGTTTGTCACTTCACCTGATTCCAAGGTCGATGAAAAGTCTCCTCCCTCTTCTTCCAATTCAATGAGAAACTACGCCAATTTCCTGGTCTGTATGTTGAAGACCACCGACTTACCGGTTCATCAACCTCAGCCAAAGAGAGTATTCCATATATTTGGCAGGATTGCTAATGATGAGACGGCTCCTGTCCATCTCACGTTGATTCCATCTTTCTTCACTATGGCAGAGGATTCCTTCCAAGCTCTCTCTACTACTTCAGTTCCTCGTAAGCTCGAGGTGCTCTATCGTGTCCACGACGACAAGGCACCTTATCTGAACAAGCACCCGACCCCGAATTCAGTGGTTGTGGCATCATCGCAGGTCCAGTCACGTACCAAGCAGACTCCGATTCCACCTTCTAAAGAGGGAAGGAAATTGGACACTGTTGGCAGACATCTGTATTCTTATGTGATCCTCCAGCATAAGATAGCCAACTACCAAGGTGCCATGGGTGCGTACCAGGGTGACCTTTTGTCGCACCTTCATCCCTTCCTCGAGCTTATTCCTGAAGAAAAGTGTGTGGAAGCTTCAGCTTTGTATGAAGAGTCTATGGCCTTGGTGGCCCAGCAAATGCAGGCCTCAAAGCACTCGTTTGATGCAGCCTCGAGGGTTCTCAATTCTTCCATCACCCTCCGCAGGCACGCTTGGCTGCGTACCACTGGTCTTTCTGATGACCACAAGGCCCAAATCGAGTTTTTGCCCTTTGATGTTTCTGGCTTATTTAACACCTCCACCAATGACCTCATGGAGGACAGGCACAAAAAACAGGGCACTGCCAAAAAATTAAATGTGATCCCTCCTCGACCGAAGCCTTCCTTTCGCTTTCAATCAAGAAGACGCTTCTGGCCTCCATCCGCCCAGTCCTCTTCCAAGCACCAGCAACGTGACCGTCCAACAAGACCTTCTGCTTTATCCACCTTCTCCACTAAGGCAAAAAAGTCCAAATCGGCTTCCACCTCTTCCAAACCCAGGGATAGACGATCCCGGGAAGACTATTGACTACCCATCTATTCGTCTCAATCCCTTCCTCCAGGCTTGGCGGGACATCACTTCGGACCAGTGGGTCCTTTCTGTTATTCAAAAAGGTTACCTATTAGAGTTGTCTTCTCTCCCCCCACTGGGGAATTTAGTTCGCACCACTCCATCTCCTTGCCTTCTAGAAGAGGTGTCCTCGCTTCTTCAAAAGGGTGCCATTGAAAGAGTCCCAAGGCCTGTTGCTCATCACGGACTCTTATCCTGTTATTTCAGGTCCCAAAGAAGGACGGCGGACTGCGCCCCATCTTGGACTTACAATTCCTAAACAAAATTTTGGTTTACAAACAATTTCGAATGGTAACCTTGGAAAAAGTCATCCCCCTCCTTCACAGGGGAGACTGGTTTGGAGTTGTGGATCTACGAGATGCGTACTTCCACATCTCGATCCACCCAGCTCATCGACACCTGCTCAGATTCGCCATAGGGAAAGACATCTTTCAATATTCCGCCCTGACATTTGGTTTGGCAACAGCACCAAGAGTCTTCACCAAGTGCATGGCACCGGTGGCTGCACACCTCCGCACACTGGGAATAGTTGTCTTCCCCTACCTCAACGACTGGTTGGTCATCGCAGACTCTCAGGACAAGGCCTGCCAAGACATCGCCACTGTCCTCAACACCTTAGAGTCACTGGGTCTGCAGGCCAATTTCAAGAAGTCGCATCTCGAACCCTCTCCAGTAGTAAATTTCATCGGTGCCATTCTGGACTCTACTTGAGCCATGGCCTTTCCGCCACCGAACAGGATTGCAGAAATCCTCCATCTACTACAACAATTCCAAGCGCACCAGGTCATCCCAGCAGTCGAGGTCCAAAGACTGTTAGGTTTCATGGCCTCCATGACCTCTGTTCTGGTGCACGCGAGGCTTCAACTCAGACCTCTCCAAGCCTGGTTCCTCCAGCAATTCGACCCTCTTCGGGACCCTCCCAACAAACTCCTCACCATCCCTCCGGACTTACCTCATCATCTTCGCTGGTGGTCCTGCCGGTCCAACATCCTCTCTGGACGCCCCTTCAGGAATCCATTTCCCGCCTTACAAATAACTACAGATGCCAGCAACACAGGTTGGCGTGCTGTTTGCCTCTCACACTCCATCCACGATACCTGGACTCCACAGGAGCAGTGACTCCACATCAATGAGTTGGAGCTGCTGGTGATCTTCAAAGCGTTCCGGGCGTTTATCTGACACCTCTCCGGCAATGTAGTACTGGCGGTGACCAACAACACAACCGCCATGTACTACATCAACAAAAGGGCAGAACCCACCCATAGCGTCTTCTGCAGCTCACAATCCGCTTCTGGAATTGGTGCACCTCCAACACCATTCACCCGATTGCGATGCACTTACCTGGAGAGGAGAACTCCGACACCGACAGCCTCAGTCGACGACTTCAGGTGACTCACGAATGGGAACTGCATCCCAAGACTTTCAGCCTCCTTTGCAGCAAGTAGGGCTCTCCTCGTGTGGACCTGTTCACTTCCCAATCCAACACCAAGTGCCAGGAGTACTGCTCCAGGGTGGGGAAGGGACGTCACTCCTTAGGGGATGCACTCCTCCTTCCATGATCGGAAGACCTCCTTTATGCCTTCCCTCCTATTCCTCTGATACACAGAGTGGTCATAAAGACTCTTCAGGAAAGAGCCAACCTCATCCTGATAACTCCTTGGTGGCCTCGACAATCCTGGTTTGCGTCCCTTCTACAAATGTCCTCAGACTATCTACGTCTAGCCCAGTTTCCGGAGCTGCTTTCACTGGACAAGGGCCAAGTTCTGCACCCAGACCTGACTCACCTCCAGCTCACGGCCTGGAGGATTCTACCTTGATCAATGCCATCATTGCCTCTTGCCGCAAGCCTTCCACTAACAGACAGTACACCTATAAGTGGAAGTGGTTATCACTGTTTGTGGCAGATAAGGGGTTTGACCCAGTCAATCCTTCTCTTGCCTGGGTCTTGCAATATCTCCTTCATTTAAAACGTTCTGGACTTACATCGGCTTCTCTTCGAGTCCACCTCTCGGCTATTATGGCTCACCAACCGCAGTTTTCGGAGGCAGCTGCATTCTTTAGACACCCTAGAATGAAGCGGTTCCTCAAGGGCCTCAAGAACACTTTCCCTGACAGGAAACGGATTCCACCTCAGTGGTCCCTGTCCTTGGTCCTTCGGGCCTTGCAACGCCCTCCCTTTGAACCAATGGCATCTACGGACCTTAGACTGCTCACCCTAAAAACTGCATTTTTGGTGGCCATTACTTCAGCTAGAAGGTCAAGCGAGCTTTGCGCTCTTAGGTGTGACCCTCCATATTTGTGGTTCCACCATGATAGAGTGGTGGCTTACCCAGATGTCACTTTCCTTCCAAAAGTGGTTTCCTCTTTTCATGTGTCTCAGCCAATTGTTTTGCCAGCTTTCTTTCCCATTCCTACCACCAGGATTCAACGGGACATGCATACACTTGATGTTAGACGGGCCCTAGCTTTTTATGTCTCTAGGACCAAACCTATTAGAAAATCAAATAAACTGTTTGTGTGCCATGATCCTGCAGTACTGGGTACTCTTGTCTCTTCCCAACGTTTTCCCTGCTGGGTAGTTCAGACTATTAAGCTCTCTTACGAACTAGCCAAGGTACCCCTACCCTTGGGTATCCGAGCTCACTCCACAAGAGCTTTGGCCTCCTCAGCGGCTCTTCTGAAGGGTGTACCCCTGGAGAACATCTGCCAGGCAGCCACCTGGTCTACACCTGATATCTTCGTGACCCACTACAGGGTGGATGCCCGCGTGAGATCGGCCACTTCCTTCGGGAGGGCAGTGCTTTCCTTTGTGACAGCGTGACTACCCTCTTGCCAGTGAGTACTGCTTGCAATCACCCATCTGTGTGGCTTCACAAAGGTCCACTCGAAGAACCACCTTTACAGGTAAGTAACTGGTTCTTCTCCATCGTGGCCTTCGTGAAGCCACACAGCACCCGCCCGCCTCCCCTCGGACTGTCACACCCTGACTGGTACATCCATTACCTGTCATCCTGGCAGTCAAGAGGAACTGAGGTGTTTAGGCGGAAACACCGTCGCTTATGCGCAGGGTGCGGGGGCGGAGACTAACGAACTTTCCTATTGCTAGGGAAGTTCCGACCTCTGGCGCAGGGGCGCCTGGGAAACCCATCTGTGTGGCTTCACGAAGGTCCACTCGAAGAACCACCTTTACAGATAAGTAACTGGTTCTTTCTTAGCCTGATATTCATTTGACCTTTTTTAGTGTTTGTATACTTAAGAGTGGTTAGCTTTAAATACTGTCTTTTAATGCTGTAAGTAGCTTTGGGTACTTGTTAAGGGGAAAGGCAGGTTAAAGCAAACAAATACACAATAGACCCTTGCATTCTGCTAGCAGAAATGATAATATTCTTTTATGATGAAACCCTGTGGGACTTGGGTGCACCTTAAAAGATACAATGCCCTAAGGGTACAGCCAGCAGGTGACAGGGTGCAAAAGTGTCAGTGCATGTAATGGAACTTAGAAACCTCAGTCTCCATCTCTACATTTCCTGAGAAAGTTGAAGAGTTTGAAAATCTCACAGTCCTCTATCGTTTATGTGAAAGGACCAGGGGAAAAGCACTGCCTCTGTAGTGCAAACAGCAGGCACAAAAGAGCAGGTGCTTAATACAATGAAATACACATCTGCTATAGTCAGGGATATCCAACAGAGAGGGGCAGAAGCAAATGAAATATAATGTAGAGCAAGCAAATTAAAAGACAAGCTCTGCATTCCCCAGAACCTTTCCCCTGCCTCCGTACCATACTAGCTGAGGTCCACCAGATCATCCTAGGAAAGCAGACATGCACACACCCCTCCAACCCACTGATGGATTTACCGCGCATGTAGTCCAACCCAGCCCTAGAAGATCTCTGCTGGAGATTCCACAGAGAGATGTCCATTTTTAACAGCTTTGACAAAATTATCCGCTCCCCAAATTCTCTATTCTGTGCAGCAACTGATAGCCACGTATTTTAACGCGGAAGGGAAGCAAAAGGTTATCACATTTCTCTGGGTTGTTTTAAGCCAGGATGGTACAAAGGAGCCCCTAAGGATGCTGTTGGGCTGTAACTCCCACCAACTCTAATCTTCACAGCCAAGAGGGAAGGAAACTGGGAGTTTCAGCCTGACAACTTTTCAAGATGTATCTTGTCAGTTCACTGCCAACCTCTTTAAGGTGATGTGGAAAAGGTAAGTGAGGAGGGATTTCGGAAGGGAAAGCTCTTTGAATTTATAGCCTGTTTTCTAAATACAATTTCACAGTTGTTTGTTAAGATTGTTGATAGGAAGCCAAGAGAGCAAATTCACAACCAGCAGCACTAAAAGAAAGGAAGGAAGGAAGGGAAAGAACACTGAATATGAACCATAATATTTTCCACAATGTTTGGCATTAACAAAACATTTTGTTTGACCTACAGGCTAACCGTGAAATCTTGCACATATTTACTAACTCCAAAGTGTCAAACCAAGCTTATTCTCACATAATGGTATACAAGACTGCTGTCTAAGACGGTTACTTCATGTCCTTCCTCGTTCCGAGATTACGTTCGTTTCGTGATAACATTGTTCGTGGTCATATGGTCTTGTCCCGGTTCTGTCCCTGTTTCCGTTTACCCACGGGCGTGATTGATGCTATCGTGACAACTGTTACTTCATGTCCTTGTTTTGTGACAGTTACTGAATTTTCTTGGCTTTGTTTACCCCTTTTTTTTTGGCCCGGCTTCCGTTTTTTAATATTTCGAATCTCCGCAACTTTGCCTTTCATGCGTTAAGCAGCAAAACTCCGAGTTTCATGCCTTCTTCCCTCTCTGCGATGCATTGTTTACACCATTGGGATTGTAGCGGAGAATGCAACTTTGCACTCCTGCCACTAGATGGAGAATGCGTGCATTGCATGACAAGCGTTACTTCACGGGAACTTGTCTCGAAACAAGAACTGAGACAAGACGATTCCTGAGGCCAGGGAGAGGTATGTCTCATCATGCTCTGTTCCCGGTTCAGGGGGTGTGGTCAGGACGAACTCCCGCCGTCATGCAATGGACGTGGAGTAACCTTTTTTCATACCGGTCCCAAGCAGGACAGGGAACCGTTATGAGAGTGACGCGAAGTAACCGTCATTAATGCACTGTTTCCTTTATGCTGTGTTTTCTACATTAAGGATTCGAGTTGGAGTAAAAGTCATGTGGTCCTTATGCACTGCATAATATAATGCAGGGATCCATAACTTTATAAACCACTAACAACATTCATGCAAACTGCTAGCTTTCATGATTCAAGGCCCACTTCATCAGGACTGCAACACTGACTGGTCAATATAGTACAGAAATTTTATAGTCCCAAAAATTCATGGCAGATGGATTTATCCAGCAGGTTTGTTAGATGTAAGAAAGGCAAGACACAGGCTGCGTTGGCAGTGTGATACTAAAATCCAACTATTTTACCCATCCAGGGGTGTCATGCTCATCAAATTTTCTTGTCAAGCTGAGGAGCTATTCTAGCTAGTACAATAGACTCAACACGAGTCTTAGTCTCCTTAAATGTTATTTGCACAACAGCTCTGTGTCGAGCTTTTGCTCAACAGTCATTAAGCTGTTTTGTTTTCTCATACAGTATTTTTAGAAAGCTTAAAATGTTACAGGAGAGAGAGGAAATAAAAGTGGTCACTTCAGGTCTGTTGTTGGCTTGGGTTTGGGGGGACACACAGAAAGAGAGAGAGAGAGAGAGAGAGAGAGAGAGAGAGAGAGAGAGAGAGAGAGAGAGAGAGAATTCAAGTTATGTCAATTTCTGGAGAAATCGGCTCTGGCCACAGTGACGCATGCCCTAATGACGTCCCGGCTAGACTACTGTAATGCGCTCTATGTGGGATGAAAAGTCCCACATAGCGTTGGTAGCGTGATACTAAAAGTCTCAGGAAACTTCAACGGGTTCAAAATGCATTGCTGACTGGGTGGGGTACAGAGATCATTACACCCCTATTAAAACAGCTCCGCTGGCTGCCAATCAGCTATTGAGCACAATTCAAGGTGCTGATCTTGACCTACAAATGCACTGTACGACCTGGGTCCTAGCTACCTCAAAGAGAGAATCTCACAGTATGAACCGACTCGGGTGTTAAGGTCATCACGAGAGGACTTTCTCTCCATCCCACCACCCTCACAGGTACGCCTTGTGGGAACACATGAAAGGGCCTTCTCGGCTGCTGAGCCCATACTCTGGAACTCCCTTCCACCAGAGGCCAGGACTGCCCCATCTTTGACATCTTACTGGAAACAGGCAAAGACCTTTCTCTTCAGGCAAGCTTTCCCTGAATGATGGTCAACTTATTATGTGTCATTTATATGAATCAATATGATCACATAGACATTGTATTTATAACCACTTATGTAACCATGTGTGATTGCATTGTTAGTTTCCATCAACTTTTATATGTAATTATATGTTTTCAGTACTTGAACATGTCTTAATTGTACTGGACTATATATTATCCCTGATTACTGTAAGCCACCTTGGGTCCTTTTCCAAGGAGAAAGGCAGGGTAAAAGTACTCTAAAATACATAAATAAAATAATAATAATCCACAGTTCCAAAGAGGATCTCTGCGAAGAGAAGCAATCAGAGTTTGAGAATAGAAGAATTCAAACTCTGGATAGGAAATCATAAAAACAAAGAGGATGCCAAGTTCTACCTGGTCCTCTTTTGTTTTAAAGAAACAAATCAGGGACAGACAGAATACACAAAGCTGTTTTCTACCCCAAACAGAATCATTAGCAAAAAACGAAATGAAGTAGGCAAGCTTTTAGCTTACCAACTCTCCTGGAAATGGCATGCTAATATAATTTCCCATCAGAAGCAGCAAGGACAAATGGCTGATGAAACCAACAGAAATAGCTCTGACTGCTACTTCACCTCACTCAAACTGAGCAGCAGCCGCACAGTGCTGTTCTGGACTTCTTACTGTTTTTAACGTGACAAAAACTCACATAGTGGAACATGTTGACTTTTCTGCATCAGCTGATCAAGAAGGTTATTATAAAAACAAGAAGGCTTCGGACAAACATGGTATCCCCACTGAGTTTTATAAGAAAGTCAGAGATCTTGGCTCGGCTCTTCGTTCAAGTATTTGGAAACAGAAATAATGTTTGGTATCTTGGGGAGAACAACAAATTGTAATGTGTTTCCAGCACCAGGGCAGGATTGCTCCCTGGTTGAATCATAATGCCCAATTTATCTCTTGAATTTGGGCAGCTGCACCTTCTCACTCCAGCTTGCCTCTGGCCTCAGTACCACCGAAAAGGCCTTTCTGTCACAGCAACCCCAAATGATCCCTGAATAACATGCAACTGAAAGCACACGAATGTCACAGATGTAATGAATGATTTAAAAAAAAATAATTTAAAATGGAAGCATTCGTTCTGTAAAAAAAAAGACATAACGTCTAAAAAGTCAAGGCTACGTTAATTCTTGGAATACAGAAAATGTTTGGAGTTGTCTGGAAGGAGCATTTTTATTGTGTTTATTCAAACAAATAAAATCCAGTTTCCTCGTTGACAATGCAGATTTTATGTAGAAAGAACTACGAGTATAAACAAAGTATAGTCAGAACTAGGGACTTTCTAATTAAGCAAATTAATATTTTTTAAAATTTCATTTTCATTTTTTTAAATCAAGATTTTGCAGAATAAATTGGGTGTAATTGCCAATGAGGGACCCGGGTAGTGCCGAGGGTTAAACCACTGAGCTGCTGGACTGGTTGATTCAAAGGTCATCAGTTTGAACCCACAAGGGTGAATTCTTGTCACTTTTCCCAGCTCCTACCAACCCCTCAGTTTGAAGGCATGTAAAAAAGTGAGTAGATAACTAGGTACCACTTTGGTGAGAAGATAATGGCATTCCGTGGGCTTCCACGTTTAGTCACGGCAGCGACATGACCAAACACCAGCACTTTGGCTTACAAACAGAGATGAAACGTCAAACAAATAAGCAAATAAAATGAGCACCGGCCCGTAGAGTCGGAAGCAACTGGACTTAATTGTCAATGGGAACCTTTAGTTTTAGCTTTAATTGCCACTGAGGCAGTGCATGTCAAAGAGTCAATCCTTTTGTGGATGGAAAAGGTATTTCCCTACCTGTTGCCCAAGCCACTGAAATCTCTGCATAAGACTATAACTAGGCCAGGGCCAGCAGGGCTTTGAATCAGGTTGTCTATCATAAGAAAAAGTGATGACAGAGGAAAAAGTGATGACAGAGGCACGGCCGGCTGATTTTCAGAGGGCTTTGCAGCTTTTAGAATCAAAGTGCAAACAGCTTCAAAGTGACATGCCTGATTGCACTGGGTAAGGTTGCTGTAATGTGAGTGGTCTCCCATTCTCTGCCCTGGAATCACTCCAGCCTACCAAAAATGATCCGTCTTGGTCAAACGGAAAGTGTTCTGCTTATATAAGGCCTCATAGTGCTTAAGCATTCTCTGGGTATTTAATTATACAAGCTAACATTGCTCCCCCACACTAGGTAGGACGGGGTACTCATTTTACCGACCTCAGAAGGATAGAAGGCTGAGTCAACCATGAGCCAGCTACCTGGGACTGAAACCCAGGTCGTGAGCACAGTTTTAGTCACAATACAGCTGTTTAACCACTGCCAACACGAGATACCTTTGGTCACTGATTGGGATTGGACTGCAGTGCATTTCAGAAATGCCACAAACCTCCATCCATCAGATATTTACTCCAAATAGGACAGAACTATGTTCTCTCTGGTCATCCCTGTGTCAAGATTGTGAGTGGGCCCTGTGGCCGCATGATGCATTCAAAGAAAATTGGAATGTATTTAAATAAAGAGCTTTAAAAAGCTCTCTCTTGCTGTATCTTTTTGGCCTCATGCAGCGGCTGAGGCTTCCACCCAGTTCCTGTTTCCTTCCAGTTAGCACAACCCATTCGGGACGTTAACTAGCATCTGTTTTCACGCCATTACTACCACAACCTTCCTCTCTTCCTGACAGTGATAGAAAATTTTCAAGAGTCATATTTAGGTTCAGAAATAATATAAAGTTCTCTAGTAAAGTCAATCTTTTGAAGGGCACGGAAGACTGCTGAGGGAATGGGAGGGGGAAGTGTTACAACAGTAACAGATTTTGGTGATGACTAATAGAAAGAGTTCTAACTCATTGATATATATCAGGATTCTTTTAACGAGCAATGATTAACATGGTCTGAATCAGGGCTGTCCAACTTTGAACAGGCCGAGGTCTACTTTTTCCAGCCCAAAAGTGCCTGAGGGCTACTACACTAAAACCTCTCCTTACAGATTTTATCCATTCCTTCCAAGCACATGGTCATAAGTAAAAAAATTGTAAGCAGTTCAGGGGTTTCCCATAGGAATGCATTGAAAATCAATTAATCCATTATGGAGGGAATTGTCCAGGGGGGAAGAAGGGAGATGTCACTGCACAAAGGAGATGGGCACACCTGCAACCCCACCACTCGCCCCTCTCTCCTCCTCTCTCCTCCCCTCTCCTCCCTCCACTCCGCACCAGCGACTCAGTTGGTCACAAGACCATGGCACACCGATCATCTGGCTGGTGGGGGGAACAGGGGACTGCACCATGGCCTTGAACTGCCCCACTAAGCTGAGACAATGGGCTGGCTTACCCAGAACTTTGCTGAAGCAGTGGTGGTCCTTGGGATGGGGGAGGGAGGGGTGGAGAACTTAGCCCCTCACTTTTTTTTATTGATGGCCAGTGGGCTACTTTTGAACACTTCGTGGGCTACCAGTAGCCCACGGTCTACCTGTTGGGCAGGCCTGGTCTGAATGATGGGATTCTTGAACCTGTCCCCCCCTTTCAACATTTGTACACAAAACAATGACATATCTTCAGCCCCTCCTTTCAGGTAACAGCTGAAGATGATGGAGGAAGTTAAAGCAGTCAGGTAAGGGAAGTCAACCTCACGTGCCTGGTTCTTTATGTGAATAGTGTATCAATTGGCAGACTTTAATGCTCTTGCCACTCTTGCCCCAAGATCTCAGTGTGGTATTATGAGCGGGATACTCCTTGGACAGAAACATTCACAGAGCAGAAGGACATTCTAATCTTCTCCCACATTTCCTCACAGCCACCTCCTGGACGGTGCCATATGGAATAGAAGACCGCGGATTCCTAACCTTGGGTAACCCAGGTGTTCGTGGACTGCAGCCCCCAGAAGCCTTCACCACCTGCTATGCTGGCTGGGTTTCTGGGAGTCGCAGTCTAAGAACACCTGGGTTGCTCAAGGTTAGGAGCCACCACAATAGGCCAAAGTGACTTCCTAATCCAGTGCTGGCAAACCTTTCAGAGACCGAGTGCCCAAACTGCGATTCAGAACCCACTATTTTTTTGTAAAGTGCCAATACAGCAATTTAATCTGAATCCAGGTGGCTGTGAAGGCGCAATGTCGGGTGCCCACAGAAAAGGCTCTGAGTGCCACCTTTGGCACCCGTGCCATAGGTTCGCCAACACTGACCTAGTCCAAAAGGTAATGATGAAACACAGCGCTATCTCACTTTTTTCCTGTGATTTTTGTTGTTCATTTTATTTCTCTGTCTCTCTATCAGTGGGGTAATGGTAGGTACTAATCAGGACTGAGACCGTGCTGCATAAATGCAGAGCTGAAAGACCATGGCTTCAGTGTCTCCACCCTCCATCATGCTTCCAGTCCTGCAGTGTGTGGGAGAATGGTCGCATGAAAGGGAAACACCCAATAGAACAAGGAGGATACTCATGTGAAGACCCACCCAGCATTTAGGCAATGACATACAGCACTAGCAGCTCAAAAGATTATTAACAAGGGTTCCGTCTATATCGAACGAAGGGCACAGGTGCCAAGTGAAGTGAATCTGTTTTTCAGTCTGTTGTCTCGCACCTTTTTTGCCTGATACCGGCTTTGCTAAAATCACTACCTTAAAAAGGCATGGATATGCTCCCCCGTTGAATTTGTTGTGTGATTTGTTTGTTTTATCATCTATGAACTGGAATAAAAACAACAGCAACAGGTGTTGTTGTTGTTGATTCTCAGTTATGTTGAAGCAGAGGTGACCTAGTGGTGAAAAATTAAGAGTCAGGCCCCAAGAAATTGTTGGGAGTTTTATTTGCAGCTTCACGTGTCATCTGCAGATTGCTTGAACAGAGAGGGCTTTTCTGGGCTGAGGTGATTGTCTTTCTAGCACTAATCAATCCTTCCTTCCAGCCTTTGATTTCAAAGGTAGCTCCTGCTCTCTGCTGAGTGCTTTTTCACTTTTTTCAGTCTGTTGGAAACAATTGTTTGCTTATTTTATCTGTTCAGTTGGTCGCTATGCAAATGTGCAGAAAGAAAGCCACATACACAGGCCTGTAATTTCAAGCTACTTCATATCAAGAAAGATTTTTATTCTCTTATACATGTCTCAGAGTGTGTGGACTCTGTGGAACTTGTAGCTATTACCTTCTGTGTCTGTGGAGATTTTCAACCATCCAGGTGAGGTTATCCGGGAGTTGAGTTGCGGCAACTGGACTTCTTTCTTTGTGGGGATCGAAATGTTTCACTACTCATTAGAGTAGCTTCTTCCGTTGGTGGGAGGCTTACGATGTATAGTTCACCTTGGTTTCACCCCACCCTGGTCGGAATAGGTTCATTAGGGGGCCAATGGCCTGAATAGACTCGTTAGATGGGCAATGACCTGGAGTTATTTCATAAACATTTCATTATAACACTCTTGTAGCTGGAAGTCCCAATTCTGCTTCCAATTTTTTGGTATAAACAATTGGTATTAACAATCGAGCTGCAGTCAACATTTTCATCACCATTTCTTTTTTAATATTATTACCATCACAATCTTCTATCGCCAATAACAAAGCCATTTTGGAGACAATTTCAATATTTATTTCCAACAATCCTCTAATTTCTTCAGATACCTTTTCTCATACTTTTTGTATTACCGGTACTTCACAGTTCCATCACATATGAAAATACGTTCCAACTTCTTTTTTACATCTCCATCATTTTTAGAGTATCGGGGATCCATAGTATTTAATTTTACAGCTGTTAAATGCCATCTCCATAAAATTTTATACCCATTTTCTTTTATCCTAATTAAGATATGTTTAAAAACTCTTCTATTCCCCCAAAATCCAGTCCTCATCATTCATTTTCCCTATACAGTGGACCCTCGTATAACAAACGGTTTGTATAATATAAAATCTGTACAACATAAAACATTCCGGAGATACGGGAAATTTGCTTAACATAATTGCCTATGGGGCGAATCCATACAACATAAAATAGGGATTACTCTGTTTTCAATTCATTCCTATGGGAAATTTGTATAAAGGAAAATTTGCTTAACAGAATTTCATTTGGAACGAATTAGTTCCTTTATACAAGGTACCACTGTATTTGTATTCCATACTGTTTTTAGAACTTCCAGCTGTTCCCTCCGATCTGTCAAAGTTTTATAAATTATTCCTGTTTTTCCTTTCTCTTTTCTCCCATCCATTTCCTTTTCCAGATTCTTTATAATTTCTTCAAACTTGGAAAATTTTCTATCCTCTACTTTCAATTTTTCACACTCTTTGTATCATCATTATCATCATCATCATCATCATCATCTTCATCATCTTGGAACTGCAGTACTGTAAGGGACCCTACGGATGACAAAGTCCAACCTGTGTCAAGGAGGCACAGTGGGGAATTGAACTCCAACCTCTGGCTCCGCAGCCAGAGACCTAAGTCACTAAGACAGTTACTTCACATCCTTCTCCTCACTGTTCACAGTCCTACTTGGGACCGGTATGAAAAAAGGTTACTCCACGTCCATTGCATGATGACGGGAGTTAGTCCCGACCACACCCCTAAACTGGGGTTTAAGCGTGATTAGCCATACCTCTCCGTGACCCTGGGAATTCTCTTGTCTCAGTTCTTGTTTCGAGATGAGAGCCCGTGAAGTAAGGCTCATCACACAATGTGCACATTCTCCATCCAGTGGCAGAAGTGCGAAGTTGCATTCTGCAGTACAATCCCAATGGCATAAACAATGCATCACAGAGAAGGAAGAAGGCATAAAACCTCAAACTTTGCTGCTTAACGCATGAAAGCCAAAGTTACGGAGAATCGAAATATCGAATAATGGAAGGTTGGACAAAAAAAGGGGGAACGAAGGCAGGGAAGTACAGATGTTGTCATGAAACAAGGACGTGAAGTAACAGTCATCACGATACCATCAATCACGCCCGTGGGTAAACGGAAGCAGGGACAGAACCGGGAGAAGACCACGTGACCGCAAATGACGTTATCACGAAACGAACGTAATCTCAGAACAAGGAAGGACGTGAAGTAACAGTCTTAGCTATCCAGCAAATCATAATACAGTATTGCACTTTTTATTTCTCAGCATTGCTGGTACGCGGAGCCACACCAAAGGGTCAATGACGACGACAACAATGATTAAACAGAGCAACCAGTATATAAGTTCAAGTTCAAGTTCACATTCTGGACTGACCTGGGAGATCAGGACTCAAATCCTTATTTGGACACATCAGTTTTAGAGAGGCCAGCAAATCACCATCATTCAGTATAATCTTCCTCAGGAATATTTCAGTGATGATGTATGAACGTTTTGTGGGGGGAAGAACCCTAGGATGGAGTTGTTATTGATGTATAATGTTAGACAATCTTAGAACTGCAGAGCGGTTAAGGGATCCTGTGGATAATCAAGTCCAGCCCCTGTCAAGGAGGCCCAGTGGGGAATTGAACTCCCAACCTCCAGCTCCACGGCTTGAAGCCTAAACCACTGAACTGGATGACAGGGAATAGTTAGGTGCTGTAGGTTTTTATTGTGTTTTGATCTTAACCAGACACGGGGAAAGTTACTTTTTGGGACTACGACTACCAGAGTTCCATGGGCTGTGTTAACTGGGGCATTCTATGAGTTGCAGTACAGAAAATCTATTTTCCCACTCTGCTCATGACATAGCACTGGTAAGAAACAGGACCCAGATGCTGTGTCTGACTCCAGTAAACGTGAGTGTAAGTTATTCTTTGTTACAACTAACAGAAGAAAACCATGCATGTGTCGACCTAAAGCCCTTTGGAGCGGCAGAAAAGCGTAACAAAGATCAAACCTTGCAAGCCATGTCTCTAGAGTCGTAGTTTTCTGGAAATGTACCCTTCAAGAGAGTCTTGCTTATTATGGGCTGGCCCTCCTCCACCTTCTACCATTCTTGTAGTACTGCTTGTTTGTCTTACCAGCATCAACCTTTCTTATGCCTTTGCTTCTCTGAGTTTAGGAGACAGAGATCTAGTCTCGTGTGCTCCCAGAGGCATTTGGTGGGGCCACTGTGAGATACAGGAAGCTGGACTAGACGGGCTTTTGGCCTGATCCAACATGCCTCTTCTTATGTTCTTATATTCTTATGACTTTACCCTTTCACAATTCTGTGTGAGAAATGTGTCTAAACCATCAGTGTAAGGATCAAGATACTATTGTGCTGAAGCTATTAATAGATAAATTAGACTGTACATATGTTTTGAGTCGAAATAAGTAACTCTATGTTATTAAATACAACAAATTACTAAAGATTTGCTACCCGACAATTGCTGCATGACCAATTCTGTTTTGACCTGAATTAACCTGTACTAAGCTCTCTTTGCTAAAGAAAAATGTATACCACTTCTTATTTAACATAGAGTCAGTGTAAAGGTGATGTGTGTGAAAACAGTGCTAGTTTTGAGGAAAATAACATGATGAAAACATTGTTGGGTGTTTTTACACATTCTTCTCACAGCTACATGGGACGTCGAGGGAATAATAAACATATTTCCCCCTCTTGTTAAGATATTGCCCCAAACACAATAACCCTAGGTTGTTGAGTCTACATCAGACTGTAAATATAACCCTATTAGCAAACAATACATTGGATAACTGTCTTTGAGTGACCTTCAGAAAGTGACACAATGGCTCAGATTACTTATTATCATTGTGTGACTTTTTCCCCCACACCACCACCACCACCGCTCAAACCAGGAGGCATTGACTTGTTTAAGGAAAAGGGGATATATTTAACTCTGAAGACTATACACTAGCAGTTCATCTGTTAGGGCAATGGTCCACTGGCCACCTTGGCCTCGGGCCATCTCTAAAACTCTCGCTCATCTCTCTCTGCCTTCTTCCAAGCGGTGAAAGTTCAGGGAACCACCTGTGTTCCTCTCCTGCTGAATGCTTCTTCTTGTGTGTATGTGTGAGAATAGTCATTTCTGCACCTGGCTCTACCCTACAAGATTAGCTCCCATATGTTTCCAAACCATGTTTCTGGACCACCTCTTGTATTCAGGGCCGCAACTCGGGTGGCGGCGCAGATGGGGCATGTACCCTGGGTGCCACCATGGGGGAGGGGGGCACCAAAATGACAAAATAGCATTTATTCCATGGGCCCCCTACTTGGGCATGCGATCGGGTGTGTGTGTGAGGCAGAATCCATGTTTTCCCTGGGTGATGCAGTCCCGAATTGCGGCCCTGCTTGCACCACTTTTCAAAAGGCACTGTTGGGTTATTCTGTTTTACCTTGAATTGGAGGGGTTTGGAAAAGGTGCCAGGAACAAACAGAAAAGACAGAAAAATAACACTTAGAGACTTTACACATGGAAGACACTGTCATGTGACCTCTAGTGAACAAAGCAAGATGGTTTCACAGTCAAAACCTCCTCTTCAAGCACCCTGACATGAATATTTAACCCTTGCCTCTTGCAGCTATGCAAATACACATTTGTGGAAAGGGTACATAAGTACCTTTCAATGAGTCATATAGTCCATAATTCATCTTGAAATTATTTTTCAAAGTAACTTCTGAGCTCTTGAAAGGGTTGGTGCTATTCTCTAGCCTGGGGTAAATGTCATTCATTATGACATCCGCTGGCAATGTACTCTTTAGAAAGGTTTCACATTGTGTCCCCCCCCCAAAAAAAAAATGCAAAAACTGGCAAGCATTACAATGGATTGGGGGTTCTGGAGAAATTACAGTGGTACCTCAACTTACGAATTTAATCCGTTCCAATGCATGCTCTTAGGTCGAACTACTCTTAAGTCGGGGTACCTATCTAAAAAATTGGGGGCAAAAATTTGAAGAAAATTAAAAATGAAAAAAATAAGTCGGGCAGACCACATCTAAAATTTGTAAGGTGGCAGTTAAAACGCCAACAGTTTTCCACTCTTAAGTCGAATTGCTCTTAGGTCGAGCTGCTCTTAAGTCGGGGTACCACTGTATTTGAGACTGTGAGAAAAACACACACGGATTTCAGTACTGAAAAGCAACAGTTAGGCCCGATCGTTGTTAGTCTGTGGAACTCCCTGCCACAGGATGTGGTGATGGCATCTGACCTGGATGCCTTCAAAAGGGGATTGGACAGATTCCTGGAGGAAAAGTCCATCACAGGTTACAAACCAAGATGGAGATGTGTCATCTCCAGGCTTAAAACCGGGGTACTTCAAGGGCCAGATGCAGGGGAGTGCTATCAGGAGACAGAGATCTAGTCTCATGCACTCCCAAACACATCTGGTGGGGCCACTGTGAGATACAGGAAGCTGGAGTAGATGGGCCTTTGGCCTGATCCAACATGGCTCTTCTTGTGTTCTTATGTTCTTATGTTAAATCCTAGTGGAACCCATAAAACTCTGAAAGCAACAAGTTCCCCAAAATTTAGAGCAATGAAACAATTCATAGCTTACTTATTCCTTCCTCTTGGTCACCTGGTTTCTACCTCCTGCTCTCTAGACAAAACACAGGTGAGAGTTAAGAGGGACTGTGTGCAGCACAGAGACTGCAGTGAGTGTTGTTCTTGCCAGACAATCAGCAGTTCCCAACGGAGACTTTTCCATGCTTTTGGTTGAAACATCAACAGGGCAGCAAATTGTCCTTTCCTCCTTAGACAACCTGTGGTTAGAGAGAGGGGAGACAGTGTTGTCTAGTGGGTGGAGTGTCAGGTTAGGACTCAGGATGCCTGGGTTCAAATGCCTCCTTGGCTTATGGAAATTCACCAGGGATTGGCAATTGTAAACTATTCCCTGAGCACTTCACACACTTCAAAGAACCCTATTAGGGTTGCCATAAGTCAGAAGGGAGTGGATTGCATAGAAGAACAAACAACAGAAGAAACAGTGTACTGTATAGTACAGCTGGCAGATGGTACTATCTGGGTCCCACCCCTACCAACAAAGTCTCTGCTTTTAGACAAGACAACCCCACCACTGAAGCCTCATTCAGAAGCTGACATTGCCACTTTGGGCGGGAAAGAAGACAAGGAAGTGGTACGCTTTAGCCTTGTGAGGTCTTTTTAGTACTTCCTGGAAAAAGCAATGTATTCAGTTTTGCAGTGAAGGGCTTTTTCGTGGTGTCACTTTTAAATGCAACCAAAAGTGGTATAGTGAGCCACTTCAGTATGTTTTGGGACATTTGGTTTTCTATTGCCCGTCTTCTGGTGGATGTGTTCTTGCAAGTGCATTATTTATTTATTTATTTATTTATTTATTTATTTATTTATTTATTTATTTATTTTCTATACCTCCCTTCTTCCCAAAGGAACTCCAGGCGAGAATTAAACATAAAAATAATATTCCTAGAGTATAAAGAAAATTTGCTTAACAAATGGAACAAATTAAAACAAGGTACCCAATACAACTATAAAACCCAATACAACTATAAGGACAGAATCAGAAAGGAAAAAAAAACCAAGATGGAAACAAGATCATCGGCAAGAAAGTGACATACACACACACACACACACAAAAGAAATGTTAAAGGTAGCCAAATGACTCCCAAAAAGCAAGGTTTTGAGTGCTTTTTTAAAGGCAGGGACTGTGCCAGGCGCAACTCACTCAGAAGATGGTTCCAAAGCAAGGGGCCAGCCACAGAGAAGGCGCGATTACAGGTTACCGATTTCTGCACTTTCCTGGGCATGGCCACTTGGAGTGAGAGCCTTTTTCTCATCAACTGGCACTTATAGTCTCAATAATTCACTCTGAGACATTTTAAGAAGAAAGAAGGAAAGGTTTCATTACTTACTGATCAACAAATCAAACACAAAATGACAAGCACGACTGCTTTTAGCAAGAGACTTCAACTGACTGACTGACTTCAACAGACAAAAGAGGGGTGAAAGCACTGAGCAGAGGTGGCACTATCTCAGAAATCAGAGGCAGAATTGCAATAGAATTGGTTACTGCTGGATAGACTGACAGTCATTCCAGCCCAGAATGGCCCCTCCCAGCTACACCTGCTCCAGGCAGCATGCAAGGTTGTAAAAAACTCCAGCAGTCTACTCTTATTCTCTTTCCTTGGCTTGATGGTGTGTGCATGTTGGTAAAACAACATGAAAACTACAACCTGGTGTTCTTCTTAGGTTTAGACTACAGACTCCATCAACCCCAGCCTATGTGGCACCTGCTTCTGGGAATGATAGGCCTTACAATCCAATGTACATAGAGGACACCAAACTGAGGAAGGCTGCCTTTTTACCAGCAGTTCTAGTAGCAGTCTCTGCATAACCTATACTAGTGATGGCAAACCTTTTAGAGACCGAGTGCCCAAACTGCAATTCATAACCCACTAATTTTTTTGCAAAGTGCCAATACAGTAATTTAACCTGTATACAGGTGGCCATGAAGGGGCTATGTCGGGTGCCCACAGAAAGGACTCTGAGTGTCACCTCTGGCACCTGTGCCATAGGTTCACCATCACTGACCTATACCAAAATTCTAGGCAATGAAGACAAGATCCCACCAACAGCAACCTTATACAAATTGGTTGGTTATTCCATTTATATAATCTCTACAGCAGACCTGCCCAAACTTCTGCCCTCCAGATGTTTTGGACTGCAACTCCAACATTCCTTTGCCATTGGCAATCTAAGCTTAGAATTCTGGGAGCTTTAGTCCAAAACATCAGGAGGGCTGAATTTTGGGCAGGTCTGCTCTACAGCAATGTGACTTGTCCTGCTTCAGAAACTCAGAGCAGTATTTATGGTCTCTTGTACTATCACAACAACCTGGTGAGACAGGTTAGGGTAAGAATTGATGAACGGGTTGATGACAAATGGAATTTCACACTAAAAATTACAGTAATACCTTGGTTTAAGAGTAACTTTGTTTAAGAGCATTTTGCAAGACAAGCAAACATTTATTCTACATTTTGCCTTGATCAACAAGCAATGTCTTGCAATACAAGCACTGGAGCAGGTCACATGATCACAAGTGAGTAATGAGGTCTCCCTCTCCCTCTCCCCCTTCCCCCTGGATTGTAGGTGATTATCAGGAATGCCCCATCTCCTTGCTGATTCTAGTCCTTAGCTGTTGCCCCTCCTGTGTTGAGCCATCCTCCTGTTAATGGCTGTTTAGTTTCTCCAGTGTAGAGGTCTGCATTGGACCGCATATACTATATTGTTCCTTTTGTGTTTTGGTGTCGAGTCCTTAGTGTGGACGAATCTCTGCCTTAGTGTGTTTGTGGGTTTGAAGTAAACTGGGATGTGGTGTTTGCCAAAAATCCTTTTAAGCTTTTCAGACACTCCAGCCATGTAAGGGCTGACCAAATTCTTCTTCTGTCAGCTCTGGGTCTAAGGCTCGTCCATTGTTGTTTTGGGTCGGCACACTGCTTTGTTGAAGGCCCACTTTGGATATCCACAGCCCTAAAGTGCTCTCTTCAGGTGCCTGTTTTCCTTCTTCTTGGCTTCTGTGAAGGTGGGAATGCTCTCTACTCTGTGGAGTCCTGATGACTCCTAATTTGTGTTGTAATGGATGGTGGGAGTCAAACAGTAAGTACAGTACTGTTCTGTGTGGGTGGGTTTCCTGAAAACTTCTACTCCCAGGCCATGGTTGGGTCTAATGATGACTGCAAAATCCAGGAAAGCCAGCCAGTTGTCTTGAGTGTCTTCCCTAGTGCACTTAATATTAGGGTCCACCACATTGATGTGGTCTGCAAAGGCCTGTACTTCCCGAGTCTTGATTTTCACCCAGGTATCATCTTCATACCTGAACCAGTGGGGTGGTGTCATCCCTGGGAAGGTGTTGAGTGCCTTCTTCTCCGCCTCTTCCATGTATTGGTTAGTAACAATTGGTGACACTGGGCAACCCATGGCACAACTATGCTTCTGTCTGTAGAAGCTCCCTTTGTACATTAAATACATGGTGTTCAGACATAGGTCCAGGAGGAGGCATATCCAGGGCCGGCGCGTCCATTAAGGTGAACTAGGCAGTTGCCTAGGGCGCCAAAATGGACAGGGGGCGCTGGCTAGCCTGCTGCCCCGCCCCCCGCCCCCGCCCCCCGCCACCCCACTGCCCTCGCTGCCGCCCGACCCCTGCCCGCTGCCGCCTGACCCCCCCCGCCGCCTCGCCCTCCCCCGCCCCTCGCCTAGAGCGTGAAAAACCCTAGCGCCGGCCCTGGGCATATCTGGTCTGGGTTGTGGCTGCTTCTGGAGGTGAGGGTGCTGTCTTGTCTTAGTCTTCTCTTTACAGTTGTTAGGGCATTGTTGGTAGGAATGCTGGAAAGAGAGATGTAACATCAAAGGATACCAATAGTTTCATCTGTATCGTTTCAGCTCCCTGACTTTAGAAACAAACTCCTCTGAATTGTGCACATGGTGGTCCATAAGTCCAATAGAATAGAATAGTCTCCAGATATTTTGCAATGTTGTAAGTCACTGAATTTGTACTACTGACGATGGGTCTGAGGGGGACTCCTTGCTTGTGGATATTGGGAAGCCTGCAAAAAGGGGGGTGGTCTCTCCAAGATATAACCGGTGGTAAGTCTCCCTGTCAATTGTGTTATCCTTTTCCAAGTGTTTTAAGCATTCTGTTATTTTTTTCTTGTAATTGCTGGTGGGGTCTCTTTTTAGTTTTTCATATGCATGTTGAAATAACATTTTTGTGGTAATCCACAGTATTGAGGACGACAGTGCATCTTCCTTTGTCTGCAATCAGAATGGTGATGTTCTCATCTCTGCGGAGGGAAGTCAGAACACTTCTCCCCTGACTGGTGAGGTTAGATGGTGATGGTTGAGCACTGGAGAGTGTGGCAGAGACTTTTAGCCTGAGTAGTTCAGCTTCTGCTGCTGGCAGATTGTTGCTGTGAATGGCCAATTCTGTAGCTATGATGAAATCCACAACAGGAACCTGTTTAGGTGTGATGGCAAAATTTAGGCCTTTGGATAGGACCTCCCTCTCTGCCTGGGTGATCTTGGTGATCTGGGTGGGTTGTGTTGTAAACTGCCCAGAGTGGCTTTCTGCCAGATTGGAGGTATATAAATCGAATACACACACACACACACACACACACACACACACACACACACACACACACACACACACACACACACACACACACACACACACACATATCTGCCCCTCAGAGCTGAACAATGCTGTGGAATCTTGGACCCATTCCTTAAAATCAGCAACAAGTCAACCCTTAGCTTAGCACATTCTCAGAGAAAGAAAGAGGTAGACTTGAAGGATGCTTCTCAGAGACACTGTTTGTCATGTCCTGAACAGAGAGGGACTAGCCAAGGCATGCCTGAATAATCCTGTCTCTCTTGGGAGAAAATGAATATGCTCATTTCGGTCCCTTACACAGCTGAAAAGGCAATTATTCAGGACCTCAGGTGGTAGAAACTTTTTTTGTTTGTTTGTTCACTCTTGAGATCGTATTTTTACCCACATGTTACTTGAGACAGTCCCTGTCAGTGGCCACCAGACTGTCATAATAGAAAGTAGGTAAATTTAGTTAATCGGGGTTGTGCCCTCTTATATCTGGCAACTGATGCTGATAGAACCTATAGTTAAAGAAAAGTTCTAGTTTGCTTAATATTTTAAAAGAAGAAAATAGAAAGAGGGGAGCATGCTTTTTTTTTAAAAGTCCAGAAACTGAAAAATGAGATTCTTGAATGAACAAAAGTATTTACAGCTTTACTGGTGAGTCAATTTTGAGGCCACTGTTTAATCACTATACTTTAAAATGTTAAAATTGATTTCCAGTACCAAGAGATCAAAGGACTCGACCCAAGCACATTGATGGTGTACATGTTTTTAGGCAAGTCAAGGATGGGGAAGCTTGCAGCCCTCCAAATACCACTGAACTACAATTCCCATTGTATTTGACAACAAGCCAGGCTGGCTGAGAGAAAAGGTCATAGCAAAGGGAAAGAAGACATACAGTGAGGCTGGCACAAGACATTTTGCTTCATCATTATTATTGTTATTATTATTCCACTTCTACTGCAAGTTGGACATCATCAGGACTACAGTAATACCTTGGTTTACGAGCATAATCTATTCCAGAAACATGCTTGTAAACCAAAACACTATTATAGCAAAGCAAATTTCCCCATAAGAATGGAAAGTAAGATGATTTGTTCTAGGGTCCAGTAGACCACATACTGTGCACACAAAATGTGAAAAAACACAAAAGAAGTTGGCCGGAAGTCCTCGTCCACACCATGGTTTTGGTACCTGGCTGCAGAATCTGCTCTGCTTGGAACTAACAACTGGATTTCACTCTGTGCTTTTAATGTGGCACTGGCAACAATGGAATGCAATTTGTAGCCCTGTATGCACTTGACCAGCTGCCCCATGACTAGAAATGGTTTAAAAAATAAGAAAGGATGTTGAAAACAAATGAAAGAAAATGTAAATATAAAAAATAAATAAAATCCCAACCTGCACTCCCCTTTGAATATGTTTCTGGTTTCCTCTCTTCTTCTGCTTTGGGGGCTGCCTGAGAGGGATATCAGACAATCACCCACAATCCAGCAGGAGAAAGAGAGACAGGGCCACTATTGGCTCACTTGTGATCACATGACCTGCTCCAGTTACTTGTATATTAAGACATTGTTTGTAGATCAAGGCAAAATTTAGAAGACATGTATGGTTGTCTTGCGAAACACTCTTAAACCAAGTTACTCTTAAAACAAGGTATTACTGTATTATAACTTTGGAGGCAGCAGCTCTGAACAATGATGTTGAGCGGCATCTAAACCAGTCCCTCCGGTTCTTTGGCTAATAAGTTCTTCTTGCAGTTCTCCCTCCATTTATTTGGCCTTGACTGATCAGCTGTTCAATCTGTTCTCTTTTCGCCTTATTATGTGACCAAAGTATTTTGTTGCTTGAGGCAAAGGACAAGTTCCTGTCCTACATGGCCTTTGAGGTTGGGTGACAGAAATGCCAGTTCTGGTGGCCATTGTCCACCATTCCGAAAACATGGCCAAGAAGCAGTGAAGGGTGCTGCTTCATTTTGGGCCAAAGGAGTGGATGCCAGCTGCCTTAGCGCTTCACCAGTGAGGGGGCTGCCTGCCTGCCTGTCAACCAATGAAAACAGGACTCAGTAACCAAAAGGGGGCTCAGGGAGACAGTGTGTATACAGATTTATAAAAATAGATAAATGCGTTAACAGGTATCTTGATCTGATTCTGTCACAGACAATTGGCTGCAAAGCATGGCTCAGCATGTTTGCTCTTGGCTCTTTTAGCAAAGCACCTTTTTGGGGTTGCATGGAGACTTTGTTTTCTCTCCTTCTGTAATGGGGGAGGATGGATTAATTTAGACCCATGGGCCACTGAGCTGAGAGCTCAGGTGTTAATAGAAATCCCATGTGGCCAGTGCTGACTAGACAGCTACTGAATGCATTGTGCTTTGATTAAGCTCCCGGGAACGGAGTAATTGACAGCAATGAGTATACCAGCTTGTCTTCTACTGCCTCATTAGCTGCAATCCTGATGTTACTTTTAAAAGCTTCGGGGAGTGGGGGCAAGTGGGTCACTTCCCACACCTGCAGTGATAAGAAAAGCAATGAAGGTGGTGAGGGAGGTTGCTAGCATAAGCATTTTCAAAGTCGGTGTGGTGGCCGTTGACATGAAAGTTCAATTGCTCTGGCATGGAGGCTTAGGAAGCTCCAGTTGCAGATTTTCACTAGGACATTGAGGTGGGGGTGGCAAAAAAGAAGCCGCTTGGGGTGCCCTTGGAGGAAACCGCCCCACTCATCATGTGGATGCCAGAAAAAAAGAGGAACAACTGCCCAAGCAATGTGCGAAATACAGAAACAAATGCCTGTCTGGTCTGGACATGCCCTAAGAGGCATTTGCACCCTGAAAAACAGAGTTCAGAAAAGTTGCTTTTTTAAGAGTCCAACCTGCAGAACCTACAACGGCTGTCTGGAAGTTTCTAGGAGTTATCATCCATTGGAATAAGTTCTGGTCCCCAAACCAATGCCACTGTATGAAGACTTCTGGCTTTAAATGCAGGTGTGGCCTATCTCTAAAACACTTCTCAGTGGGGAGAAAAATTCAAAATAAAACCTTGTCTGAGTTAGTAGCGATTCCCCTCCCGCTGCCACTGGATGTTCTCCAAATGGGTTGACTACCAACCTGGCAGCTTTTTAAGACAGTTGCTTCACGTCCTTCCTTGTTCCACGACTAGTTTTGTATTGTGACAGCGTCAGTCGCGATCACGTGGTTTTGTCCCTGTTTAGTCCCTGTGTCTGCTTTCTCATGGTCGTGATAACTGTTACTTCATGGTCTTGTTCTGTGACAAATTCTGAATTTGTCTTACTTTCTTAACCCCTTTTCTAAATATCGTAAATAAAACTTTTTCGATATTTCGATTTACTGGTCTTCCGGGATTTACATGTCAGTGCTACAGAATTTTCAGTACTTTCTTTAATATACATTTGCGCTGCATGGTGTTTCCCGTAGGGAAACTAATTTCAAATGCTGCTTCAGCCACTGACCACTAGGTGGACACTGGTTGTTGCATGACATTTGTTACCACATGGTCCCTTGTCTCGGAACAGGAACCAGGAACAAACCGTGACAAGAGAATACCCCAACCCAGCTCCAGGTACTGTATTGTTACGCTCTGATCCCACTCTGGTGCATGATCGAGACTAATTTCAGCTGTTGCACGAAGGATGTGAAGTAAGATTTTTTTGTACCAGTCCGAAGCGCAACACTTACAGAGACAAAACGGATGTGAAGTAACTGCCTAAGAATACTGGTTGTGGCAGGACTTGTAGGCCAGCACTTCTACAGGGCAACAGGGTGGGAAAGATCCAATGCAACCTTGTAAGGGATTTTTTCTTTCCTAAAAGCTGCCAGGGAAATTAAACGAAGATAATTAAAGGGTTTGTAAAAGGATCCAAAACCACTGCTCGTCACACTCAGAAGTTTAATGCAACCACCGTAAGCCCAGGGATGTTCTGAATCATCATGAAAAGAGCTTCATTCTCCAAACATGAAGTGGCCTTACTTACCTCAGCTGAAGGCTGAGGGGTGAGAAGCAGGGGAAAAGCAGTTCCTGCCTCAGGGCCTGGGGCCCATCCCGTTTTATCATAATTTCAGATCCTATTCAATCCAAATTGATTTTAAAACTATAAACTGCACCTCCCTCTCAGGGATGATCTCAGGGCAATGTGCAATCACTTTCAGCACAATAGCAGTAAATGGTATATATACATTATATACTGTATTCAGTATATAAAAAACAGCCTACACAAGTTAAAGATGTCATCTGAGGGTAGACTTTTTTTTGTTAACAGTCTGACTTACTGCCTGTTCATGGCCTAAAAATAATGAGATGAGGAGGAGGGGGCGGTTTGGTTTGGGTAATTTGCCTCATATTATGCAAATTGTCTTGAAAGATCATTTCGCTAAGCTGGGAAATATATAAGCCTTATAAATAAAATAAAATAAAATAAAATAAAATAAAATAAAGGTAAGTTAAACAATCAATGGAGAAGCATAAAAGCTATTGTAGCCAATGGAGAATGAAATGTTTTGTCAGCTAAAAAGAATTGAAACCTGGAGATGAAAAGTGTACAATGTCGGCATAAGGCACACCTCTCTCCTGAGAGGCAGCCCTACAGAGGAATGTTGTCTAACGTTTTCCCTCCTTTCCTCCTCCATGTTCTGGTTCTTAACGTGGACACATAAGTGCAAATCCTGCTGCTTAGTGTAAGAAAAGTGTGTAATGTTCAGTCCCTTTCTAGCATGATCCTCGAGGTTATCCCCTCACGCTGGCTTGGTGCCTGTGTAGAGGATCGTTGTTGGGAATCCATCTTTGCCAGCTAGAGACACAGTATTCTCATGCTAAACAACACAATCTCAGCCATAATCTACAAGTCAGTGCGCAGGGCAGCTTTAATTCCTGGGCACTCATTCCCAGCTGACATATAAACTTACTGGCCTGGGACAAGGCCTGGTTGTACTGACGCAGCACAGTGCAAAGATACAGGCCTGGGACAAGGCCAGTATATTTGCATTGTGTAATGTCAGAGTACAACCAGAATCACAGGGAGGAGACCAAAGAGAGAGGTGGTGGGTAGGTGTTCCTGAGCCCTTTGAAACAAGGCAGGGGATTAAGCAACAGGATCATGGCTTGTCAGCCTCCCTGTTGCACAATCCTCTACACTACAGCGGTGGCTTCCCTCGTGGGCTCCCCAAGGACTGTTCTTGGACCACAACTCCCAGAAATCCTGCCCAGCCCAGCTAGTGGTGAAGGCTTCTGGGAATACTACTCCAACAACATATGGTGAGCCCAGGTTTGAGAACCCCTATTCTACTGCATCTGCACAAGGCCTTCTATCCCATTCTCTCATTCTTTCTCTCTCACACACATAGACACACCTCTGTGCAAGTGGGGAATGGGGCTCCTACAAGCCCTGGTGATTAGTGTAGAACTTCAAATAACCTCCCATGTCTTGTATGTGTGTTTTAGGGATTGGAAGGTAATGGTTATAATGTCCGTGGTGTGTATTTTATTCCAGATTTTATGAATGCTCTCTAAGGGGCTCATTCCTATTTGCCAAAATGTACTTGGGCTAGCTCTTTAAAGTTTAAACTAAAATCCCAAGTGGATTCACCACCTAACTGAATTGAGAGCCAAGAGCCTCCCCTGACAGTAGAGATCAAAGTGTGGAGCAGGAATGAGGACAACTAACTGTAGAGCCAAACGGATAAATCATTGAGACCAGCCCATGTCAAGGAGTCACAGCGGAGATTTGAACCCCCAACCTCTGGCTCCACTTAAACCACTGAGCTACCCAGCAGCCATTTCCTTGCAACCAGTATAGGCATTTTGCCACTGGATAAGCCACCAAACAAATAAAACAACCAAAACAACACTGAAAAACACCAAACAAATGAATAAACAAAACAAAACAAACAAAACCAGAGTATCACCCTTCTCCAGTTTTAGAATGCCACATGACCTGGTCCTCGATTCTGGAGTCAGTCACCAAGATCTTCCATTGTGTCCACAATCAGATGACTCAGAAGCAGTTCCTTCCTTCTGCAGCCTTTGCCTGCTTCACTTCTCGGACTGATGCAAAAACAGTAAATAAACTTACCAACTAATTCCACTACTTCATATTAAAAGAACAAAATTGGTAAAAATAATAGCAGCCTGGTGACCTGAAGCTCTCTTTCCTCTATTTATTTTTTAAAAAACACTTCATTTTGGATTTTGCTATTTATTACATCATCATCATCATCATCATCATTTTCTTCTTCTTCTTCTTCTTCTTCTTCTTCTTCTTCATCATCATCATCATCATCATTATCATCATCATCATTGCTTATACTTTTTATATCTGTTATACTTTTTATTTTTACTATTCTTACTATTATAATCATTGCTCTTTAGATACATACTACAGTATTAATAATTGGATGTTATTGGCAATCCTTTTCAGGGTTTTCTCGGTAGATGCTTTACCATTCCCTTCCTGGGATTATGCAGCTTGTCCAAGGCAGCACAGGATGGCTCTTCCTCCTGGAGACACAGTAGGGGATTGAACTGCCTGCCCAGCCCACATTTAGATACAGACAGTATTTGGTAGTTTACAGAGAAGGCAAAGTCAGGTTTTTGCCCCAAGGAATTTACAATCCAGAGACGTTTAAACACAACAGAGGAAAAGAAGGCCAATGGAAGAAGGGCAGGGGTAGACATGAAGGAAAACATGCCATTTTTCAACAGCGATGTGTACTTAGATTTAGGGCCAGACCAGACACTATTCTAATAGCATGGTTGGCTGCTAACCATCTCTGGGGTTTTCTACAATTAAATACAGCACTGCACCAAGAATCACCCTCTGCTTTCCAGCAAGACTCCAGAGTGACACAGAAGGGGTAGTTTATGTTCTCTGCCAAGCTGTGATCTATAATAATAATAATAATAATAATAATAATAATAATAATAATAATAATAATAATAATAATAATAATAATAATAATAATAATAATAATAATAATAATAATAATAATGTCTGTGAAGATTCTCAGTCATCCAGGTGAGTTTATCTGGAAGTTGAGTCATGGCAACTTGACTTTTTTTTCTTGAAAGAGTGAACAGTTTCGCTGCTCATCCAAACAGCTTCATCGGTCATGAAGCTGTTTGGATGAACAGCGAAACGTTTCTATCTCGGAAGTAGGAGCGGTATATAAATTTGAAAATAAATAAATAAATAAATATAAAAAAGAAGTCCAGTAGCCATGACTCAACTTCCAAATAATAATAATAATAATAATAATAATAATAATAATAATAATAATAATAATAATAATAATAATAATAATAATAAAGTTTCTCTTTGTTCTCATGTGGCAAAAGGAGATAAGAAACAATATGTCTTTTAAAATGTGATTTTGTCATGATTAAATTCATTTTCTATTCACTTACAGTAGCATATACAGTGGCACCTCGACTTACGAATTTAATCCATTCTGAATGCATGCTCTTAAGTCGAATTACTCTTAAGTCAGTGTACCTATCTAAAAAATTGAAAAAACAAGTTAAAAATGAAAAAAATGAAAATAAATATTTGCAAGTCGAGCAGACCATATCTAAAATTTGTAAGGTGGCAGTTAAAAAGCCAACAAATTGGCAGAGCAAATCTCTCAGAGACCAACTGAGGCCCGACCTACCAGAATGTCGCGGGCGCTCTCACTTCGGGTGGCCACGCCCAGGGAGGCTCGGAAAATGGTGACTCGTAACCGAGCCTTCTCTGTGGCTAGACCTGTGCTCTGGAACCATCTCCCAAGTGAGTTGAGACTTGCACAGTCCCTGCCAGCCTTTAAAAAAGCCTTAAAGATCTGGCTTTTTCGCGAGGCATTTGGCGACCGTTAATCTTTTTTTTTTGTCTTTTTTGTCCCGCCTTCCTGCCAGTGAATTTTTATTGCATTTTTATTACAACATTTACTTTATGATTTTTCTTTCCATTTTTATTATTCTTGCTTTTTCTTCTATTATTTAGTTTGTTATTATTGTTATTGTTATTGTTGTAAACCGCCCAGAGTTCCTTCGGAAGACGGGCGGTATATAAATATTAAAATAAATAAATATAAATAAACAGTTTTCTGCTCTTAAGTCGGGGTACCACTGTACTGTCCTCATCTATTCTAAATGGAACAAAGTAACTGATTATTCACGTCCTGCTCCGTAAAACATCTACACATTTTAAAATGGTTTAAACTGTTTTACAATAGATGGGAATAAAGGTTCACATCAGTTTAGTAATTCTATCATCATGTAATTCCGGTATCGCAAATCTATTTCTTCTGTATCGGCAACTGCAACTAGCTTTTAAGCAATTTGTGTAAGACTATTTTTCCCAGGAGAGGTATAAGCAAAATAAACCCTTTGCAAAAACAAATAGAGGCAGGCAGAGGGAAGCAGTTTCCAGAGAGTATCTGGGAGAATTAGCAGGACTTAGAGGCTTCTTTGAGAATCGTTTTGGTTCATTTTAAAACCAAGTTTTAAAAACTCCTGTTTCATGTTTTTGCTTCTGCATTTTATCCGTTCATTATTTTTATCGCAACAGATAGACTTCCATGTTTTTGAGGCAAATGTTTAGCAATTACACTGGATTTTATTGTTTAAAACTATTTTTAAATTGCTTGTCTTTTTAATATTTTATGTGTGCATTTTTTTAAAAAATGCATTTTAATTTATTGTGTTTTTATTTGCAGACATTTCTAAATCAATTTGTGAGCTGCCTTGCTCTCCTCTCTATAGAACAATAAAGGTAGCATGAAAAACATAAATGGGAAGAAATATTTTATTTAACAGCTTGTTCATTTCTACTTTTCCACCAATTGCAACAGAAGTCTGACCTGAACCTCCAGCGCCTTAAACCTTTTTTATTTCAAACTGCAGAATCCCCTGATCTGCTTCTACTGCCTTGTTTTATCTGACCTGGCATCCAAAACCATCGGCAGCCTTGAAAATACAGAGATGGCCTGAAAAATCTCTGCTGTTTTCCTATGAAGAGAGTATTTCAAGGGGGACTGTTTTAGTCTACAAAATGATTCATTCATTCATTCATTTATTCAAAATAGTCTTGTCGGCTACAAAGTCAGCAGCTCAGCAGTTCGAATCCCGGGTGCCACGCAGAGGAGAGAGCTCTTGCTGTTAGCGCCAGCTCCTGCTAACCTAGCAGTTCAAAACCATGTAAATGCAAGTAGATAAATAGGTACCACCATAAAAGCGGGAAGGTAAAACAGTGTTTCCTTGCAGCCATGTCGGCCACATGGCCAAGGACTTGAACAACACTGGCTCTTCAGCTTGAATACGGAGATGAGCACCACCCCTAGATTTGGACACAACTAGCACACATGTGTGGGAGGAACCTTTACGTTTTCACCTTTGCATTCCCAGCAAACCCAGGGACCACTCTGGATGAATTCTAACCCCCTACTGAGACGTATCTGTGAGTGCCACCCCACCCTCCAACATCTAGAGCAAACAAGAGCTCAGTTATCTGGAAGGCTGGCACAGAGAATCTTAGGCCTTTTTAGCCAGTCTAAGGAAGGTGTATTATGGCAATAAAGATTTGTAATTTAAAATTTTGGCGCCATTTCTTTAAGGCACCAGTCTTTCAGAGAACTTGAACAAAATGTGCCAATTTTACAGGGCCAAAGAAGATGATGTATAAGTGGGAAAGGTGCCAGCGTCTCCCTCACCTCTTCCCAACGCCAGCCTTCCCTAACCTGGAACCTTCTTTACGTTTTGGACTACAGTGCCTATAGTCCCTTATAGCCCAGTAGAGCTTTCCTCACCAAAGGTTAATGGGAGTTGTAGTTAAAAAGCATTCGGAAAGCTTTATATTCTCCTGCATGTCTCTTGAGTTCAATAAGACCTCACTCACAGATCTGCGTGAACAGGAATGGAGCCTCCTGTGGCTTTGGACAGGGCCCCAATGCATCGAATATTTTTCTGTTTGCTGTTGTGCAGAAGCTCGGAAGAGAGCCCATGTGCTGCAGCGTGCACTGCTATACTTCATGTGCATGTTTGTCGGACTGCATGTTCAAACAGTACCCAAAGCCAGCCCACACAAAACTGCGGTGAAGGATAAGAACTTCCAGAGCAGACAGTGTGACCTCCAGGTAGATAGGAGCCTGCCTGCCTCTCTTTTTAGAAACTATGCATTGCAAAGGCTGGGGATGATTGTAAGACAGAGGCCTTTATCTAAAGTCAGGTCGTGTCTCTGCTCAATGATGTTTACATAGCCATGAGATTGGGTTTTAAAGGGAGCATTTTTGTTTTCCTGCAGGATTTTGTTTTTGACTTATGTAGAACAGTATTTCAAGCCAGACACAGAAGGCTCTTTCTTTTACATTAATCAGATGTGAGTTCCTGCAGCCAAAATTACCTGAACCAATGCTCATGTGTGTGTGTGTGTGTGTGTGTTGTGTTGTTACAGTCCTGACCGACTCTTCGTGACCCCATGTCCATGGAGTTTTCTTGGCAGGAACACTGGAGTGGTTGGTGGTCTCCCATCCAAGTACTAACCAGGGCCAACACTGCTTAGCTTCCGAAATCAAGCAAGATCAGATGTGCTTAGGGCATCTAGGCAGCTGAGCCAGTGCTCATAAATAGCAGTATTAAAGGGCTAGTAGACTCAAGAAGAACTCAAGAAGAGAGTCACATTATCAGTGTCCATCTACACAGTTCCTGCTCACTTCAAGCCAGCTGTAGCAAGACAGGATCTCCGGTGGCCCTGTTTCCTCCTTTACAAGGCTGTCAAACAGCACTCTTTATATGAAGTAGGCTTATACTCTCTGAAGGTTGGTCTGAAGACCGTCCCCTGTAACATACAGTAGTTATCAATAACTCGTTTTGCAGCGATGCAGGTGTAACCTTTGAAAGTTATATTGTAGAAGTTACACAACGTAGTGACCATCTTATACTTTGGTGCAATGGCAGTTACATTTGAAAGGCATTATAAGGCATTTTGAGAGACATTTTGACTTTTTTGTTTTCAAATTTTATGCCATTCTCTTATCAATCCAAAGTGGCAACAGAGAAGCTGTTCTAGGTTACAACTACAATGGAAAACAGCCTATATTACTTTGGAAATAGCAGCCAGTGCTCACACCTCATTGTGGACTGATTCTGGAGTTCACCGACCACACCGGATGTGAAGCAATTTGTATCCCAGCCCACAGCCCCCTATCGTTCCTTTCTTCTTTTGGTCCTACCTCTGTTGGTCTTCCCTTCCCCTGGTCCTGCCTCTACCAATCTGATGGGTAACTGATGGGGCGCAAATTTGAGAAACAATAATAATGATGAAAAGGTGATAGGATGATCTAATTCTAATCTCATATATTCAAGATATTTTTTAAAATTAAAATTGAAAACTTTGATGATTGGGGGAGAGGAAAAGATGTAGAGAGGGGTGTTCCCCCAGGTTTGAATCTACAGCCCAACTGCCAGCATCACCCAAACACCACCTACAAACACACCCATCCCACTGTGACAAGAACATATCACAACTAACCACCTGGGGAAAAAAACTATTTAAATAATTCCTGCTTGAAAATACATAACCCCCTCAGTAATATTGGTGGGGGTGGGGGTGGGAAGCTGCTTTGGGAGCAAAAAAGGACGAGACCAAATCTAATCAGCCATTGCATCATGTGGTCAGTAAAAATTACTTCAAATTCACCCATTTTGTAAGTGGAATAAATTATGCAGTATTTAACCAGGCAGTCACAGCCTCATTGAAGGGAGCAGTGATTATGGTAGTGATTAGAGATGGGCACGACTTAGCGGTATTCCCATTTCCGTTTCCGTTACTTGGTTCCGTTACTCTACGGAAACGGTAACGGGAATTACTTCGAGCTCGAACCGACGAACAATTTTGGTCTGATTTGTCGTGCTCGTTCCTTGCACGCGGCACAGAAAAAAAGTTTTTAAAAGTTAAAAAAACCCGGTTCCCGGCCAAAAAGCAGGTGGAAAAATGCCTGCTGTGCCTCAGGGCACCTACCAGAGGGGTTGTTTCTGGAGGTCCCCGGCCTCCCCCCCCATCCCCCGTCCTGGGCTGCTCTGGTGGGACTCGCCGCAGGCTCGCAGCCAGCAAAAAGCCCAGTCTCGCCGCCGGCCGCCGCAATTAAAGCGCAAGCAAATGGCACGGACGGCACAGGAAAAAACTTTTAAACTCTCCCCCCACCCATTCCCGGGCCAAAAAAGCAGGCGGAAAAATGCCTGCTTGACTAAGGGCGCAGGGCACCTACCGGAGGGGTGGTTTCTGGAGGGGGGTCCCACCTCCCCACCATCCTGGGCAGCCGGACTCGCCATGCCATGCGGTGCGGGCGGGTGATCCAAAATGGGGTGGTGAACGCAATATTGTTTTTGAAATCGTGGTCCAAAACCACACAAGCACAACAGAAACATGCGAAAATTTATAAACTGCCAGATTTTTCACAGTAGCAGTGGGTTTTTTCTTGCAACAAAATGTCTCTACTCTCCTCCTCTGTCCTCCATTGATTTTATTTTATTTTATTTTATTTACACCTGCGCAATGATGGGCTGGCCGAGTGGCCAGCCATGTGGGAGTGGACGACCATGCAAATTTTTGGAGCCACCCCACCAATCGCATGGCCACTTGGCCATGGAGACTTCTGGGATGTGCCAAAAGCCCCCTAAAACCTGCCCTAGCCCCCTAACCCTATTCCTTGACTCCTTACCCATACGTCACAGACTGTCTTCTTAGTGGGTCAGAGAGGCACCCAGAGGTGCAACCCACTAGCTCACCGTAACCTTACCCGTCACTAGCCTAACCCTAGCCCTTGCACTAACCCACCTTAACCCTAAGCCAGATCTACTTGCATTGCACTACACGCAGGTACGATTCCCTTCTTTGTGAGACATGGCGGTGCGAGACCCTTAGGCATCACCCTATGGCTCTGGCGGGTTCACTGGTCTCACTGTCTGCAACTGGTATGCATATCCATATGGCTATGCATGCCATTTTGCAGCAGCAGGTGAGGAGGGGAGACCCCCATGTTGAGGGGTCTCTTGGAGCCTGCTTCCCCTTCCTAGTGGGTGAGGATAGGAGGCACCCACGGGTGCCTCCAGGAGCCCGCTTTCCCTTTATAGCAGGCCAGAGGAGGCACCCACCCCACAGAGGTGCCTCCAGGAGCCCGCTACCCCCCCAAAAAAACCCCAGTACTAACGAAAATGAAAAAACAAAAAAACGAACCGACTAATTTTTGCGAATTTTTGTGAAAAACGGAAACGACCCAAAATGGAACCGGCCCGACTAACGACAACTCGAAAAAATTTTTTTTCAAGTCATGCCCATCTCTAGTAGTGATTATCTGATACAGTAGATTCAAGGCAATGAATAACATTCCTGATTCCTTTTTTTAAAATCCTTCTAAGCTTGATTATTATGCATCTATTGAACATCATAACAGTTATTTCTCAGTTTGCATCTAGGCACAGGTATTAAATATAAGCAAATTTTGTGAAAAAGCAGTCATCCTTTCTTTTTTTATACAAGTTTTATTTAGTTTTCAGTAAACAAACTCTGTACCTCAATTTCTTAAATTTAAATTTAAATTTTTTATCATTTTCTCCCTTTACTTCCTTTTTCATTGTCTTATTTCTTTGTCTTGCCTTTTATTTGTATTAATGAAAAAACAGCAACCCTTTCTGATCTCTTTTTTTAGTAATGCCCTTCTCTCCTCATCTCTTTTTTTAGCAGTTTATCTACCCAAAGATGAAAGAGAGAAGGCCATTAAAATAGCCTTGTTCATACTCTCTCTAGAATCCATGAACCTCAATGAATGACACCCGTCATCCTAGGCAAAATGTCATGTGTAGCTAATATGATTAAAGTTTGAAAGAGATACAGACATACATCTAAACTTTGTGTTGCTTTCCAGTGTAAAAAGAATTTTGTGTGTGTGCTGTGTGTGCAGAAAATCCCAATTTCTGACAGCAGGATTAATGTACAGTAGTACTCCTTTTGAGCTCTAGCGCTGCTTTGGGGGCATTGGGGCAGGATCTGGATGACTGTATTTGAGGGTGACACGTAGGCATCTTGACTGCTCTGGATGGCAAGGGAATTCCTCCTCACAGTCTGACCCAACCAGACCCATCCGCACCCTCAGGCGGCAGAGAGTCACTGAATGGCCCATGAGTGACTGCCTAGAAGCAGTGGTGGCAAATCTTTGGCACTCCAGAGGTTTTGGACCACAACTCCCACAGTTCTTTATCATTGGCAATACAGGCTTGGAATTCTGGGAGTTGTGGTCGAAAACCTCTGGAGTTCCAAAGTCAAAACTAGACTATGGGTGATACCTTCATAGGTTGCTAGTAGAAAGGTTGCCGAAGGTTCGCCAAGACTGGCCCAGAGTGACCGTGCTGCCAGAGGGGTGGTATAAAAATCCAAATAAATAAATGAGGCCTCTGGAGAATTGTCACTCTTGGTAGTACCTTCAGTGGCTGCTGAGGTAAACAGAGAAAGGCATTTTTGGGGAGGCATGCAGGCCTCTCGATGCACTGGATTCAAATCTCTCTAGTACTAAACCAGGTACTGTTGTTGTAACCAATTAAAATGGTGGTTTTTCCCCTCCCCAACAAATTGTGCCAGCTCAGAAAGAGGCCAGCAATATATTCTCCCCTGAGTCCATGAACCTCAGGAAGAGACATCCACCATCACAGGAAAACTCACTCGCAAATGCAGTTACAGAAATCGAAATACAGTGGACCCTCATATAACAAATGGTTTGTATAAGATAAAATCTGTACAACATAAAAAATTCTGGAGATAGGGGAAATCTGCTTAACAGAATTGCCTATGGGGCGAATCCGTACAACATAAAAATGGTCGCAATTAGGTATTACAGTGGTACCTTGTATAAAGGAAATTGTTTGTTCCAAATGAAATTCTGTTAAGCAAATTTTCCTTTATACATATTTCCCATAGGAATGCATTGAAAACAGAGTAATCCCTAATCGCGACCATTTTTATATTGTATGGATTCGCCCCATAGGTGATTCTGTGAAACACATTTCCCCATCTCCGGAATTTTTTATGTTGTACAGATGTTATGTTATACAAGTCATTTGTTATACAAGGCTCCACTGTACTCCATTTTCAATGCATTCCTATGGGAAATTCGTATAAAGGAAAATTTGCTTAACAGAATTTCATTTGGAACGAATTACTTCCTTTATACAAAGTAGCACTGTACTGTAGAACACACGCATGCATCTATAAAGTAATTTCACGATGTTGTCCAGTGTAAAAAAAAAAACCCTACCACATTTTTTCTTGTAGAAAACCTCCATTTCTAATATTAATGTAGTACCCCCCCCCTTTTAAAGTGGCCTAGATTTTTAGGCCTTTTTTCTTGCTTAAAGTGGGACAACTGGAGAAACCCCCTGATTTACAGGCCTCATTTCTCCTGCTGGGATCTATGATACACCCTGGAGAGCCAGCCCATAAAATGCTGTAATGGGGCAGGGCATTTGCACAGTAAAAGTCTTGTCTGGCAGCACCCAAACAAAACAAGACCGCTTGGTGATTGAAATGTCTGTAGGAGAGGTTTTGTGGTCAACAGAAATGCACTGATTAATGTTTTATGGGCAGGATCAACGTTGGCTGACCAGCCAACCCCTTCCACAGGCTTACAAGTTAATTATATGAGAACAGCTAACATTATTCACAAATAATTACTGAGCTGCAAATTTCCAAATGTTATGTCTCTCAGCTATGAAGTTTTAGCTGATAGCTTTCTTGGGGGTAGGGAGGGGGTTGTTCTGTAAAAGTTAAAATTAAATCAATATTTAAAGAAATGTGAAGTGCTTTAAGGAATGCTAAAGCTGAGAATTTTTCGGAGATGAGATAGAGGGCAGACTTCATTCAGCTATGCTTTGTTCGTATGCTTGGTGGGAAGATTTCCATATTGATAAATAAAGACTGCATCTACTCTGCCTGATAGGCCTTGAGATACTTTGTGTACTTAGTTCCACCTGCTGCTGGGAGGAGGTCCTACCTTCAAATTCATCCTCTTCTCTGAAAAGTGCTTCTCTGACCTGAGATAAATGATTCCATCTCACACTTTCCGTCTGCCAGCAGAGCCGCCGGTGAAATAAATTCCCTGAAGCGTTCTGTGCAGCTCTGAAATTTGATCCAGAGGTTCAGGAACTTTGTGGTACAGGTTTGGGGGTAGCACATCTAGAGCATCTGGGAGGGAGGAAAGGAGACAAGAACCAGAAGACATCCTCTTGTCCAACTGGAGGTCCATGTGGTGGATAGAGCCTTAAGAGGAATTTTAAAAAGCTTGCAATTGCCTTGCTTCGGGCATATCCATCTTCTGTTTCTAGCTATCAGCACAAAAGCCCTTTCACTTGAGACTGTAATCAAGGGCGCTTTTACACGACCTCTAAAATCCGCTGGCAAATTAAATTCAGACCAGAGATCATGGGGTGTTGTTCCTCTTCCTGTATTCCCACCCTTCCAACCTCCATTGCTCCTGTCTTTGTGAGGGGAGGGAGAAAAAAAGGGAGAAAAGAATGCAGGCTCACCTCCGCTCACCTCCGCCTGCCCTCCCAGCAGCCCCGAGCAGCCCCGTAGGGATTCCTGTCTCGTAAAGGGGTGGCAGGGACAAAAAAACAAACAGAAGCCTGGCATCCACAGCTTTACAATCTGCATCGGAAGATTTTTTTACCTCTGGAGACCAGGTACTTCTAAAGTGCACTGGGGCACGCTTAGGTGGGCGTGGTCGTACTTTATTTTGTTTGAAGTTTGCAGCTGGTGGGAAAACAATTTTAAACTCCGCATCTGGGAGCCCTTTGCCTCGGATTTCAGGGGTCATGTAAAAGCAGCCCAAGTTTCAGTACAAAGATTTTTTTTTTTTGCTTGCTTGTTTGTTTTGCAAATCCTGTTGGTTTCAGATGAGAGTTAAGGCTATCTAATACTGCCCAAAAGCCAGTCAGCATACAATTTACTCTGCTGGAAGATGACAATACCATCAGCTGGGACAGGTAAAATTTAACCTAAATTAGTTTCAAATTACAAGTAATTAAATTAATTAAGCTTGCTATCTCCTTGACGCTTGTGCGTCAAAATCCACAAAGGCACAAATGAAAAAGACAGCAGCATTAACAGTCACAAAACCACAATGAACTGAGTTGATCTAGAAGTCAGGTGCTTTTAAAAGCTTCTGCCAGCCAGTTTGGGAAGGTGGGGGGACAAATCTCACTTTGCAGGCAAAATAAATGAATTCCCTCCCTTGCAATGTGTGCCAAGGAATTTATATATTGATTTAAAATAATGTTAGAATTGCTGTAACTACAGTTCTTATGGCCAGTGTGCCTGTGACCTAAGGCTGATGTCTTAACCGAGGTGTCAGGTTGAAATGGGTAAGAAACTGCTAGTTTGGCATTTGCTGCTGGTTCATTTAGATCAGTGGTTCTCAACCTGTGGGTCCCCAGATGTTCCTGGACTGCAACTCCCAGAAATCCCTTCCAGCATAGCGAGTGGTGGAGGCATCTGGGAGTTGCAGTCCAGGAACAACTGGGGACCCACAGATTGAGAACCACTGATTTATATCCTAACAGGTGTTCAACACTTCAAAACCCTCCTCTTGCTGCGGGCACTCACTTGGAGGAGGCGGTGCTTTGAAGCACTGGACACCTGTTGGGCCACCAAACGAACTGCCACAAACTGACGTGCCAGGAGTTCGTGCCCATCTCTAATGCCAAGTGATCAAGGATGTTGTTGGGCAGGGACACAAACTGAACTTGCTTGCAGCATACCCTCCATGCACTTATACTTTGTTTTTGTCCTCAGACACCCGGTTGGACATTTCATTTTTCTGTCCCTCCCCTACTGTCAAAGCATTGGACAGGGGTGCAACTGGGGGTACTTGATTTACATGATAAATTCACATTTTAAAGGTATACAGTAGAGATGGGTACGAGCTTTGGATAGGAGGTTCTTGCTGGTTGTTACACAAGGCTCTACAGGTGCCACACTTCCCCTTCCCCCTGGCTCCCTTGTCTGTGACCCACTCACCAGCCAGTGCACACTCCTCTTCTCCCTCTTCGGCTGTTCCACCTGTCTCTGGCAGGAGCACAGACCTCCCTGCTCCACCTCCTTGCCCACCCAGACAAGGAGATGGGAAAGACAAACCCATGACCCAGGAAGAGGAGGAGGAGGAGCATCCTGTGGCTGGTGAGTGGGACACAGACTAAGGAGGCAGGGGAAGGGAACAGGTGGCATCTGTAGACCTGTGTGTACGAACCAGCAAGAACCTCCTAGCTGAAGTTCACACACACGTCTAGAATGCAGCACAAAAGCACCTGCACCAATTAGTCTGGAATTTGGTAGGCATAATCCCCTTGTAATGGGTTGTTGGAAAATGCTGTTGGTTTGTAACAAAACAGGAGAAACAGTTACAGCTATGTATTTATTTTCATTTACAGTCAATGTTATACTGTACAGTGGTACCTTGTATAAAGGAATAAATTCGTTCCATATGAAATTATGTTAAGCAATTATTCCTTTATACAAATTCCCATAGGAATGCATTGAAACCGGAGTGATCCCATTTTTATGTTGTACGGATTCTCCCCATAGGCAATTATGTTAAGCAAATTTCCCCTATCTCCAGAATTGTTTATGTTGTACAAATTTTATGTTATACAAGCTGTTTGTTATACAAGGGCCCACTGTACTTGATAAGATTCCTCGTTCGTAGTGGAGAGCAGGGTCTGGACAGCATAACTTTGCCAATTATTTCTCCTATGGGATTTAAATGGGCATAAAAATCTATCAAACCTCTGCATTGACTTTTTGAACTGTTGCTCAAAACGCCAGCAAATGGGTGAAAATCACCCTTCCTTAACGAGCCTAAGTACAGGAGTATATCAGTAGCAGGCACTAAACATTTTTAGACATGCACAATATGCCTTTCCAAAAGATTGAGACAAGGAGCTCAATGTGTGAATGTTAATCATGATTTATCTTGCTGTAACTTTATCAGGGAGGTTTTAAATTTAGCATACAGTATTTGCAGACCACAGAGGCCAGGTTTCAGTTGAATAGCCATGGATGACATGTTAATAAGCAATGAAATGGTAACACATCTATGGCTAGGGGTGGATGGTGGAGGGGATTTTGTTTTAGATATTGGAATGCTCCTTAATAGGACTCCCACCATCTTAAGTTATACAGAAATCGCTGCCTAGAGAAATAAACTGTTTTTAGGTTCACAGACACCCGATGCCCCCCCTTCCTTGAGCTATTTGAATGGACATCGAATAATACTGTGTGTGTGTGTGTCGTTACAGTCGTTACCGACTCTTCGTGACTCCATATCCATGGAGTTTTCTTGGCAGGAATACCGGAGTGGTTTGCCAGTTCCTACTCCAGGCGCTGACAGCACCTGGTATTCCTTGGAGGTTTCCCATCCAAGTACTAACCAGGACGGACCCTGCTTAGCTTCCGAAATCAGGCGAGATCGGATGTGCTCAGGGCATCTAGGCAGCTGAATAATACTGTATTTGGAGTCCACTGGAAACATGGGGACCTGCAGCAAAATGTTGCACAGCATCCTTTGTCCAAAGGAGTGGGCCTCTTCCAGGTTGAAACAAGGGCTTCACAAGGACAGGTGTACCTCATCAGAACTGGAGATATAAGGATTCTTCCTCCTTCCCACTCCTGATACCTTTCTGTGCTCTTCTACAGAGTGCTGACAATTAGCTCTGGAGCTGAGCATTTTCATGCTATAAATCAGGACCAGGAGGCTTCTAGGTGGTAGGAAAGGTAGAAGGCACTGTTTTCCCATCCCTCTCCCCTAAACTCTCTGGAGAGTCCAGACAGATACAATGATTTTTTAAAACCATGCATGAGACTTCCTGTAAACAGCCACAGGTAGATAGGTCAGTCCTCTTTTTCACCTCCACTTTATACAACCTCATGTTGGCACTTCTGGAGGGGGGTGGGAACAGCTGGTTGTTGTCCAGGGGCCAGCCACATGTTCTCACATTCTTTTGGGAGGCTCTTTCCATGTTCCCCAGTTGTGTGCCCAGTTTGGGCACTCAGTTGCTAAAAACTACAGTCTTGGCCTGATGCTACTCCACAGGTGAATACGTCAAACCAGCGTGGTATAGTTCAGCCCATACAAAACAGGGAGACATAGAACTCAATGGAAGCCTTGATTAGTAAAGCCCCTATTAGTAAACTCAGATACTTAGCAGGCATTACAACCCAAAACATAGGGGGAGAGGTAGCGGCTTGGCAGTTTAGGAATCTGGCTGCAAAGGTTGGAAATTTAATTCCCTGCTATACCTCATGGAAAAAGAGACAGCCTGTGTAGCCTTGGACATGCTGTACAGACGCAGGGTGTCCCCAGAATAAGAGAATAACAAATGACTTCTGTGTGTTCTTTACCTAGAAATCCCTGAAAAAGGTTGCCATAAGTCAGAATTGACTTGATGGCACACCTACACTCTATGCCATTCAAAATGCACTGTGGAAGACATCTTATTAGCTGCCCCATATGTTCTTGATATTGCCTGTCATTGGGGGAAATTGTCATTAGAACATAAGAACATAAGAAGAGCCATGCTGGATCAGGCCAAAGGTCCATCTAGTCCAGCTTCCTGTATCTCACAGTGGCCCCACCAGATGCGTTTGGGAGTGCATGAGACTAGATATCTGTCTCCTGATAGCACTCCCCTGCATCTGGCCCTTGAAGTACCCGGGTTTTAAGCCTGGAGATTACACATCTCCATCGTGGTTTTAGCATGTGATGGACTTTTCCTCCAGGAATCTGTCCAATCCCCTTTTTAAAGCATCCAACAAACTTCCAAATTAAGAAGAAGAAGAAGAAGAAGAAGAAGAAGAAGAAGAAGAAGAAGAAGAAGAAGAAGAAGAAGAAGAAGAAGAAGAAGAAGAAGTTAAAGGGGAGGGTGGTGGAAATTGGAAACTGGAGGTCTTTGTGTCAAAAGCACTACACTGTAGTAGGATTAATATATATACAGTGGTACCTTGTATAAAGGAATTAATTCGTTCCAAATGAAATTATGTTAAACAAATTTTCCTTTATACAAATTCCCATAGGAATGCATTGAAAATGGAGTAATCCCATTTTTATGTTGTACAGATTTTCCCCATAGGCAGTTCTGTTAAGCAAATTTCCCCTATCTCCAGAATTTTTATGTTGTACAGATTTTATGTTATACAAGTTGTTTGTTATACAAGGGTCCACTGTATATCTATATCTATATCTATATCTATATCTATATCTATATCTATCTATATATATGTTTTCGTAGATTTTCACGGGTATAGGTTGCATGTTAGGTGTGGATTCGGGTTTCTTCCGTGTAAAATCTGGTTGTTTTGTTCTCATCATCTGCCCAAAGAACAAAGGAACCTACAGTCAGCAACAGAGCAAGCAAACCACACCCCCCCAGCAGTATTTATAGAAGGACTTCAACTGAGATCACACTTTGCTTCAAGAAGAAAGAAGCCAGAACACCAGCCTGAAGATGATGAGTGAGACTATAAGAAACCCGAATCCACCCTAACATCTATATATATCTATATATATCTATATATATTCTTCTTAATTTGGAAGTTTGCTGTTCTTTCCCATGCCATTTTGCTTTCAACTTTTAAAAGCAAAATGTGAATGTAAAGCCGTATACTGTATATTTCAGAGTAGCCAAAACCACAGGGTGGATTTAGTCCCTTGCCAAAACAGCAATGCCAGAAGGGTGCATAGACTGTGCACGCCTTCCACTATCACCTGAATCTAATCTGTCTGCCTCTGCCATTCCATGTCTGCTCTGAGCTAAAGGGTAGCTCTAAGGATATCTCAGAGCAAGTCATCAGGGAGAGACACAAACCTGAAAATAACTCTGGCAGAAAAATGTTTGGTAAAATACAATCTCCTTCAACACGTGGTGTCTGTGGGAAGTATGTTGTGTACTTGCTGCTAACACAATGAGACAATTTCCCCCACTCCCATCCCTCAGAATCCTTGAGTCCACTCCTTACTTCATGTTGTTCTTTTGTGAGATAGTCCATTCCTCTTTCCTCCATTTCCTGCTCTATGAAGAGAGACACGTGGAGATGTAGATGCACATTATCGAAACACAAAGAGCACAAGCCACTCCCAGCTACTCCCCTGTTGTTGTGAATGCAATCGCAGAAGACCCATGTGGTTTCCTTCTGAGGAGTCTCCCCTCAAGGCTGCTCCATACTGAGTTCTCTTCAGCTGTCGTTTTTGGGGCCTGCCTTCAGCAGCCCCTCACCCGATAACCTCCCTAAAGACTCACCAGCCTGAGGCCTCAGGAAGATGGGTAGGTTTTCCCCAGTGAATCCTACGGCCTGGCTGCTTTCTACCTGCAGCAAATGCCGCAGAAGAGAAGCGGCGAGAGCAGCTGCCCCAGAGAGCCTACAGGGCCCAAATGTAAGTGGATCCTTCTTCAGAGAGTTGAGTGACCCTGGACTCGGACTGTCCTGCTGTGACACAGGCAGCTTCATTTATTGTCTCAACTCATTCTACGGGCGACCCTGTAGAGCAAAGTACCTAGCAGTTTGAAAGCATGTAAATGCAATTAGATAAATAGGTACAGCGGTAGCTCGACTTAACAACATTAATCCATTCTAAAGGCATCTTCGGAAGTCACTCAAGTCGTAAGTCGGACAGCAGTTTCCCATAGGAATGAATTGAAAATCAATTAATCCATTCCAGAGGGAACAGTTTAATAGATTTTCAATGCATTCCTATGGGAAGGCTGTCCCAACCCCCCTTAATCAAGGGCAGCTGAAGGCTGCTTTCCGCTTTCCCATCAGACAGCTGACTTTGACAGGTCCGATCTGTCAAAAACAGATTGGGGGGGGGGGTGCAGAGAGCAGCCTTTGGCTGCCCTTGATTGAGGGAAAAGCCCGGGTGCCTTGCAAGGGAAGTGCTTACCTCCGGGTACCCTGTGGCTGCTTTCTGCTTTCCCGCCAGACAGATGACTTGATCCAACCAATTTGGTGAGCAGAACACAGACCCATTGATCTTTGCATAGCCCAGGAGGCTTGCAAGGGAAGCGGTGGTCGGACCTGTCAAAGTCAGCTGTCACGCGGAGCAGAGAGCAGCATTGGTAAGTCAAATTATTTGGTTGTCAAAGCAGTCGTAAGTCAAGGTACCATTGTAATGCCGTAAAAAGTGGGAAGGTAAAACAGTGTTTCCTTGCAGCTATGCCGCCCACATGGCCACGGACTTGCACAACACTGGCTGTTTGGCTTGAAAACGGAGATGAGCACTGCCCCTAATGTCGGACACGCCTGCGGGGAACTTTACCTTTACCTTCTTTTACTCTAAGTCAGTGGTGTCCAAACTTTGGCCTGCCAGATGTTTTGGACCACAACCCACACAGTCATTTGTCATTGGCCATACAGGCTTGGAATTCTGGGAGTTGTGGTCCAAAACATCTGGAGAGCTGAAGTTTGGACACCGCTGCTCTAAGAGAAGGAGCATGTGGTGCAGGCTGGAAGCAAGATGAGAGACACTGAGGAGTAAGTATCACATGCCCTTCTGCCTCAGGTCCTTCCTTCCTGGCAGTTTACGACACGGTGGATGTGGGAGAGGCAGATATGTTAACCAAGAGCTGATCCTGCGCATGGTAATGTGGCCAGAATCCAGCTGCGCAATGAAACTGCCACTAAACACGACTAGCTCCAAGTAACCAACATCGCTTCTGTGGTTTTTTTGTTTATGTGTGTGACTGCTGGCATTTGTAAAAAAAAAGAAGAAGAAAAATGCAGTGTTCCAAGCTGGAAAATCTCTTCCTCTGTTGCCTTTCTGTTACTTAAAAGGAAGAGCTTTGCCAGCCAACAGAAGGAGAGCAGAGAGACAGCCAGCATTGTTTGTCTCCTGAGGAGAAGTGTTCCACAGGCTGAACCAACCTGAGTTCTCAGGGGAAGTGCAACCTTCTCCCTTACAGGATGAATCCCTATCCCCTTATAGTTTAGTGTCTTTACACTAATCAAGAGCATGCCCATTTTGTCTGGATTAAACTTTAATCTGCTTGTCTTCGTGTCGTCCATGTGCTGACATCAGGGACAGGTTTAGAAGAAAGGGCCTCCTAGGAGTTGGAGATGGAAAAGAAAGGTTTTTTTTTTAGCATATTTGTGAAAGCGTGGGGTTTAGTGATTTCAGCAAGTGATTTCAGCTCTGTGACATAGTATGCTGGAGACAGCTTCTATGATAACAACTCTTTATTCAGGAAGAGAACAAGGCTGGGGACTGGGGCGAGGGAGCTACATTTATAGGAACGAGGACAGGCGAGGAAAAGATACATTTTGGAGGGAACAATTACAAGCAATCACAAAGCTGCCTTTTGGCGGAAACCAATAGGATTGAGGATCCAAATGCAGCAACTAGAAATAACCAAGAGGCCTGTTCCCTTTGGAACAGGAAGGCAGTTACTTCAACATAAGCAATTACAGCTAATAGGAATACAGATCAATACACAACACCCCTCCCCCCCGGTGGGCACAGCACATGTAATCCTTAAGATATTGTGGGGCCCTGCGACTTCTAATTGATCTCCTGACTACTGGTGTTACAGGGGCTTGAGCAGGCAGTGTCTGTGGTGGAGAGTCTACTGTAATAGCTTCGTCTGACACGGAGGGTGTATTAGACAACTCAGTAGCCCTGATCTGTTCCTCGGCACCATGAGGACTTGCAGGAGCAGATTCATTTGCGGAAGCCACTGGTACCTCCATTCCTGGGGCATCTCTGCTCTGGTCTTGCAGCTGGGACTCATTAATGGGGGTAGTGTCACTCTCGGGCTGCAATTCACCCAACTCTACTGGGCGCTCTGCACCTCAGCACCTACGCCAGACCCTGCCATCTTCAATGGTCACGTAATAAGAGACTGGCCCAGACGCTCTGGTGATCACCCCTGGCACCCACAGGGGACCTCTGGCATAATTTCTCACCCAGACCAAATCTTCAGGAGCAAAATACCTTGTAGAGTCGCTCTCTGCCAGTGGAGGTGCTCTAGCATTGCGGTTTGGCATTTTGTCTGGGTGGACATAATCCAGCACCGTTACCAGCCTTCTACCTAGGAGCAGCTCTGCTGGCGACTTGCCCGTAGTAGTACACGGCGTCGCATGCTGCAAAAACAACATTCAGGCAATGCGTGTTGACCAGTCACCCTCCATCAAGCGTGCAATAGATCCTTTGGCTGTCTGCACCATGTGCTCAGCCTGCCCATTGGAGGAGGGGTGAAAGGGAGCTGATGTGACCCCTCTTATGAAATGATCAGCCAAGAATGCCCTGAATTCTTGGGATGCAAAGGCTGCTCCATTGTCTGACACGATGGTCTCGGGCAACCCGTGGGTTGCGAACAGCTGTCTCAACACTTTGATGACTGCAGCTGACGACATGCTGGGAACCATAGCTACCTCTAACCATTTAGAATATGCATCAACGATAACCAAAAAAACCTTTCCTTGGAATGGCCCAGCAAAATCTAAGTGCAGCCAGCTCCAGGGAGTCCGGGTCTGCTCCCACCAGTGGACTGGTGCTCTGGCCACTTCTGGGATCACTTCCTGACATGCCTTGCATGTCTGTACCCATTGTTCAACATCTTGGTCCAGCCCAGGCCACCACACATAGCACCGGGCTAGCGACTTCATCCTGACCATTCCCGGATGCCCCATGTGAAGCGTATCCAGAACCCTGTTTCTCAATGGCGCTGGAATGATCACCCTGTCTCCCCACAGGAGACAGCCCTTATGCAGGGATAGCTCATGTTGCCTTGTTGCGTGTGGTCTAAATTTTTCTTCATGCGGGCCACCTGGCCATCCCCTCCCCACCCAAGTGAGCACATGGGAGAGAGCAGTATCTTTCCTCGTTCTCTCAGCTATTTCAGTGGCCGTTACAGGGCCCCCTGGAAGTGACTCCAGCATCATCACTTGTTCCGCCGGGGCAGGATCCACATCGCTCACACCAGGAAGGGGCAAGCGACTTAGCGCATCAGTGTGGCACAACCTTTTCCCTGGAACATGGGTCAGGGTGTACTGGAACCCATTCAGGAATATAGACCATCATAACATCCTGGGGGAGAGAATCTGCGGCGTCTGCTTGTTCGGGTTGAACAATCCTAACAATGGCTTGTGGTCGGTTTCAAGGAAGAAGTGGCGACCGTATAAATAGTCATGGAACTTTTTAATCCCTGCCACTATCGCCAGAGCTTCTTTGTCAATTTGTGCGTAGTTGCGCTCCATTGGCGACAACGTACGAGAATAGAATGAGATGGGCTTTTCCGACCTATCCGCTTCCCTATGGCTCAGCACAGCTCCCAGCCCATACTGAGAGGCATCACATGCCAGGACAAGAGGTTTCGACTCGTCATAATGAGCAAGGACGCTCCCGCTAGTCAGCATGCCCCGTAAGGTGTCCAAAGCCTTCTGCTGTGCTGAGCCCAATGCCACACATGCTTTTTTTTCAATAGTCTATGCAACGACTCCGCTATTGAAGCTTTCTGAGGTAGGAATGAATGATAAAAGTTAATAAGTCCCAGGAATGACTGTAACTCTGTCTTGTTCTGTGGGCGTGGAGCCTCAGTAATGGCTTTAATTTTAGAGTCAGTGGGGTGGATGCCTGTTGCATCAATTTTAAACCCCAAGAAATCCATAGATGGCACCCCAAAACTGCATTTTTCCTTTTTAAGCTGCAGCCCCACCTCTTTAAATTTGATTAACACAGCACGGATATGTCCAACTAGTTCCTGGGGGTCTTTCCCAGCAATCAGAACATCATCAAAAATGGCAAGACCCCTGGCAGACCCCTTAACAGGCGCTCCATTAGACCTTGAAAAATCCCTGGGGCCACACAAACTCCAAACTGTAATCTGTTTACTCTGAAAGCCCCTTTGTGTGTTACAATAGTCTGTGTTTCCGCAGATTGCGGAGTCACTGGCAGCTGCTGGTACGCTTGTGCCAGGTCAAGTTTGGTGAAAATTTCCCCCCAGCTAGTTTTGCCAACAGCTGTGAGATGACTGAAATGGGGTATGAATTTCCCCTGAGTGCCTTGTTGATAGTACATTTGTAGTCTGCACAAATTCTCACTTCCCCATTTGCCTTAAGGGGTGTGATGATAGGAGTCTCCCACTTAGAAGAGTCCACAGGTGAAAGAACTCCCTGTTTGACCAATTTGTCCAGTTCCGCCTCAATCTTGGGTTGCAGCACAAATGGCACCCGCCTTGGCTTGAGTCGGATTGGGGCCATTTTGGGGTCCAGCTCAAAGTCAATCGGAGGCCCTGTATAACAACCCAGTTTACTACTGAAGAGTTCGGCAAATTCCTGGCCTAATGCCTTGCCCAACTCTGGGGACGTTTGGACTGAGTGGAGCCCTGATATATTCAGTCCCAAGGCGGGAAACCAGTCAGTACCCAGGAGACTGGGGCGACTCCCCTTTGCAATCACCAATTTAAGCACGGCCTGTTTCTCCCGGAATTGTACCCTCACAGCACGCATTCCTAGAATGTGGATGTGGCCAGACGTGTATGATTGCAAGGTTGCTGGGAATGGTTCCAGAGAGGGGAACTTACCCCCAGGGAAGAGCCCCCTTGCAGTCTGGTCTGAGACAATGGTGAATCCTGATCCAGAATCCACCTCCATGTCCCACGGTTGACCTTCAATCTTCACTTGACGGATGTTTTGCCTTGCGCCGGAAACTGCACGGTCTCTCCGTTGATCTCTGTGAGGTAATTGCAGTCGTCCAGGAGATGAGTCGTGGTGGATGATCTGCGACGCGTTGATCTAGGTGATCCCATTGTTCCAGCTGCCACCGACCTACAGACCCCGGCGATGTGTCCTGTCTTTCCACATGCCCTGCACGTAGCATCACGAAAACGGCAGCTTTTCTGCTCATGGTTTCCGCCACAGCCTGGGCAAGCACCTCAGCGGTCTTTGGCCTGTGCATCAGCCTGATGCACCAACTCGACACCACGGACTGGGCTCTGGCTTGGACTAGCCTCTGGTTCATCCATGGCATGGGCAGCCTCTACCCGCATCTTCGTGGCCTTGCAACTGGCATTGAGCTCTTCCTGCTCATAATTCTCTGTGGTGGTGGCCTCTTTCAAGGCGGAGGCAAGGGTGACATCTTCCTTTGCCACAATTCGCCTTCGGGCTTTTTTGCTGCTGAACCCCCCAACAAATTGATCCAAGAGAGTGTCTTCAAGATTTGGGAAGCCACAGTGCTGAGCAAGCTCCCGGAGTCCTGCCAGGAATGCAGCCACAGATTCTCCGGCTTGCTGCTGCCTTTTCTGAAACTCCAATCGCCAGGCCATCTTGGTTTTGGCAGATGCCAAGTGGCTTGTCAGCCAGGCGAAAATGTCTGTGAGTGATGTCTCACTCAGCTTTGCTGGGGCGAGCAGTGCCTTGGCCAACAAGAAGGTCTCACGCCCACAGCAACTCAGGAACGTGGCCCTTCTTTTGCTGTCATCTGTGATTTCTTGAGCCACCACGAAGAACTCGAAGTGTTCAACATAGTCCTCCCAAGTGTGGGGCTCCGATGGCTGGAAGGGCTCGAAGACCCGTGGACTTTCCATTCTCCCGGCGGGCAGGGTCGTCTTCTAAGCCAGCAGGTGAGTCTTGTTCTTCCCTGCGATCCGGACTCTGAGTCAGCGTGATGATCCTCTGCTTCTCAGCATTCCGGATCCCATCCTCGACGCCAGTGTGAAAGCGTGTGGTTTAGTGATTTCAGCAAGTGATTTCAGCTCTGTGACATAGTATGCTGGAGACAGCTTCTATGGTAACAACTCTTTATTCAGGGAGAGAACAAGGCTGGGGACTGGGGCGAGGGAGCTACATTTATAGGAATGAGGACAGGCTAGGAAAAGATATATTTTGGAGGGAACAATTACAAGCAATCACAAAGCTGCCTTTTGGCGAAAACCAGTAGGATTGAGGATCCAAATGCAGCAACTAGAAATAACCAATAGGCCTGTTCCCTTTGGAACAGGAAGGCAGTTACTTCAACATAAGCAATTACAGCTAATAGGAATACAGATCAATACACAACAATATTGATAGGATGGAATCCCCACCCCCCCAGAATCTGGAGTATCTCTACCTTAGAGATGGGCATGAAATGAAAAAAATATTAAAAATAAAACCAGCACCGACCGGGCCCCAGGGACTGCGTGGTGGGCACTTGAAGAAAAAAACAAAACAAAACCAAAAAAGCCCCGCGCTACAGCTGTAGCGCCGGCAAGAACCCAGATTATAAATAAAAATAAAATAAAATAAAATAAAATAAAATAAAATAAAATAAAATAAAATAAAATAAAATAAAGGAGCGCCAACCCAGCCCCAGGGATGGCCGGGTCGGCACCTTAAAATGAAAAAAGAAAAAAAAGAAAATTAAAACCAGTGCCTACCCGGCCGGTCAGCGCTTGGGGGAAGGAGCACCGACCTGGCCCCAGGGGTGGCCGGGTTGGCACCCTAAAATGAAAAACAATATATTAAAAATAAAACAAAAAACAAACAAAAAAGCCCCACACTACGGCTGTAGCACAGGCAGAACCCAGAAGTAAAAAATAAAATAAAATAAAAATAAAATAAAATAAAAGGATCGCTCCACTACTACTGCCGCCGCCCAGTAAGATGATGAGGATGATGATGTGGATGATAAGGATAAGGATGCTGCCAGTCCAGTTTGTGCAATTGCAACGTCTGTGGGTTTTAAATTTTTTTAAAATTGATTAAATTGCACAAAGCGGGGAAAAACGAATAACAAATCAACAATCCAACAAAATGATTTTTTTCTTTTAAAAATGTTAAAAACAAAATGAACCAAACCAAACCCTAAAACGAAAGGAACCAAAACGAATCACCATATTTTCGGTTCGTGCCCATCTCTACTGCTGTTTCATATATTTGTTGAACAGCCAGGAGGATGTGGTCTGAATAGGAATTTCCCATCGTCACCTTTTGATATAGTCTCTGCAAGAAATACCGGACAACTAGTATAACTGTGTCTCCATATTATTGGCTTAAAGCTAAGCAGACCTGGTTCAGAGGAACAAGGCCTTATCCTAAGGGCCACAATAGATAGTTCTTTGGAGAGAAAAAGCCACAGCCTCGCAGGCTACATCAGCAGCAGTATCCCTGGCCCAGCGCTGGGAATAGATTCAGTTCATCGGGTACAGGACCTGAGGGTCCAACCCCACATTCCACCCTTCAGTGCCGACTATCATCCTTCACCCAAACAGCAAGGCTTGGGGGTGGTGGAATTCTTTTTTTCCAACCCCACCTTGTCTGGAGTCACATGTATTTTCTGGTATTTTGATTTTTAAGTTTGTTTCCCAAACTATCCTAGATCCTGCATTACTATCATAAATTTTCTCCAAAATATTTTTATAAATTAGTGAAACTAACCCCCTTTTCTCCTTGTTACTACCTGTGCAATAGTTTTCAAAATCTGTTAATGGTCTATTTAATTCTAATTTCTTATATAATTGGTTTGCGATGCTTCCTATTTGGAAAGCTAGCAACCAATTATCTGTTCCTCCTTTATTTATTTCTTGTATCTGTTTAATTGTAATTGGTTTTCCTTGTACAAACAGATCCTTTATTCTATAGACTCCAATGTTCTTCCAACGTTCTATTTGAAGATTTTGATTCTTAGGTTTTAATTGTGGATGTTCTGAACAAGGACATAAAGGGGATATTGGTGAAGCAAAGATTTTCATATGTTTCCTTTTCTCATAGCTTCATCAGTAACCCCATTTGCCCCACAGAACAGCTGGAAAGGACAGTAGCCCAGTATTGGTCCAGGACAGTGAGATTCAGGGAGGGCTTTCTGAGGAAAGGCCTGGCCATCCCTTCTTTTAGGCAGACGGGAACTTTTTGCTTGCTGCAGAGACATTTTTGATTGCACCTTCTCCACACAGCCATTGTGTCGGCCCTGCGAGTGCAAAGGAAGTTATCTGCGTGCGCAGAAACCACTGCCATATTTTCTGTGGCTGATTTCACTGCCAGACGGGTAGGCCCTCAACCACCCAAGTTCATAATCAGCATATATCCTGACTGAAATAATGATACAGTGCTGCAAGATGCTGATGGAAGATAAGGTTGGGCGAGGCACGCTCTGAATTCGGAAACCTTTTTACAGTTGCAAAATGTCTTTGAGAGGAAACTGGACTGGAGTAGCACCAAAAAGCAAACATTTCAGCATTTTATCATTTTTTACTGAAATGAGAAATAAGAGAGGCCAAGTTGGCTTAATGCCCCTGGAAGTAGGGCCTGATGCTGCCTCCATCTGATTGCGATTCTCTCATTCTTACACTGAAGGCCCAGCTTTAAGTAATGTTGATTGCTTACTTTGAAATCTGTTTTCCTTTCCATCTTGAGAAACAACAACCTTTAAGGGAATGTTTACTTTTGGAATATGGTATCCCTATAAATAGGGGCATGGTGGCTCAGCAGGCTAGAGACTGAAAACTGGTGGCTACAAAGTCGGCAGCTCAGCAGTTCGAATCCGGGCTGCCTGCCAACCTAGCAATTCGAAAGTATGTAAATGCAAGTAGATTTATTTATTTATTTATTTATTTATTTATTTATTTATTTATTTATTTATTTATTTCCCAAAGGAAATAGTAAACAACAAAAAGAGGAAAGAAAAAGAAAACAAGCCAGCAACAGGCAAAGAACAATAAACAACAAATCACAAAAAGCATGAGACAAACATTAGAAATCACTTAAACAGCCACGTTTACAAAGCTTTCTTGAAGGCTGTAAGGGACTGAGCCAGGCGGATCTTGCTGGGCAGTTTGTTCCAAATAGTTGGGCCTACCACCAAGAAGGCCTGGTTGCATGTCACAATCTTGCGGGCCTCCCTTGGGGTGGCCACCTGAAGCGAGAAGGCCAGTGAGACTCCGGTGGGTCCGGCCAGCTCTGAGTTTTGGGAGATATGCTCTGTCAGATATTCAGGTGCCAAGCCATGGAGGGTTTTGTAAACCAAAACCAACACATTGAACCTTATTTGAGAGGCAAATGCAGGCGGGACAGAATTGGGGTGATACGGTCATATCTGCCTGCACCAACCACCCAATCTGGCCGCCACATTCTGCACCCACTGCAGTCACCAAACAAGGTTCAAGGGAAGCCCCATGTAAAGAGTGTTGCAATAATCTATCCTCGACATGACCAGCACCTGCACAACCATCCTCAGGGAATCCCCATCAAGGTATGGGAGAATCTGGGCGATAAGCCTAAGATGGTAAAAGGCTGACCTGGTCATCGCTGCCACCTGGGATTCCAGGGACAGTTCCAGATCCAGGACAATGCCCAGACTCCTCACTCTTTCAGCCAGCTGGAGGGCAGACCCACCCAGACTGGGAAGAGGGTCACTGTACCCCCCCCCGAAGAACAGAACCTCAGTTTTCTCAGGGTTGAGCTTGAGCCTGTTAGTCTTGGCTCACTCCAGACCTATGGCCATTCAGCAATCAAGGGTCTGGGTGGCCTCCATTGCAGAGGTGGAAAAGGAGATATAAAGCTGCGTGTCATCAGTGTACTGATGACAGCAGACCCCCAAACTCCGAATGACCTCAGCCAGCGGCCTCATATACATATTAAAGGGCATGGGGGAGATCGCCAATCCCTGAAGCACCCCACAAGAGAGTGTCGAGGGAGACAACAAGTCTCCCTCCAGACTCACTCGCTGGGCTCAGTCCTTGAGGAAGGAGTGGAGCCAGCACAAGGCTGAGCCCCCAATCCCCACCTCAGAGAGCCTGCCCAGGAGGATACCATGGTTTACAGTATCAAAGATCAAGAAGGACCAACAGGGTAGAGAAACCCGTCAGTCCTCCTCAATATGTCATCATTAGAGATGGGCACGAAACGAACAATGTTTTGTTTCCATTTTCGTTTTTTCGTTTCATTACGCAATGAAACGACAAATGAATTTTGTCTCTAAAATGAAACGAAACGAACAGAAACACCAGAAATTTTGTCGTCCGTTTCGTTTTTGTTACGGCAATACATTGAACTGCTTTAAATGCTTAAAAAAATCACAAAAATTGAAATAAATGGTAACGAAATGGTAATGAAACGAACGGAAAACGAAAATGAATTTTTTGCAAAAATTCACAAAAATGGAAACGAACTGAAACAGACCCCCTAAACAACAAACGACAAACAAAACGCCATTTTTTTATTCGTGCCCATCTCTAGTCATCATGTGATGTGACCAGGGCAGTCTCAGTTCCATGATGCAGCCTAAACCCGGACTGGAAGGGATCCAGGACAAGGTCTTCCTCCAGGAACGACTGGAGCCACATGGTGGCAAATTGCTCCCCCACCTTGCCCAAAAAGGAAACACTGACTATGGGACGATAATTGGACGTGTCATCCACAGACAGGCCAGGTCTTTTAAGAATGGGCTTAACCGCTGTCTTATTTAACCACTTATTTAACCAATAAGTACTTTGCCAGGTGATTGTCTTCATGCAGCCCATGCTTTCAGTTTTAGACGGCTAATCCCCTTTCTTTGGCATTTCTGTTTTTAGCTATACTTCAGGTAGACGTCTGAGCACTTGAGGGTGAGGGAGGCTTATTTGGAAGAGGAAGAGGCTTTCCGTATGCTGAGGGTGATGACCACACTTGCTAGGAAGGACTAATGTTTGTTCATGTGGAGGAGAAGGGGCCGTATCTCCAAATTTCACCACTGCCAACTGTTCATTCGTGAGACACTCCTCTTTTTTCTTCTTTACATGTTTTGCAAAGTAAAGCTGGCGCTGTTAAAAATTATTATTCAATTGGGATCTGAATCAAAAATTTGGGTGAAAAATGTCCCTACTTTGAGATCCAGAGCTGGCCCAATCATTAGGCAGTGAAGTGACTGCCAGAGGCAGCAGGTGTTGAGGGACTAGAGTTGAGGGACAACTGAGATAGGAGCTCAGTTGTTTCTCCCATATCACCCTTGCTATTCCACTTCCTGGGCCACATAGCTGGTCCTACACCTCTAAAACTGCCCTGATTCCCTCAGGTATGATGCAGAACCTTATGCCCTGGGCCTGTGTGTAGTGTGGTTCAACCTCCAGTCTAGCCATCTTCTAGCCATCTTCTCTACATGGAGTGGAGGAAGGGCTTTGGCCCTCTGATAGCAAGGCATCATGAGCCATCAGTGTCCCCCATGACACTCCATCACCATCCCTTCTCTTCAGTTTTTCCTTCCCTCAGTTCAATACTCATACAGTACATTGTGGGTTAGACCCAAAGATGCCTTTTCATAAGCAGAGGCCTCTTTCATAAGTAGTAGAGCTTCCTCCTACCTAACCTAAGATTTAGAGATGTGGATTCTTATTTGAATGATTCTCAGCTCATGCATTCCTCCCCTTCGCTTCCTCTAGTCATGGGTATAAGAAATCTCACAAAGTTCTCTCCCTGCCTTTATCACATTAAAGCCAATTTTGTGTGCTTGCCATGTGTTGGAAAGAAATTTAACATAATGCTAAAGATTGCATGACACATAGGTTTACTTATAGTACTGACATATGTCTAAATTTTTCAACTGTGCAACATTGTGCAAAATTCTGACAGAAAGAAAGAAAGGAAGGAAGGAAGGAAGGAAGGAAGGAAGAAAGAAAGAATGTATGAATGAATGAATGAATCCAGGATAGAAGAGGAAAGAAAATATCTGTGCCGCCACCACTGTTTTGATTCTCAGATCCTTTATTTTCCATTTTAGGAAACATCCACTAGCATGCATCATATGTGACCCAATTACTTTCTGTACTGACAGATTCAGTAATATCTTCAAAGATAGACTAAGAGCCTCGTGGTGCAGTGGTTAAATGCCTGTACTGCAGGTAAAACTGTGCTCACGACCTGGGTTCAATCCCTGGTAGCAGGCTCAAGGTACACTCAGCCTTCCATCCTTCCGAGGTCGGTAAAATGAGTACCCAGCTTGCTGGGGGGGGGAATGTGTAGCCTGCACACTGTAATTAAAATTGTAAACCGCTCAGAGACGACTTGTAGTGGTATGGGGCGGTATATAAGCAGAACACTTTGCTTTACTTTGCTTTGCTTTAAACCTAAACCCACATTCAGTTTTTCCCTTTAGGCCTAACATAATCTGAAGTAATAAGACTTTGAAAACATGAATTAGATCTTTTCCCTAAACCTCTGCAATAAAGTTCATAAATAGCTTATAATTGTGAACTTTACCATTGTTTATTAATTGCTCAGATTAAAAACCCTCAAAAAGAGAATTCAGTTTGAGCAAAATCGACAACAGAGCCTGTGACACTTGAAAGACTAACAAGTTTACTACAGCACAAGATTTTTTAAAGAATTTTTTAGAATGGAATTTATTGTCATTGTATAAAATACAATGATATTAAAAAGTGCCATCCAGTCAGCTGATTCACACACCCCATTATAAAAATCCAAGACATAAAAGATACCATTTAAGAACAAACATCCATGCACATACTCCTACATTCACACGCAGAACATCACTTGTACTCATTTAAAACTGACATAAAACCAAACATGCACACACAGCCCTACACTCTCTCACCTGACAGCATTCATACCCAATTCATAAAAACTACAATTTAAACAACAACAACAACACACACAGTCCTCCATACAATATACATGTTACACATTCAACACTGATATTACCCATCAACGTAATTTTTAACAAAATTTAGCATGATTAATGCTATTGGGTAAAAACTGTTCCTGAATCTTTCTGTCCTTGTTCTAATATATCTACAGTATATACCTTCTTCCTGATGACAACAGTACAGAGAATGTCCAGGATGTGAAATGTCTCCTATAATATTCTGTACTAAAATGTATGTTGATGTTAATTTGGCTTTGATTTTTGTTTTTCTATTTATTGTTGTTGTATACTATGTTGCTGTATTTTTATGATCTTGTACACCACTCAGAGTAGCCTATGGGCCAGATGGTTTGTGGTTTAGAAATCAATCAATCAATCAATCATATAAATAAATAAATAAATAAATAAATAAATAAATAAATAAATAAATAAATACATACATACATACATACATACATACATACATACATACATACATACATACATACTCTCTTTGGACATATAGGTGGTTACTTCACATCCTACTTCGTTCCGTGATTATGTTCGATCCATGACAGCGTTGTTCGTGGTAACGTGGTTTTTGTCCCTGTTCAATCCCTGTTTTCATTTACCCAGGGACATGATTATTTGTCTCGTGACAACTGTTACTTCACGTCCTTGTTTCGTGACAACTATTGGATTTCCCTGGCTTCGTTTAGCTTTTTTTTTATTGTCAGACTTCCGTTTTTCGATATTTCAAATCCCTGCTGTGGGCACGCGGGCTGTTCGCCGCTCACCACTTGTTGCGGGTGAGCGGCGGCGGCAGCGTGGGCAGTGGGCAAGACACCCTCGCCCTGAACTCAGCAGTCTGCGGGCTGGCAGGCAAGGAGGCAAGGAGAGCTCAGCCTCGCCTCCGGGACCCGAGGAGGATGGACCTACGCCTGACCGTGGCTCTCCGCCTGTCCCTTCAAGAGCCACCTTCTCCTGCAAGGACAGGCGGGCAGCCGAGCCTGGCCTGGCACAGAAGTTCCAGTCGGCTTTCTCGGTTGTTGGAGTATTCCTAGAGTGAAAGGGGGAAACAGCCATGGCCGTTACTTCACGTCCCTTGTCTCGGAACAGGAACCAGGAACAAAGCATGACAAGAGAATTCCCCAGCCCAGGGGCAGATACGGCTCATCACGCTCTGTTCCCGGTTCAGGGTGCGTGGTCGGGACGAGATTCTGCTGTCACGCTATGGACGTGAAGTAACCTTTTTTTGTACCGGTCCCAAGCGGGACAGCAAAGAGGGATGAGAAGGACGTGAAGTAACGGCTATAGATGTTATCCCTCACGACAAACAGGACAATTAATTTTCTGCCAGTAATTTCAGCAAAGGGATACCCTGTGGGGTGCCATGGATAGAGTTGACAGACTACCTAGGTGGCATTGGTTCAAATCCCCACTTAGCCATGGAAAGCCATTGAGGGTATGGATCTGGTATAAACCACTCCTTAAATACTCACTTCGGACAGCCCTATCAGGGTCGCTTTAAGTCGGTTCCAACTTGATGACACACAAAAAATGTCAGCAAGATTCCTGATTGTACTCGGCTGCGAGTGGAGAGAGAAAGAAAAAGAAGAAGAATCCCATGTCAATCTTTTTGAAGTAAGTGGCACTCTTTTTATCAGTTTCGTAGCCACAAAAGATACAGTCATCTGACAGTCTTTAACACTAGGCATTAGCAGACATGGCAATATTCTGCTTCCCGAAATCTTATCCTGTTAGTCTTTAAAGCACCCCAAGATCTGCTGTTTGTTTTGCTTGAAGGGTCTGTAATCTGAGCAATTAATAAGCAGCTATTTTGCCTGCTATGTGTGGATGCTCTCTACAGCATACAAAAGAAACCTTTTAGATAAAGCGGCTACTGTTTGTGGAGGCGGGGGGGGGCAGTATTTCAAAAGCAGTGGAGGGGTGGCGGGAGACACCTAACACTAGAATGGATTGTGATGTGATGGGAAAAGATTTGGAATCCAGGTTGCAAATGTTGTGTAGCTGGGGGGGGGGGAGGGACCAAGCATTGCTCACCAGCCTTCACTGGACACTCAGTGCTTTATTCTCTGCCCTTTGGACACGACCAGCTGCCTTTCAAGCTTCTGTTAGAAGTCATTCTGGCATCAAGCTGTAACAGGCACCAAAGCCCATTCTGCTGACTAGCCAGATTCCCTACCTCACCCGGCCATTCCAAAGCCTAACGAGCCTCCTTTCACTTCTCTTCCTTTCACATTTGGGTTTCTCCTTCCAAAATTTCACCTTCCTGCCTCCATGGGCAGCTTACGGCTTCATTGGATTGTTACCTATATGAGAATTGTACCATTTATGTTGTTCAACGTGATAGATCGGGGTCCTCAAAGTTTTCAAACAATGGGCCAGTCCACCACCACCCCAGACACCACTGGGGGCTGGACTACAGTCCAAAAAACCCGGCCAACGTGGGGAAAAGGGGGAGGGAGGAGCAAGTGGGTGGAGCCCCCACACACAATTGGCCCATGAACAGTGCGTCTCGGGGGGCCCCAGCAATGCCTCCTGCTCTGGATCGCCTCCCTGAGGTGCCGCTGCTGAGATACCTCTGCTGCGCCTCTTCCTCCTCCTCCTCCTCCTCCTACAATGGCAGCGGCTGGAGCAGCTCTCCTTCCTTCCTTCCTTCATTGTGTTGGGAAGGAGGTGGCAGACCAGGCAAATTCAGGCCAATCATCACCTTCTGGGTGGCCACTCAGGGTGAGGAACAGCAGCCACAGCAAGGCTGGTGCCACTGCGCATGGATCCAGCCATGCGCCCTGGCCATCATGCCCTCGCTGCGTCCTGGAAGGAAAGCTGCCTCCTCTCTTGGCCTGGCCCAGCCCAGCCTGACTTGATACCCTGCAAATGAGGGAGGGAGGGAGCAAGGGCTGGGAAGGAAGGAGGGGAGGCAGGAAGGCCTGCCCAAAGCCACCCAAAGCCTGCTCACTGGCCAGGCCCAGCCAGGCTGCGGTGCTCTCTTGGCTCACCAGCCCACCCATCACCAACCGGGGACAAATGCAGCCCCTCCAGCCTCCCAAGAACCAGGCCCAGGCCAAAGTTGGTCTTCCTTTCCCTTCTCTTCTTTCTCCACCACACCTCCCCCTCGCTGATCTCTAACCTGGTGGTGGTGGCAACGGCCTCAGCCTCTGGCCATGGCTGGGCTCCCTCTCTCCTCCCTCGCTCCATGGAGCAAGGCAGCCGCTTGAAGGGGGCTAAGTGGGCGGGAAGTAACTCCATTTCCCCCTTGGTCATCCACTATCCATCCCTTTGTTGGTCCACTGCGGGAGACACCTAACACTGCCGTGGATGCTCCGCCTCCGCCTGCCCCTTTCCTTCCTCACAACCACAATAACACAGGCAGCAGCCACAGGCAGGTGGGGTAGAGGAGGGGCAGGGGCAGGGCCATGGAGTGAGTGGGAGACCTTGCCGCAGCCCTCCCATTTTAAATTGCCCCACTCAGCTGCAGCTAGTGCCCCAACCATCTGGGCGGTGGTGGAGGGAGCAGGGGACCTTGCCGTGGCCCTCCCACTTTGAACTGCCCCACTAGCCAGCATGCCGATCATCTGGGCGGTGGGTGGGGGGAGTAGGGGAAGCGATATAGCCCACCGCTTTGAACTTCCTCAGCAATAGAAGCAGCTGCGGAGGCTGGCTTGCTCGCGAAGCAGAGGGTAGGTGGGGGGGGTCTGCAGTTGGTCCCAGGGGCTGGATTCAGGACCCTGGGGGGCCACATCCAGCCCTTGGACCGGAGTTTGAGGACCCCTGCGATAGATAGATAGATAGATAGATAGATAGATAGATAGATAGATAGATAGATAGATAGATAGATAGATAGATAGATAGATAGATAGATAGATGTTCCAGATGGTAATGTCACCAAAACAAGTAGGGGACAGATGCCATCTGGGACGTAGGTTTCCAAAGCACAAGTCAAGAGGACTTCAAAGTCACCCCTAAGAAAAGCTTTGGTAGTTTCAGAAGGGAAATTTCTGCACAGCAGAATATTAACAGAGCCTGTATTCTGTCCTATGTACCCGCCTTCAGATAACTGATAAATAATGAAGTGCCATTGAGTCAGTTCTGACTCATGGTAGTGTTTTTTCAGATTTTTCTAAGTATTGAGTACACAGAACTGATTTACCATCTCCTCCTTAATGGGGGGCTCTGGTATTGTGGGTTTTCCCCCTCAGACTGTCTCTTCTCCCTGGAGGCAGAGTGGGTGAACTGAATGCCAAGCCACCCAGCTCAGGGTGTGGCCACACTACGGAAATGAATCAGGAGCTGGGCCAGGGTATATCTGAAGTCAGCTAAAAGTTATGTAGTTTTGTGCACCCTCCAAGGATAAGTTTTATTCTGGTTGTAAGTTGTATGGTGTATCATTAGACAGAAACACATACAAGGGATTTGAAAAAAATCAGATTTATTTTTTTTTAAATTTATACCTCACCCATCTAGTGGACAAGCTACTATTCTGCACAGCTTCTAAGAAAATTAAATATATACCGTGGACCCTTGTATAACAAACGGTTTGTATAACATAAAATTTGTACAACATAAAATTCCGGAGATAGGGGAAATTTACTTAATATAATCGCCTATGGGGAGAATTTGTACAACATAAAAATGGGAACACTCTGTTTTCAATGATTTCCTATGGGAAATTTGTATAAAGGAAAATTTGCTTAACATAATTTCATTTGGAATGAATTAATTCCTTTATACAAGGTACCACTGTCTATACAAACAACATTGAAATAATAAACATACAGAAGCAGAAACCCATTCTACACCTCCCAAGTTTAACAAGAGACCTTTGGGTAGTGGGCGGCATATAAATTGTATAAATAAATAAATAAATAAATACATACATACATACATACATACATACATACATACATACATACATACATACATACATACATACTGTATTCCAGCGCTCAAGATGGTGAATGACAGGGTTGTCAAAAATTGCCTCAAAATTAAAATTAAAAAGGGAGGAGGTTTCCAAAGGCCTGGGAAAAGAGCCAGATTGTCGTTTGGTTTCAAAAGCTCAGGAAGGTGGTGTCCCAATGTAACTCCACAGGAAGGGAGATCCAAAGCGGGTGTGTTTGGTGGCTACATGGAAAAGGGCCTTCTCGGTCACTGCTCCTAGACTCTGCAGTTCCCCCCACAGGAGGCTAAGCTGGCCCCATCTTTGCTGTCCTTCTGCAAGCAGGCAAGCAGATGCTCAGCTCCCCTTAGTAGAAACAATAGGAGCAGAGGTTGGGGTGGAAGACTGGAGGAGTGAAGTGAGGGAGCAAGCTAAAAGAATGTCACAAGAGACAGGCTTCCTCTCCTCTCCTCCTCTGAAATAAATAAATAATTCTGGATGGGTTGTGAGTTGTTGTTTTAATCCCAACAGATGGGTATTCAATTTGCCTGGTTAGCTGTGCATATTAGACATGGGCACGACCAGAAAAAATGATATTTTGAGTTTTCATTTGTCGGAACAGGTCCATTTCGGGTAGTTTCCGTTTGTCGCGAAATTTTTCAAAAATTTGTCGTTTCCGTTTGTAGTTTGCCATTTCCACCGCGATTTGACTTCCCAGAGCAATCAGGGCCGGCGCTAGGTGTTTTTGCGCCCTAGGCAGCAGGCGGGGTGGGGGTGGGCGATGGGGGGAGGTGCGGGTGGGCGGTGGTGGTGGGGGGCCATGGGCGGGCGGTGGCCGCGGGTGGGCGAGTGGGCGGGCGGCGGCGCAGGCCACAGGCGGGTGGCGGCGTGGGTGGACAGGCGAGTGGGCAGTTAGGATATCACTTAGGATAGAGGTTCTGTTCTTGGCTTGCACCCCAAATTTTTCTTTTTTTGGTTCAAGTTCGAGTTCTGATGGCTTAATTATTGTTACCGTTTCCGTTACGTAACGGAAACGATAACCGAAAACTAGAAATGACAATTTCACTGAGTCGTGCCCATGTCTAGTGCATGTGCAACTATGCACCACCATCCCAGCCCCAGGGCCAGCCAGCACATCCCTAGTTTGGTGTCTATGAAATGGACAGTCTTTCATGCGTTATTCTGCTAAAGATGAGGTCTGACCTTTGAAGTTCAAAGCCTTCCTCTGCTTTGTGCTCAGTCCCCTGGCCAGGTTAAAGTGTCTCTGGGTTTGATCAGAGTTCCTTTTTGTGAAAGATATTTCTGGCCACTGGCCTGCGGGGTCCCTCAAGCCTCTGCTTTGTCCCCTGTGCTCTTTTGGTGTCACCAGCATGTGGATGATACCCGACCCTATTTCTCCTTTCCATTGGATGTCAAGGAAGTTGTCTCAGGGCGTTTATACACAACCCCTAAACTCCAGGGCAAATGGCTCCCAGCTCCGGAGCTTAAAAATGTTTGCCCACCAGCTCTGGAGTTTACAGGAAATTAAGTGCGACCACACCCACTTTAGCGCGTCCCAGCGCAGCTTTCAGGTACCTGCTCTTTGGAGGTGAAAATTATTTGATCCGGTGTAACGATAGTGAGTGCGGGGCTCTCCTCGCTTCTGTTTGTTGTTGTTTTGGCTACTTTAAGAGCTACTTTACAGAGAGCGAGAGCCAGAACGAGAGGTGAGCGAGAGGTGAGGCACGATCTTTTTTCCTTTTTTCTCCCTCCCCTCACGCAGCCAGCAGCCAGGAAATGCGGAGGGGTGGGGAAGCAGGAAGAGCGACAAGCCCCTAAGATCTCTGGTCTGAATTTAAGTGGCCAGCGGATCTTAGGGGTTGTGTAAAAGCGCCCTCAGTGAAAGGAAATCAAAGCCAGCAGCTGTGGAGCGCCAAAAGCTAAAACAGCCCACTGCTCCTTGCGCTAAGCCAGAAACATATTGACAGCAAGTCCTTTTCTTTCAGAACAAGCGTCCAATGGTTTTTGAAAGGTACTCCCACGAGCAGTGCATCTGCTCCATATCCCACTTGCAGTAGCAGCCACATCATCTATAAGGGCAGCTCCAGGGAGAGTGCATTGTAGTTGTCTAACAAGGACATTGCCAGTGTTTGTACTATCATAGCCAGGTGGTCCCTATCCAGGAATAACCATAGCTAAAGGCACTCTCATCCCCTGAGTTCACCCAGACATCCAGTGACACTGCTGGATCCAGGATTATTCCCACCTGCTCCCCCTTTCAGAACCAGTTGCCTGCTCAGCTCTAAGACTATAAGAACCATGAGTCAACAGAGGTTCCATCTTATAGGATTCCGTTCATTGGTCCTCATCCAACACATTATACCATCAAGATAAGGTTTAGTAGCTGCAAAGAAAGCCTCAGCTGAATCCAACAACAAGGCCAGTAATCGTGGAAAGCCCAGGGGGAGTGGAGAGTGGTGGGGTACCAAAAGAGGGTTAACATTTAGAAACTGAGATCCTCTCTTTGGCTTCTACTTAGGTTCTTAAGTATTCCTTTTTTCCTTGCAATCTCACTAGTATGTCCTTTGTGGAATGAGCATTTGCAAACCAATCAAGTTCACATAGAAGTCCTGTTGCATATGACCAGCCCTTGCATACGACATTTTGTGAACAACCGGAATACTGTCCACAAATACCCAATATGCCCGCATTAATATATGATACATTTTTGGAGTAGGAATGCTCATGACAACAGTACCTAACTGCACACACACCCTCCCCAAATAATGCAAGTGTTGTGCATATTCCTAGCCATCAACTCCTTCTTGCACCTTTCAGTTTAACCTGGAGTAGGTATTGTGTAAAAGCAAATGCTCAGAACTGCCCCAAATTAGGCAACCCCCAAAATATTTTGCATGACACAAATAGCTCCCAGCCATACAATCATGCTGGGAAACATGTTCTCCCCCCCCCACACACACACACTCTTCCCCAGCTACTGCTCAGCTAAACAGGAACAGGCAAAGACTTCATGGTCCTTGCTAGTCCAAAAGCTCTGGATCCATCACTCCCTCGCTCAGCTATTAAGTTTTGAGGACACCTGGTCCCTAGTGATACATTATTTTCAAACTTGTATACTGCGCCTATTTCCCAAACGGGAACTCTGGGTGGTTTACACAATATTAAAAACAATAGCATCTACAACAAACAAAACAAAACAATACGTGCTGATTCCAAGAGACAGGACCAGATTCCAAGAGATCGGAGGACCAAAGGATGCATGAAACAGGCATGTGTCTTCTGCTCTTCTGATCCTTTTACCTCTCTAAAATCAGTGCAAGGTGGACCTTGTAAATTAATGACATCATCCTCACTAATTCTGATTGTTAGTCGGGAACATTTCCTTCTGGTTTGCCCTGCCTGTTACCATTTCTCATTCTTTACAGTGCAAACAAAGGGAGGGTAATTCCAATTCCAGATTTTAAGAGCGTCATGGCCTTTGGCCTTTGTGGTGAATCAAGTGTCCAGATACGTCTGACACCGAAGCAGATCCTGTCCTGTTTCTCCTCATCTTTAAAACAGGATATACGTGAAGCTTGGGTTCTGCACTTTGTGCTTTTGACATCTGTCAGCTTCACTCTCTTTCCAAGGACAGCTGATGTGAGACTCAGGGCCAGTTAATTTCTTTCAAGTTGTGGCGGGGCCGTTGGTGGCAGCCGCCGGCCCAGCAGAGAAATGTACTCACCTGGAATGTGAAAGTGAAGATGAAAACACACACACACACACACACACACACACACACACACACACACACACACACACACACACACACACACACACACCCCCCCCCTTTCAGTGTGGAAAACACATGTGAATAGACATGGCATGGTTTTGCAGACTGAACGCTCTGATGTCATGGTGCCCGTCTCCTCCGCTGGCTGAGGAAAGGATGTGTAATGGCAGAGTGCATCAAAAGAGCTTTCCTTTAAACCTAGCTTTTGTGGAGAAGCACTCGGGAAGGGGGTGACAGGGCTGGAACCACTGTCTCATCGGTCAGTTTATTTCACTCCTCGCTGCGACTTCACCAGACTGTTGGTAAACAGAATGCATAAGGAGTCTCTCATACACACAGTCGGCTCACTCGGTTAATAACGGAGATTGACCCAGCCTGCCCAGCCTCACACTTAACACAAGTGGGGGCCCTGGCCTCCCTAAGGGGCATGGAAGGGGGCTGGCTTCATGGAATGGGGAAAAACATGCAAATGGCAGAGACTCACTGAAGCTTCCAGAGGGACCTTGCTCTGCTCGTCCTGCCACACCTCCGGCAGATACCACACTTAAACCACATTTTTCTGTTAACGGTTCTGTCTTAAATACCACAGGAGCAGGGTGTTTTACAAGTTGCAATTTGCATTTTGCATGTATGCACACAGTAGCTATTTTGGAATACGACTGCTGATTTGCTTCCAAGACCCGGTGTTATCTTAAGATTGGTATCTCTCAGCTTTGTTTTGTATCTGAAACACGCTGGGGAGGGGAGGGAAGAAGGGGGGCAGATGCAACATATGACGGCCAACAACACATACATACCTGAGCACCCTGAGGAAAAGAAAACAGCAGACCTCTCCTTCCTTCCCTCTAGACTCAGTGATGGGGAAAGAAAGTAATAAAGGAAAGGTTCTCATTAGAGATCAGTACAGCAGAGCTCTGAGAACTAGCATCCATTTTGAAAATATTGGTGGGACACCAATACTGTAGGCTGAGAGTGCCTTTAGCTATGACCACACACACACACACACACACACACACACACACACACACACACATGTGCACATGTGCACATGCACCCACACACACACAAAATCCCATGGGATGGGTGGGGACATCTCAGCAGGAACTCTTTTTGCTCCCTCCCAGGACAACAGGCAACATCTGTGGAAAGTGGGCAGTGAGGATCTCAGCAATCTTCTGAATGTCGAAAGCTCTTTTATAAGCTGCCTTAGAACAGCTGGCAAGCTGCAGCTCTGAGTCAGGGAGCAATACGATCGACAGTGGCTTATTTACGATTGAGAGAGAGGGGGGAAACAAAGTGACTCCAGCAAGAGGACTTTTTCTGAGGGCCTCGCAAGTTTCAAAGAACAGACTGAAAATGAATGGCCCACCCCACCCCCACCCCGCTGGCCGGCCAGCCACCATTCAGTATTTTATGGGGCTAAACATCTTTTATTTTGACCCTGCTGCCCCAAACACAGCCACGACACATTGGCATTTCATTTTGGCAAGTGTCTTGAGCCGTGGCTACTAGAAGCAGAAACTTGCCAACCACAGCTGCCCTGGGGTGAGACGGTGCTCCCAATGAGATCCCCTTGTGAAGCAAGGACCAGAGCGTCAGTCAAGTGTGTTTAGACAAGGCAGAACCTACAGCAACAAGGTGCTGGGAGAGTGGAACTGCCTTTTAAAGCAGGTACTTGGGCTTAAAACGAAGCCAACGGCAAGAAGAGGAAGCTGATGCCATCTGCTTGACTACCTTCTTTGGATACCGGCAACTCAGTGGCACTTGGCCTTGCCGAATAACACATCTCTGCTCCTCCCTGGCTGCCGGGCTTGGGGGCCTGGGAGCCAACAGGAACAGGAGGCCCTTTGACGTTGTCACCGCTTCCTTGGCACCTTCCCTCAGTTGCCACCACCGAAAGTTCAAAAGTTTGACGAGGATAGTGTCACCCGGTGAATTCTACATCATGTTCAAGAAAGATGGCAGATGATAAAGGGCAACAGAATCCCCAAAGCAAAAAGAGAGAGCTCTCTTTCATGTCTTCTCGAGTTCCATATAAATGCTGCTCCATTTCCTGAGAGGAGAATTCCCCCCCAATATATATCTATATCTATATCTATATCTATATCTATATCTATAGATATAGATATAGATATAGATATAGATATATAGATATAGATATAGATAGATATAGATATAGATATAGATATATAGATGTTTTCGTAGATTTTTTCGTAGATATATAGATATATATATAGATATAGATAGATAGATAGATAGATAGATAGATAGATAGATAGATATAGATATATAAATACTTGCTTATTATTATTATTATTATTATTATTATTATTATTATTATTATTATTATTATTATTATTATTATTATTATTATTAATCCACAGATATTAAGAGCTTCAAGTGGGTATCATGTCAACCCCTGGGATTATAAGAGTCAAACATATAGGACTATGCAACTATTTTTGTGCCCTCCTTGTTCCTAAAGCATAGTAGCTAAAGGATGGCAGCATTTTTAAAAGTTAATTCATTGTTAACTGATCTGGAATTTGTAGTTGCGGGGGGAGAACCTGTGCTAGGATCATCAGCCAAGTAGCCTATGGCTCAGTGGAATCCCTTTAGGGATTTCAGGCAGACATATTGTTCTAGCCATGGCATCAATGGGAGCAATTATGCGCACATGACGTTATCTAAGCACCTTGCTGCTTTTGCTGAATCTCATGCTTGGGCTGCTTCAGTTTGCAATGCGGTCATTGTTATCATTACCATCATGATTGCCTGTCTTTTGACTGTTGTTCTAAGGATTGGTTCACCATTTCAGAATTCCACCGTTTATCATTTTACGGCTGACATCCTGTTACCCGTCTCTGCATGCGTGACAGGAATGGCGTCATCAGCGCTGGCCAATTGCCACTGACTAAAGCCTGCCTTGAATGATGTCCAGGTGCATGCGACCCATACATAGCACAACAAAGTCACAAGTATCCCAAAATCTCCAGAGGAAGCCTCAAATCAGTGGCAATTAGTTCCTGCTGATGATGACACCATTCCCATGGAGATGCACACCAGGATTTACATCTGATCTTGCCTGATTTCGGAAGCTAAGCAGGGTCAGCCCTGGTTAGTACTTGGATGGGAGACCACCAGGGAATACCAATGGCTGTAGGCGCCTGGAGTAGGAACTGGCTAGCCACTCCAGGATTCCTGCCAAGAAAACTCCATGGACATGGGGTCACAAAGAGTCAGTCATGACTGTAATGACACCACACACACATTTCATCTTGCATTCTTCTTATGGTCTATACAAATAATGACCTATATTAAACAATAAATAAAGGAAACAGATGGGAATATGTGCACATGAATTGTACCCAGTGATGGTATTGCACTAGAACAGTGGTGTCCAAACTTTGGCCCTCCAGATGTTTTGGACCACAACTCCCACAGTCGTTTGTCATTGGCAATACAGGGTTGGAATTCTGGGAGCTGTGGTCCAAAACATTTGGAGGGTTGAAGTTTGGACACCCCTGCGAAGAAAGTGCTTCCGTTTATGTAAAGGAGAGTGCATGGCAAACATATTAGTGCCATAATTACCCCGCTGGGGGGCAGGGGGGGAATTCCCTGTCCTTGAGCAGCACATTTTCCCTGGGGGTGAAAAAGGTGTTCAAGGGAGGCCATTTTTCCTGACTGGTCCATCAGTTCAATGCAAACTTCCCCCAAACCGTACCATTCAGCACAGTTCTCACACACAAACCAGCTTCCCCTCATGGTATTAATCTTGGCACCTGTTGCGTGTTTCTGGCATGTCCTTTAAAACGTCCTTGCTTTTGTCTGCTGTGTTGGTGGTTTAGGGTTGAGAACAATGGTTCCAGTTCATTTTTTTAAAATAAGAAATTGCCAGTGTTGTCATTGTGGGCTGTCAAACTACTTCCAGCCTGCAGTCAGCCCCTGAACAAATGAACCCCTCAGAAAAATCCTGTTGTTAACAACCTTTCTCATTTAAAGGCCATGACTTCTTCTGGAATCGATCCATTTTATAATTTCTCTTTTGTCATGTTCCTATTGTCTCCAACTTTCCCCAGCAATATCATCTTTCCCAATTACCCTTTTCTTCTCATGAATCCAAAATGTAACAGCCTCAGTTTTGTCATTTTAGTTTCTAGTGAATGTTTAGGTGTGATTTAAACAAGCACACAACTATTTAGGGCATTTACCAAGCACCTCTCCAACACCACATTTCAAATCCCACCCACCCCCAGTCCAGTTTCCTTTACTGTGTCCATCTTTCACATCTATGCTGCTTTCACAACCCTAAATTGGAATGCCATGCTAGGGATAGTCTCGCCCTTAGTCTCCAGTGACACAAATTTTATATGTGATGGTTTTTCACCCCTACTAGCTTAATAGCTGGCCTGCCTTCTAAGCTCCAGATTTCTTGGCTGCCATTTCCCTCTGGACTGATGAAAATCTTCAGCATCTGCTTCTTCCTTATCAATATCAAAGTTATATAAAAGAGAACCAGTGCAGTTTGGGTAGCTTGTCAGACGAGGACTCAGGAGAATTAGATTCATATTTTTGCTCACTCATGCAAATTCATCGGGGCACCTGTGTGACAATGGAAAGCCACTTCTTGAGCAGCTGGCGTATCTTGAAAACCTTGTTAAGGGTGTTTTGTCAACATCTGGCAACCATAAATATTCAACTGTAATTCTGCTTTAGCACTTTCTTTCTTTCCCTTTCCTCAGACTTTTCAAGTCATTTTCTACCAGTAATATGCCATCATCTGAGGAAGTGGACCTGTGCATGAAAACTCATGTAATAGTTTTTATTTTTCCTTCTGTATTTTTTATTTTTGTTTTGTTTTTGCCTGGTATGCTAGCACAGACTTAACATAGCTACCTCTTCTATGTATGCAATCATGTTTGTGCTGAATAAGAGTTGCTACTGTAACACACACACACACACACACACACACACACACACACACACAAGGGCTCCTCCTGTTTAACACACATATATAGGAGGCAGATACGACATGGACTTCCATGCTGATATTAGATGTACCTATTGACTGAAATCAAGTAGTAAGTCACAACTAGAGTAGACCCATTGAATAATCAGGATTTGGTGAGTCACCTCCACTGTAAGCTCCACTGATCCAATGGACTTTAGTTGCAGCCTACAACTGGATTTCAGTCATTGAAATTGGCCAGTCCATAAAGTGAATGTTGTTGTTGTTTAAGTTCATTAAAAATGTTTTACTAACATTTGCCAGTACAACATATTTGGAACGAAAAGAGCCTGGAGTTTTAAAATGTTGAACACAGAACAAAGAGAAACTTGGCTGACTCAATCATTGCTCTGCTTGGTTTGCATCTTTTCCATATCGTGAGAATTCTTTATGAATTTTGTAGAATGCTTCACGTGAGTTCATACTGAGTTCCCCACTCATGGTATTGTTCTGACACATCACCCGGACTCCCTGTACGGGAAATGTGTGACAGAGCGACCTACTTACTACTCTAAATACTCGCTTCAGAGCAGACTGACTGAATTTACAGAATTCAGATCGTCATCCATCCGCATTTGATTTGGAAAGAAGTAAAGAGTGTTGTTGCTGTCGGTTTTTTAAGTTCATTGTGGGTGAAACTGACACAGACAGATCAGTCTAGGGATGCCAAGATGTTTTAGTGCTTGACTCTCAAAAGTCTGGTTTGAATGCCTATGCTGAACCTGCGGAATTGCCACCTACTTTTTTTCTAGCAAAATAAGTTAGGAAGCCATGTAGCCAAAATCCAAGTCCAAATCCAAAACTAAGATAGGTATCTGGAAGTTGAGTCATGGCTACTGGACTTCTTTTTTTGAGAGATAGAAACGTTTCGCTGTTCATCCAAACAGCTTCATTCAAACAGCAACAGACCGATGAAGCTGTTTGGATGAACAGCGAAATGTTTCTATCTCTCAAAAAAGAAGTCCAGTAGCTATGACTCAACTTCCAGATAAACTCACCTGGATGACTGAGAATGTTCACAGACCTAAGATAGGTAATACCTTTAGGCTACTAGTAAAATAAAAACAAAAACAACACTGCTGATATTTTGAGGGCAATACCCTCTTTTTTAAAGCTGTACCAATGGGTCAATTTTTTCTGAGAGACTCCTTGTCTTTGTATAGTATGCAGGTCCAATCTCATCCTTATTGTATTGTGAAGAGTTGATCCTACTGGCTTTGATAGGTACACACGGGGAAGAAGACTATGGGGTTTTGTGCTTATTCAGTTTGTGTTTGTGTGTTTATTTTATTTTATTTTGTTTTGTGTTTTGTTTTGATTTGTTTTTTGAAGAATTATTTTTTTTTCTTTTAGCCTTATTTGGGATATAAATATCATGACTTTTTTAAAAAAGAAAAATCAAATGTAGGAAAAAGCCAAACAGTTTTAAGCAACCTTACTCATGAAAGTATCAGCTGAATGAAAACAACTCAGAGAGAAGGAGGGAGGAAGGGAGGAAGGAAGGATTGGGGTCTTGACATTTAAATGTGTCCTAATCTATTCATTTAAAGAATGGCTAGAAAGCCTTTTACAGCAGAATCCTCTCTTTGCGCTGCATCCTACTATGTCCAGCAAAGCTTATTTTGGAGGTTTTTGATTACGGCTCTCATAACATCCTCAGCAGTGAGTTTTATAAGCTGTATTTTGGTCTCAGCAAACAGGGACCCAGAGTCACACAGGCAAATCTTCATTGTTGCTCCTGGGACAAGGGCCTGCTGAGATCGCTCAAGGTGTGGGTACCTGATGGGGTTGCCTGTCTTCCTTCCTTAACTGAGCCGCCTTGGACAAGTTGAAGGGCCCCTGCAGCGCCTTCAGAAGCAGGGACTGCTCAACCACTTCTGAGAGCTTTATACCTGGGAGGAAAATATTTTGTTACTGCCACAGGATGTGGTGATGGCATCTGGCCTGGATGCCTCCAAAAGGGGATTGGACAGATTCCTGGAGGAAAAGTCCACCACAGGTTACAAGCCATGATGGAGATGTGTAATCTCCAGGCTTAAAACCAGGGTACTTCAAGGGCCAGATGCAGGGAAGTGGTATCAGGAGACAGATATCTAGTCTCGTGTACTCCCAGAGGCATTTGGTGGGGCCACTGTGAGACAGAGGAAGCTGGACTAGATGGGCCTTTGGCCTGATCCAGCATGGCTCTTCTTATGTTCTTATGAATCAAATTTGACAGAACATAATGATTTCTTTACTATGAAAAGGGTATAGAATCTGCCACTGAAGTGATAGGTATCCTATTATTGCCATAGTTCAGATGCTATGCGAAATACTGAAGAAGTTACTATAATATGATGGCAGGCTTTTTTGTGCTACAATCGTTATGCGTTGTCAAGTCACTTCTGACTCATGGAGATCCTATAGTGAGGTTTTCAAGGCACGTGAGATGTTCGTTCAAATAGTGTTATCATTGCCATTCCCCCACTGAGTTTCCACAACTACTGTACGTGAGGATTTGAACCCGGGTGTACTGACTCTTAAACTAACACTGTACCTGCTATACCACATTGACAGTGGTGAAGACGTATGAGAGTTGCAGTCCAAGAACACTTAAGCTACCCAAGGTTGGAAACTACTGTTGTAAGGGAAATAAACCAGTCAGGCTTGTTGTATACAAGCCTTTTGTGTTCCTAATTTATTCAAATTGCCATAAATTCCTCAGGATACAGCAAATGTGGAATTTCCTGTGGATAATGTGGAAACCTTGGAGTGCAGTGGAAATTTCCCTGCAAAGCAGACCAACAGCAGGCAGAAAGCAAACCAGTATGTTCCTAGTGTAACTCTTCTTGTGAATGTTTTTTTTTAAAATACTGCTCATGGGGTTAAAAAACTTGTTCCTTTTTTCAAAAGAGAAAGAAAAGATAGCAAAGCTGGGATTCCCAAGGTTCTCAATATTTGAACATGTCTTAATTGTATTGGACTGTATATTATCATATCTTAATTGTATTGGGCTGTGTATTATCCCTCATTACTTTAAGCTGCCTTGGGTCCTTTTCCAAGGAGAAAGGTGGGGTGAAAATACTCTAAAATAAAATAAATAAAAATAAATACTGGATCATGCTCCAGCTGTGTACATTATGGACACAGAGCCCCGTGGCGCAGTGGTTAGATGCCTGTACTGCAGTTGAAACTGTGCTCATGACCTGGGGTTCAATCCCAGGTAGCAGGCTCAAGGTTCACTCAACCTTCCATCCTTCCAAGGTCGGTAAAATGAGTACCCAGCTTGCTGGGTGGGGGTGGGGCAATGTGTAGCCTGCATAGTGTAATTAAAACTGTAAACCGCCCAGAGAATACTTGGAGTGGTGTTGAGTCTGCAGCAGGCTATTCCTGCTGTATGCTGCTGGGCCTCAGAATTATTCCCAATAAAGAGTCCAGCAGGAGAGAGATCCAGGAAAAATACTGCTTTTATTGAGCCCAATGAAAAGAACAGTAGGCGAACACCCCACCCAGGACAGTGCTGAGGTGTTCCACCCCAAAGACAATGGTGCAACACATTTTATTCCCCCCCCTTTCCTTCCCATCTGCCCAGGTGGCGCTGTCCCTTGGTGGGCCATCAGGGTGGGGAAGGGGGCAGGATATTGTTTTGGGGTCAGACAGAGAAAATCTAAATCAATGGGAGGGGGAGCAGTGTCAATGGATGCAGTCAATAGAATAAGCGACAGAGTTCCTGGTGGAGACTGGTCCTGGGGTTAATCCTTGTTGCCTACGTGCCAGCGATGTCTTGGAGAAATGGGTTCTATCTGGAGATTCGGCCCTCTTGACTTGCGGCTTCCATGCCCTGCCCAAGATGGTGTAGGTCCAGAGAAGCAGCAGAGTGCAGGGACACGGTTTTAAGCACATCCAGGGTTAGTGGGATACAGGGAGGAGAGCAGGAAAGGGGGAATTTGAAAAGGGAGAGAAAAGGGCAAGCAGGGGTGGGTGGGAAGGAAAAGACAGAGAGAGAAAGAGAGAAAGAAAGAGAAAGAGAGAGGGGGAGAGGGAGAGAAGGGGGAGAGAGAGAAGGGGGAGAGGGGGCTCAGATTGGTTCAGGCCAGAAGCCAGGGTTGCCATGGGCAGGGAGAGACAAGCAGGGTAGTTTTCTGGAGGAAAGGGAAGTCCCTGGGGTTTGGAGATGATTATTTGTGAAAAATCACCTTGTGAGCCAAGAGCATGATGGTAATAAATTATCAGCTCAGGGAGCGTTCCCTGTGCTGCGTCTCTGGCTGGCTTTTGAAGGGTTAAAGGATAGTGTCCAATTTGGCCAAGAAGGGGTTAACTAAATTTGTTAGCAAGGGGCTTTGTCTATCCCCTGGCAGGACCCTGGTGAAAATAAGTTTTTAAAGCTCCAATTATTATTTATTATAGTTTTATTTTCCATTACAACTCTTCAGTGGTATGGGGCGGTATATAAGCAGAATACTTAAGGGTATCAAAAGTGCTGAACGCTAGACCACTGGACTTGGGGCAGGCCTTTATTTGCATCAGAAATTTGAGGCTCCCGTCTCAAAGCCCTTTGTTGAAATGGAACCTCGTGGCTTCTTTTGTGCCTGCCCCTGCCGATCCACTCTTTCCTACGAGCTGAAGCAGTCCCCCCCACACACACACACACGTTCAGAATTGTTACCGCATAATGAAACCCAAGTGCTCCCTTTAGGGAGGGCTTGGAAAGGAGAAGGAGTTATTTTGTTCCCTTAAAGCTTATGTCAGCAGCAGAGCACACACACTTAAGTCTCCCCAGATCACAAGAAGGAGCGAGGCTGCATTAAGCAATTACAGTAATAGCAACCTTGTTAAGAATGAGTTACCTGATAGGAGAGGGAAGTGCACACAATAACAGTGCACACCGCCTGCTACATGTGCAGGCTTGTGTTGTTCCAGAATGAAGCACCTGCAATTTACCCACAGGATTAAGCCACTGATTCCCAGGAGGGGTTCAAATTGTATGTTTTCCATTTGCTTCTGCCAGGTTCAGAACAAAAAAGAAGGGGGGGAAGGGGGGAGCCAGCGAAGCATAGGAGATGCCACTTTGCCACCACACCTACAGTGTCAAGAGGGGGCACAAAGTTGGTGACTGGTTCCATGCATCCCATCATGCTATGAAGACTGTGTGGTTAAGAATGTGCTCTCTTTTTGGGAGGGGGGGAGAAGGGGAGGCTTCCATAAATCGGAACAAACACATGCTCTCCCAGGGCGTTTATACACGACCCCTAAACTCCAGGGCAAATGGTTCCCAGCTCCGGAGCTTAAAAATATTTACCCACCAGCTCCGGAGTTAACAGGAAATTAAGTGCGACCATGCCCACTTTAGCGCATCCCAGCGCAGCTTTCAGGTACCTGCTCTTTGGAGGTGAAAATTATTTGATCCGGTGTAATGATAGTGAGTGCGGGGCTCTCCTTGCTTCTGTTTGTTGTTTTTTGGCTCCCGCCCCTTTAAGAGCTACTTTTACAGAGACGAGAGGCAGAACGAGGTGAGCGGCATGCTTTTCTTTCTCTTTTTCTCCCTCCCCTCATGCAGCCAGCAACCAGGAAGTGCGGAGGAGGTGGGAACGCCCGAAGAGCGACGAACCCCTAAGATCTCTGGTCCGAATTTAAGTGGCCAGCAGATCTTAGGGGTTGTGTAAAAGGGCCCCCAGTTCCTGCAGTCCTCCTGAGCAGGTTAGAACATTCACTCCAAGTGGACTTAAGAAGAATAGCCATTAGCCAACAGTAAATGCTTTGGCATTCTTTAAATGTCACTGTAACGTTCAATACAGCTTTCTTTTTTAACATGGCACATGCAACAGAACCCTTTTCTGAGGTTTTACATATGATAAAAGGACAATACATTGAAGAAAGCACATCCCAGGAAAAAACACCAGGGACGAAAATAAAATGAGCCCACAGAATCACAGCCTAGAAACTGGGCTCCTGGCATCCAGAAGAGGTGTAAGTGAAGGTTCTTAGCAGCCGCTTAGGCGGTTACTTCATGTCCGTTTTGTCTCTGTTAGTGTTGCACTTCAAAGTCGAACAAAAAAATGTTACTTCACGTCTGTCGCGCAACTACTGAAATTTGTCTCGACCACGCCCCCTGGAATGGGTGCTAAACACAACAATCCTGTACCTGGTGCTGGGGTAGGGTTTTCCCTTGTCACTATTTGTTCCCGCTTTCTGTTCCGAGACAAGACACTGTGTAGTAATGACTGTCATGCAACAAAACATTTATTTCTCTCAGAAAACTGTCCTTTTTTTATTTTGAAGCGAAATATCAAAAAAGAATTTTTAAGCTCCCACAAAAGGGGAAAGGAAGCTAGACAAATTCAGTGTTTTTCACGGTACAAGACCGTGAGGTAACACTTGTCACGAGACAAGTTATCACGACCATGGTAATACTGAAACAGGGACAAAACCACGTGATTGCAACCAACGCTGTCACGGTACAAAACTAGTCGCGGAACAAAGAAGGACATGAAGTAACCACCTTAGCTGTGCCTTAAGGATCTGATTGTCAAGCCTTCTAGAAGTCACAAATAAGTCCACTGCAGAGCTTGTGGCCAAGTTCCATTTCTCTGCCCAGAAAACACGCTAGGCCGGGAATTCTTGCACCCAACTAACTTTAAGCCTCCTGTAATTATTCCAATACATTTGACACTGTATTTTACTGGGCCTTTGGCTGTAGAATAAAACTGACTGATTGGTTATGAAGCAGCAGCCCAAGAGCCCCTGTAGCAGAATGGTGGTGAGGGTGGGTGGGGGGTGGGGACGTTCAGTGGAGAAGAAGTGACTTCTCACATTTATGCCCTGAATTCAGCCAGACCCCTTACCATCTAAAGAAAGGACCGCGATATCCCGAGACTCCGGTCGTCCAACCAGCATGCTACATGCACACGGGCGACATCAGCCCAAAGCAGCATGACCTTCTGCTGCTCAGGCTGACTAATTTCAATAAAAACCACAGTGGGTTCACCCCTGCCATAAACTTAGAGTGACAGAGAAGAAAGAGGGACGGAGGGAGGAAACCACCCCTCCCGCCTACAGAGGCTAGCTCTGAGTAGCGAAGCTTTTGGTGACAAATTGTGCAACTTTGCTTAACAGGGCACTTTTTCCTCTCCCCAGTTTCACTTTCATTTTTGGCATGAAATGGCTGTAAAAATTAAGCAACTCCTCCACAGGCCTTAGAGGTCATGTCCCTCCAATGATCTGTCCAAAACAGAACGTTTTTGGAGAGTGCAGTTTGCAGAATGGCCCCGAGTGGCCTGATCCCTGGCTCAGCAGTGTGACTAGCTGCTCATGTTTATTGGAAGGGGATGCCCAACTAGTGCCACTTGAGAACCTTGCCTTATATGCCAAACAGGTCTTCAAAGAGCCCTGGCTGCAGATCTGGCCCTACAGAGGAAGGCAATGGGCGCTCGGTGACTCCTCTGACCCAAAGGGAAGTGTTTTCCTTCCTGTTCTAGACAGCATTGGGCTCAGCTCTAAAGGGTTGGCTTTGTGGTTTGGCCTCTTGGTTGCTCCAGCTTTGTCCCTGGAGGTCATCATGGCTCAGATTTAATGGGGGCGGGGGACAGTGTTGTGATCCATAAAAACATTTTCTACATTGTATTATGTATTTATTGGATCATTTAAAAATTAAAAGACAAGCGCTCTGGTTCTCTGTCAGGCATCTGGATGACCTGAAAGCTCACTTGACCTCTAACATTTGAGTGATCCAATAAAGTCATTACCCAGCCTTGAGATGTAAGAGACACTACACTATTAAACACATGTGTATTATTCTAACATATTTTGCTTGTTTTATTGCAATGCATGTACATACGTATATATCTAGACATTGCCATCTCCTGGGGCCCTAAACTGCAGATTATTTAGCTTGTGCTGGGGATTGTTGGACACCCAAGCAACCTATGCTGTATTTATGTGGCATGGGACACCTATCCCACCAGCAGTGGCTGGGGTACCCGGGTGCAGCAGCCGCTCTGAGATAGACAAAGCCTGGACACTGTGATCTGCCTTCCAGTGACCTCCGGAGGAGACTGCTTAGTGCTAAAAAGATCTCAGCCACTCCAAAAGGAAACTGCTCGCGTACAGCAGCTTGGCTCCTGCCAAGAAGAGCATGTCTCACCAAAGCTAGGTGCCAGACCATGTCCCAGTGTAACCATCCTGGTGCATGTTTTTAAAACTATTGCAACTTTAGGAACCTGGGGACCCAAAGGATCACACCAACTGGTGCATTGAGGATGTCTTAGCAAACCCTTCCTCCAAATGTCCCTCAAAAGCTAGGCAGGTAGCTAAGAAGATCAACTAATTTGGCTCTCCATGTAATACATACCTGTCTCTCTGTCTCTGTTTGTCTAACCACCTGCCTCTCTTCATATGTTCTCAGACACACTGGCATACGGCAGGGAACTTGACAAAATGTCCCAGATTATTAGAGTTTGATTTCAAATCTGTGAGTATCTCTACATCTTAGAGGAAGCTTTACCATCGATTTATTTGATGGCTTGTTTCTCTTGCCATCGACTCATAGATTGGGTGGGCATTGCGAGAGTCTGCAGGGGGACATCCCTACCCCCACCTGCAATGGTGGGAATATAACATGGGGAGGGACAGCTTCAGTCCTTCCACCACCTGAAGGAGGAACAGGAGCACTGCCACCACCCCACCCCTCTTATAGCCACATTGTAAAAAATGTTGATTTTGTTGTTGGTAGCGGTGGTTTTGGAGGGTCAGTAGCCAGTTATTTCTCTTAGCTTCCTCCGTGCTCTTAACAGTGTGGCCTAAAGGACAACACAGACTAACCTGTTTGTTGAGGCGTCTGAGCCACCTGTGTGGAGCCACCAGTGCAGAGGTGAGAAACCTGAAGCATTGGCTAGAGTAGTGGTTCCCAACTTGGGAGTCGGGACCCCTTTGGGGGTCAAAGGGCCATTTCACAGGGGCAGCCATGAGCCAGTGAAGAAAAAAGGACAAACGGCTAGGTTCTGGAGGAGGGGGGAGGAATGGTGGGGGGAAAGAGTGAGTTACAGCTTGATAGGTTGGAGGGGGTGTCAGTCAATGGCACCGGAGGCTGCGATTGGCTGAGGGTGCCTGTAGTAGAGGGAAGTTCTCAATGGCACCTGCGGCAGGTGGCCTGCCAAAGGGGGCTTGTGGCCTCTTCCAAGTAGGGCAAGGGGGACATCACAACATTAAAGGGTCGTGGCATTAGGAAGGTTGAAAACCACTGGGCTAGAGGAAAAGGCTGCCAGCAGCCAGCTCAGGTGGCAAAGAGTGGGAAGTGATGATAGCTCCTCTGCCAGCCCCAGTGCTCTTCTGCCAATGTCTCACCAGGGCAAATAGCCAGTCTAGCACTGAGTTAATGGCATAGGATCCAGTGTCCCTGAGACCTTAGTAGATCTTGGGGAGGCAGTCCACCAGGTCGGACCCTGCCTTTAAGCAGAGTGATGCAGCTGCTTCAGGGAAGGGATGCTGGGGATGGCCATCCCCAAATACTTTGCTGCCTGAAGGAAAAGACTTCATAGAAATTGAGGCTGCAAAGTCAGCAGCTCGGCGGTTCGAATCCTGGGTGCCACACAGCGGAGTGAGCTCCTGCTGATAACCCCAACTCCTGCCAACCTAGCACTTCGAAAGCATGTAAATGCAAATAGATAAACAGGTGCTGCCGTAAAAAGCAGGAAGCCAAACAGTGTTCCATGCACAGAAATGTGTTCAGCCATGCCAGCCACATGGCCACGGACTTGCACAACACTGGCTCTTTGGCTCGGAAACAGAGATAAGCTAGCACCCAGGTGCGGGGAAAACCTTTACTTTTACCTTTTTATGCTTTCAGTGAGTCATATAAGAATCTGCAAGGTTCTCACTTAGATATGCCAATGCATTTGAAAAATCATATTTACTTTGCTTTTCATGGCTTACCCAGGCAGGGTGGCCCAGAAGACCCCATTTCCTGCCACTTCTCAGTGGCGGCGAACCTTCAACACTCCAGATGTTTTGGACCACAACTCCCATAGTCCTTTGTCATTGGCAACACAGGCTTGGAATTCTGAGAGTTGTCGTTCAAAACATCTGGAGTGCCAAAGGTTCACCACCACTGCATCAGGACCAAAGGGAAACAGGCAGGTGGTGCTGCTGGTCCTTCCTTGTTCTCCTCTTGGAAAGGAGAGTAGTGGTCTGAACAGATGACAACACCAACAGGGAGGAGGGGGAAGATCCTGGCTTCTCCAGGGAACATCTCCAGGGGGACTCTACAGCAATATAAGCTTCAGCAGGTGACTAACTATGGGCGTTTATACATGACCCCTAAGCTCTGCCGCAAATGGCTGCAAGGTCCGGACCTTAAAAATGTTTATCCACCAGCTCCGGACTTTGCAGACAATTAAGTGCGACCCTGCCCACTTAGCGCGACCAAACAGCAGTTTTCTTGTACCTGCTTTTTGGATGTGACAAAATTTTGATCCGGTGTAAGGATAGTGAGTGCGGGGCTCTTCTGGCTTCTGTTTGTTCTTTTTTTGTGCCCCGCTCCTTTAAGAGATCTGAATGCTGCCGGGAACAAAAGGGAGGTAAGAAGGCAGTCTTTTCTTTCTTTTTTCTCCCTCCCTCAGGCAGCCAGCAACCAGGAAGTGCGGAGGGGGGTGGGGACAGAGGAAGAGCAAGGAACCCCTAAGATCTCTGGTCCAAATTTAAGTGGCCAGCGGATCTTAGGGGTCGTGTAAAAAGGCCCTATGACAACCCTTGAGGCTGTCTTTCCTTTTGCTGCAGGAATCCTCGCCCTCAACATGCTGCATTCGGCAAAAGGCCTAAACATGGGAATCAGAATAAAATATGCCATGAAATCTGCTCCTGTAAATGAATGAATGAATGAATTTGAAAAAGCAATCTCATAACCATTTCATAATCTGCTCAGTATATATTTGTCATTACATTATATTACATTATAGAGTGACCTCGCTGCCTAATGGATAGTATAAGAATCTATTAAATAAATAAACAACATAAATAAATCACATTACATTATGTTGCCTTATATTGATCAGTAGCCTGTTGCAGAATGCCGGGCAGTTGCATAAGCCACTGTCTTTTGCGTGCTTGAGGAGGTGACTATCTGTGTGATCGGTCACATGATAGGTGAGATGCCGAGACTGGGGGTGTGCTTATGCCAGTCCCTGGGCACCAAATAGGATGTGGCCACTTTGTCAACTTAAAAACACATACATATATGCTCATAGATGGTACATGCAGGTAACTCTGTTTGAATCGGAAGATACTGTTTTCTAGTCCAAAATCTGGCAGGCTGAATCCAGCTGTCTTTTCCTTCTTTCTTTATGCTTCAGCCAGATCTCTCAGCAAACAGGCAGCCCCTCTTCCTTTCAGCAACCCACAATTGTGCGCCTTCCGGGAAAATAAGTCTCCTTTGCAATTAGTGGGCCTCGCTTTTGAATAAAGACACTTAGCATCCCATGCAAATTAGCTCTTCATGAACAAGGAGATGAAATGAAGGTGTTGCAAAAGACTGGCTCTGTACATAACAATTACCACCTTGTTCCCATTGGAATGGAAGGAGATAAAGTAATTAATCCTAATTAAGCACAATGGAATCAAAGGCAAATGAAGACATGGCAAAGAAAATATGAATAATCTACAAGGATTAGATGAGAAAGCCCAGTGCTTCCACCATGATTTAAACACAGAAACCAACCTCAACATAAAAAAAATGTTTCCTATCCAGGTTTCTTTCAAATTAATGCATGGAAGGAAGATTTTGAAATCATGTATTCCTTCTCTTTGTAATATTTTTAACCTAATGCTGAACATGTTGCAAGTCCACCTGCTATCCTGACCTACATACTATAGTTATTGCATCAGCGGTTTCACATGATCCATCAGAACTTGACTGGTTATACAGGAATTGCAGTGTGTTTTTCCATAGTGTATCTACAGTTGCTTCAAATTATCTTAACATTATATGGAGCTAGAATGTATAATGAGTGCATTTGGCCAGAAAAACAAACCCAAGAACTGGGCTAAAAATTATACACAATCCCAAGGTGAACTGTTTCTGGACCACATACTTTGGGTCACTGACCTCTTATGTGACAATGTTTTGATTCGGACAGGTCCCCAGGGAGAGAGAAATCCTCGCAGTGCATTTTTCTGTGCAGCCACTATTCTTGATTATGAACAAATGGGCCAGTTTTGCGCATCTGAGTAAAAATAGTGAACGGTTGGACATTCCGACTCATTGCACCTGATCTTGTTTCTGCCAACAAGCCATGGTTGTTGTTAGCCCAGTCACAAACCAAATCACAGAAACAATGATTTGTTCTTGGCTTATGGATTCTGGTTTGTATAAATCAGAGCTTCTTCTTCACTCAAAGTGCAGAACCATGGCTTGTCCTTGGTTTGTTTCCCCCAACTTTTTACACTGGGAAAAAAAAGTTACATGACAAAAGAGGCATGAGCAGGGCTGCTGTGTGCCGCAGTACCATCTGAAGTTTCAGGGAACTGCTTCATTTCTTCTGGTGGAGAAATCTCTGGGTCTTCAGCTCTCAGAGGAGGAGATTCTTTGATTTTTCTATGTCAAGTGACTTGAATGTCTGGGTGCAGAGATCCACCCCATTTGAATTGCTGGCAAGCTTCACTGCCACAGTGCAGAGGTGCCTGTATGTGTGTGTTTTATTCCAAATGGCATGACAGTCCACTGTCTGTCTCCCCAGTTCTTTCCCACACTCCTGGGTTGTTGGTGCACTGATATTGAGCCCCACGGTACCTTTTGGCAAGAGTCAGGACAGAGCACTAGCATGGTGACTCATGAAACTTCTTGTGCTATAAAACTCTAGCATGGTGGTTCTCAACCTGTGGGTCCCCAGATGTTCCTGGACTGCAACTCCCATAAATCCGTTCTAGCACAGCAAGTGTTGGAGGCTTCTGGGAGTTGCAGTCCAGGAACATCTGGGGACCCCACATTGAGAACCACTGCGTCTAGCATCTGTGGGCCAAAGCCTGTGGTGAAAGCCTCTCCCTTTCAGTCCCCGTCTGCTCCACCTCCATCACTTCACAAAGGCCCAACACCTGGTCTCAGATTCTGACCCTGAAATCTCAGGGAACAGGATGGCACTAAGTCAATTCTTCGACTAGCTAGCACTGCAATGTGAGGCAAGCTTCAATGGGAGGCTTCTCCTGTGGTTGATTTTCAAATACAAGATTCTTCTGTTTAAAAAACTGGACATGTGACCACCACCACCACCACCTGTTTAAATAAACAGCAGTTGGAGGGACTTGCTTCCCCACCATTCTGCTAGAAGTAACATCCAACAGCATTGGCGCATTACTGTGGAATGCAGGGCTGAAAATAAGCAGGAAACTCGGAAGATATTTTGCTGTGATGAAGCAGGAAATCATGCATTTCCCCCTCACACTCACACACACACACACAAACACAAACACCAATGCTCCTGAGTCCATTAAAGGGTTATATCAAGCAGGAAACCAGTTATCTCCCTTTCTCCCAGTTTGTCTCTTGTGATCAGGAAGGAGCTCGAGGGTGTCCCATTTTCCACGATCAAGGCCGCTTTCCAAAATACTGCCCTTCAAAAGGCAGCCCTTGAAATCCTTACATAAATGTGCCAGATATTCCTTTTACCGCTTGAACTCCTTGTCTCAACAGCATTTTTGACTCTGTTCTAATAGGAAATCGAAAGCCTGTGACTGTGGAAAGTGCCTCAGACCTCAACCTCTAGTTCCAAGCCTCCCAAACAAACCAAAAACAAAAAAATAAACACCATACCTCCAGGACGGTTGATGGCAGTTGTTCCCAATTTTTGGTCTCTAGACGTTCTTGGGCTAAAACTCCCAGAAACCTTCATTATTAGCTGTGGTGACCAGGATTTCTGGTAGTTGTAGGCCAAGAACATTTGAGGGACCCAAGATTTGCAACCAATAGTTTATGGTGGGGTGGGGATGAAATGAGAAGGGTGGGAGTCACGTTACGCTGGTTTGAGTTCACAGAAGAAAAGTTCAGGAAATTTAGGAATAAGTAATAAATGAATAAATGTGAAAGGCATATTCCCTGTGATGCCAAGACAGAAAAAATACTTTAGTTATATTCATACTTGCACAACCATACCCGCACCCTGCACATGCATACACATGTACACACGTGGCTTTGGTGTACAGTACTCAGATTTTTCTCCCCAAGTCTGATAGTTGGAAGAACTGGCCATGGAATTCCCAGTACATTCTGGGAGCTGTAATCCAAATAAGTAACTTTGTCATGTTCAGGAGAGGGGATTTGAGTGTATCTTTGGAGGGGTGGGGTCAGAGGAGCCACAAAAGTTTAAGGAATAAAGGATAAGCTGTCCTCCAAGAGGGAGGAAGGGCCAGGAGAAACATGAGGAAAAGCTGAATAAGAAAACAATGGCCTTAAATGGTCAGAAGATCCTGTCAGGGAAATATGGTGGAGGGTTCTGTAGTAGCAGGAAGCCACTGAGGGTTTTTTTTTTTTACAGGTCCCCTTCCGTGTGCCTAGTGTTGCCATATCAGTAATGACAACTGTAAACATATTTCCTTATTCCCTCACAGAGGCTGACTTCATCTGTCAGCGGCCAGGTGCTTAAAGGTAAAACCGGGAAATCTAGGGCCTGATTTAAGGGATTACCTGAAGCACTCAGGCTGCCAATCATGTTTAATCATACCAAAGCAGCATGGCTTTTTCAGTGCTATTTTTATAACTTTAAGGCCGAGCCAGAATGTTTCCGCATTCACAAAACAAGATATCAAAGTCAGAAATGCAATTTCGAAAACATGCGGTGACTCAGGCATTAGACATGAGGCATTTTCGGCCTGCTGATGACAACGGGACGGACGACGCACAATGTAGCCCAGTGGGCCCCACCCTTTGGATTCGCTAAGTCCCCCCAGCACTCTTTTCATACCAGAGTCCCACCGTGACAGAAACAAAAAGCTCATTTATTCCAAGGAGGCCATTAAGAAGTACAATGGGTAGTCCACAGCAGGAAGCGCTACATCTGTGACACGCAAGCCCCATTGAGTTCTTAGCTATCCAACAAATAGAATAACATGTGTTGGAATGACTAGTTCCCACCATCCCTTCTTCCTTTCTCGGTGGCCATTTCCTTTACTTGGAGAATGAATCATCCGATGAAGAGAAAGTTTTCCAGTGTGTCTGCTTGTCGTTTCTTGTCGTTTCTTCTCTTTGGACATCTCGCTGTCCAAGTGGAGAAAGAAACAACAGAGGTGGTGGTGGTGGGGAACGAGTCAACAACTCCACATTTATTGTTGATAACATTCCTCTAAGTAATGAGGAAGGAGGGCTTGGCTGTTCAGAGTTACTATTGCCATGGAAAAGGGCAGCAGGTGGATAATGTGTGGCAGGTAAGGTCACTGGGAGAATGCATGCTGCATTGCAGGAGGGCTTGCCCCTTGAAAGGCAGTCAATTCTTCATTATCTTACAGAAGCCATGCCTTCCACTTAGGCAGTTACTTCATATCCATTTTGTCTCTGTTAGTGTTGCACTTAGGAGTGGTACAAAAAAAAAAGTTACTTCACGTCTGTCACGCAACTACTGAAATTTGTCTCGACCATGCCCCCAGAACGGGTGCTAAGTGCGACAATACTGTACCTGGTGCTGGGGTAGAGTTTTCCCTTGTCACTCTTTGTTCCCGTTTTCTATTCCGAGACAAGACACCATGTAGTAACAACTGTCACGCAACAAAACATTCGTTTCTCTTGGAAAACTGTATCTGTTTTTTTTTTAAATTGACTTTTCAGAAGCAAAATATCAAAAAAGAAATTTTATGCCCCCCCAAAAAAACAAAACAAAAAGGAAGCTAGACAAATTCAGTGTTTGTCACAGTACAAGACCGTGAGGTAACACTTGTCACGAGACAAGTTATCATGACCATAGGAACACTGAAACAGGGGCAAGATCACGTGACCGCAACCAACGCTGTCACGGTACAAAACTAGTCTTGGAACAAAGAAAGACATGAAGTAACCATCTTAGCCTCCTACTGGATCCCATCCGTGCTACACCTACTGACTGCTGAAAGCCACCAGTCGAACCTACTGTCAGCTCCTGTTGCTTCTGTGGGAAGCAGCCATAATAGAAACTCTGCTGGAAGGGAGGACAAGAGCAAAGACTGAGCTGCTTTAAGGAGTGACCTTTGAAGTGAGGGGTGGGAGAGAGAAAGCATCTCCCTTTCACACAAGGCTCCAAGGAAAGGAGCGTAGGCAACCATCTTCCAGATCTACTTGGATTTGTATTCCTGCACTGAGCAAAGGATTGGCCTCTGTGGACTTATAGGTCCCTTCCAACTACATTACTCTATGAGGTCTCTGAGGTCTTCCAACTCACCTCACTCCTCTGCACCAAGGGTGCTTTGGGTGAAGCTTATATTGTTGGACCACCCTGTTTAGTTCACAAATGTGTGTGTGTGTGGGGGGGTCTCCACATATTTTTAATCTTTGTCTCATAACCACCCCAAGACTTTACTATCACTTCTGTCCCCTTTTTCCTAACACAGAACATCCACAAATGGAGGGGAGAATTAGAACTATCTCGTTCTGGAGGGCCTTTGGGTGAGACACCTTCCATGTGTCCCATTCTTTCTGCCAGGCTGCCTTCTTATCAGCTGTGTCTCCATCGGCAGGGCTGTGGGTCTTCATCTTCTTTGCTGTTTGCTTGCCAAGTCGAGTCAATGAGCAAACAGGTGGTGTTGACCCTTGCTCCTCCAACACCCTTCCACCTTTGTTTTGGGGACTGGTTGAGAAAAGGGTGAACAAGGAGCCTGTCTTGATAAACTGGACAGGCAAATCACAGGGCCTCTGGCAGTAAGACCAATGCTGGGATATCCACCTCCTCCACTGGCCGGTGCCCGAGCAAGCTGCACATTGATGCTCACTCTGGATGGAGCAATGGACCAATTGCCTTTGAGCGATTGCATCAGGAGTTTGCTATCTGAAAGCATCGCCTGGCGCAAGGGAACAGAACGGCATGTGAGAGTTCTTCTCGAGCCTCCTGATGTGAGGCATATGCTGCTGTATTGTCGCATTTATCCCACTGGGAGATAGTGTCACCTCGGCAGCAAATTATTGGACTTACTGGGATTATGCTGACCAACCTGGGCAGTTACACTCAGTGGGACATGGTGACCCTGTAGCAAAGACGGGCAAAGGAGTGAGATGGCATGGGATAAGTTCCACAGCAAAATCATGGGGTCTTGACCCTTCCCTCACATACTAGTGATAATAGTTACTGCCCTTCCTTGTCTACTTTCACATTTTAAAAACTGTACCACAATACAGTACCTGACAGATATCCTTTGATTCGTATTCCTTCAGGACTTGATGGACTTCCAACTTCAGGCCCCTTCCAACTTCAGTGCAGTATTCTCTGATTCCATGATACCTCAGAACTGCTGGATATCTCAGTGGTTTAGGTATTTGGCTGGGGAAGCAGAAATTGGGAGTTTGTTTCCTGGTTTCACCTCCTGGACAGGAGCTGGGCATGGTGACCCATAGGGTCCCTCCAAGGCAATGATGGTGATCATTGCAGGTTCATGTAGTATAGCCAAAGTGGGTGGGTAGAGGGGTCTAAACATGTCTCAGTACAGATGTCAGTCTTGGCCTTGTCGAAAGGACCCGTCAAGAAACTGTTCACAGCTGAATCCACGGGTTTGGCTGGGAGCCCTTTTTTCCAACAGTCTTTTAAGACAAAGCCAAGAATTTGTTTTAAAAAATGAAAGAAAAATATATAAACGGGGCAGTGCATCCACAGTGGTCTAACAGAGTCTTACAAACTTTTTCACTTCCTCTGCCCCTCCACACTGGGTCAAGGGATGGGTTCAATTTGCTAATATCCCGAAAGGAAAACAATGTGTTCTGCTTATATACCGCCCCATACCACTACAAGTAGTCTCTGGGTGGTTTTACAATTTTAATTACAGTGTGCAGGCTACACATTTCCCCCCCAGCAAGCTGGATACTCATTTTAACGACCTCGTAAGTGGCTCTCTTATTAAGACAGTTCACAGTATAGGAAATTCAATGACTTGGTTTGCTCCAGTGATTACACCAGGGGTGTCCAAACTTTGGCCCTCCAGATGTTTTGAACAAAAACTCCCAGAATTCCAAGCATGTGTTGCCAGTGACAAAGGACTGTGGGAGTTGTGGTCCACAACATCTGAAGGGCCAAAGTTTGGGCACCACTGGATTACACTGTATGATTGCCAGAAAAACGAACAAACCAACCCATCCCCATAGCAGACCAAACAGTAGGCTTCGTGCCAATCTGGTCATAACATTAGTTTCTGAATTACTTTATTCATAGTTGCAAAAATAGGTTACAGGCGATACCTTTATAGGCCACTAATAAAAATAGTGGCCAAATCATAGTTCCAAATCATACAAGTAACCGTTAGAGCAGAAGCTTATGCAGATTGAAGGTTGAAAACACAGTTGTTGAAAGAATGAGTAACTTTCTGCATATGTTGAAAGAACAATGTAATAAGAGGAAAAACAACAGCGGTTGTAAGATTGAGTTTATGACTCAGTATTTAGTCAGCAATAAAGATACTGGGTTGGATCCAGACTACATTAGTCATGCTTTAGTCTTACCAAAATCAATGGAATTTAAGTCTTTCATAACTAAAACTTGTTCCATTACTATCAATAGAACTGAAGCATGAGTAGCTCTGTTTGGATCCAACCCACTCTGCAGATAATACTACAATCTTTATGCCACAGTGATAGATTACTAGCTCCATGACATCCAAATTAGTCATGGTGAGAGATGCCCTTTGACGAGCCTGCTTTCTTGATGTGTGTGCTGGGCCTCCAGAATCTACTGCTCTTCCAAAACCAGCTGACATAAGTTAGGGGATGTGTTTGTACGGTGCGCTGATAGGTGCCATGCAAACTGAGGTTTTCAGAGAGATTATATACTAGTCCAAAATAGTCCCTTTCCCCCACAGCTGCTCATGACTCTGTGGTATTAATCATCAGCAGCTAAGAAAATCCTCCAAACCTGACTCACCTATTCACAGAAAAATATTAGCTCTCCACGAGCCCTTTGTGCTTTGGGGACCCTGAGGCCAGGTGCTTTCAGTCACGACGGTTGGGTGACTGGGGAAAGCACACTGCCCAACAATATGGGGACTGCTCAGGACTGGCACAGTTAAATCTGTTTTGTTCTACATTTCCCATTCCAAATCTGTACTTTTTTTCCTTTGCTGCTGCAGCTTCTCCTTTTTGAAAGGGAATACTGGGAACACCCACCCCTACTGGCTCCCTCTTTTTCACTTCTGAAATTATTGTTATTGTTAATACATGGGGTATTAAGGTACGGTAGTTTGAACAGTCTTTCATGTCACCTTTCTTTAGTATTGGGATATATAATGACCTTTTCCACTCTTTTGGCAACTGCCCAGTCTTCCATGCAGACATAGTGCTGCCAATGTTTTTTTTTTTTTTTTGGCAGTGATCTCAGTTGTTCTGCTGGTATTCGGTCAACTTCAGGAGCTTTGCGGTTTGCCATCTGACTGAGTGCCCATTCGTCTTCTGCAGCTCCCAGCCAAAGCAAATTTCCCCATAGGAAATAATGGAAACTGGGACTTCAGAACAGATCAGGTAAGTTTCCATTATTTCCTATGGGGAAATTTGGCTTTGATACACGAGTATTTTAGTTTATCAGCATGCTTCTGGAATGGATTATGCTCATAAACCAAGGTACCACTGTGGTCAATTTTATTATGATATTCTTCACTTGGTGAGGTCCAAATGTTTAATCTTCGTTTAGATTGCTTGAACTGCATATTCATTATGCATAACTCCTGTTTTTGACGTAGGTGAATCAGTTATCCTGAATCATTTCATTCACCAAACCCAAATTTACCTATAATTCCTGATTCTTCTGTTGGTCCCAGTTTCTTGTTGAAGTTTCCAGTGCTATAGATAATAACTTTTTCTGGTCTTTCCTTCAAGACTTCTTCAACGTTCACAGAGAATATAACTCATGCTGTTCTCCCCATTGCCATGATGAGATATGGTTGGACTTGGGGGTTACTTGACCATTATTTGACCTATTTAGCCTGCTTCTGTCCACTTCATATGGGCCCATGTAGATATGCCCTAACTCAATGTCTCCCAATGGGTTTATTTTTATGGGCACTGCTCCTCAAGTACAACTTGAAGGGATGAGCTCCCACAATGCGGATTGAATTTTTCCACAGTCACAGACAATTTGTTCTGTTATATCCAAATAGGCCTATTTTACTTGACTTCTTCCCACTTGGCTTCAAAATCTATTGAGTTCCAAATGGTCCAGCTAGAGTCTTTGCCTGGTAGAAGACTCTGTTCAGTGCTACTCATCCATTTGACAGGATGTGTTATTTTTGTTCTCCATAGGTTTAGTCTCACCTCACCTGGTTTAATATTTAGAACTCGAAAAGTGCAAGGAAAACATTTCCTCAAATTCTGCTGTTGCCTAGGAGTCTACTGTCCATGAAGTGGATGGGTTTAGTGCTGCTAACACCTCTCAACAGACTCCTGGAGGGACAAGGTGAGAAGCTGTTGCTACTTTATGAGTCACAATTCAGTCCCTAACTATCTATAATTACAAAAGTATTGCTTTAATTATTAATTTTTAAACCCTTAGCTATAGAAAAATGGTGTAAGCTGATAGATGATGAAAATAATTCAAAATACTGCTCATTACAGTACACCAAAAATATAATGCATGTTATTATTTTGCAAAAGGAATGTTATTTCCATTTCTATAATTACAGGAAATATGTTTTTAATCATAGTGACATCCTGCTACTGTTATTACTTCTACCATGTTGCCATATATAGAAATATTAGAGATTCCCAATGTGATGTAATTAATTGAGTGGTGGACTAGGGACTCCAGAGAGCAGGGTTTGAATCCCCACTTGGCCCTCAAAACTTACTGGAGGAGTGGAACTGGTAAAACCAGTCCTTAAATATGTCACTTACCTGGAAAGCCCTATTAGGGTTGCTATACGTTGGTTCCAATGTGACAGCATAAAACACACAGGGAGACATACAGTAACACCTTGGTTTACAAATGTCTTGGTTTAAGAGTGTTTTGCAAGACAAGCAAACATTTCTTCTAAATTTTGCCTTGATCATTGAACAGTGTCTTGCAGTACATGCACTGGAGCTGGTCACATCACAAGTGAATCAGTTGTGTCTCTCTTTCTCTCTCTCCCTGCTGGATTGTGGGTGAGTGTCTGGAATGTTCCATCTCAGGTAAGCTTCAAAAGTAGAGGGAGGACAGAGGAAGGAAAGTCTCCCTTGCACCAGCCATGAATGTTTTTAAAGTTGAGTGCAGGTTACGGGTTTATTTTATTTTATTTTGTTTTCAACATCCTTTCTTATTTTTCAAACAATTTCTAGTCATGGGACAGCTAGTCAAGTCCGTATATATATCTCCAAATTGCATTTTTTTATTTGTCACATTAAAAACGCAAACCAAGCAGAGCCAGGTACCTAAACTCTGGTGTGGACATGGACTTCCATTCAACTTCTTTTGTGAGTTTTGGCATTTTGTGTGTACAGTATGTGGCCAATGGGGACCCCAGAATGAATCATCTGAGTTTCCATTATCTCTTATGGGGAAATTTGCTTTGATATACGAGTGCTTTGGTTTACAAGCATGTTTCCAGAACAGATTATGCTCATAAACCAAGGTTTATAAGTATGCTCCTTTTGTCATACTGTGGCATTTGTTTTCTACAGGTGGCTGAGAGGACCCGTGTCCGTTAAGGGTTCAAGTGATACCTCAGCTAAATATTAACCTTTGGGGACTTCTTCCAGACAGAGGGCAAAGCAAAGCAAAGTGTTCTGCTTATTATAAAGCCCCATAGTGCTTCAAGTACTCTCTGGGCAGTTTACAATTTAATTATGCAGGCTACACATTGCCCCCCCCCCCCCAAGCAAGCTGGGTACTCATTGTACTGACCTCAGAAGGCTAGAAGGCTGAGTCAACCACAGTTTTAGCTGCAGTACAGGCATTTAACCACTACGCCACAATGCTTAGGGCTCCTCCCGCTAACCATTAAATACCCGGAATCTTGTGTAGTTCTTCCATTTCCCCTTCCTTACTGGATTTTCTTGGGGATGGTGGTGGTGGAAAGATCCAGGACTGAACAAACATAGAAGGAGTTCAGATTAAAAACTAGTGTTCTCTGGATCCTGCCCGTCACATTCCTGCAAAGAGGCGGGGCAACTGCACAGCTAAAAGTCTCATATAAATGCATCCTAAGAGCAAAACTCATCATGGACAAAAGGACAATACTCATCATGACCTTAAAAAATCTGATTTAATTGTTGAAAACTTAGGAAACTTTTTTTAAAACTGTGAAATAAAAACATAACATCCCTCTGGGGATTTCTCCCCACCCCCCACTTTCCATAGAAAATAAAAGTCAGGGGGTGGAATCAGATCAAAGCGAGGGTTTAGAAGAGTTGCATACTTCAGTGATGACCCATCTCCTGACTTTCCCAAATCCAATTTGATTGTGGTTGCTTCAGAATGACTTATGTGTTCATGCAAAGTAGGCATGTTATTGGGTTGGATCGTTTTTAAAAAAATTCACCACAAAAACTCAAATGAGATATCAGGAGGAACTGAAACAGACGTATGTAGAAGGGCATCTGTTTTAATGCCATGTTTTAATAGCCCAAGGGTTCTCTTTCCAAAGAGGTCATTTGCCTGTTAAACTCCAACCTGCAGAACCACAAAGGCTATCCTCTATAGCAGTGGTTCTCAACCTGTGGGTCCCCAGATGTTCCTGGACTGTAACTCCCAGAAGTCTTCATCACTAGCTGAGTTGGCCAGGATTTCTGGGAGTTGCAGTCCAGGAACATCTGGGGACCCACAGGTTGAGAACCACTGCTCTATAGCATACCTTGAACTTTCAGAAGCTGCAGTCCATTCATCACATCAGATCACAAAGTGACAGTCAGGATTTCACGTTTACAAACAATGACACGCTTGGAGCTCAGAGTGTAGATGCCGAGCCTCAGAAGGAAATTAGATCCAAAAAGGTATTCACAGCACTCTGCTATCAGTGTTGACCCACGGAAACATCCTGGCCCTGGGTCAGAATAAACACATGAACTGCGATAAGGATCTGTTAGTCTGATTTAAATCTGGGGTATCTGTCTGGAGCTTTCTAATTAGTTGCAACTCGGATATCTCTCTCAACTCTTCTTCAAGTTTCTGGCCTGCACTTGAAGTGTCTTTCAGGTCAGCATGATGCTTCACAGGAGGTGAAAGTGTCCTCCCACTGATTTTTGAATATGGCGATTTCTGGTGTCAATTGTGTGCCCGTGTCTTCGTTTGAGAGGGAGCAAAGCAGCACTGCATAGCTCTTGAGGTGTTGCTCCCACCTGCCCACAGCCCTAGCTGAGTCAATGGGAAGGAGTCATGGGGTTTCCCGTCTATGCTCATCCATGTGCAAGCATTCCACCCAACCCCGCTGCAGATCTGGCCGGCCTATCTCCCTCATGGGGTGTGTGTGTCTCTGTGTGTTTTCAATGGGCTCATTGTCCCTGTCTGAACAGCTGCCATCTGACTTTACAGATCTGCCGACCCGCTGGCAGCCAAAGGCAATGCTGCCTTGCAAGCTCCGAAGGACAACACACAAAGACTCATTGGTGGAGGGTGGTCTTCTCAAAGACCAGGAAGGAACCTTTATGCAAGAGTAGAAAATTAGCTGGCAGACAGAACGGCTGTCACCCCGAGTCCCATACCACTTTACTCAATTAACTACCAACCATGCATTTTACAGTATATGGCTCGAAAGATGCAGACAGCCTGGCTAGGGGAGGCTTGCATTGCTTCCAAGACTGCCCCAAGACATTTGGCCGCCTGAGGCAGCGGTGACTGCTGCCCATGGCGATTCGTGGAACAGATCTCAGCCATCAATGGTGGGTGGAACCCGGGGTGCAGGATAAAAGTAGTCTAGGATAAAAGAAGGTAAACACACCCACACATGATCAGGCAAGAAAGGATTTCTGCACGTACACATACACAGAGGCAGGCAGACCCTGCTTCATTCCCAACTACCCCTACACATTCACTCTACAACTCAGCTGAGGGGAAGAAGGCACACACTGTGTCTCCAGATTAAAAATGTTCCTATTGAGTAGTGGATCCAGGGCTCAGAAAGCCCAAGGATTATATCAATGGCAAGAATTAAGGCAGTGGTGGTGAACCTTTGACACTCCAGATGTTCTGGACCGCAACTCATAGAATTCCAAGCCTGTATTGCCAGTGACAAAGGACTCTGGGAGTTGTGGTCCAAAACATCTGGAGTGCCGAAGGTTCGTCACCACTGAATTAGGGGATCATCTGTCACACCTCTGAAAGCTCCCTGTTCTCTCTAGCTCAGTGGGAATCTTCACCAGAGTTGGGAGAGAAATTAATTTTTCCAGGATAGTACATTGTTGCAAGCAATCCCTAACTGTAAGATAAAGTATTTTGGCCTTGAAAGGACAGTTATTGTAATAGGCGCTAACATTACAAAAGGCCTATGTCTCACATATTGATATAAACCAATTCAGCTCTCTATGTTTTTGAATTCTTTTTTTGGGGGGTAGCTCTGGTTATAGGGGCTGACATGCACCATTCCAGCCATGTTTCTGCCTGTTGCTGCCACTCTCTGTGCTTGTTTTCAAAAGTGGGTGGCCACTTTACTCAGATGGACACCCCCACCTCCACTTTATTTGTCTTAGCTTGCCTTTCCCCCACTCTGCTCAAACCACATGTTGAGTTGGGGGTGGGGGGGGGCTTCAAAAGGGCAGGGGGATGTCAATGGAAACCTGAACCACCAACTCAGGTATGGCGGTGGCCAGGGCCAAGCTACTGGCAAAGGGCAAACTGAACCTAGTCTAAAACAAGGCCTCAAATGCTGCAATGGACAGGCCTCCCTTGACCTGTGGCGAAGAGCAAGGTGGCGCCTTGGCTATTCTCTAGAGAAAACCTGACAGGACGGGCTGTTATATTTTACTTCAGTGCACATGACAACAGAGCAGGCATCAGTGCCAATAAGAGCAGAGGGCACAGGGCGGGAGGGCCGTGTCTCGCACACATCCGTGCCTACTCTCCTCATTTTCCATTTAAGGGAGCCATCTCATTCTGCTTACAGATAGGGGCCCTGGTTGCTTAGAATTCCTTTTCCAACAACGGCCATGCTGTCATTGTTGCTATTTGCTGCTTGGTACATGATGAGACCAAGGGCATGGTGGTTGACTCAGGCGTCTCCTGCTCTTTGAAGCACAAGCACCGTCTCTGCTCCTGTCATCGCTGCTGTCTCTGCTCTAATGGCTAACACCTTCCCTCTTGCCCTGAAGGTGTGGGTGTGTGGGTGCGTGGGTGTCCATAAAGAGCAGGACTAATGACATAAAGAGTCCACCATTGCCCCCAGAGGTCCTGCCAGGCCCAAAGGCACAGCTGGAGAAAGTCCTTCCTTGGGCAAACATTATGTGTGGGGTGTCCGGAAAGATCTACCCTCTGTTGCCATGGCTATCTTTCACTCCATCACATCCTGGACAATATAATCTTTCCTTTCTTTTCCTTTTTTATTTTATTTTATTTTTATTAGGAAAAAAATAGCCAAGGGATCCATTAATTTAATGTTCTGGATCAGGAAACTTGTGCCAGCTGGGTCACTCAAAGGATGCATATGAGGCAAGCTTTGAAATTCTCCTGAACTCTTCACCCAAACGTTGGCCTTTATGAATGGATCCACTCCCAGCCTACCGCGCAGATCTGCAGCCTCGACCACAGCAGTTACAAGATCCTGAGAGGGCCAAGCCAGGCTTTTGTTTACAGAGATACAGAGAACCTGCTTTAATAGCTGCAGCATTTTGAAGTACAGTACTTCAACGTTTCTTCTCTGTATCCTGCAGTTCCCATGGATTCTAGACCATGAAAGGGATTACATGGGACCCCCTGGGAGCTTCAAGGCACAAATAGGAAATATTTTATTTGTGAAAAATTGCCTCTACCAGCCTTTCCTGGTCACCAACAGGATTTCAGCCATTAATTCCCAGAGGGTATCAATGGCTCACATACTAATATATGAGAGAAAGGAAAGCACAATTGAGTTGCTGTTTGCCATTGGGAAATGTTGGCTGTAGAGGCAACAGCTACGGAAACAGGACAAGGTTTGCATATGCAAGGTTCCCTAAGATTTATTTATTTATTTACAGTACAGTGGTACCTTGTATAAAGGAATTAATTCGTTCCAAATGAAATTATGTTAAGCAAATTTTCCTTTATACAAATTCCCATAGGAATGCATTGAAAACGGAGTGATCCTATTTTTATGTTGTATGGATTTTCCCCATAGGTGATTATGTTAAGCAAATTTCCCCTATCTCCGGAATTTTTTATGTTGTACAAATTTTATGTTATACAAGCTGTGTGTTATACAAGGGTCTGCTGTATTTTTTTATTTATTTATTTATTTATTTATTTATTTATTTATTTATTTATTTATTTATTTATTTATTATTATTTATACTTCCCCAAGGGAACTCTGGGTGGCTTACATAGCTGATCAAGTCAGGAGTTCACAATACAAATACAAACAAACAAATGAACCAATTCATATAATTAAAATCAAGCATCATGAGAGCACCCTTTGTTTCAAAACCTCGCTGCTAGTACATCAAAACCCTAAAAGAAGGCAGTCGATGGCGGGGGGGGGGGGGAAAAAACTATTAGGCTAGGTCACCAAAGGCCTCGCGGAATAGGATGGTCTTCACCGCTCTGCGAAAGGCCAGCAGGGACTCTGCAGAGCGCTCTTCGCTGGGTAGGCTGTTCCATAGGGATGGAGCAGCAGCCGAGAAGGCCTGATTCCGAGTAAGAGATCGTCTGGCCTCTCGGGGTGGGAACCCGGAGCGAGTGCGCCCGCGACTGCCGAACCGGCCAGGCCGAAGTTGACTGCTGGGCGATCTGCTCTGCCAGGTAGTCCGGGCCCAAGCCATGGAGGGTTTTATAAACTAAAACCAAGACCTTGAATCTGATCCAGGAGGCAACGGGTAGCCAATGCAGCCGAGCCAGCGCACCCACCACCAGTCTGGCTGCTGCATTACATAGATATTAAACAGCATGGGGGAGAGAGACGAGCCCTGCGGAACCCCACAAGGGAGTGTCCACAGGGCCGACAACTCTCCGCCATGCTGCACATATTGGAGCCGACCCTGGAGGAAGGACCAGAGCCAACTGCGAACAGTGCCCCCGATACCCACCTCCGAGAGCCGGTCCAGTAGGATACCGTGGTCGACGGTATCGAAGGCCGCTGACAAATCCAGGAGGACCAACAGGGTAGAACAACCCCTGTCGGCCGCCCGGATTAGGTCATCTTGCAGCACAACCAAAGCTGTCTCGGTTCCCCGCCCGGGCCTGAAACCGGACTGGCAAGGATCAAGGCACTGCTGTTCCTCCAAAAATGATTGAATCCGCCACCCTCTCGATAACCTTGCCCATGAAGGGAACATTGGCAATCGGACAGTAGTTGGCCAATTGGTCTGATGCCAAGCCTGGTTTTTTCAAAATGGGCTTGACCACCGTTTCCTTCAGGCGGGAGGGAAAAAACCCCTCGCTGAAGGAGGCGGTGGCGATGACAGCGGCCCACTCGGGCATGCTCCCTCCAGAAGATTTGATAACCCATGATGGGCAAGGATCGAAGGGGGTGGTCGTGGGACGGCAATGGGCAATAGCCCTGGAGGCTATTTTACTCCACCTTTCTCCTTGGAAAAGGACCCAAGGTGGCTTACATTAATAAGGGCCTCATGAATCCCTTTAATGAGGGATAATATACAGACATGTTCTTTGATGTCCCCTGTTCAATTTAGTGGACAAATAGTATGCAAAGGAAGAACCTGCGGATGTCAAACTAGGAGGTGTGTGGTTCAGAACCTATACAGATAGTGCAGTCTTTCGAACATTCATCCTCCCCAGCTGAACACACACCGTGCGCTGCACTTGGGCAGAATCAAGATTGGCTTTCCCTACTGTCGTTCAAGGATGGAGGACAACTGTCTGCAGAAGTGGATGAACTACGCATGCTGTATTTCACCATCACCCCCATCTAGGGCTGAATAGCATCAGAGTGTGGCAGGACTCATTTGCAAAGCCATAAGAACATAAGAAGAGCCATGCTGGATCAGGCCAAAGGCCCATCTAGTCCAGCTTCCTGTATCTCACAGTGGCCCCACCAGATGCGTTTGGGAGCGCATGAGACTAGATATCTGTCTCCTGATACCACTCCCCTGCATCTGGCCCTTGAAGTATCCCAGTTTTAAGCCTGGAGATTATACATCTCCATCATGGTTTGTAACCTGTGATGGACTTTTCATCCAGGAATCTGTCCAATCCCCTTTTGAAGGCATCCAGGCCAGATGCCATCACCACTTCCTGTGGCAGGGAGTTCCACAGACTAACAACATGCTGGGTGAAAAAATATTTTATTTTGTCTGTTCTAACTCTCCCAGCCCTCAATTTGAGTGTATGTCCCCTAGTTCTGGTATTTTGTGAGAGGGAGAAGAGCTTCCCGCTATCCACTTTACTCATGCTCTGCATTATTTTGTACATCTCAACCATTTCCCCCCTCAGGCACCTTTTTTCCAGACTAAAGAGCCCCAAATGTTTTAGCCTTTCCTCATAAGGGAGGTGCCCCAGCCCAGTAATCATTTTAGTCGCTCTCTTTTGCACCTTTTCCAGTTCCACTATGTCTTTCTTGAGATACGGTTACCAAAATTGTACACAATACTCCTGGTGTGGCCTTACTATTGTTTTGTATAATGGCATTATAATGTTGGCTGTTTTATTTTCAATCCCCTTTTTTATAATCCCTAGCATGGAATTGGCCTTCTTCACTGCTGGCACACATTGGGTAGACACCTTCATGGAGCTGTCCACCAACACACCAAGATCTCTTTCCTGATCCATCATGGATAACTCAGAGCCCATGAGTTGATAGATAAAGTTTTGATTTTTTTGCCCCAATATGCATTACTTTATATTTGGCTACATTAAAATGCATTTGCCATTTTGCAGCCCATTCCCCCAGTTTGGAGAGATCCTTCTGGAGCCCTTCACAATCTTCTCTGGTTTTTACCACATGGAAAAGTTTTGTGTCATCTGCAAACTTGGCCACCTCACTGTTTATCCCTGTCTCCAGGTTATTTATGAACAGATTGAAAAGCACCGGCCCCAGGACAGATCCCTGGGGCACACCACTTTTCACTTCTCTCCATTGTGAAAATTTCCCATTGACACCTACTCTTTGTTTCCTGGATCTCAACCAGTTCTCAGTCCATAAGAGGACCTGCCCTCTTATCCCCTGACTGTCCAATTTTCTCAGCAGCCTTTGCTGAGGGACTGTGTCAAAAGCCTTTTGAAAATCCAGATAGACTATATCCACTGGTTCACCCAAATCCACATGCGTGTTGACCTTTTCAAAAAAATTCTAACGGATTTGTCAGACAAGACTTACCCTTACAGAAGCCATGCTGATTTTCTCTCAGCAAGGTTTGTTCTTCTATGTGTTTTAAGATTTTTCTCTTAAAGCCATCAAGTAGCATGTTACTGTTGATGCTCCTGTTCCTATCCAAGTTTGATAGCCATACCTCCGATTTATCGCACAATAATGGAATGCACAAAGAGGATTTCTCCTGTGCTAAACAAGAATTAACAGTAAACCAGGAAAGCTTATTGTATGTGAAGGATTCTGAGCATTCACAAATTGTGTGTGTTTAAGGATTTACTGTTGTGAACTCCTTCTCGTCTCTGGCCCAGTTGTTTCTCTGTGCCACTGTTTCTGTGCATATTAATGTCCTGCATCTTTGGAGTTTTGAAAACATGCATGTTTTGGACTGGGAGACAGTTGCAGTACTTATAAATCAACCCTGCAAGCTGACTGCCTCTTGGCCAAGGATGATGGGAGAGGCAGTTTTAAAATTAAGTATAATACCAACCATCATGCAGAACAGTCCAGCTCCTAGTACACTAAATGCTTATCTCAGGAAAATCCCACTCACCCCCACTGTTTTTTGTCATCTGATTTACCACCTGTTTCAGAGACAGACAGTTAAAAACTTCATAGACACACATTCTGTGTACTTTACATCCCAATCCCCAAGAAGGGGGGTGCCAAGGAGTGAGATAATTATAGGACAATTTCTTTAATTTTTCATGCAAGCAAAGTAATGCTCAGTGTTTTGCAACAAAGCTTAGACCTTCTATGGAGTGAGAAATGTTTCATGTTCAAACTGGATTCCAAAAGAGAAGAGGCACCTGAGATCCTATTTGTGAATGTCATGAAAATATTACACTATGGTTAGACTATAGGAAAGCCTTTGACTGTGTAGATCATGATAAACTCTGGATTGCCCTCAAAGAAATGGGTGTGCTTCAGCATTTGAATGCCTTGATGTATAACTTGTATTGTGGCTACAAAAAGCTACAGTGAGGACAGTATGTGGAGAGACAGAATGGCTTCCTATAGATAAAAGTGCTGCTCTTATGTGTTCAATCTGTACACAAAATTTATCATATGGAAACCCAGACTACATTCAGATGAAGGGGTGAAAAATGGTGGAAGAAACATGATCTAAGACAGTTGTTGGTGAACCTATGGCACGGGTGCCAAAGGTGGCACTTGGAGCCCTTTCTGTGGGCACCCGACATTGCCCCTTCACAGCCACCTGCATTCAGGTTAAATTGCTGTATTGGCACTTTGCGAAAAATTAATGGGTTTTGAATCACAGTTTGGGCATGCGGTCTCTAAAAGGTTCACCATCACTGATCTAAGATATGCAGATGATGCTCATGTTACTGCAGAGAGCAGCCATGACTTGGCGTTTCTTTTAGTGCAAGACTGTAAGTGAATGAAAGAGGTGCCGAAGGAGAATTGCATGTGGACATTAGAATGACCAAAATCACAACTGTAGAAGAACTATTCAACATTAGTGTTGACAACAAAGAGATTGAAATAGTGAGATATTTTGCATACACGGGTTCAACCATCAGTCCTAACGGGCACGGCAGCAAAGAAATCAGAAAGAGACCGAGACTAGGAAGAGCAGCAATGAAGGAATGATCATCCAGTCTAAGGATGTGCCACTGGTGACCAAGATCAAGACCATCTGCACTCGTGTATCATTCAAACAAGAACTGAGCTAACAGGGTATATACACAAGGGGTAACGTACCATTCGGCAGTGGATTCAAGGCCTCTCACATAGGTGGGGCTAAGAACTGGATTTAGGCTGCAGAATTTTATGACCAGTCCATATGATGTCTCCTCTTTGTAATTCCCCACCTTCTTCCATCTTTTTGCTTTCCAAAAATATCAAATATTAAGGATGAAAGGCACAATGACTGCCCAGTAACTCTGGATTGGAAACACTAGCTAGCAACCATCTGTTTGGATACATCCTCTTGATGTTCTCTTCTAGGCCTGTTGTTCAGTATCTGATTTGTTGCAGCCTGGGGGTTAGAGGTTAGATAAATCTAAATATCATCTGAGGTCAAACCTGGGAAGCAGGTTGATAGGGTCACAGGCATATAAACATCAAACATGTTGAAACAGATCAAGACCAGAGCCAACTCAAGAACAAGGTACAGTATTTGGAAATTGGGGGCAAGTAGTAGTTTACCAGACAAGCCAAGATACAAAGAAAGGCCTGTTCAGTTCCAGCAGCAGAAAAGCTACAACTAAAATAAAATTAAATAAATAAAGATCTTGATGACCTGCTCTTCCTGAATGCCAGCCCAAAAGTACCGTAGCTTCAAAATCTCTGGCTTTCAGTTCTGGAGGAGCCCTCTAATCCAGCAATTTCCAACTGCTTATTTTATTTTATTTTATGGTCACGGCCATACGCGCAATATGAAAGAAATAGAGACTGAATCAGGATTATATTAGTTGTATAATGAACCTTGTAAGGTATTGTGTGAAGAATTCTATCCATGTGGGGCCCCTTTCAAAAGTGTCACACACACACTCCGGCAGGGGGACATGACCCCTCCCATTCCAAATTACTGTCAAAAGTTCCATGTTTCTTGGCCCTCTGGTATGTTCCTCCATTGGGAGGCTGGATATACCACATCTGTACATTGTGATGCAGATGTGCTCTTGGCCTCCATGGTCATTCAGTCTCCACATGTCTTTCTCTCTCTTCTGCTGTGGTTTTCATAATCCATTATTATATGTTGGTCTGAATAGCTTTATTCATACTTTTGTACACAGCCATGAAATCATTTTGATGAAGGGAGAGTAAGAAATATTTTAAATAAAGAAACAGGGAAGTGAGGGTGTCACCACACATTTGAATGTGGCTAATCCTCAATGAGAATCACTATAAAATGGACAACAGACAAACTGGACTCCTGGGAATGTAGATTTATTTTCAGAGGATCCTTTCAGAATACCTTGTGCCCAAGGGGTGCCTGGACACAGGGACAACTTCCTGTATGGAAGGTCCAGTCTTAAATACTCTTCCTCATACAGCAAAAGATGAAGAACAGACTCAAGATTGGTTACAATTTGCTGCAGTGGAAAGGATGGGACTTCATTACATATATGTTCATTTTTCATAGGGGGGAAGGAGTGAATAGAACTAAAAAAGAAAAACCAACAAGGTGATAAAGCAAAGCATATTAGGCATAAGCCCCTGGTAGGTCCAGGGTGCTGACACTGCACCTATTTTCTGCAACCATCCTTTTTTCTTCTTTTCTTCTTTTGCTTCAGTCTCCTCTGAAAAGTTGTTCTTTTTTGAGTCCTGGGGACAGAACATAGGGTCCATGACCTGGGCCTCGAAGCCCAAATCTCTCAGTCACCAGTTTCATAGGAAACAGAAATCTTCCTGCATTCAGGGTAAGAAATTGCTGGAGGGTGGGATGTCGAATTGCGTGCACATTTGAATTAAACCATTCGTTCACAGAAGACTGCTCATCACGTCTCTTGTATGACTATCCCAGCTCAGCCTTGAATATGTCTGTCATTCATTCAAAGCTTTCTTAAAGTTAATGGGAGAAATATCCTTTCCTAACCTGAACAATACCTATTAAAACTGGCAACCACACAGAATATACTACAGTTTCATTAAATCCTATTATGTGAAAGCTTACTTCATATAATTGCTGTGGGCTGTATAATACCAATCCATTCATCCTCCATGAAATTGAAAAAGACACCCAACAACCAGTGAAGCAGCTCAGTTTAAGGGCTTACCCAGGTATTTTTTTCAGGAAGGAGAGGGAAAGCGAGTGGGGCAGTTCAGCAAAATTTGCATGCATATTGCATGCACTACTACATCACATTGCATGTCCAAGTACATTAAAAATAAATGTATTCATGACACCGTTGTTGTGGGTCATCAAGTCAGAACCAATGTACACTGACCCAATAGGGCTTTCAAGGCACGTGGGATATTAAAGGAGTGGGTTTACCTGTTCCACATCTCCAGTGAAACTTCCATGACTGAGTGTCTATGAAGATTCTCAGTCATCCAGGTGAGTTTATCTGGAAGCTGAGTCATGGCAACTGGACTTCTTTTCTTGAGAAATTGGAATGTTTTGCTGCTCATCCAAACAGCTTCGCCAGTCTGAGCAAATATTTGAACCCAGGCCTCCTGCATCCGTCTTTCACTCTATCTGCTCTACTATCTGGGTATATTTGTGAAATTAGGAAACCTATAATCATCTCAATGTTGTACGGTGGTTTGTCGGTTTGATGCCAACACATTTTCTACAGTGTTCCAAGCAGGTAATTCAGGCTGAGTTAGTAAAGTGGTGTTAGGATTCTTTACTAGCGTCATTTTACATTAAATTCAGTAGAACAACAAAACAAAAACTAACAATCACACAAAACCCCATATTCCACAGAAGCTGGCCTATGCATTATTATCAGATCTGGAATTCTTTTGTAAGAGAAAACCCAACCATATTCCCCCCTTCCATCCTGAGAACAAAGGGGGGGGGGTCTACAAATGGAAGCCAGAAGCTGTGTTTTGACTTTTATTCTGCACTTTACTTGCACCTCGAGTTGTGTTTGCATTTATCACATTTTGAAAGAAAAAAACTTCCAGTCTCTTGTAAGGAGCACAGCCTTATCCGTTGCTATTTATGTTGGCCTGGTTCAGGTATGACAGGGCTGAACAACCCAACAAGGCTGTGCTTCAGACAAAGATATAAGTCAGTCATGTTGAAGGTGAATCCATACCAAGAGAGAAACAATGTTCATATAGAATCCTGGTGGTCTTCAAAAGACAAGAGTGCCTTTGATTGATGAAGCTGGACTTACTCCATTGAAGAATATGATATCTCATGCCCAGCCACCACTGAGCCCATCATGGTAAGGACTTCCCCCTTCAGTTACCTCTGATATGCCAGTTGTCAATCCTGTTGGGGAACAAGGATCTTGCCCTGTAACATGTAGGCTTAACGAATGGAAACATAGTTTACAGAGAGCTACAATTTAAAGAATGTTCAAAAGCAACACCTGACCCTATCCCTATGGGAAATCAGAAATAATAAAACAATTTTTGGGCTGCTGGCCTGGCATTTTCAAACCCAACTAAAAATCCTGGCTTTGGTTGCCCAATTGGGCAGAGACTGGAATATGCACATCACAAGGAATATTGTCCTGAACTCTTTGTCAGTGAAGAAAAGCAGTTATCATTTGTAGCAATGATTTTTTTATTATGTGTATTTTTACCCCACCTTCCTCCTTGGAAAAGGACCCATTGTTTGGAAGTTGCGGAATGCTCTTCAGTAATTTCATTTTTCTCAGTCCAATGGTTGATTTCCCCTTTCTCAAGTGGGGGGGCTTTTAGGAACGGGGATGGCAAGATACAAGAGAAATTGTGAAAGCAGAGTTAACTTAATAGTGGGACTGTTGTACTATTGCTATCCAGGTCTGGAGTTCTGGAGATGTCCTTGCTCTACGTAACATTTGCTATGGTAAACACAGAAAGAGAGCCTTGCAGAGAACCAATCAAGAAACAGCGAACCAAGGAATCCAGTATGTAGTGCCCTGGATGGAGTGCTGGATTTAACCCAGAGAGATGAGGCCCAAAATCTTGGGTCTACCCATAAACCTTCCCAAACCTTCCCAGCCTCATTTCCCAACTGTAAAATTGGCATAAGTGTTTCTATTTACATGTATTTATAAAACACAATGGGACATCTTTGAAATTAAAAAAAAATTGCCAAGGAAGGAGAGAAACAAAACCTCAGCCTATTTCACTGGATGACTATGATGACAAGTTGGAACAATTCTATAGGCTTTTTGCCCAATTATTTGAAGGATTGAAACCAGAAACAAATAAACAAGACCCTTTATCAGTACACAAGTAATCATAGGAAAGATTATATCCTTTACTCAGGGTATATACATTTATGGCTTTATACAAACAATTATTTTGTTTGGGGGAGAAAAGCGTCAGGCACTTTCCACATACATCCAAAGCGTACAGCAAGTGACATCACATTCTTAACAATTCATACAAATAAACATCTGGACTGTTTTAATGTCAGTAGTGCTGCAGAATTCAGGAGGGCACAAAAAGAGGGAGCTATTCTCCATACAGAAGCCTTGAACCACACAGAATTCAATATAGAATTCCATTTCTTTACTTGCACATCTGCAACATTACTTCTAAAGCAATTATAAAATACAAAAAACAAACAAACCCTCATCTTATTTTTTTAAAAAAATTAGTTATAAATTAACAAGCCTGAACATATCATAATATGAAATCTAAAAAAATAGTAACACAAATCCAGTCATTTGAACAAGTGCAAACTTAAGTGTGCAATCCTAACACTCACTCACTAGAGAGGAAGTCCCACTGGAATAAAGCAGATGGGTCCTCTCAACAGACATGTGTAGAATTGCACTGTAAGACTACTAAAGAACTGGTCCACCTTAGTAATATATATTTTCTCTTTTTTTAAGGGGTGTTCTGTTGTCAGCATTCAACAGCACAAAATTTGCTCACCATTTTATGGAACTTGTCAGTTTATCAAAGCATAGGTCTCATTAATGCAGCTATTAATACAAAATACAGTAGAAAATACATTAGATGAGAACAGTTCTATTGCAGAATATTTATCTACAAAAAGAGAGAGGGGGGGTTGGGGGGGGGAGTCTGAAACCAAGCAGTTGGTAAAAACAAAATCCACCTATTTTACAAAGACACGATTTACTTTTTATATAAAAAAACTAAAACACTACGGAAAGATACATACAAATGCACGTTTCATCGGCTGTCACATCCTGTTTGTCTCCCAATGCCAATCTTCCCTTGATTTTTAGTTTCAGTGCGATCACAAAAGCTTTGTACTCCCTGCCCTAGAACTACATCACAGAGTACCAGGCCAAAGGGACATATGTTGTCAATATCTAAAGAAAGCAGAAGGCATCTGGTTCCAATTTATAGAGAGGGCTTTATGTTTGAAATGCAGGGGAGAATTTAAAAAATAAGTTTCCCACAGTTTCATGGCTGAATTGTTAGAACTTTGCTTAAGAGTCCAGTATGATGAGAATGCCCTTTTACTATGTTTCGTGAACTTCGTAAACTCTCCGAGAGTCACCGCACAAAGACAGAACTGAACATAGGAATTTAAACAACCACTCCTCTTTTCAGGCTCCTCCCCTTCCCATTTGGGGCACATGATCTACTGAATGAGTTAACATAACACACCAAGAGATATATAACAGAGGCAAAGGCAACAAATATGGGCCACCCAACCCAAACCAAATATCCACCAGAGATGCCCATCCCTCTAAAACAGTGGTTCTCAACCTGTGAGTCCCCAGATGTTCCTGGACTGCAACTCCCAGAAGTCTTCATCACTAGCTGAGCTGGCCAGGATTTCTGGGAGTTGCGGTCCAGGAACATCTGAGGACCCACAGGTTGAGAACCACTGCTCTATAACAAGAGTCCTTAGAGTATACCACCCAGAAGCCCCCACCGCTAGCTGTGCTGGTCAGGGTCTCTGGGAGTTGTAGACTGAGAACATCTGGAGACCCAAGGTTCGGAAGCACTGTTCTCAAGCTGCTTTCACACGACCACTAAAATCTGCTGGCAACTTAAATGCGGCTCCCCCCAACCAGAGATCATGTGGTTTTTGTCCTGGTTCCTGTGTTCACACCCTCTCGCACTCCGATTCTATTGGTTTTGTCTGCTATGGATTAATGAGGGAAGGGAGAGAAAAATGTAGGCTCACCTCTGCCTAGTTGTAGCAGGGGGAAAATATATATATACTGTATAAAAGCATGCTCTTTTGAATATCTTTAAGTAAAGTTAGGATTCAATAAAAAGTAAGGGATAAAGTAGAAATGCTACAGTTAAAAACAAGTGAAATTAAAATAGATTACAAATGGTAATGACAGTAAGCCCAAAAGTCCGTGTCCCGGGGGTAACAAACTTTATGAAACTTCCATAAAATAAATATGAAACTCTGCATATAGAACACATTAAAACTTTGTTTGGAGGTGGAGTCAGTGTTAGTAGAGTAACAGAATGTATCTTTAAATACATGTCTCCAGATCAAACTTTGGCTAAGAAAACCCCCCACACAAAAATGTACATTTAGAAACCTTTTTATAAATCTTGCAGAGTGCTAATATAAATTCTCTCCCTTTAGTCTTATTAAAATATTGTATACAAAACATTACAAATGTTGTTAAGTATCCTGGATTCTGTAAATTTTAAGGAGCTCGTATAACAAAGTAGAGCTGTAAGGAAAAAAATAGCCATATACCTATTATAAAATTTGAGTCGATCATGAAAATTACTAAATCAGTCTGCTACTCAGCCCCTAAATGAATGCACTGTGCAGTCAGAAACAAAGGGGACAAAATCTCCAGCCTCCTCTCAGATGTGGAAATCTGAACGGCCAACAACTTTGGTTAGATCATAATCAATGATAAGTTCTCATACAAAAACTATACAGCAATTTCAATACACTTAAGGCAGTTGAACTGTACACAGTTCTCACAAAAAAGCTGATCAAAAGTGAACAAAGTTTAAAACTACCGAGTATTAACATTTGTAATCTGTACTTGGTTCTAATACACATCTAAATAAACCATTATATTTTACAGTTTATATTGTACACATAGTCAACACAGAACATAATGCACAAGTATCTTCTGCTTTTCTATGACACTGTAGTGAGTTTGGCACTTCCAAATAAAGACACTTCAAATGGCACACTGCTGAATTACAGCAGCAAATAACCTGTAAGTATCCGGCCAACATCCTGGACATGGGTGGTGGAGGAGGAATCCATCTGCTGCCAGAGGCAAAAACAACATTACAGACACAAAAAATATGCAGAAAGGCTAAGCCCCCTCTTTGGACTTCCTTGTTCAGTTCTTGTAAGTCAGAGATGTTTGACGAATGATCACCTAGACCCTGGAATAAGAGAAAGAAAAACAATGACAGATAGGAAGCACAAATATTCAGAATGAAAGACAGAATGCCATGCACTTATTGGGTATTTAAATATTGGACGCAGCCATGAATGAAAGATCCAGGCTGCCATGATTCAACTTCCAGATAAAACTCACCTGGATGACTGAGAATCTTCACAGACATCCAGGTTTTTTTTTTAGGAAGTGTACACCTATGTTTTATTGATCCAAGTCTGTTTTTAAAATATTGATGAACTCATGCCAACATGGTAGGATTTCTCCACTGTTTTCAAGACGGTGTGCAATCATACTGACTACAAATTGCAGGACAGTTTGGTATATCTCACAGGCAGGCAACTTTCCTTTACCTTGCCAAATCCTTCTGCTAAATTTTGTCCCACCAGTAAACAGCTCAAGACACCAGAGGGATCCCGGGGATCTCCCGTCAGTCCTAATCAGTCTTGATCAACAGTGAGGAATGACGGAAACCCTACGACAAAACTACCTGGAAGCTTAGATTCCTTCCAGCTTTGATGGAAGACCGGAACTGACTGCCAAGTATAGATAGTAAAAGATGGGAAACTAACCTTCCGGCCTTATCCCGACACCCAACTGTGGGTGGTGGTCTTAACACCATGCGACAAGCTTTGGTTAGGCAACACAGTGTCAAAATTAAAATCTATTGTGTCCCCATCCATGAGGTCATTACGAATTATGGACTCCATATCACAGTCCAATCGTTCGATCGACATGTCATCCAAGTCGCTCGGCAGCTTCTCCGGGTGGAAGGAGGCAAACCCGACTCTTCCGTAACCGTTGCAACTGTTCACAGTGGTGTAAGGGTTTAAGCCACTCATATGCCCCGGATGGCTCAGAGGCACTTGGACTGAGGTTTTCGCTGTGGACGAGCAATTTAAACTTGAAGCGTGAGACACCGTGCTGAGGGTGAGCGACAAGGTTTGGCTGTTGACTCCTGATGTCTGTTGGGCATGTCCTTGGCGGGCGTGAGCACTTGGGGCAATGATTTTGTTATGGGATTGCTGGCTGCCATACGGGGGGATGGCAGGGCTAGTGGCCATTAAGACATTCTGCCCCAGCACTCGGCCGCTAGGCTGGGAAACATGAGCATCGACTGAGGCCAGGATGTCATTGTGGGGAGGGGAGTCCGACGTGAGCAGCTCCTTCAGAAGCCCCACGGGGCAGTTATATTGGCTCAGAGCCCCATACGTCGGTTTGCCCTCCTGAAGGGCTTGCATTGGCATCTGAGGCAAGGCATTCATGCCAGATTGGCCATAACTGTATTTCCGATAATCTGCATTGGGGGAACCTATACTCGGGCTCGACGAAGTGTACGAATAACCGGGAGACGGTTGCATCATGGTGGTAGGCGGAGACTGACTGGATCCCGCTAAGGAGGTGTTCGGGGACAAAAGGTTGAGATTATCCAAGAGGTTCTCCATGTTTTCTGAAGTGCTCATCTCAGAAAGGCTGGGAAGAGTTGACGCCATTTTGGCGGCCGCCGGAGGGTACACCATGGAGTGCACGTCCCCTTCTCCCAGGTCATCCTGTTCTGGCAGGATCGGAGAAAGCCTCCCACTGAGGGTGCTGGCGTTCGAGCTGGCTCGAGGCCTAAAAGCACTCCAATTGTTGTCAAAGTCGTCGTTGCTGTGAGAGTTGGGGCTAGCGGGCCACTTCGGGAACTGCGTGCCTGGACTGTCGCCGCTTCCGTCTTGACCCGCCTGAAGGGCTGCTTTCTTCTTGGCCGCTCTCCCCCTGCTCTTGGCAAACTTGCTGCTGTTGTCCATGGAGGCGGCCCTTCTCCGGGGGGATTTGCCACTTTTGCCACCTTCCGGATTAAGCATCCACCAAGAGCTTTTCCCCGTGCCTTCGTTCTGTACTCGGATGAACTTGCTGTGCAGTGAGAGGTTGTGACGGATGGAGTTCTGGAAATAAGAAAAGAAAAGAAGGATGATGTTAAGGAAAATATACCAACCACTCCCTCCCGGTCACTGAATTTTTAAGACACCATCCGTCCCATCAAATATCCAACAGCCACAGAGGGCATCTCATTTCCCAATGAAATGTTCTGCTCATCTCATGCTCTGGGTTCTGAAGCAAAAAGAGGGGGAAAAATCCTCCGCCATTTTATTGAGACTGCTTTCCAACGGATGATGTCTTATAGCTCTAGAAATGGATTGCCACCTGTCATACCCGCTTCTGCATACTGGTGGGGTATACATGCCCAGCAGTGTATACCAGTTTATCTAAACCTGGCACAACTAGGTCATACTGCAAAATACTAGTATGTGAGCTCAGGGCTAAACTAAGTACAGTAGGACCCACGTATCCACTGATTCATTAACCACTGATTCAGTTATCCACAGTTGGCAGAGGAAAAAAATGAATAAGTAATTCAGCAGCTGCAAAGCAAGCTACTGTCATAAACAGCATCCGTAAAGCAAGTTAGTGTTGTAAAATAGCAGCCATAAAGCAAGCTACTGTAACAAAACAGCAGTTTTGGGGGGAGTTTGGTGTTCGTTCTTATCCATGGTTTTCGTTATCCACAGGAAGGCCTGGAACCAATCCCCAACGGATACCAGGGTCCTACTGTAGCATGTATTTTAGCCACACGTTTCTCTGCTTGGTTAGAACGTTTGGGGCAAATCTACTTCTGACATTAAATGGGACAGTATAGGGAAGGAATTCTTCCCCAATTTCTTGCAATCTACAGCACTCGGCTGTTTAGTCCCACCTGGATCACTTCTGGAAATGGACTAGAGAGGAAACCACAAAGCCAAGCAAGATAAGGAGCAGCAAGTGGGAGAAACAACCCATTTCATTTCCTTCCCCGTATTTTTTTTCCTTGTGTGAAAAAATGAGCCCACTGAATCTAGCCCTGTATCTGTGAAGGAGGCAAATATGTACTTAAATTACATATGCAATTATTGTGAATGCCCAGTTTGCTTCTGAATAATCAGGCCTCAAGTGCCACATGGTTTGGAAAATTAAGAGAAATGCAATATTCTCTGTCTTGCTCAGGAAAAAAAGAGATTAAATTCTACCTGATGAAGAAAACAAGAAGCTGGTCTGCAAAACCAGCTGATCAAAAATAAATAAATAATGCTGCTTTAAAATATTGTTTTGTACACATTATATATGCTACCTTACTACAGCTATAAAGATTAGTGTTTATGATGGAAACAAGAGTTATCTCCCCCCCACACGCCTGTCCACAGCTTTCAATCCATCCACACATGGAAGTGTTTAGCATTTTACAGAAGCTACAGACTTCTTTAGTCATCAGAAAGTTACAATCTAGTATTCTTATACTAAGGACATTCAAGGTCGCTCTTAGAGGAGCTAAGCCACCTCCATATTCTGCCAACACCAACAAAAGTTCCAAACAGGAAAAGGTTTGCAGCAGAGCGCCTGTTACATAAATTCCTGTTTTTCACACAGCCGTGCGGAGATTAAAGGGACTATGATTTACTACACTGGGGAGGAAAAAAAGTGTAGAAGAGGAGTAAATATTCCCCCCCAAAAGTGGCATCCTTAATGATGTTGTGTCTACAGAGTTTTGCCAAATGGAGACATGACCTGATAATAGCATGATTTCAAGTTGTGGAAGCTGGCAAATAGTGCAATCAAATACATTTGTTTTGGAAGATGTCTTTGTAAGCTACTCCGTTCCAAGAAACTGCTTCTAGTGACACTGAAAATGCCTTTTTCTAAAAATGAGACTTACAGAGGTTTAGTTCTATTTGTGGACCCAGGCCAGATAACCCTCAACACCTTCCCTTCCCCAGTTAGACACACATCTTTTCCAAGATTAACAATTTTATTGGATAAGGTTGGGTCTGAAAAAGGCCACTGCTTGGGTTGGCTGAAGCAGAACAGCACTGGCACAGTGGTGGCCCGTCAGGAGAAGATCTCTTCATCAGACAACCTTCTTGCCATCGGATGTTGCCCATCCCCACACATTGCTGGGTAACTAAGGAAGTTGGCAGCCCCAAAGTGGGTATGTACCACTCCTCTGACCACAAATCCATGAGAGTGTGATAAGACCCCCTTGGCCCCAACTGTGGGATCTGTGTGGCAGCCCTCCAGAGCTTGGCACACTTCTATCAGTTCCCTATCCGCCTCCGTCCCCTCATGCAGAAGACTGGTTGCCTGGAATAGGACCGACTGTCTGTCTCCCTTGCCAAAGATCTGCTTTTAGGTATAAACCTGACCTTCACCCTTGCTGCCACCAATAAAAAGCAGTGGCAACACGGGCTAACTGCATAAGCTGAAACCCCTGCAACTGTCCCTCCCGCAGGAGCACAGAACAACCCAATCCATTACATAGAGAGTGGGAGTGTGAAGTCCTCTTGAAGATTTCCAGAGATGAGGGCTGGGGCTCCCCTTATGCCATACTCTCATGGACCAGATTGGAAACTGCAACTACTTATCAGACTCATCAGCCCAGAAGCTCCTCTCCCCTCACCACTGATGGCTGTTCCAGGTTTGTTGGTCAGCAGCACGTTCTCTGGTGCCACAGCACTCTCTGCAACCCCTCTCCCCCAGGGCCAAGGCACCAGGGAAGATGACCCTGAAAGCAGCAGAACCCTCCAGGGTGCAGGGATCACAGCCACAAACGAGGCTTCTGGTGAGTACATTTTTAATGGGGTGCCCCCAGCTTGGAGAGTTCTTTGCAGGGTTTAACTTCAACTTCATCCATAATAAAATTCTGTTGCAGCTTCTAATTTTGGCTCTGAATCAAAACACACTTTCTAAGAGCCAAATGACACATGACCGTAGGCACCTAATTGCTATCAGTTCACATCCCTGGTACTGTTTAGTTAAATTTGGTTAAATTTGAGGTTTAGCTGAATGTTGACATATTGTTACCCATTTGCCAGCTTGGTCGGCTGCATGCAAAGTGGGGGCAAGAGCACCTTTTGTGTTCCTAACCCAGGCAGAGGAGATTTAAGCCAAAGTTATGCCCATGACGTCATTGTGCGTTGTCTCCTGCGAGAACCTCCCTTTCTAAACTCAAGGCCCTATATGCATGCATCAACGATGCCAACCCAGAACGGGTCCTTCCAGTTCTCCAAGGGCAGCTAGAAAGAATTTCCAATGAATTACACTACAGACCTCCTCCATTTCTAGAGAGAAGGATACCAGGATGGAATTTCAAATACATTTTCTCTTCCCCCCCCCCCTTTCACTTTTCTGTCACAAACACTGTCAGGAGGGAAGACCTCTCTTCTGCATCTATTACTTTATCACAAAGAAGTCTGAGAAGGGCTACTTGGAGTTAAGCACGACTGTTATAATCAGTTATCAGTTACTATTTGATCTTTTAAGAATACTACAAGAACAGATACAGGGCATGTGAAAAGTAGGAGCAATACATTGTTGTCCCAAGAGCTGTGACAGCAAGAGTAGCACAAGCCACCTAAAGGTATGAACACAGGATTGAAAGTGTCATCAAGTTTCAGGACATTAGACATGAGAAAGCAGGCGCAGATTCATTCACTTTCAATTTAGAACCGTTCTATTGTGAAACACTCATTTTAATTAAAGGCTGGATCCAGAAGTCAGCTGCCCATACTAGAAATACAATGAATCATGAATTGATCTGGAATTAGAATTCATCTACGCCAATCATTATAATCCATTTTGTTTTTAAACATCTGCAAGAGTTCATTCTAGGATTTAGCAATCTCTTCCATCCCACAATATAGGTAAAACATTTTTCAAATATCTATCTATCTATCTATCTATCTATCTATCTATCTATCTATCTATCTATCTATCTATCTATCTATCTATCTATCTATCTATCTATCTATCTATCTAAATTGAAAAGTCATCATCAGGGGGACCTTTCCAAGGCTCACCTTAGCAGAATATCCATGGCCTTAAGGTAATGGTGGTTTTGGAATGTGTGCCTTACGGACAGTAAACAAAACCTCAGAGACCTATGTAAATATGCTCCCAGCCCCTCTGCTTACCCCACCCCCAAAAGAGCTATTAAAATCTCCACAAGCCCTCTAGGGAGCATGACAGGTATTCCGATATGCTGGGAGGGCACTCATCAATATATACATTTAAATAATATTATATTTTTAAATATTTGGCCACTAGCAGCTCATGGTTGACTCAGCTTTCCATTCTTCCGAGGTTAGTAAAATGAGTACCCAGCTTGGTGGGGGGGGGATGTGTAGCCTGCAGTACTGTAATTAAAACTGTAAACCGCCCAGAGACTACTTGAAGTTGTATGGGGCAGTATATAAGCAGAACACTTTTTGCTTTAGAGAATGTGAGGGACCCTTTATTTTTCCAAAACTTCCAAAAACATAAATGGTTTGGGGATGGGGACCACCCTTCAAGGCGGAGGAACAAACATGTGCAATTCTAACATCTTTGGAGGTTACCTACCAAACCTTTCAAAACAGCTGCCTCATTATATATTACTCTTTTCTCTTAGCATTAAAATTAATTAGGACCAGCCAGAAATTACAAAGGAATTAGAACAGCGTACATTTCATGTATGAATGTTTTCCTACTCTGTGACATGTTGCTATGTTAGCTCCCATGAAATTGCTTTTTCCTTTAAAAAGTAGGCAGCGTTTGAACAGGCACTTCAAATATAAAATTGGTTTTTAATGGCACATACATAGCAAAATTTAAAAAAATATAAACTTGTTCAAAACCAGTCAGCAACTGAAAATAATCTTGTTTAACCCCTGCTCAAGCATATATACTAAGACCAAGTTCTCAAGTAAACTGCAGGCCAAAACAAAGGTAAACACAAAACACATAGCAGAACAGCAATGTTATCACTTAATAAAGAATATGAGAGATAATTTGCAACCAGGTTTCTCAGGAAAGGCCCCATTTATTCTGTACTGCAAACCACCTTGCCACCTGCAGATATGAGACATACTGGAACCCATCTGCCCCCCCACCAAATGAACTGCTAAATCACAGCTATAATCATAAGAATGCCTTGTGAGTACAACATAAGCTATCAGTGCATTGTTACAGATTTTTTTAAGTACTGTAAGTTGCCAGAAGTGGAAGTAAAGTTAAAGGCAGGAAATGTTTAAATTCATGTCTTATCATGCCACCTGTTTATAAAAACTAGAGATGGCAAACCCCATCTTACAAGGAATTCTCCCTTTCTTTCACACACAAAAGGAATTTCCCTTGTAAAATGATGCATGCCACGCACACACGCATCGCGTCAAAACAAAGAACGGATGTGTTTCACTTGAAAAACACTGGCTGAGGTCGTGTTACTTAGCGTAAGGAAGCTTGTAACATTCAGACTGTTTCTTGCTGGTAAAGAAAGATTCTTCGCCACAATTCTCTGGGGGACCGAGTACAATTCTCTGAGGGACCGAGTACAATTCTCGAATCTTACAACATTGTTTTATATTAACCAACATGACTTGAGTCATTTTTAATTATCCATAAATTAACAGTTTTGAACCTATAAATAAAGACTATAGATCAAGTTCATATGACTATCCAGTGCTCCTTTAATCCACACACAATCCCCAAAGCTATGCATTTATATTATATTATATTATATTATATTATATTATATATTATATTATATTATATTATATTATATTATATTATATTATATTATATTATATTATATCCTCGTGGCACAGTGATTAAATTGGCTGTACTGTAGCTATAAGGGTACTCACAACTTGAGGTTCAATCCCAGGTAGCCGGCTCAAGGTTCACTCAGCCTTCCATTCTTCCAAGGTTGGTAAAATGATTACCCAGCTTGCTGGGGAGTGGGGCAATGTGTCGTCTACATAATTAAATTGTAAACTGCCCAGAGAGTAATTTAAGCACTATAAGCAGAACACTTATTATATTATATTATATTATATTATATTATATTATATTATATTATATTATATTATATTATATTATATTATATTATATTATATTATATTTTATTATATTATATACACAGTCTTTTTTCCCCATTGAGATACATGCTAACAGACTCCAAGACTGAGTAGTAAAGGAGAACAGTGAAGTGCTTCTGAAAGATTCGGGATTTCTCAGGGCAAGAGCAGCATTGGACTACTTAGGTTACAGAAGGAGTTCAAACACTATGAAAGCTTTTCAGTTCTTCAGAACTCTTTAATAGGCAACATGGCAACAAAATTAGATGCTGGGAAGTGTATGAGGAACTCAAATACAGTACTGAGCTAGGAATATTGGCTACTCTCTGGAGCTGCAAGTCACAGAATGAATAATAGTTGCTTACTAAGAATCTCTCTCTCTCTAAAGGGTCTCATTCTTCCAACTGAACATGGCCAGTATTCAGTGCATCTCACAAAACTTATGGAAGTTTCTACGGGAATGACACAGAAGAGGGGGATACCCCCTTCCCTTATGCACCCCCCCTTTTCAAGCACTATAAAATGCAAAACAAAACAAAATGTGCTCTGAATGGCTGGAAAAAACATCAGAATATAGAGTTTTCATCAATAGAGAAAAGATACTGGCTAGAAATCTCAATGCCATGGAGGGATTTGGGTGTTGCCACATTGAATTTGGATCACAGAGAGCAACCAGATTGGTGCGTCCCAGTGTGATTTTGGCTATGTCATTGTCGCCTTTCCAGTGGGGAAATCTCTGGCACCAAACAGGTTAGAGACACGAGGGTTGAGCATTACCTGGAAAATAACAAGGGAAAAAAACAGAACACGCACCCCAGCTACATTTTCGTAATACTCTACTGACACTGAACAGTACATTGGAAGTGCAAATATTCTAGGATCAAAGGAGCCCGTTTTTACAAGAAGTTGGCATTTAATTGTCATGCCAGGCTATGTAAACACATTGAAAAGGTCACGTTTAAAAAGCCATATCCCTCCTAAGGTTGACAAATAAAACATCTTAAACAACATTAGTTGCGGCCATGTTCCTATTTAGTATTTCCTGCCACCTTAGAATCATAAAGCAAGAATGTAACAACTTTTTTCCCCTGATGGGCAATGGGCCAAGAACCTCCATTGTTTTCAATGGAGGCACACTGGAACTGGCATAAGACACTGGAAATGACGCTAATCGTAGACCGGGCCAGGCATCCATTCACACTCTCCCCTCTCCTCCCCAACTCCTTGTCTCTCTCTTCCCCTCACAGGACAAATTTTCCTCAGAGAATGCCAGTACTGCAATACAAATACCAAAGAGAAAAACCATGCCGTACAATTATGAAAGAGAAAGACAAATGTCTGTTACATTTTTTTATCCTACCCATGCTCCAAAGCAGGTCACAACATTCTTTCAAGGCTTTACTGCAGGACCATAACAATTAAAATATAGATGAATGTGGCAGACTGTAACTTAAGTTTAAAGGGCATCCAAATGGTTTGTAGGAATCGATTGTGGCAGCATATGCAAGGCAATCTTCAACATGAATAGTTAACATTTGTGGCACTGGGTTATTCTGCTAAAAGGGTTTTTATTTCAGCTGCCAGCAAAATAGCAATGTACCGTACTAATATTTTCTATTCTGCTTACTATAAAAACACTAGTTTCTCTGCATAGTTCTACTTCTAATAAGTTCTTCTAGCATTCTAAACTTTTACTTGTTTACGATCTTGAAGGAAGCATTTGCTCCAACTAGAAACTGGCCAAACAGCTGAGGAAGCGGTGAGCGCATGCCAGCTGGTTAGTGGGGGATCCAGCCGGGGACGCAGGGAATGGGAAAACCCAGCATCTGCAGTGCTGTCTGTAAGGACCAGCCCAAATCTAAAAAACCAAGGCTGAGGCCCATCTCTATTTGATTTCCAAAATGAACCAAATGTTACACACAACTAGAATAGACTGTTGAATTAATCGTATTTAAACATGTGTTGACTTAGTAGTAGTAGTCGTAGTAGTGGTGGTGGTGGTGGTGGTGTTCCATCAAGTCAATTCTGACTTACCGAAATCTCTTTCCGGTGTTGTATTGATACACAGCACTTTGGAGGAGTTTATATTCCCTTTTTCTGGGGTTGCTCTTGGACTCTGCAGCTCTCCCAAAGATATAAAAGCTGGTTCTTCTTTTACAAGGCATATTGGGAGAACAAACTCCCACCCTCTGGGTCCACTGCCAAATATGTAGCTCACTCAGCTATGAACTATCTGGCCAGCAGTAACTGGATTTAGGCCTTACTTTTTCAGATTTTATTTTAAAGAACCAGAGAGAAACCAAGCAACATGTTCTATACGTCCTTTCTTTTTCTTCTGAAGCTACTTTTTCTGAGGGAAGAAGCACACTGTGACAATGCGTCAAATAAGAAAGTGACTGAGAAAACTCTGAAGTCAACCAATTTGAATACTAGGGTATGCTATTTGCGAAGAAACCTACTTCTGCATTCAAAAATAGTAATAGGAACGTACCTAATAAATTCATAAAGTGAATAATTTATCATCTTCTCCATTTAAGTAAACCTAAACTACTTCAAGATTGTATTCTTGAAGGCGTTCATGGCTGGGATCTGATGGTTGTTGTGGTAAGGTAAGGTAAGGTACCTTGTTGTGGGTTTTTTTGGGCTGTTTGGCTAGAACAGCACAGAGAGAATTGTAGCTCCCTGCCCTCCTGCCTTCTGAACTGCAGAGACCGGCAAGATGTTAGGAAAAAGAAAAACCTCCATAACACAGGCAAACAGCCTGAAAAACCCACAACACCTATACTTCAAGATTAGTTATCCAAAATAAAACTCAGCTTCAATTTCTCATAACGGATAGGCAGTGAAACCAGATTCGTGCCAACATAAAAATATTTTATTGGCCATAGTTCCACCAATACAACTACGGCTTCAACTGTTATCAAGTCCAACAACCCCATGTACGCAACTCTGCATTGCCCCCAACAACTTCAGAAATACTTTCCACGGATTTGGCCAAGTTCAAAGCAACAGGACCTGTAAGTAATGCTACAAACTAGCAATTTCTACTTTTTGTGTTAAATGACAACATTGGTTCCTATCTGATGCATGATTAACAGATATAATTGAATTTTGCATCAAGCAAAGGCAGAATTTAACCATTAGCGTAAAGAAAGCTAATATGAGTGTCTAGAACAGCAGTGGTCCAAAAACAATAGAAAGTCAGTATGGCACAATAAGCAAAGAATTAGATTGAATCTTGGATCTCCCCAAGGAAATTTCAAGAAACTCCACAGATGACCTTGAAAATTATTCCCTCAGCCTGGCCCACCTCACAAAACTGCTGGAAAGAGAACCATGTACATGACCTTGAGTTCATGACAAACAAGATGGCATATAAATGCATCTAATACATAATTATCAATGACTGAACTGGCAATATCCAGTACTCATAGTTTGGAGATGTTCCATAATTTGAAGAAAGAAGATTATTTTGGAGTAATGAACTGAAACCCAAGTTCAGCCACTGGTTCGTTGATTTTGCTTCCGCCGTCTTGCAAAATCAGGGCCTGGTATTGTTTAAGAGACAATGGAATAATTATTAGGTTGGCCTTGTTAATCATTAAGTTAAAAGACAGGCTAAGAAGGCAAAGAGGTGGTCCTGCCATCTCACTACTGTTTCTGGAGCAGCATCGTTTGCTAGTAGGTAGTAGCTCTTGCTGCAAGTACATCATTATAAGGAGGAAATTCCCTAAACATTGAAAGATATCTGGTGGTCATAAGGTGAACTTTTAGCACCTTTTCTACCTCGTAAGCAGCTGCCTATATGCCCCAAGCACATCCAATCTCGCCTGATTTCGGAAGTTAAGCAGGGTTGGACCTGGCTAGTACTTGGATGGGTGACCACCGGGGAATACCAGGCGGTGTAGGCACCTGGAGTAGGAACTGGCAAACCACTCCAGTATTCCTGCCAAGAAAACTCCATGGACATGGAGTCACAAAGAGTCGGTCACAACTGTAACGACACAACACACACACACACACACACACACACACACACACACACACACACACCCTCGTAAATTAGATGGTTTGCTTTTCTCACTAGGAGCCAAACGTAGGCTTCATTAGCAAGTATGACACCCAGGCCTGAAGGCATGAAGCTTTGGTGAAATGAAGCATCTGCAACACTAAGGCAATTTCAGTTCCTAATGCCATGCCCTTTTTAATGTATAATTTGATCCTGTCACACACACACACACACACACACACACACACACACACACACACACACACACACACACACACACACACACACACACACACAGAGAGAGAGAGAGAGAGAGAGAGAGAGAGAGAGAGAGAGCTGGTTCCTTTCTTCTGGGGAGACTCTCTGAGACCATGCAATTTGCCCAAGGCCATACAGCCTGGTTCTTCTTTTGGAAAGATTAATGGAAAGACAAACTTCCAACCCCCGGCTCTGTAGCCAATTGTTTTAGCTTTGTGTTCTACTATTATAAAATATTAAGGGCAGGCGAAGTCTACTGTGTCAGATTAAAAAAAAAAACATACAAGCTTTTTGATCCCTACGACTAGCTTGCACCTCATTTCCCAGCAAAGGGCAGCCTAATGACAGCAGTCTGGGCTAAGGGGAGACAAGGCAAAATGTAGACAATAAGAGCTAAGAAGCAGGAGGCATACTTGATAGGAAAGTCTGCCACTTTCCCAAGAGACACCTGCCTCCTGATAGGAGAATTAGGACATCTCACAGTACTTGAGCATGTTTATTGTTCAAAGCCCCCAACAGTTAAAGAAAGTTGGCAATCTTCCACAGCAAACCACTCACTCCACCCCCCCACCGCTATTATGGCAAAAAGTGAATTCTCTACCAAAAGCAATCTAGACAAAATAGGTTTAAATTAGGAAAGCAGGTGCCCCGAGAGCATTCAGCCTTTAAAAAGCCCATTAATAAGTATCCATCTGCTTCCTGCTGCATGTAAAAAAAAAAATAACGTTCACCTTGCTCAGTCAACCATAAATACTATTCTTACAGATGTAGTAAAACCAAAATAATTGACTGATATTTTTGTGAACTCTAGCATTTTTCCACTACAAAAATCTAACTTTACCCTGAGCTTCTTGGTTTACTATATGTGGCTTTTCACGTAGTCTTCACTGATCAACTGAATTATCATTTCAACTATTATTGTCTAGTGCCTTTGTCCATTCTCTGGGCTTATATAGAAGTCTTAAAACCCGTTAAATTAATTAGCAGCCTAATTACAGTAATTTAAAACTAAGAAAAACCCCAAGCATAAATGATTTCAAACAATTCTCTTGACTCACAGCCACTTAGTCAAAAAGGTGGGGTAGTAGAGAAATTTGTGCTCTACCCAGGAGGGGAAAATCAGTGGAGAAACTGCCGGAAGGAACCAAACTGGGCCAAGTGAGTGGCCAGAGCAGCAGTGGACGTGATGGAGGGGAGCAGCAATGCCTGTGCTGCAGCCTTGACGAACCAGGACGAACCCATTTGTGCCCATCTCTATTTAGGATTGCTACATATGGTGTGAGGGAGGGGAGATCCTCATGGGTAGCAGGTACCGATGTAATATTCAACATCAGTGGGAAAACACCAAGCCAATCTGTACATATCTAGAATGAGCAGATTCCTAGCAGATTTCGCATGATAGGGCAGGAGAGACAATGGTAGAAGGAAAGTTACAATACTATCTGAATCTCTTGTAAAGTTTAGTTGAGGAAAAGTGATTTCACAATAAAAGCAGGGATGGATTCTCCGTTTAAAAGGTCACTTCAAATACAGATACCGGGCATTAAACACAGTGCCTAACGCAATGTGTTGAAGAGGGAGGGAAAAATAGAAAGAAAAATAGAAAGAGGACCCAATATGCTAATAGGGCCATATCAAGAAGTCATTTTGAAAAAAAGGTCCACTTAGGATGGTTTGTGTATATTTTATTTATTTATTTTATTTTTGAGTATTTCTACCTCGCCTTTCTCCTTGGAAAGGACCCAAGGGTACAGTCCAGTACCATTAAGACATAGTCAAGTTTGAAAACAGGGAATTGAAGGACATCTTACAGCATGAAAAGGCAACATTAAAGCTAAAAGAGAACATGAGCAGTTAAAGAAAAGAGTATAAATTCCATGTAATCATGTATGACAGACCATTTAAAAGTTACAAGGGATGGAGACTATAACATTGAAAACATAGTGTCACTGCAATCACACAAGGAAAGATATAAACACACACAAAGTTATAAGCTGTCATAAACACAAAGTCACATATGGTAGATTAGTATGAAAGTGTATGCTGATGGCCTCTGATCAGAGTTTCTATAGCACACAAACTATACTACACGTTGATGTACACATTCAGGGTATGTTGCTAGGTATGCGAAAGACGCAATGGGAAAGCAATTTCAGCCATGTTTTCCAATGGCAGGTCATGAAAGCTCTCCACACACATTGAGCCATTTTCACCAAACCCATCCCCACGGGCCAGTTTTGCGAACAATTCCAAGTTCTGTCTAGAAACCCGTCTGTGGGTGCTGAAGATGTGACTGAGACCTGCAGCCGTGCAAAATCATACCCATCACAACGTGGAACATTTTTATTGCCATGGTTCCATGGCACTGGATATGTGCCGAGAGAGTTTTCTGGCATATTATGATCAAAGGGCTTGCAGTTGCTTCAAGACTGGAATTCGGCTTTTGGGCAAGTTATGACCTACCACTTGAGTGCTCAACCCTCACTCTCCTCATCAAGTTGGGAGGGACCAGATGGAACCAGAAAGTCAAGAATACGTTTTGTCAAAAGGAAGGTGTTCCAGATACTTTGGAAGAGGCAGTTGTGTCCCTGTTCCCTAAGAAAAAGTTCTTGGACCCACATAAATTTTAATAAAACATCTATGTTGCCAATACTCCCTTTTCCTAGACAAAGTACTTGAACAGATGGTGACACTGCAGGCTCATGAACTCTTATTTATTTAAAACATTTATACTCTTCCTTTCTTTTCAAGTAGACCCAAAGACGTTTGCCATATTAAAAACAAACAGTATTAAAAGTTTTCAAAAATTGAAGACACGTACTATTAAAGCTAGTAGGCCAAAACGGGTTTTAAAATACATTAAAATCAACAAAAGCACAACAATTCCATTTAAGAACCCCATTTTAGGCAGCAAATCAGTAAGGCTGTTACTTCATCTCCCTCAAACTTAGCTCCATAATGCATTGAAGGCAAAGTTGAGGAGATTCAAAAGATCAAAAAACGGAAGGTTGGACCAAAACAAAAAACAAAAACGAGAACGAAGGCTGAAAAGTTCAGATGTTGTCACGGAACAAGGACACGCAGTAACAGTTGTCACGGTACCATCAATCACGCCCGTGGATACACAGAAATAGGGACAGTACCAGGACAAGACCACGTGACCACAAGCAATGTGAACACGAAACAAATGTCAACTCAGAAACGAGGAAGGATGTGAAGTAACCGTCTAAGAGAAGGTCTGCCCAAACAGGGAGGTCTTTGCCTGCTACCGAAGGACACTGAAGATGGGGTCAGTGTAGCTTCCCATGGGAGGGAGTTTCCAAGTCTGGGAGCAGTGACAGAGAAGGCCCTCTTTCCCCTGCCCTCACCAAACTCCACTTTTGATAAAATGGATTATGATGATGTTCTAGTCTTATTTTCACACCCACAAACATAACACATCTGCCCCCCCCAATCTACAATCTTTAGACTTTGCAAATTACAACAGCAAACTAGGGAATCTGCCCAAGCCTTATCCTTATTGGCTTGTTCACCCCCATTATGTCTAGATTCCTATTTAAAAAAAAGCCCATCATAATCTGTAATTTCCATCCTTTAACAGATGTGAAGTGCAATCCACGCTCTACATCTCTCATTGATAACTCTGTCTTATGCAACCTTCCTCACAGCTACTTCCATCCAAATTCCTGGTGGGGGAAAATGTAACATTTGGGGAAAACACTTATCAACCTTTAAGGGCAGTGTTACAGTAACTGCATAAACTCACCGGACAAAGGACCTCAAACCCCAGACTCTCCCATATATTATTAAGTTTGTCCTCTTCCCTCCCCCCCCCCTCTATTGTTCCAGGCCTTCAGGCTCTAAAGCCACAAAGAGACCTTCTTTGCCTCTCATTCTCCATGGCTAGTTAAGGCCACTGCAGGAATGCCTGCCCCAGTCTCTTCCTTTCACTCTGTTCAACGAACACTGCTCTGTCCAAACCTTATACCCATCCCCACCCCGAGCTTCTTCTTGCATGGCTTAAAAAAGCACAGCCTTTCCTTATTCTTGTCCTACAACGTACATTTTCTTCAGCTCGGAACAGCAGAAACCATGCAGGCCTGAGAAATGCACCCTTGCTAAGAAGAGGACTGTGTGCAGAACATAAACTTACAAAAGAAAAACATTTAGGAGCATTTCTCCCCTGTTCTGTTGCCGTAGTTTATAACTCAAGTATCAATATGTTTGCAACTCCAACAACGTCTACCTATAACATCTAATTTATACAACTGATGGTTGACATAATAAGTCAACGGATCTCTGAGAAAAGAACTCAAAATGTTCACAGATGTTCAGTAAATAAAAGAGACTTGTTTCATTATAATGTATGGCTTCCCAAACAGAAATCAATCAGTTACCCTGCATTAATTAACATGGAAGCGGGCTTGATGATTTAGCCTGAATTTGGTAGCAATAATGAAGTATCAGATGCATTTTTGGATAGAATGTTTGCTAAAACTAAGAGGGTGTCAATCAGTCATCTTTTAGAGTTAAGACAATCGATTAATGGTGACTATAGAACCATGATACGTCCCTCATAGATGACGAGAGACCCAGAATAATAATTCCACACAGAAAGTCAAACAGCTATTCCTCTCGCCCACCTTCCAGAAACACAGCTGAAACAAAAAGCATAACAAATAAATTAGCCTATGAACTTCTTGGAGAAGTTCCTTAAGTAGAGGGAGAGCTGGGCAGATATGGAGAAAATTAGGTATATCCTTTCAGGCATGAATGTCAACGTATCAGATAAAGTAGCAATTTTCCTAAAATTGATTATCCAAAGAAGAGAAGAGGGACTCTACCCAAATCTAGTCAACTGGGTCCTATTTTACCACTGGTCTTACACTTGTTAGAGAGATATTTTGTGCCTGTGTGTGTGCGTACATGTGTCTAGTGTGTGATGATCATTCTATATATAATGCCAATAAAGACACAATGATGATAAGACTAGGAAAATTTTGGATTTCAAAAGCCACATTAAAGGAATCAAAGTGATTTCTTCAAGTTGAAAATAAGGTGATATCTACTAAAGGTTCAACTTTCCAAGAAAAGATTTTAAGATTTAGGTGGAAAATATGGGGACCTACAAATGGGACCTACAACCAAGTAGCATAACATGGAATGCTCCTATTTGGTGTTCTGTCAGCATCCGTGCCACCCCCATGATCCCTCATCCCATTGTTGGTCAGCATTCCGTACATAACATGCTCTGGTCTGTTTTGGAAGGCCTTGTTTGTGGCTGTTATGTGCCTTCAACTTGGAACCCACTTATAGCGACCCAGGGGCATGGTGGCTCAGCAGGCTAGAGTGCTGAGAGGTCGGCTGCAAAGTCAGCACCGCAGCGGTTCGAATCCCGGGTGCCACGCAGAGGAGTGAGCCCCCGCTGTTAACCCCAGCTCTTGCCAACTTAGCAGGTCAAAAAGCATGTAAATGCAAGTAGATAAATAGGTACCGCCGTAAAAAGCGGGAAGGTAAACAGTGTTCTGTGTGTGCAGAAATGCATTCAGCCATGCCAGCCACATGAACACGGACTTGCACAACACTGTCTCTTTGGAATGGAAATGGAGATGAGCACTCCCCTTAGAGTCAGACATGACTAGCACACAAGTGCAGGGGGAGCCTTTCCACTTTTCCCTTTTATAGAGACCCTAACAGAACTTCCAAACTACTGTGCTGTATGGTACATGAAATATTTAAGGAAAAGTTTTACCAGTTCCACATCCCCAGTCAGTTTCCACAACCAAGTTGGGATTCAGATTCAGCTTTCTGAATCCTAATCACATACACCCTATCCGCTACTCCACAGTGAGTACAGTATCTCAGCTCCTGCTTAAATCTATTCAAAAGGATTTTTGTATTTCTCAAAACCTTGGGGGAGTACATAAACTTCCTGAGGGATGTCAGACTACTGACACTTGGCACTTCAACTCTGGTAGTATCCCTCTGGCTACCAAAGGGACAGTTTTTGAGAACACTGATGAGAATTAGAACATGGGAAGATATGATATACAGTATTGAGGATAATGTTTTCCCCTTATACATGAAGAACTGCACGTAAAGGACACCGGTTTTGAAGCTAGGGGTTTACTGGGTTATTTTCAGGGAATTGTAGATCATATGCAGGCATTAGAACAGGCTCAGTATAGTGAGGAGCTGCAGATGGGGACATAAGAGACCCAGGCTGAAACCTCTGTTTGGCCATGGATACGCATGCGAGGCAGAGGGGGGCATTGGTAAAACCTCTCCTTAAATATCACACTTGCCTCAGAAATCCTACTAGGTTGGTCATAAGTCATAATTGACTTGTACATGCATACCAATTCTAGAATCCCACTTTTAAGGGGCAAGAATCAAGTATAGCAAATGGGTACTTTTCTGTAGGATGTCTTGTGCAATTTGCTTGCATTACATAGAGTTCTTATCGTCACTCGGAAGGGATTGTGTCATGATTGAAAAAGACTTTGAGCCTTGTTTTATTTATTTATTTACAGTAAGACCCCCGTATCCACTGATTCCTTAACCACTGATTCGGTTATCCATGGTTGGCAGAGGAATAAATAAATAAATAATTCAGCAGCCGCAAAGCAAGCTACTGTTACAAACAGCAGCTGCAAAGCAAGCTACTGTCGTAAAACAGCAGCTGTAAAGCGAGCTACTGTCACAGACAGCAGCCAGAAAGTAAGCTACTGCCACAAAACAGCAGTTGGGGGGTTGGCATTCTCTGCTATCCATGGTTTTCGTTATCCATGAAAAGGCCTGGAACCGATCCCCAGTTAATACCGGGGTCCTACTGTAGTTATTTATTATTGGATTTATATTCTGTGCCATCCAGCCCAAAGGCTACTCTGGGCGGTTTACAATAATAGAAATACACGAGTTATAAACAAGACAATAAGCAAAAATAGAGAACAAAAAAAAGAATACAAATTAAATATAGCGTAAAATTAATTCTATAACATTCTATAAAAAATAAAAATGAACTAGCAAAGTATATAAAATAATCTGTCACAAAACAAACACAACAAGAGAGGGAAGAATTTTTTCAGATCCACCAAGAATCAAGAATCAGGGAAAGCTGCTCTAAACTGCCATGTTCTCAACTGGCACTTAAAGATTTTGAGTGAGGGAACCATACATATCTCAAGAGGCTTTGTTTCAGAGCTGAGGGTTCACCACCAAGAAGGTCTGATTTCTAGATGCTGCTGCCCAGCTTGAGAAGATTGGGTGGTCTGGGCAGTTCTATTTGTGAGAAGTCACTCTGTCCGATAACAGGGTCCCAAACCATTTAGAGCTTTGTATGTTAGCATTAGAACCTTTAAGTCAATACAGAAGCATATTGGCAGCCAGTGCAGAGCAGCCAGAACAGGGGTAATGTGATGGTATCTTTTTGTCTGTGTTAGTAATCTAGGCACTGCATTGTGCACTAGCTGCAACTTCCACACCAACCTCAAAGGCAGTTCCATGTAGAGTGTGCTGCAGTAGTCTAATCTTGAGATCATCAGTGTATGGACCAATGTTGTAAGAGCTCCAATGTCAAGGAAGGCCCACAGCCGGGCATCCCAGCACAGATGAAAATGTGCAGATCAGACCACCAACACCATCTGGGTTTCCATGGTGAATGCCAGGTCTAGTTGGGCACCCAAGCTGTGGGCCTCATCCTTCACAGAGAGTCACTCCCCCAAAGGAGAGGGGGCTTCCCAAACTGCAGGCGCTGGAGGCTCCCATCCAAAGGACTTCTGTCTTGCCCGGGATCAACCTTAGTCTATTTGCCCCCCATCCATACCAGTACAGCATCTAGGCAGCACTCTAGGAATGGAACAGCATCCTCTTCGGATGACAAAAAGGTGATATAGCGCTGGGTTTCATTTGCATATTGGTGACACAAAGCTCCGTACCGCCTGATGACCCTCCCCAGGGGCATCATATCAAAATTAAAGAGCATGGGAGAGACTATCAATGGCTATAACACCCCACAATTGGAGAACTACAGGGTGGAAGTCATTCCATCCATCTGTAGTCTCTGGGGATGGTCCTCCAAGAAGGATCAGAACCATGCCAGTGCAAGGCCAACCATCCCCAGCTCAGAGAGCCTCCCCAGGAGGATACTGTGGACAATGGTATCAAAGGCTGCTGAGTGGTTGAGGCAGACAAGCAGAGATGTTTTGCTCCCATCAACAGGTCATCATGCAGAGAGGCCAATGAAGTTTCTATACCATGATGCTGCCTGAATCCCGACTGAAATGGATTGAGAGCGTTGGTATCAATGTTCATTTTCTTCTGAATTGGCCTGATGAGTGTCTCCTTGACGTTGAGAGACCCATTTATTATTTGAGTAGTGACTGGCCTGGCTGTTTTTATTAGCCAGGCCAGGGAAGGATCAAGGGAGGAGGTGGTGGCTCGACAACAATCAAGGGCCCTGTCCGTTTCAGCAAACATAACAGGTTGCAAGGAGGTGAAAGTTGGCAGGCAAGGCAATGCACTGAATATCTCAGATCTAGAGGTCTAGGTCCCGGCGGATACTCTCCACTTTCATTTTAAAACATGCCACAAATTGGTCACAGCTGATCCTAGATGGAGGCCTGTCATGGTGACCAACCTTGGATCGATTGATTGTTTTGACAAATCTAATACACAGTGAGGAGTAGTGGATTGCGTAATGGGCTGGATTAGATTTCCTGTTTGGCTATGGAAACTCACAGGGAGGTAGAACTAGCAAGTAAAGGAAAAGGTAAAGGTTCCCCCTGCACATGCGTGCTAGTCGTGTCTGACTCTAGGCATGGTATTCCTCTCAGTTTTCAAACCAAAGAGCCAGTGTTGTGCAAGTCCATGGCCATGTGGCCAGCATGGCTGCACAGAACACTGTTTACCTTCCAGTTTTTATGGTGGTACCTATTTATCTACTTGCTATTACATGCTTTTGAACTGCTAGGTTGGCAGAAGCTGGGGATAACAGCGGGAGCTCACTCCACTACTTCCCGTGACATAGGATTCGAACCGCTGAGGTGCAGACTTTGTAGCCGACCATTTCAGCGCTGTAGTCTGCTGAGTCATCAGCGAGTGGCTCTAGTCCACGGAGCCAGCAGAATTAGCAAGACCACTCCTTAAATATCTCACTTACTTTGAGAGCCGCATTAAGGTCACTGTAAGTCAATTCTGGCCTGACAGCACGTAGTATCAACTGTTACACATAAATTTAATATTCCAAATTTGAATCTGCAGCAGCAGAATTATAGTGGAGGTTTTTGGGGTATACCCAGTACTGAAAACATAGCGTTTACAGAATAATTTGATCAAAAATGCTTCCTCCAGAAAGCCTTTCTGCAGCTTGCTATTTAAGTGTCCAACGCCTGCAAAGTGGAAGTTGGCAGCTACTGTCAGACAGTTCTACCTTAACACTTCATGAGAAAGAAAACAAAGCTCAGCCTCAGCTTTGTTTGGCTACAACTTTGAGTTAATTTTAGAAGGCACTCAGTAATTACTCAACTAAAATTTGGCTGAGACACTGGAATCATCCATTAAACCCCTGGAGAATTTTGTGAAGGATACCGTAATGAGCAGCAGGATTACCTCCCCTTGAAGGAATGAGGAGACATCCTGCTCCGTTTCCTCAGACACAGACAGAAAAGTCTGAACTTTGATTAGTTGGGAAGCAAAGCCTGAAATCATTTGTGCTGAATTTCTCTGCCGGTAGGGACACCTAACACCCAATGTATAAATTAGAATTAATAGAATGTCAGGAATCAAGCACAATTTTGATTTAAACCCCTACCAGAGCTACTCTTTACTAGTCTCATCGTCATGTTTTTCAGATGTGGCTGATCATGTGCCTATATACAAACACATCGTGTTCCTGATGCTCCCTGTACAGTAGAACCCCTGTATCCACTGATTCATTATCCAATGATTCAGTTATCCACGGTTGGCAGAGGAAAAAATTAAATAATACAGCAGCCACAAAGCAAGCTGTAAAGCAAGCTGTTGTCACAGCAGCTGTAAAGCAAGCTATGGTCAAAAATAGCATCTATAAAGCAACAGTAGCCATAAACAGTGGCCATAAAGCAAGCTACTGTCTCAAAACAGCAGTCATAAAGCAAGCTATTGTCAGGAAACAGCAGTTTGGGGTGGGTGGGCAGGCATTCTCTCTTATCCACGGTTTTCATTATCCACAGGAAGGCCTGGAACCAATCCCCAGCAGATACCGGGGTCATACTGTAAATTGTTATAGCAACAGTAAGATCTTGTGCTACAACAAGCATATTTCACTGCATGATTTCAACAACATCTTGCTCCCCCATTCATCTCTACATCTATCCTTCTGTAACACATTGCCTAATCAAGAGGTCTGCAGAACAGCAACTCTTGCCACTGGCTTTGTGCAAATTTGACTGGGCCTAACAAATGCTTTATCCAATCATTAATTTTTGGATTCCGCCACACCACACCAGCCCCCACCTCCGCCTACATACTAGTGTGACTTACTATGCTTTATCTCCAACTACTGTGATGCAAGGATATTCAGAACAGCCTTCCAGAAATCAGAAGAAGCATCCTGTTTGTAGCTCATTATTATAAGTAGGTAACCCCAGGACTTGGCACCCACACTTCTCTTCTGGTGTCCATTATTATTTTGATTTAAATGGCCCAAGGGTCAGAGGGTTCACACTAAGTCAGAGCTGAAATAATAAATGGCTTATTTTCCATCCTGGTAGAGGAAATACATCACAACCCATTGTGGTGCATTCACAGATGCTGTTTTTACAGGAAAGTGTAAAAATAACTGAATCAGTTTGCTTTGCTACTCATATTCAAACAAAGCTCCTTACTATACAATTAATGCAGCAAAGAAAAGGCATGTTTTCAACACCTTCAATGGACTAAGAAGGAGATAGCATCTTACAAGGGGAAATCGACACACTAATTATTTTAGAAGTAGAAGAAAGTTTGGCAGAAAATAATAATTGTTTGCCAAAGCAGAACAAAACAGTTACTAAGTACAGGCCTTTTAAGTCCAGGAGAAAGTTCGGACAGTTTACTTTGAAATTGCAGTCTTGTAATACAGTGGAGGTACTGCTCGTCCACAAATCAGCAAGAAGTGCTGTATAATTTTAGCGGCAACCTCGTATTTACTTCCGTATCAGTAAGCCACATTAAATTCAACAGAACTTAGTTTTAAGTAGATACATATAGGAAAGCCGTGCACATGGTAGATACCGGTTACACACTACACTTCGTATTTTGCTGCGTTATCCAGCAACGGCATTCCCTCCTGGCCAATATCCTTCTGGAATGTTTTTAAGCAAGATAAGTACTCCAGCCGTGTTAACGAAGAGTATTTTCATTATAGGATCTGTCAGTTTTACTTCCTCCTCCATACGAGTGCACACTAGCAATTAACAGTCCTTTAATTAGTCAGTTTTATTTCCCGTGGCAGAAACGTACCTAGTGGTTTCCTTTTGGTTTTTCCTTGATATTAAAACCACACTATTTCAGCTGTACAGGAAAGGGAGGAAATACAAGAAATCCAATAATTAACTCCTTCCTCTTTTTTCACCACATAGCAACAAAAAGTCTTTCCCTGATTTGTTTCCCCATCTTCTCTTATTTTATTTATTTTAGTACTGATGCTGCAGGACTCTCTTATGTACCTTAGGAGTGTAAGTGGGGTATGTTGCTGTTTTTAAACTTGAGGTTTTTGCTCCCAGAGGGAGGGGTTCCATCGGAAGGAGAGTAGTATGGAGCTTCAGGGACCAGACCTCAAATGTTTAACAAGGCAGGGGAGGTATGATAGGAGGTGCCAGCTTTCGCACTGCGTACAACATTGCAGCCTAAACCCAGGGTGTTAATCTGCTCTAAGCTGTCCCTAAACCAATTAGTTGGCATAGCCTTGGTTTCAAGGCCCCTGGTTGAAAATACTGCTCTAAATGTCAAGGAGGTAAATAAGGTAAAAAAAAAAAAAGAGCCATCATAGATTTGAGCCTGTATGTACATGATGACCTGGCTTGCATTACCGACCTCGTTGAACTGGGGGTTGTCCACCAATATTCTCTGCAACAGCAGGCAAGATCTGAGCGTTGGAGAGACGTCGTTGCAGCGGCCTATGAAGATTTCTTCCCACTCCTCGTGTGTCATATTCCCTAATTTTTTGGGTTTGTGTGTTTATATCTGAATGTAGGAAACCCAGACAAAATAGAGATTCTGTAAGTGTATCGCCCACCTCACTGCTCAGCAGTCTTCCTTCCGGAGCTAGCTGAGCTAGGGGGACTTCACTGTCCAGGAAAGCAACTTTATTAGGAATGGTTCGGGACTTCGTGTTGTGAGTCTGTCCCAAATGGTATAATATCTGGTAAGGTTTGCACTCACTGGAATTCAGAGCATCCTCAGAGGTGTAGGACCTTTTAAAAAAGCCCACCCGAGGAGATTGAGGGGCACAAATGGTTTTCTGGTGGCTCTTGAGGAATTTCCTGTCACCTCAGCACTTCTAGAGAGTGAAAGAAGTAAATCACCAGGGATAGATGAGATACTGATAGAACTGTTTCAAACTGAATCTGTTAAAATCCAAGCAACATTATGATAGCAAATATGGAAAACAAAACAACGGCCCACAGACTGGCAATGTTCAATATTTATACGAATACCCAGGAAAGGAGTGGCAGGTGGCTTCTGAGACCCAAGAATTCCTGGGTGAGTCCAATTATCTAGACACACTTCAATCTGGCTTCAGTCCTGGTTACAGGTGGGCATGAACCATGCTTTGGTGTGGTTCATTAGATCAGCCCCACAGGAGTTACAACAGCATCCCAGATTCTCTGCGTCACCTCCTCCCCTATGCACATACTCAGAGGAGGGAGTGGGGAAGAGACGTGTGGGGTGTTGCCTTTAACTGGGTGCCTATGTGAGGAGTGGGGCAGGGCATCAGCACAACACCTGTGGTCTGATCTACCAAACTACACTGAAGTGCAGAAACGCAAATGGGACTGAAACCACCCTGGTTGCATTGCAGGATGGCCTTTTGAGGGGGCTGACAGGGGTTGCTCTACCTTGTTGGTCCTTCTCAATCTGTCAGCAGCCTTTGATACTGTCGACCACGGTAACCTCCTGGGCAGGCTCTCTAAGGTTGGGATTGGGGGGGGCAACTTTTGGCTGGCTCTGCTCCTTCCTCAAGGGCCAAGCGCAGCGAGTAAGCCTGGGAGGAGCTGTCTTCTCCCTGGACACACTCTTCTGGTGTGCCTCAGGGGTCGGCAATCTTCCCCCATGCTCTTTAACCTCTATATGAGGCTGCTGGCTGGGGTGATCTGGAGTTAAGGGGTTTGCTGTCATCAGTACGCTAATGACACACAGCTCTACCTCTCCTTTTCTTCCTCTGCGATGGAGGCCGTCCAGACCCTTGATTGCTGCCTGGCTGCGATTCTGGAGTGGGCCAGGACTAACAGGCTCAAACACAACCCTGAGAAGACCAAGGTTCTATTCTTCAGGGAAGGGGGCAGGGGGCAGATGGGTACAGTGGCCCTCTTCCCAGTCTGGGTGGGACTGTCCTTTAACTGGCTGAACAAGTGAGGAATCTGGGCATTGTCCTGGATCCGGCATTGTCCTTAGTGTCCCAGGTAGCAACCGTGCCCAGATTGGCCTTTTACCAACTTAGGCGTATTGCCCAGATTTGCCCATACCTTGATGGGGACTCTCTACGGACTGTTGTGCAAGTGCTGGTCATGTTGAGGATAGATTATTGTAATGCCCTTTACATGGGGCTTCCCTTGACCCTTGTTCAGCAACTGCAGCGGGTACAGAATTCGGCGGCCAGATTAGTGGTTGGTGGGGGCAGATATGACCACATCACCCCAATTCTGGCTCACCTGCATTGGTTACCCGTTGCCTCCCAAATAAGGTTCAAGGTATTGGTTTTGGTTTACAAAACCCTCCATGGCTTGGGACGTGAATATCTGACAGAGCAGATCTCCCAAAAGTCACTGCTGGCCCAGCCCACTAGAGCTTCATTGGCACTCTTGTTCCGGGTGGCCACCCCTAGGGAGGCCCGTAAGGTTGCTATCCTCAATCGGTCTTCTTGGTGGCTGGGCCGGTTACGTGGAACAAACTGCTTAGCGAAAGTCACCAAGCTCAATCCCTAACAGCCTTTTAAAAAGCATTAAAAATTGGCTATTTAAAGAAGCATTCGGCAAGTGCAAATCTTTTTAATGTTTGTCCTGTTCTCCTTTATATTTCTGATGTTCTTGTTATCCCCTACTTGTGTACCTCTTGCCATTTTTTTTTGTTTGATTGGTTGACTGGTTTTGATAAGTTATTTGTTTGACCTGTTATCTGTATTTCTTTTTTGAATTTATTTTAATTATTGCTTATGTATTGATCTCTATGTAAGCCACCCAGAGTTCCTTCAGGAAAATAGGTGCAGTATAGAAGTATAAAAATAAATTGGTGCCCATTTCCAGTCCTGATTACATGGCAGAGGCTGTTTTTGGTGGCTGTGGTGGATTATTTATTTATTTATTTATTTATTTATTTATTTATTTATTTATTTATTTATTTATTAAACTATTTTGACCCCACCATTCTCCTTAAAAATGACCCAGGGACAGCTTATACCATGAAAAGGCAGAATTTAAATCTAAAAACAGTAAGTAAACATACAAAAAAGATCAAACAAATGCCGCATTAAAATATAGTAAACAAAAGGAAGATGTAAAGAAACATTCAAAGCAATAAGACATAACCATCTATTTAACACCCCACGCAGGTATCCAGTAATTAAGGGAAATCTTGCCTGAAGAGAAAGGTCTTTCCTATGTCAGGAACTGGTGCCTTCCGCAGGAACTCTTGGTGGCTTTCAATACTATCACCCATGGTGTCCTTCTGGGCCAGCTCTCTCTCCAGGTCAGGATATGAAGATTCATAAGGCAAATCGGGTGCTGCTGCTGATGGGGATTCCCGTTCGATGCCCTGTTTGTTGGTCTGTGGCCTCCTTTCAGGTTCTGTTTTGTCCCCCATGTTATTCAAACCAAAACATGAAACTGCTGGGAGAGGTTGTCCAGGTTTAGAGGCTTGGTGCCATCCATACTTGGATGATTCCCAAACCTCTCTCTCCTTTTCCATCGAATCCCAAGGAAGTACTAAATCAGTTTCTTAGGTCGGCAATGGAACAGATTATTGTAAATAAACTAAAACATGATCCGGACCATACAAAGGCGCTCCTGGTCAACCAAAAGGCAGATCAGAGGAAAGGGTTTTTGTCCTCCCCTCAACAGAGTCACACATAAGCCTAAAAGACCAGGTTCACCGCTTGAGTATGATCCTGGACATGCCCCTGAGCCTGGATGCCTCTGTCTGGCTAGCAGCCAGCAGGTCTTTGGCACAGTTAAAACTACGGATGGGCATAACCGCTGGTTCGGCAGTTCGACCAACAGGTATGACCCAGTCCCAAGCCCTTCCCCCTCCAGTGGGCGCCCAGTCAAAGGCAGTGCTTGGGGAGGCGGGGCAGGAACGCTGGGGTGCTGCCCCTGATTGGATGCCTGCCAGAGGGGGTGGAGCTTGGAATGTCTGTTGGGGCAACTGCCGAACCAGCAGTTCATGCCCATCTCTAGTTAAAACTACTGCACCAGCTGTGCCTGCTCCTGAAAGATGTCCCACCTGGCCATGGTGACACATGCCTCCTTAGTTACATCCTGTTCAGTTACTGTAATGCTCTCTGTTCAAGCCTGCCTTTGGAAAGTGTTTGGAAACTTTAGCAAGCCTCAAATGCTGCTGACAAATTATTCAATGGAGCTGACTACAGGAATCATATATAACGCTCCTTCCTGTTACAAGAGTCCATGGGCTGCTGGTTGACATTTCTGGACCCAACTGAGCTCGCTCATTTTTACTCATCTGTTGTCCATTCAGGCAAAGATCCTGTTAAAGCAAACCATGGTAGCACCAGATGGACTGTGAGTAGCCGGTCTCCGGCTAGCTGAGCATCAGCTGGCTTTCTGTCACTGTGCAATCTCTGCTTGCGAATACCAATAGTGCAAGAGGAAGCAAGAACGCCCAAGTTAGAGCACCAGAAGATCATGGCCCAATGCTTTCCAGCATCACAACCCTTTCCTTTTTATTTTCTTATTAGATAACATCTTTTTTTAAAGAATGACAGAGAATTAATACAACCCCCATAAATGTAGGCTCCTTTAATACTCTTCTTTGATCTTCAGGAGGGAATAGGGCATATTTCAACATACTGCACATTTATTTGAAAAGACAGCCCTTCTTTAATTCAGTAGATAATAAAAAAGACAAATGTTCCACATTATTCATGTGTAGCTTAATGCTTCTGGCATAAACAATTAGGTGTCCATTTTTAAAAAAAAGTCAGATAAGGGTCAAGCTTAAAGACCACCAAAGACTTGAAAAGAGCTAGTTCTTCAGCAGTAAGTGAAATAAAAGGTCACAACCACCCCTAGATCCTGGTTTTCAGTAACAACAGTGGATAAAGGAAAAAAGTTAGATATGGTAGACAAAAGACATTTCACCACAAGGGAAGGTTTCTGGGTTTTAAGATGTGAAAGCTTCACACGAGAAAGCTGAAAAGCACCCACGATTTCTTTTAAAGAAAATCAAGGAGTACCGTATTTCATGAGACTAAAAAGATGCAGTAAAATATCAGAAAAATAAAGTAAAATTGTTTAGCGATTTTATTTTTGGATTTATATACTGCCAAGCTTAATTCAAAGTACAACTCTAGGCAGTGTATAAGGAAATTTAAAACAACAAAATAAAAATATTTTACATTTATTAAGTAAACATAATAAACATAGAGTTAACAAATCATAATTGTTATAACATCGCAACATGTTAGTATTTCTTCTTCCTTAAATTCCAGTGAAACATACATTTATAGTATTCAGCTCTTATGAAATTTTGGTTGTTTCCACAGAGTATGTTTTAGTTGGGTTTTATAGCGGCATGAGCAATATAAATCCATTTTTAAAAGTGTGGTTACTGAATCAGAGTAAGGAGTTGCCTAATTTTTAATGGTGGAAGTGCAATAATAATAATACATACTCATTATGTATCCCTGAGTAATATAACGGACATCTTCAAATGGCACAATAAGATGTGGCTTGTGTTAATCATTGTTTGTTACATAAGCTATAAATTTCATAGCAGATGATCAAACAAATGATGGTATCCCTCCCATTTTAGGTTGGCTCCTCTCACATGTATTTTGTCAGTTCCTGCCAATGGGTGGGCAGCTAGGAAAACAAACCAAGAATAAACCATAGTTCTGAGTTGAGGCTCCGTAACAAGCTGTGCTTTAAACAAGCATAAACCAATGATAAAACCATAACTTCAGACTGGGATTTGTGGTCTATTGAGAAAACTAGGTCTTTTCAACAGAAGTGGGTTGGTGTATCACAACAAACCACACTACTGTGATCAATATATGCTTTACAGCTTGGAAGCATATCCACAGTATGTGTTGTGTTGCGTCGTTACAGTCGTGACTGACGCTTCGTGACCCCATGTCCATGGAGTTTTCTTGGCAAGAATACTGGAGTGGTTTGCCAGTTCCTACTCCAGGCACCACAACCCTTTCCTTTTTTATTTTCTTATTAGATAACATCTTTTTAAAAAGAATGACAGAGAATTAATACAACCCCCATGAATGTAGGCTCCTCTTTGATCTTCAGGAGGGAGCAGCACATATTTCAACATACTGCACATTTATTTGAAAAGACAGGCCTTCTTTAATTCACCACCTGGTATTCCCTGGTGGCCTCCCAACCTGGGCCGACCCTGCTTAGTTTCTGAAATCAGTAGAGATCGGATGTGCTTAGGGCATCTAGGCAGCGATCCACAGTATACTCTGTTGTAAAAAAATAGCTTGTTGCAATCCTTTGTATAACAGATGCCAATATTATAAAATGCCACCATGCCTGTGTGTGTCTGAGAGAGAGAGAGAGAGAGAGAGCTCTGAAAGATTGTTAAATCTAGAACACATAAGTTAACATGGTAAGGAACATGGGTACAGTGTTTTGAGAAATCTTTCTCTTTGGCTATCACATATCCATCCCCTCCCCCCCCCATCACTATGCTCTGAACATACAACACACACACTCTTTCACTCCCATTTACTCATTCCAAGAAAGACTAGAAATCTTCAACAGGTATCTGGATAGACTGAGCTTTGGAATGGATGAGAACTAGCAATCTGATCCAACAAAATGGAGTTACCAAGGGCGGAAAAGCTGGTTACTCTGGATAGAGGCGCTAAACCAGTCATGGATGATTATTACACTCTCTTTAAAAGGTCGAGTTCATTGCTGGAGGATCCTTCTGAACTCAGCACTATCAGCAGAAGCACCTAGTGGCAGTGGCAATTAAGAGGGTCCTTTTCCAGTTTTGGCCAGATTGCTGTCTATGACCCTGTCCAATTACCACATATCTTGCAGCAATTAGTCATATCCTAATTATGTCTAATGTGAACTATTAAAATCTCCAGGGGGGGCTGTCTTGAAGCTGGTTCAGAAACTTCAACAATCATTCTTAAATCTCTGAATGTCTTTTTTATTAAGGTGGTTTTTAATTACTCAACTGTATTTTAATCAGTTTTATTGTTTAATTGTTTTCAGTGTATATTTTACTGTGTTTTCAATTCTATTTTTTCAATATGGCAAGTCACCTTGGGTCACTTTATCAGAAGAAATAGAGCCAATAAATAAGACAAACAAATGGCAAGTGCTTAGGTTATCATTTAAAGCCCATAACGGTTTAGAGCCTTGCTACATATCTGAGTGCCTCTTCCTCAAAACGTCTGTCTCACCCATATCTCATACACTAAGGTGTTGCAAGTGGCAACCCTGAGGAAGACTCAAAAATCTGCCATTCAAAACAGTGGATGGCCCATCACTTTGGAGCCCACTGCATTCCAGCAGTCTCCCTGCCTGAGCTGACGGAGGTGGTCTCGGACCTGGTGTTGAGGACCCCCAGATTGTTGGTGATGGGGAACCTCAACTTCTATGCTGAAGCTGCCTTGACTGGGGCAGCTAAGGACTTCATGGCTGCTGTGACAACCATGGGGCTGTCTCAACATGTAATCGGCTCAACACATGAGAAAGGCCATACTCTGGACCTGGTCTTCTCAATGGAACTGGAGGATGGTGGTTCAGATGTGGAGGGGTTGGCTTTGACCCCATTGTCATGGTCAGACCACTTCCCGGTCAAGTTTAGGCTGTTAGTTACTTCGACCCTCTACAAGGGTGGGGGATCCATTAAGATGATCTGCCCTCAGAGACTAATGGATCCGGATGCTTTCCTGAAAGCTCTGGGGGATTATCCATCTGATATGGTCGGCGCTCCTGTAGAAGTTCAGGTTGCCCTATGGAATAGGGAGATGACCCGGGCAGTTGACATGATCACGCCTAAGCACCCTCTCCCTATATGCAGAGCCCGAAGGGCTGTGGGCGATGAAGCAAGAGGGGAGACAGCTGGAGCTCAGGTGGAGAAAAGATTGCTGTGAATCTGCTCAAACACAGCTTAAAGCCCACTATCGAACCTATTCTGTGGAAGTATGGTTGGCGAAAAGGCAATATTTCACCAACTGTATTGCTTCCTCAGAGTACCATCCAGCAGAGCTGTTTTGAGTGGTCTGGGATCTTCTTCAATCGGGAGATACAGTGGAGGTCCTGGACCACTCATTGGCTCACTGTGACAAGTTTTCTGTCCACTTTGAGGGAAAAGTTACTCGAATTTTCAGTGAATTGGATTCCACTATTGGTGCAGAATCAAGGGATCTGTCCAGTGCACCGTGCTTAGGTCCAGTATTATTGGATGAGTTTCAATTGTTGAGACCCGAGGATGTGGACAGGGTGCTTGGATCTGTCCATATTACCACCATGCTGCTTGACCCTTGCCCTTCTTGGCTAATTGAAAGATCTGCCGGAGGGTTTGCAACTGGGTCGAGGAGACTGTGAATGCCTCTTTAAGAGAGGGAGTGGTCCCTGCCATCTTGAAAGAGGCAGCATTTAGGCCACTCCTTAGAAAACCTAATCTAGACCCAGGGCTGATGGGGCAGCCTTTGAAGATGGTCCAGATGTCCTTATTTGGACAAGGTGTTGGAGTGGGTGGTGGCTGGGCAACTCCAGGCACTACCGGTTAAAACGGATTTTTGTGGATCCGTTTTAATAGTGTTTCAGGCCAGGCTCTGGTACAGAGACTGCCTTGGTTGCCCTGTATGATTATCTTTGCCAGGAGAGAGATGGGGGGTGGGGGAGGAGTGCAACCCTATTGATACTCCTGGACCTCTCATTGGCTTTCGACAACATTGACCATGGTGTCCTTCTGGACCGGCTAGCCAGGTTGGGAGTTGGAGGCACCACTTTGCAGTGGTTCCACTCCTTCATGGCTGACCATGTCCAGAAGGTGATGCTGGGGGACAGCTGCTCATCCCCATGGGGTTCTGCAGGGCTCAATACTGTCCCCCATGCTGCTGAACATCCACATGGAACCGCTGGGAGAGGTCATCAGGAGGTTTGGGCTGAAGAGTCAGCAATATGCTGATGATACTCAGCTCTACCTCTCATTTTCCACCAATCCAGGTGAGGGTGCTCCACTAGATAGACTAGAGGGCCATCTCCCTGCTCTGGATGGGGCTGCACTACCCCAAAGGGACAGGGTCTGCAGCTTGGGGATGCTCCTTGACTCCTGTCTAACTCTGGAAGCTCAGATGGAGCCTCATGACATTTATGCATGCACTGGTAACATCCTGTATTGATTATTCCAATGTGCTTTATGTGGGGGCAGCTTTTGAAGATGGTACAGTGATTTTAACAGGTTCAGAATCGTATGGCACAGCTGGTGAGTGGTGGGGCCACCAGGGACCATATCACGCTGATTCTGTATATCCTTCATTGCTGCCCGAACTAAATAAAGCCCTAAATGGCTTAGGACCTAGATACCTGAAGGACTGCCTCCTTCCATATAAACCCACCCAGCACTTAAGATGTAGCCAGGGGGCCCTCCTGAAAGAGCCATCCCTCAAGTAGGTGAAAGGGATGATGGCTGATAGGTATAGGGTTTTTTTCGGCAGCTGCCCCCAGGCTATGGAACACCCTCCCAAGTGAGACCCGCCTGGCGCCAACGCTGATGACATTTTGACGCCAGGTAAAAACCTTCCTGTTTTTTAACTGACATAACATAGATTGAGGGTCCTCGTGGCAATTTTAGTGTTTTGTATTTAAATATTTTATTGTTTTTAATTGTCCATTGGCATTTTAATGTTTTAATTGTTTTAACTGTTCATTTTAATTGTAAGCCACCCAGATACCTTTGGGTAGTGGGTGGCATATAAATTGTATAAAATAAATAAATTTCTCTTGTTCTCCTTCTGATTGTCAGGATCTGCCAATACTCAAACCAAAAGCCTCCCAGGTGAGAAATGGGTAGCTCATAACTGCAGAGAGAAAGGAGAGGAAGAATGGTACCTTCCCAGGCTTTATTATGGTAAAATAATAAATGTAATTAAAAACTGTAAACCGCCCAGAGACTATTTGAAGTGGTATGGGGCGTTATATAAGCAGAACACTTTGCTTTTTTATTATTCCTCCCATGAAGGTCTGTTCCATTGTTTTTTTCCAATGGAATCCTCAGCATGGATCCCAGACTTACAATTTATTATCCTCTAGTATACACTGTTTATATGGCCCTGCTTTCCACATCTCTCATCAGCCCTCCAGTGGAACCTGCAGCAATAGTCCAACCCAACACATGCTCTTGTGTACTCCATGTCCTTGGCTGCCATTTTTAAGATTAATTTTCCATCACCTCTCTTTTCAATTTCACATTTAACCAGTTAATCTTAAGCAGCAACCTGCAGTCTTTTATCCTACCAGCACAAATTAAAGTGTACTGGGGAAATATTCCAAATGACTTGTTCTACATTCCTGAAATTTGGTGGAAATAGAAAGAACATCCAGATTTTATACAGAATCTAATATACTTATAGACTATCGACCACTGCTATTCACTAAGACTAAGGCACTTCTGTAATGTGGACTCATAATGAAGTTCCATTATAGAAAGATCATTTCTAATGCTGAATGAAATCCCCTTTTTGCAAGGTCAGAGAAAGGGACCTCACCATACCTTCAATTACTCATTTCCTCTCCTTTTTATATTCTTCTTAAATGATGGCATGGCCCTATCAAAGTTATTTCATCCTTTTTTAAAAAAAATGAAACAAAATCAGTAATCCAAGTTGCATCATTCCACAGGAAGAGGAATTTACACCTGAGCAATTTGTAGATACTATTTGAAAGTCAAGTCAAAGGCTATTCACAAGGAGTCCTCCTCAGTCCCAATGAATAGGAGGCAGCACAAAATCAAAATGTAAAGCAGACTGTGAACTTACAAAGAAGTGTTCATTTAAAGGTGCAAGAATAGTAAGAAGGCTTCACAAGAAACTTTTCTCTGTTCACTAGTCAGGAACGTAAAATGTATATGGGATTACAGTATTCCCAAAACAGTGAAATATGCAACTGGCCAGTGACAACACCTGGTGTGAATCAATGAAAGAAAAAGAAAGGTTGATGTACTGAAATTTTATATAGATAGATAGATAGATAGATAGATAGATAGATAGATAGATAGATAGATAGATAGATAGATAGATAGATAGATAGATAGATAGATTACATTTATATCCCTCTCCATGTGTATGTGTCTCTCCTCCTTTCTGCTTTACCCTTGTCATAATCTTGTGAGGATAGGTCAGGATAAGATAGGGTGATTGTCCCATGGTTACCCAATGAGTTTCATGACTGAATGAAGAATTGAACATGCTAGGTTTTGATATGCTAGACCACATAGTTTCTTGATAGTAACTTGACTCTGTTTGGTCTGCAATTATTTTACAGTTTAGATTTGCTCATCTGTTCGGTCTCGTGCACTTGTAATTAGCAGTATGTCCCAGGGCCATCCTTCAGGTTGTGTACAGAGATCTGATTTGGGTCCATTCCATCCTCCCTAGAGTTTTGTAGATTTGAAAAATTGCCTATTTGCAAATTAGCATTTCTGTTCGACACCCTCTTCCACCATCTCGTCTCTTTGAAATTGTTCAGCAAATGTAGTTACAAAACTTTAAAAGAGAAAAAAGTATACACACACCATCATCTCTTGACACAAAATGCAAACTTTATACAGTACAGTACAGGCATAGTAATTATATCTGCTTAGTAGGATTGCCTTAAGATGGTGGGTTAAAGAGGAAAATGTTGCCTCCCTTATATAATATACTTGTACATTTGCCACTCTTCAAAGGGTCACACTGCTCTCTCCCCACCCGCTCTTGCACAGCTCACTGAAGAAAGACTGAGATGCCTGATTTGGTCTATTTAACTTCAAGAAGCACCCAGCACTGCTGTGGGTACAGTGCTCAGCAAGAGAGGAGTGGGGTGCCCTATCACTCTCCATTAAAGAGCAAGCAGAATCCTAGAACCCAGGGAAGAAATAACTCACACACCACAGCCCTGGAAATGCAGTAAAATAGGATCCCCGTATCCATGCTGCTCTGCGGATAATGAACTCCGTGGATAAGATCAAACACTCTTATCCAAGGGTGATGTGAGCGACAGTAGTGGCAGAGATGATGGGGTGCCAGGGGCGAAAGCAGTCCTTCTGCTTGCCAACTGTGGACAACCAAATCCATGGATGGCAAATCTGTGGATAAGGGGGTGCTACTGTGTATTTGTCTAATTCCACAGCAACAGTACTGTGGGACTATTCTGATTAATATTAAGCTGCAGAGCAAGCATGTAAAGTAGGAGGGCACTAAGTAGTAGAACACTGATTTTTTTTTGAAAAAAAAGGAAACCTTCTTTAATATACTGTTAACAAGTGCTAGCTTAAAACTTCTTCAGTATGAATATAAATCCACAAGAATTCATCGAAATTGTTGCATCTGTGTCACACAACTAGTTCAACAGCTCAGCAAGAACAAACAGTGGTCATAGGGAGGGAGGGAGGGAGGGAGGGAGGTAAACAGACAGAGGGGCCAATAGACAGACAGACAATCTTGTACCTAACAAGATAATCATTTCCAACTGGAACTGACTTGATTATTGTCTGGAGGTTAATTCAGTTCATTTTCCCTATGAACTATTGTTATTTATTTATCAATTTTTTTACAGGATTATATGTAGGAAACACATGAGATTCTCTTATTTCAGCACCACTCCCCAAGCAGGCAGTGACTTAACACAAAGCAATTCTGTTAATTGTTTTAACACAAATGAACATATAGCAGCAAATGGCTAGAATTACAAAAATATTTAGGACCACTAAATAGAAGTCACAATTCAAGACTTTTTTTGTCATTCAACCTGCCAAATTCACAGAAAGAGAACTGGAGGGGATGGGGAAGGGGGACTTCTGATGAATAATTATGGAAAGAAAGTAACATAAGGTTTTATTGTCATATTATCCAGGTTAAAAAAACCCCTAGGCAGTCCCCATTCAGGGGGGCCTCATTCCTGTTGATGACTTCAATTCTGCCCCATTATGACACAGAATGAAAGAAATTATTAGCAGTGCAACTCTTCAAGCTATGCAGCAACAGACTGGCGTTAAAATTGCATTCATGTCCTCATTCTAATTAGCACCTGCAGGGATGATTTCCATATAAAAAGCTGATCCTTAAATACAACCAGGCTCAATATCATACTTTCTACAACATAACACACATGAAGAACTATCCCTGTATCTTGTGTTATTTTTTAAGTTTCATTTATTTTTGCATTTTCAGACATTCAACATAGTTCATACTCATTAAAGGTTTTTTTAATCTCTGTATTATCCAAATCAAAATCAAATCAAATGAAATTTATTGTAAAATGGTATCACACAGTGATACTAAAAACTTGCAATGTTCCTTTTTTCAATAGTGGCCTATAAAGGTATGGCCTGTAACCTATTTTTTGCAATTGTGTTTTGTGATGGCCACATGGCTCAAACCCCCTTTTTGCTTTAAGAGGATGAAAAAAGCACAGACATACAACTTACTGGTACTTTACAAAGGGTAAAGTCATTCTGCTATTATCCATACTTTTTCTGAAATCAGAAATAAACATTTTCTTTTCAAATACAAGAACAGATAATGGTACAAACTGACTGCCCATAGGGATATTCTCAAGGCAAAATGGAAGCTCTTCAAATGCCTTTTCATAACTGGGAAGGAGATGAAAATGCATTAAAATGTTTTGGTCTCCTGTTTCTGCATTAGTGGGGCTGCCACAGGTGACCAGGAATTCCACATGGACAAGCAAGGAGACTGGTGGAGGAAGGTAGCCTAATGCCCCAAGGGTGACACAACACTACATCCCTTCTGCGCTACTTCACAGTGAACTAGCCAGAAAAGCTGCAGAAGAATATATTTTCAGGACTTGTTTTACAAGGCAAAGTTACTCTGTCGGAACCCCAGAAGTAATAAATTCTGAAAGCTGGTTTACAAAGTTCATACTGCCCTTTTTTCTGACAAAACCTTCCAATATTTCCCCTGCATAAGAGCAGTGGTTAAATGCCTGTCCTGCAGGTAAAACTGTGCTCACGACCTGGGTTCAATCCCTGGTAGCAGGCTCAAGGTTCACTCAGCCTTCCATCCTTCTGAGGTCGGTAAAATGAGTACCCAGCTCGCTGGGGGGGGGGCAATGTGTAGCCTGCACACTGTAATAATTGTAAACCGCCCAGAGACTACTTGTAGTGGTACAGGGCGGTATATAAGCAGAACACTTTGCTTTTTGCTTTTGCTTTTTATTTTATTTTATTTTATTAAAATATTTTACACCACCTTCTTAAAAGGACCCAAGGTGACTTGCGTCATTTAAAAGACAACATTTAAATGCTAAAAATAGTAAGTATATAAATGTTTTAAAATAATTAAGTATTGTATCCAAAATGGCAATTTAAATTGGTGCTAATTATTTTTGATGCAACAAAGCACAACAATCTGATTTTCAAAACCCCTCTCAGACTGTCAGTCACTACAGACTAACTGAAGAGAAAGATGGGGCCCAGCATGGCTTCTCGTGGAAGGGAGTTCCAGAGTCAGGGAGCAGCCACAGAAAAGATTCTCTCTTGTGCCCTAACCCAAGTGGACATTTGAGGGTGGCGGGATCAAGATAAAAGCTTCCTCTGATGATCCTAATGCCCAGACAGGATCATGTGGGGGAGATGTGGTCTTTTAGATAGTTGGTACACGAGGCACTTAGGGCTTTATAGGTTAAAACTACCACTCTGAATTATGCGTTCACAAACATGAATTTTAGACTTTCTGAATATGTCAGGTATTCTGCTGCCCTTCCCAAAATGACAGTATTATTCAATCACTGTCTCATGCCCTGCATTTCATTTGTACATAGGTTAATTACGGAATCAGCAATTCACTATTCTTAAGTCAGACAGTATCTCAAATTAACTAAGGTTGCATTTTTCAAGATCCAAAACTCATACAACAAAACCAAGTCCCCCGCTTACTATTATTACTATACGTCAGTTCCAGCAGGACACCCCAATGAGATGGAGGCAATCGCTAGTAATAAACTTAAGTGAGCCTTAATTGGAAATAGATGTAGCCACCCTTGACTCAGCTAGGCTCTTCTGGCCATAAGGACAATAACACATGCACTTTGTCTTCTGATTTGATGTGGCATCTCCACCACACTTTGGACAGGGCGGTAAAGGTACAAAACATTCCCATGCATGTTAGCGGAGCCACAGGCAGGGAAATGCATCTGCATTTAGTTGACGTCCAGCTCTGAGTCTGTGGGAAAACTTGAGAGGGGCAGTGGAGGTGGCTATTTAACGGGGTATATTATCACGTGTCATCTAATCAATTCCAACTTTTGGCTCTTTTGAAACCATATGTGTGGTGGTTTTGTCAATGTCATCCCCCAATGAGTTTCCATGGCTGATTGGGGATTTGGATCCAGATCACCTGAGTCTCAACTGCTGCCTAGCTGCCCTAAGCACATCCGATCTCGCCTGATTTTGGAAGCTAAGGAGGGTCAGCCCTGGTTAGGACTTGGATGGGAGACCATCAGGGAATACCAGGTGCTGTAGGCACCTGGAGTAGGAACTGACAAGCCACTCCAGTATTCCTGCCAAGAAAACTCTATGGACATGGGGTCACGAAGAGCCGGTCATGACTGTAATAACACAACACAACACAACACACACACACACACACACACACACACAGTCTCAACAGACTCTCTGCTCTCATCACCACCACCATGGCTTTTTAGCTAGATAAGGGCTGTTCAACTTTGAACAGGCCAAGGTCTACTTTATCCGGCCCAAAGTGCCTGAGGGCTACTACACTAAAACCTCTACTTACGAATTTTATCCGTTCCGAGCACATGCTCAAAAGAAAAAACTCTTGTAAGTAGAGCTGCAGTTTCCCATAGGAATGCATTGAAAGCCAATGCATTCCAGAGGGAACAGATTTCAATGCGCCATGGCCCTTGAACTGCCCCACTCGGCTGAGACAGTGGGTTGGCAGACCCAGAACTTTGCTGGGGCAGTGGTGGTCCTTGAGATGGGGGAGGGAACGGTGGAGAACTTATCTCCTCACTTTTTTATTGATGGCTGGCAGGCTACTTTTGAATCCTTCACAGGCTACCAGTAGCCCGCGGTCTACCTGTTGGGCAGGCCTGAGCTAGATAAATCATTGCCAAAATGTGTGTTTTACATCTGGCTCTTTGTCATACATTGTCCATTTTCAACAGAAATATAACAATTAGTTACTTAATTAATACACACCCATATCTTATTAGGCAATTACTTTGTTTGCATCTAATGTTTTGGCTGCAGTATTGCACTAGTTGTATTTCACAAGGATACATCAAGGATGTACTGTTTTCAAAACATTTAGATGTTTGTTGTTATAAATAACCATCAGTCTCCGTTTCCAACTGAAATGTGAAGATCACAGAATAAAGGGATTGTAATTGCTGTGAACAATGTGCAATCCACCATAAATGTATAATCTCTTTCAGCCTCACTGAGCATCAGGATAACAACACTGTGCAGCTTCTCTCTCCCTTGGTAGCAAGGTTTGCCTCAACATTCGATTGCCCTGATGCATAACCTACACTCTGGGCAGGAAGCTACTGTTAGAACAGAATGTGGATAAAAAGAAAGGTTTCCCATAAACAAGAGTATTAGACAAGGTTGTGTTTCTTCTCTCTAGCTGCTCAATCTCTATGAAATCATATGGAAAGCTGGACTAGATTCAGGTGAAGAAAGACTGCAAATTGGTAGAGGAAATGTCAATAATGTAAGATAAATGGCTGATACCGTGTTAACCAAAAGAAAGTTGTAGGGATGTAGCATTTGGATTTTTGGGCTCCAACTGCCAGAATTCTCCAAACAGAATCCTAGAGACTTCTGCTGGCAGAAGAGCACAGCTCAAAGGCTCCATGGCCTATCTCTGGTCTAGCTTACTGTTAATTATTTTCTGTGCCTTGCTTCAGTAACCAATCCAAATGGAAATTGCAACCAAGAAATCACAAGAAGATTGCAACATGGAAGAACAGAAAACACCCTGAAGTGCATGGAAGTATCACAGGAGATCAGGGTGAAGATAACTTCTGGCACTCCAGATGTTTTGGACCACAACTCCCAGAATTCCAAGCCTGTATTGACAATTAAAAAGGGCCACGGGAATTGTGGTCCAAAACAAGTGGAGTGCCAAAGGTTCGCCACCAATGAATATTGTACTATGATCTTGCTATGTACAGATGTGAAAGCTAGATAGTAAAGAAAGCTATAGTGGGGGGAAACTGATTCATTTGAAATGTGATGTTAGAGGTGAGCTTTGTAGATACTGTGGACCCAGAAGTAAGTGGGTTCTAGATCAAACCAAAGTGGAATCAACCCATGAAGTAAAAATGATAAACTGAGACCAAGGTTCCCTCTGAGGTGAGCACATGTGCTCACTTCCACCGTTCTCCACACACGGAACCTGTGTGGAAGAACCTATGCTGGGGGGGGGACACTGTTGTTCATGTGTGACTGGTGCGCACGCACACACACACACACACACACAGAGAGAGAGAGAGAGAGAGAGAGAGAGAGAGAGAGAGAGAGAGAAGAGAATGTGCAGTGACAAAAATCAGAGGGCACAAAAATAAGAGATGGAGTTACTCAATAAAGGAAATTATACCCTTGATTCTACAAGGGTTGAACAGGCCTCCTGACAATGAGATTTTTGGGAGGCCATTCATTTGCAGGGCCAACATACTGTATTTTTCCATCTATAAGATGCCCCCATGTATAAGATGACCCTTACTTTTCCAACCCCAAATTAAAGTTTTGCAACCGTATAGTTCGCTCCTTGGCTTACTTCCATGTATAAGATGACCCTCAGTTTTTAGACTAACAATCTTAGAAAAAAATATAGTCTTACATAGGGAGAAAAAACTATACATTGGATGTGGCTTGATGGCACACAATAATAAACATGGCAAGTATTTCCAGAGCAATTTATGAAGAATTCCTACATATGACCAAAAGTTTAAAGAGGCGAATAAATGAGAAACAACACTGACAAATCAATGCAACGTCCTGAATTTCTGCACATCTCCCCCACCCACACACACACACTATAATGGAATGAAATCACAGTGTCAGAAGTAACCAGGAAATCCAGTCTGTAGACAAAGACATTATCAACCGACTACTTTGTTATGTTTATGTCCCTGGAGTATACCAAGAACTCAAATGATAAGAGCGGGATCTACCCCTCAAGGCATTGAAGACTGGGCTTTAGGACCCATGAAAACTGTGAAAAAAATTTCATTATGTGTACAAGGTTTCACCGAAAGCCAATCACTGGTCCTCCCCCACCTTCTCTGAATGTTCTAGAGAAGAATGTGGAAAATGAATAGCACCTATCTCTCTTCTGGTGCATAAAAAGAGATATCACATCCACATCTCCTCCATTCCTGCCGTTCTTTTTAATGTATCAGGGACTCAGAGAAAAAAATATATTTGCGATCACCAACAGGGACAGGGGATCACATTAAATCATGTGTGGTTACCAGTAGCTACCTAGCAACTATGTTTGTAGATTCTTGAACAGCACTGTTGTCAACTGGTAGACATAAGCTGTTTGCTGCCTTGAAAAAAAATCAGAAAGGAGGGTTGTACCTGCATTGGAAAGGGGTCGCATCTTTTTAAGACTAGGAGGGAGAAAATATTCCCCAGTTCCATTGGAAAGCTTGGAACAAGACGGGGTACAAGTTAAAACAAACAAACTCAGAAACTCTCCTTTCCTTGAGAGGCATAACAGAAAAGCTATGTTTACTGAAAAGTAATGACTGCGGAAGATTCACATTTTTTCCTCAGCTTTGAGTAGTGGGGGGTGGGGAGCAATGAAATATCCAGGAGGCCAAAATACTTATTAAGGACCCCTCAAAGTTGAAGAATGACAGAGGTTTTTGCTGGGCAACCTCCTGTCAGTATACATAAAGGAAAAAGTTTTAAACGTCTCAGTTTATAGATTTAAAACAATGTTCATCTGGAAATCAGCTGTAAACCTGCATTAACCTTGCAGTCCAGAATATTTAAATTTAGACAATTTTATTTTAAACAGAGTTCAATCAACTACCACTAGGAGTACGCAGAAAAGCTTTCCACAGATGCTACCACATCTACCTGAAATCTGTACTAGCACTTCTCCTTCACGTGGAAAATATGACTGCTGTGTAACCTGAATGCTGGCCCTGTCTGAAATTCTCTCTTCTGAGGCTCCCTTGTAAGAACTTAAGAAGAGCCATGCTGGATCAGGCCAAAGGCACATCTAGTCCAGCTTCCTGTATCTCACAGTGGCCCCACCAAATGCCTATGGGAGCACATGAGACTAGATATCTATCTCCTGATACCACTCCCCTGCATCTGGCCCTTGAAGTACCCTGGTTTTAAGCCTGGAGATTACACATCTCTGTCATGGTTTGTAACCTGTGATGGACTTTTCCTCCAGGAATCTGTCCAATCCCCTTTTGAAGGCATCCAGGCCAGATGCCATCACCACATCCTATGGCAGGAAGTTCCACAGACTAAAACATGCTGGGTAAAAAAAAATTCTTTTGTCTGTTCTCACTCTCCCAGCATATGTGGTCATATAGCAAACAAAGCTGTCCCTGATGGCCACAGAACAGCGATGGAAAGGATTGCTAACAAAACATAATCCTGGCATCCTAAGAGAAATTAAAAAGGGTAGGTTCGTGTAAGGTCCATACACAAGTTTAAAGACAAACTGCATCCAACTCTTTGTTTCAGCAGAGGTTTCTGTCAACAGGATAAGGAAGGGGAGCCATTTGGGGATATTTCTACTCTCCTCAGCAACCCTCACACGGTGCTCAAAACCTACCAGAGCAGGTAAGATGGCAGAGGGGAATGGCCAAACCTCGAGTCCCTGCTTGTTTCTCCCGATGGAAACCTCCACACTGGAGGAAGCGCCTTTCTTCGGAAGTGTGACCACCAACCGGCTGCAGCCCACCTGCAGATGTCAGAGGCTGCCTGTTTTGTTTAGACACACCAGCCCCTGTGTTTTCCATACCCATACAATATTCCACTTAATGAGCAAGCTAACAGTACAAGCCGTTCTCATGGGCAGAACCTGGTAGAAAAGTTGCCCCGTTTGTTGTTTTTGCAGCAAGAGATTAAGCCCCCGCTGTACCTTCAAGGCTAACAAATACATTGTGGTATAGGCACTCCTGAGTCAGAGCTCAATTTATCAGACATATCAGGGTGGGGAACCAAAATCCCTGCCACAAGACATTTATTAGCCTTTGAGTTGTTGCAGGACATATAACCAACTCCCTACATAAGACAGTTTGGCCCTAATAATAAAAATAAGCTTGGGGGACTGTTCAACGGAAGTTTAAAAACAAAGACAATTATAACAACTTTTAACAATCTCTCGCAATTAAGGTGTGAGATCTTTATGTACATTAAAGCAGAACTTTTCCTGTTCACAATCATCATTAACACATTCAGAGCTGCAAAACCCTTTGGAGAAAGGAAGCTGCAATTGATGACTGGTGTTTATTATCTGTCATTATTTAAGCATGACTCTCCAAAGGTTTCAACTTCAAGCATGGATTTTGTATAGCAAGTCTGACCCAACTATAGCTGGGTGCAAGTCATATGCATGGTAGCTCGTGCCTAATTAGGTGCCATGAAGTAGCAGATAAACCATTTGCTTTGGTAAAAAAATGCTTTCTCCCCATTCTAGACCAACTGTCAAAACTTCCTACTTCGATTGCATTGCTACAGATTATGATAAAGCCACTTTCTCTCACATATTCAAATCACGACTCTGTAAGTGAACAGCATTTACAGATTAACATTCAGGGCTGTATTTACATACATAATAAAGCTGAGGTTGTTTGTGTAGTAATTATTCATATGGAACGTTTAACATCTGCCTGTCTGTTCACATTTGTTTGAACATTTACATGGGGGGGGGAGGAGAGCAACCTGTAGACCTTCAAGGGTTCAAACCCCTTCCGTCCCCTCCAGCATAGTCAATGGTCAGGAAGAATGGGAATTGTGTTCCAACATCTGGACAACCACAGCTTCCTGTCTGAATACACAACTTCCTCAAAATGCCCCACGTACTGGCTGAAGAGCCTTCCTGATTTCCCCCTAGCCGAAAACCCGAATCTTTGCCATGGTTTGATGAATTTGTACAGTTATGTTAACTTTGCAAGAATACTGTACTGTACTCCAATTCCAACAGCTTCATCTAGGGCTGGGCCAAGGAAACATGATGAAAGGCCAAGACTGTCTGAGATAAAAATCAATATACAGTACTGTACTGTATAATTTCATAGAGGAAATTCCCCAGCACCGTCGCTGCCTTTTCTTTTCTTACTTAACTGAAATGCTGCTAAACAATCACAATTCAGAAATCATGCTGATCCAATTGATATATATACAGTACATATGTTTCATTCTACTGAACAATCAGGAGTCCCCCCCCCACTTTGGTGGGAATGGGGAACGAATGGGCCAAAATCACATTTTCTCTTTCAAAATGGCCTGGGGCACATCCGCATTCTTTTCTTTTTCTCTTTTTCCTGTGGCTGCCAAACAGAAGGGTCATCTGGCACAAGGGAAGAGGCTTTGTTTGACCCGGAGGCTGCTCTCCTCAACTTACCCTAAGCAACACATACTTGTTCAACTGGAGTCTCTGTTTTTGCTTCATTTACAAACACCAGACCACAGGGGTGGAAATCCATGGCCAGACTGCAATACCGCTGAATGAGCCATTTAACAATATGGTTTCCCCTCATCACTTTGCCAATAAATACCATTTTTAAAATGAGTAATGGAAAAATCTGTGTTCAGTATCAGATTTCTGCATCTTTCAACATCTGGTGGACCAAAAGGTCACGTATTCCAACAGGTCCTTTGTAGGGGGTATCCACATGAGAAAGGCAGCTCTTCATAAGCAGCTGTGTGGGAACTGTTTCCAACAGGAACTTTTTTTTTTTTTTTGGAAACTGCTCCCAAGTTGCATACATCAATTGCTGGGGGAAGTTCTCAAAGCCACCATAAAAAGCTCCTGGGCCCATCTTTGTTGAATCTGGCCGAGCGATGCCATACATTTAGCGATCTTTAACTGTTTTTTTTTCTTTTTTCCTCCGCCATCGTAAACTATTTTATCTATCATTGTCAGTCATTGAGGTGCCATTAGGTTTTAACTCCCTATTGAGGCCAGGCGGAAAAGATAAGCGGGGTATAAATGCAATAAATAAATAAATAAATAAATAAATAAACATTTAAAGAAAGCAAGCCCTGCTTGGCAGCTCCCATCAGGCGGAAAAAAGAGGTTAGGTAGGGCACCAGCCTCAAATACACCCTATGCATCCAGACCTGGCGCACAGCTTTACCACTAACACCTTCCCTGAAGAAAATCATCGACTCGCAGTGGTGCTCAACCTGTGGGTCCCCAGGTGTTCCTGGACTGCAACTCCCAGCAATCCTGGCCAGCTCAGCTAGGGATGAAGACTTCTGGGAGTTGCAGTCCAGGAACACCTGGGGACCCACAGGTTGAGAGCCACTGATCTACTACCTGCCAGCACTTCCTGGGCAGAAGGCCCTGGATGGGGGGGCCAGGTCGGGTGGGGGTGGGGGTAGGGGAGAGGACTCTCTCGGTTCTACCCCCACCAGGGCCACCAGGCAGCCTCGAGTCACCGCCGCTGCTACAGGTCCTGTCACATCTGCCGGAGGAAATGACACAGCTGTGATCGCCGCCAGCTGCCGGCCCGAGTTCCACCTTCACCTCCAAGCCCTTCTTCTTGACACAAAGGCAGGAAAGCGGGGGGTGGAACTATCTGAGAACTCGTCCCCACCCCACCCCACTCTCTCTCTCTCTCTCTCTCTCTGTCTCTTTGCTCTGCTCGCTGCCTGCTGCCTGCCAAGCGGTCTCCTCCGCCTCTTCCTTCAAGGCCGAGATCGCGCCACGGTGCTGAACCCTCGGCATGGAAAGAAAAGTGGCCCCGGAAAAAAAAAAAAAAAAACCACCACTCGCCCACCTCCCCAATCCCACCCCCCCTGACATCGGGAGGCGCAAAAGGGCGGCTTAAAAAGCCTGCGACTAAAAAGTAACGCCGCTGCATCTAGAGATCCTTTGGGAAGAGGAAGGGGGCCGACCGGAGAGGGAAACCAAGGATCCTGACACCCCCCTTTCTCTCTCTCTCTCTCTCGCCCCCCCCCTACACACACACACCGCCTCCACCCTCCTGTTTGCGGGCCTTGCGATCCTCAAAGCAGCCAGTTGGAAGGGAGGCGCCGTTCCCGTCCTTCTCTGCCTCTCCTCCTCCCGCTGAAAAGCAAACTTTAGTTCGGGGAGCGCTGGGAGACCCGGGGTTTAAAAGACAACAAATAAATAAATAAATAAATAAAAACCGGGGAAGGAGAGGCGGCGGCGGCGGCGGGGGAGGAGGGGCGCGATCCTGACCGCTCACCTTCCAGCCGGCGGAGCTGTTGCTGTCGCCCTTGTCCTTGAAGTAGGGCACGCTCTTGACCATCCACTCGTAGATCTGCGAGAGGGTGAGCCGCTTCTCCGGGGCGCTCTCGATGGCCTTCGTGATGAGGTCGGCGTAAGACAAGTTGCCCCAGGCGTTGCGGCGGGACGAGCTGCTCTTGCGAGGCCCGGACGACGCCACCGAGGCCAGCGGGGGAGCCGCCTGCGGTGGCTGCTGCTGGTGGTGCGGGTGGTGGTGGGGGTGCGGGTGGGGGTGCGGGTGCTGCGGGTGGTGTTGGAGGCACGGGAAGTCCCCGCACAGGCAGCCGCTGCCCACTTCTCCCGCACCGGCTGCCGCCTCGAAGCCTTCGCCACCGGGGGAAGCGGCGCGGGCCGGCGTGGGCGTGGGCGTCTGCCCGGGGCTCGCCGGGGCCAGCTCCGGCCGGGGCAGCGGCCAAGTGCACGAGCGGGGCCGGGCCAGCGGCTGGAAGTCCGGGTCCGTCTCCACGGGCTGGGGCTGAGGCGGCGGCGGCGGCGAGGGCGGCTCGGCCATGGCGGGAGAGGCGGAGGAGAAGAGCCGACGAGGCGGCCAAGGGCCGGAGCCTGGGTGGCGGGAGGGCGGCGGCGGCGGCGGCGGGTGGGGGGGAAGAGCCTGGCCGCGCTCGGCCTCCTCCTCCTCCTCCGGGGGCGCCCACAAGCGGTGCTGCGACGCGCGAGCCCAGCAGGCGTCCGGCCCTCCCTCCCTCCCTCGCTCGCTCGCTCCGTTTGACAACAACACGGCCGCAAAGCTCTTGCTCCGACGCGCTGCCGGGCTGAGCCGGGGCCTTCCAGAGCCGCCCCCTTTTTGCTGGCCGCCCAGGGACCAGGCGCCGAGGGAGGGGCGGCCCTTACCGTCGTCCCGAAACGCCCCCCCCCCGGAGGTGCCCGTCGGAGGAGGAGGAGGAGGAGGAGGAGCCGGAGCCGGGACTTCGGCCGCCTCCTCCCCCCCCGTCTCCCTTCCTCCACACAAACACACACGCACGCACGCACGCGCGCGCAAGGAGCGCCGCCCTGCAAAAGAAGGCAGAGGCGCGCCGCTCGCCTCGCTCGCCTCCGAAATGGAAAGCGAAAAGCCCTCGTGTGGGGACGGCTCTGGCCGTGTCATCCCCTCCCTGCCCAGGGAGGGTTGGAAGTGGGGAGGGGGTTCTCTCTCTCTCACACTCACTCTTTTTTTTGGGGGGGGTACAGGATGGCGGGTTGGGTGTTGAGGGTCTTTCTCCTCCTCAGCCGCGGTGGCTCAGCGGGCTTATAAGCACTGGGAACGGTCGGTTTACCAAAGTGGGCAGCTCGAATCCCGGGTGCCACACGAGTGAGCCCCCCACCCCCTCACCCGCCCCTTGTTAGCCCCACCTCCTGCCAAACTAGCCCTTCCAAAGCATGTCAAATGCAAGTACTGTCTAGATAAAAAGGTCCCGGGAAGGTTTAAAAAAAAAAAACAGTGCTTCCCTGCAGCCATGCCGGCCACGTGGCCACGGACTTGCACAACACTGGCTCTTCGGCGTGGCTATAGAGAGGAGCACCGCCCCTAGAGTCGGACACGACTAGCAGCAGGGTGGGTGGGTGGGTGGGGGTGACCTTTCCCCCCTCCCTCCCCCCCTCCCGGGGCCTTGCTTGCCTGAAGGCAACGAGGCGGGGGTGGGGGGGGGGGGTGGCGGCTCTCTCTTCGTGGCGTGAGAAACCGGAGTGGGCGGCCGCGGCGTCGGCGCAGGTGTTGTGGCCGGCGGCGGCCGTGGGGTGTTCGGGTGTGGTTGTGGGGTGAGCTTGGGGAGGCAGCAGGATGCGCGGGTGGAGGCCGTGGCGGCAGAAAGCGCAACGGTGGCTATTCAGGGAGGAGGAGGAGGAGGAGGAGGAGGAGGAGGGCCAGGTTGCACCTCGCTGGGAAGGCTCTCTTTTCCTCTCCCCTCTGCCGCCGTTTGTTAAATCGACTTAAGAGCCTCCTCACCCCTTTAGGCGGGAAACAGTTTGATGCGATGGAAGCGTTTGTGGGACTTCAGCCACCTCTCTCCTCTCTTGTGATGGCAAACCTTTTTGGAGACTGAGGGCCTTTTTACACGACCCCTAAGATCCGCTGGCCACTTAAATTCGGACCAGAGATCTTAGGGGTTCGTCGCTCTTCCTGCGTTCCCACCCCCCTCCGCACTTCCTGGCTGCTGGCTGCCTGAGGGGAGGGAGAAAAAGAGAAAGAAAAGCATGCCGCTCACCTCATTCTGCCTCTCCTCTATGTAAAAGTAGCTCTTAAAGGAGCGGGAGCCAAAAAACAACAAACAGAAGCAAGGAGAGCCCCCGCACTCACTATCGTTACACCGGATCAAATAATTTTCCCCTCCAAAGAGCAGGTACTTGACAGGTGCGCTGGGACACGCTAAAGTCGGCGGGGTCGCACTTAATTTCCTATTAACTCCGGAGCTGGTGGGGAAACATTTTTAAGCTCCGGAGCTGGGAGCCATTTGCCCCGGAGTTTAGGGGTCGTGTATAAACGCCCTGAGTGCCCAAACTGCGATTCAAAACCCGCTAATTTTTTTCGCAAAGTGCCAACACAGAAATTTAACCTGAATCCAGGTGGCTGTGTAGGGGTGATGTCAAGTGCCCACAGAAAGGGCTCCAAGTGCCACCTTTGGCACCCGTGCCAACACTGCCCTAGGAGGTTGTCGCCCTCAAACCACCTTGGGTCCTTTTCCAAGGAGAAAGGCTGGGTAAAAATACTCTAAAATAAAAATAAACCGGGTGCCACTGCCAAATCAAACGGGTTGGCCCTTAACTTGTGCCCTGAGACCCTTGGTGGTGTTTCTCCTTCACGACCTGCTGCAACCCGGGGAGTTTCTAACAACAAGGTTATGGTGGTTTAATCTCTTATAAATGAGAGACACAGAAAGTGATTTATCCCCTCCTCCCACCTTTTAAGGAGTTCAAGGTTCAACTTTTAAAGTCATTTTAAAAACATGGGCACATCTCTTTGACGTACCAAAACCGTTTATATAGGATTACATTGGTATCTTGTATAAAGGAATCAATTCGTTCCAAATGACATTATGTTAAGCAAATTTTCTTTTATACAAATTTCCCATGGGAATGCATTAAAAATGGAGTAATAGCTAATCACGACCATTTTTATGTTGTACGGATTCGCCCCATAGGCGATTCTGTTAAGCAAATTCCCCCTATCTCTGGAATTTTTTATGTTGTACGGATTTTATGTTATACAAACCATTTGTTATACGAGGGCCCACTGTATAATGAAACACCACAGCAAGAAATAGAAAATCAATAGAAAATCAATAGGGCCCAGTGCTGGAAATCTGAAAATCTCCCAACTGATAGGATGATTATAAAAAAAATAGCAGAATTTGCAAAAATGGATAGATTAACCAAAAGATTAAAAGGACAAGAAGAATCTCATTTCAATGCGGGTACGAGATAGAATCAGATAAATAGGTAATAATATGTCAATGAGAGAGAATCACCAAGTGAGATATGTCATATTATAGGAAATTTGTGGATGTATATTTTATGGTTCCTTTTTCCTTCCTTCTTTTTTCCTTTTTTCCTTTTGTCATGTTGCGTATGTTCTTGGCTTGATTTTCTATGTTTAATTATTTGTATGCTTAATAAAATGTTTAAACCCAGAAAAAAAGAAAAGAAAAATGAATCCCAAACACAGTAGCTTGATTTGGAATGTGGGGCTGAGACTTCATCCGGCCAGGCACCTTCTCAAGGGAGAAGACATTCCGTATAGTGGCCTTTGACTAAATGCAAGGAACTTTGACATCATTGTGATGTTTCTTCTGATAATCTGGACTCATACATGTAAGGCATGGGCCAACATCGAGTTGCTTGGTGTAGCAAATCACACTGATGAATCAGTGAGTCACCTCCATAAATTCCATTAATTTGTGTGGGCCTATTCTAACTGCCAGGGGCGTGGTGGCTCAGTGGACGAAGGCACCAAAACTGTAGACTGCAAAGTCGGCAGTTCGAATCCCAGGTGCCACACAGCGGAGCAAGCTCCCGCTGATAGCCCCAGCTCCTGCCAACCTAGCAGTTCGAAAGCATGTAAATGCAAGTAGATAAATAGGTACTGCCATAAAAAAGCGGGAAGGTAAAACTGTTTCCTTGCAGCCATGCCAGCCACATGGCCATGGACTTGCACAGCACTGGCTCTTCTGGCTTGAATACGGAGATGAGCACCGCCCCTAGAGTCAGACACAACTAGCATGCATATGCGGGGGGAACCTTTACCTTTACCTTTATTCTAACTGGCATGCCGGCCACATGGCCACAGACTTGCACAACTCTGGCTCTTTGGCTTGGAAACGGAGATGAGCACTGCCCCTAGAGTTGGACACAACTGGCACGCATGTGCGAGGGGAACATTTTACCTTTATTCTTACTGTTTATTATGGTATACTAAAGTAAGTTGCAGTTACAGTAGACCTATTTAAATGACAAAGATCAAATCATTCTGGCATGAGGTAGTAGATTGGTTGAGCAAATTAACCCATCAAGAGATAGTCCCTAAAGAAGCCTTACTAAAGAAACCTGGCGAAACATCAGGAAGAAAAACTTCCAGAACATGGCCAAACAGCCCAAAAAACTAACAACTATCAAACCTTACTATTGTTCCCCCTATCCACAGAATGAGAATTTAGGTTTGGTACACATTTGATGGCAATCCTGCTAGGGATCACAATAACTGAAATTGCCTGAGCATGGAAAAATGTTCAAGGACTTTTTCTCAAAGATATTCTGTGGTTAAATGCCTGTACTGCAGCTAAAACTGCTCATGACCTGGGGTTCAATCTCAGGTAGCAGGCTCATGGTTGACTCAGCCTTCCATCCTTCCGTGGTTGGTAAAATGAGTACAGTGGACCGTATAACAAAAGGTTTGTATATCATAAAATCTGTACAACATAAAAATTCCAGAGATAGGAGAAATTTGCTTAACAGAATCATCTATTGGGTGAATCTGTACAACATAAAAATGGTCGTGATTAGGAGGGATTACTCTGTTTTCAAGGCATTCCTATGGGAAATTTGTATAAAGGAAAATTTGCTTAACATAATTTCATTTGGAACGAATTAATTCCTTTATACAAGGTACCACTGTACTCAGTTTTGGGCACCAAAAGATTCCACCACATTACCCCAACGCTGGCCATACTGAACTGGCTGCCAATCTGTTTATCGCATTGACTTCAAGGTGCTAATGCTGACATACAAAGCCCTAAACGGTTTAGGACAGTGATGGTGAACCTTTTAGAGACTGAGTGCCCAAACTGCAATTCAGAACCCACTCATTTTTCACAAAGCGGCAATGCAGCCATTTAACCCGGATACAGGTGGCTGTGAAGGGGCGATGTCGGGTGCCCACAGAATGGGCTCTGAGTGCCACCATTGGCACCCGTGCCATAGGTTCGCCAACACTGGTTTAGGACCTTCCTGTCTGTCAGAATGGCTCCTACTCCAAAGTTTGGTCCGTGTCACTCATTCATCACAGGCGGCTCATCTGAAGGTGCCAACGCCGAGGGAAGCCCGCAAGACAACAACAAGGAATCGGGCCTTCTTGGTGGCGGCCCCTACACTTTGGAACAAACTTTCCTTAGAGATCTGCCATGCCCAGAGGGAGGTATGTCTCATCACACTCTTTTCCCGGTTCAGTGGGCATGGTTGGGACGAACTTCCGCTGTCACACTATGGACGTGAAGTAACCTTTTTTCATACCGGTCCCAAGCGGGACAGCAAAGAGTGACGAGAGGGACATGAAATAACGGCCATGGTTATTTAAATCTGCTTTTCCTGGTTACAGTAATTGTTTCACTGGTCCACTGATTTCTTCTGCCCTTAGTCCATCTTACTCACTTTAGACCTTATGAAGGGTACTGACTTACTATGTATTTATTTGCATTACTTTTAGTTTTGTGTTATGTTCCTGTCGTATTTTATATTGTAGCAGTTTGCTTTATGTTGTGAACCACCCACAATGGCCTTTGGCTAGATGGGTGGTATATAAAATGAATAAATAAATAAATACTCTGCTAGCTGGGGTGGGGGTGGGGGCACTGTATAGCCTACATCAGGCCTGCCCAAAGTTCGGCCCGGGGGCCAAATCGGGCCCATCAGGCCATTCTGAGTGGCCTGCGGCTGGCTGGCCTGCCCCTCCCTCCCCCTCCTTTGCCCCATGTTTTTTTTTAATCTTCTGCCAACATTGACACCGCTGGGAAGCTTGGGCGGACGGGCGGTCTGCTACCGCCAGCACCGCAGGGGAAAGTGTGGGGGTGGGCAGGCCAGCGGGCCTCTGCCACTGCCAAGGAGCTTTGGGGTGGGCTGGCGGGCGAGCCGTCACCACCGTTGGGGAGCTTGGGGGGGTGCAAGGTCGCACAGATTGCCTCTTCCAAGGGACAACCTGTGGCCACAGCTCCCTGTGCTTCCTTTGGTCCCCACCTTCCTTCTTTCCTCCCTTCCTTGTTCCCCACTTTCCTTCCTTCCTCTCTTGGTTTCCACCTCCCTCCCTCCCTCCCTTGGTCCCCGCCTTCCTTCCTGCGGGTGGGGTTGCAAGGGGTCAGTGGGTGGGGCTTATGGGTCAGTGGGTGGGGCTTGCAGTGGGGTGGCAGGGTCGGGGAGGAACCGGCCCCTGACACATTCTCAGCCACCAAATCTGGCCCTCCTTACAAAAAGCTTGGGCACCCCTGGCCTACGTAAATAAATTGTAAACCGCTCAGAGAGTGCTTGAAGTGCTATGGAGCAGTATATAAACAGAACACTTTGCTTTTTTTGTAACGGAAAACTTGGGACTATTTGTGTTAGTCTGCTTAGGAGATAGACTTAAAAAACGTTTTCATTAAAATTTGGCATCCTCGATTCATGTTTGTTTCTTTGTTCGGAATTAAATAGAAAGGATGAGATTTTGAGAAGTCGTCTGATAGAGTACTGGTCTCTCATCTTTTATGCTTGATAGATTGATTTTTTTAAATGGAATATAGAAATTGTATTATTCATAGTGATAAGTTTATTGTTGCATGTGTGACTGTATGGGTAATTGGTTTATTGGTATTGTTTTATCATCCCTACTACTGGGTGGGTTTTTTTGTTTGTTTTTTGTTATTTCCAGGGATTGTCAATGAAAGTTTTTTTTTAAAAGATAAAATTAGTTCCTTACCATTGTAGTTTCCAATTACCCCTGTCCCAAACAGTAAAAGCATCATTATAGTTTCTGGATATTTTAAGGAGAACCTTTATATTCCTGCTGCTCCAAAGCTCGCCTTGTTAGGAATTATTAAATTCCTTTAAAGCTCACCGTATTAGTAATTATTATTTGTACTACTCCCAGTAACATGCAAAAGATTTGTAGCCTGAAAATAAATTTCTCAAGCTCTGCTCAAAAGTAACTGAAGTAATTGTTGTTAGTTACCCTTTTGAAAAATCTGAGTGTTAAATGTCACCAGCCTGTGGTACAAAAAGCGCACTTTCCTCCCGTCTCCCTCATCAAGGTTTTAGTGCCTGTGTATGAGCAGAAAGAAACAAATAAGTCAGCACCAGCAGAGTGAAATCTGTCCTCCACCATTTCATTAGGGCCACACCACTGTAATTATAAAAGTAACTTGGCCATGAACCTCACTGAATGACCTTTGGGCCAGTCGTGCTGTCACTCTTGCCACACCTCACTGGAAAAATGGTAGTGTTGAATGTAACAGATATCAGAGATCTCTGAAACTGACTATCTTAAAGTCCATGGTATCCATATGCTGTATAGCTATGTTTAGTTTTTCTCTTCCCTTCCTGTCAGAGATTTCTTAATAACATCAGTAATTGATTTTCCTTCAGAGTTTCTGCTGCTTACACATCATTAACCATGGCATCCTTAAAAGCAAAAGCAGGTAAGTTATCCCATAATAGAAGATAGGGCAACACATTTTACTGAGAATAACCAAAAGGTTGCAAATAACGGGTAAACTGGTTTTCAAGTTTTTCAGAGTTTTATTTATTTATTTAAAAATATTTTATCCTGCTGTTCTCCTTTAAAGAACCCAGAATTCTCACAACAGGATGATAAGGAAAGCAGGGGAGCCGGCGTGGGGTAAAAGTTATAAAGTCCGCATATATATATATATTGGGGTGGGCAACACAACGCCTCAAATCCTATGCTTTCGCTCCTGAAACCATTGAATTTTGCCTGTGTGGCAGCAATGGTGGTTTAAAAACCTCCAGGCTTTTCTTAAAGCACATGTGAAGAGAACTTCATGGCTAGAAAGAACTCTTTGGAAAGTACAATTTTCCTCTAAACCAAAGCTGCACATTCCCTTCATGCTGAACTCCCCATTCCCCCAAAAAAAAACACTGAATATATTTTTCCTCCGCTGAATGCTGATGGCAGGAAATGGGAGGTACCATTGCAGTGAGATGGGTAGTAAGAGTTCACCCTGGAGGGAGGGAGGGAGGTGCAGGCAGGCATAGAAATATCTGTCTTTACATTAGGCTTGCCTAGGGGTTCATTAGGAAGCATGTTTATTTTTCTCCGGGCTACAGAGAGATCAAGGAAATGAGGTTATCTTGGAGCCCTCTCCCAAAAGATAGGCACTCAGCTGCTGCTTGTGTCTATTCCAGCTTCTCTAGGTGGGAATCTGGAATCCAGATAGTATTTTATTATGGGTTTTGGAAGTTCTCTGGCATACCTGCTGGGGATGACTCAGTCCCTTGGAGCAGTGCCCCCCCTCACTTCCCTCCACTCTGCTTTCCTACACCCTTTCCTTCTGAGAGAAAATGTTCTCAGCAAAGCAATGATTTATTCAAAAGTCTATCCTTAAAACGAGTTAAGTATTCAGGCACATTGTGGGATAATGGAAAACCCCCATTGCCAGTTTGGTTCAACTATGACTATGGGCGTTTATACACGACCCCTAAGCTGCGCTGCAAATGGCTCCCAGCTCCGGAGCTTAGAAATGTTTTCCCATCATCTCCGGAGTTTGGAGACAATTAAGTGCGACCCCGCCCACTTTAGCGCGACCCAGCACACTTTCCTTGTACCTTCTCTTTGGAGGTGATAAAAAATTAGATGCGGATAAGAGTGCCCGGCTCTCCTGGCTTGTCTGTTGTTTTTTTGCCTCCCGCCCCTTTAAGAGCCCCTTGAGAAGGAACCAGGAAGTAACGGGGCTCGTGGCAACTTTGACCGGCACCGGCAGGTTAGTAAAGGCTTCTTTTGTCCTTTTTTTCCCTCCCTCCCCTCACGCCGACAGGAGCAGGAAGTGCTGAGGGGTGGGGACGCAGGAACAGAAACGAACCCCCAAGATCTCTGGTCCGAATTTAAGGGACCAGCGGATCTTAGGGGTCGTGTGAAAAGGCCCTATGTGATTGCATTGTAATCTGCTGCAAGAGAACTTCAACATTACTGCTTGGTGGTCTGTAACAAACGGACACAATTTTTCCCCTTTGGCTGCTTTCTTTTCTGTCTCAGCTGAATGAGTTCCTCCACTCACAGATTCCCATGCCTGAGTATACAGTATTTTTCTGTGTACAGTATAAGACTCTATTTTTATCTAAAATCGTTAGACTAAAAATTGAGGATTGCCTTATACACGGAAGTCCGCCAAGGAAAGAATTGTACTGTTCCGAAACTGCAATTTTGAGTTGGAAAGGGGGGGGGATTCGTCTTATACATGGGTGTGTCTTATAGACAGGAAAATACAGGTATGTTCTTTACCTGAAGTCTATTCCTTTTTCCACCTTGTAGTTCTCGTCATGAGTCTCACCCAACCAAGTCTCAGTGACACCTGCCAGATTTTACTGGTGGGAAGCTACATGATGTACTAGCAGAAGTTACTGGACCACCTTTCAAAGCAGACCTAGTGAGGGTGCACTACTAGGGTTAGACCTGGCAGAGAGTAAATCATGAACAACAGAACCCAGGACTTTTCTCTTTAAGCACTGGAGGTAGCTAGATTACAAAACCCCTCAAAATCAGTTTAGACTGAGAAAGTATGACCAGGTAAAGATCATCCAGTGGGCTTCATAGCTGTGGAAAGGTCTTAACTGTTTTCTTGAGAGCATGAAAATAATGGGTTACGAATAATGCAGTTACCCAAAACTAGTTACTTTCAGGAGTAATAAGGATGCAAAATACATTTCAAAAGTAACATAATCCGTGGGAATGAGTTGTTTGATTAGTGTCGCGAGTAATGCTTGTTTATTACTTTTAAAAGTTCCTTTTGAAATGTCACTTTGAGTCATGTTTACAGACATCTTGGAAATATTTTTTTTCATATACTATGAGCTCTTGTCAATTTCAATTTTTTAAAGGAATGGAAGGCAATAAAAATAAGCAGTGCAACAGCAACACAAAGGATTACTTTTCAGACACCATAATACAGTGGTGTGCAAACTTTTTGCAAAGAGGGCCAGATTTGGTGAAGTGAAAATGTGTGGGGGATGACCATTTAGTCGCTTTTGGCCCCTGGGCCAGACTTTGGGCAAGCCTCTACAACATGGAAGGAGGCGGGGAGGATGCTGCAGCAACAGAGCCAGGAGCGTGTAGGATGGGCGGGTAGCTACGGGGACAGACGAAACCGTAAAACTGCAAGCGGATGTCTCCATCTGGTATGGGGAGGGGCCAGTTGGCAGCGATGTGTGACAGTGTGAGCCAGCAGGGAGAAGAGGCTGCAGCCCGCTCAAAATGTTAAAACAGACCAAATTTGGCCCCCAGGCCAGACTTTGGACATGCCTGCCATAATAGGTAGCAACAACATGTACACCTCCCCAGGTGCCTGTAGGTATATGTCTGTAGACAGGAACGTCCAAAATTCTCCTAGAATTCCTTATGCAGAATTTGGGGAGTTCCAGCCCCTCCACACACAACCTACAAACATTTTCCGTTACCTATATTTCCATTCACCTGGGGCAGTTTGTCCATCCCTGCCACCTCAGCTTTAAATGTGCTTCTTAGAATGGCAAGGGTTGTCCCTCTTCTCCTGTAGCCTTTGTCCCCACTGGTTTTAATTCTGAATAGGTAAGGTTATACGTGCTTAACAGGATGTAAGTGCCGTTGAACCCTAGTGGGGTTAAAAGTGCAGATGATTATGTTGCTGCCAGAAAAGTAGAACTATTGTCCTACTTCCTGCACAGGAAAACATACATAGAAGTTAATCTAGAAGGCCGGTGATTCCCAGGTCCCATACTTGCAATCGTTAAGCCCTGCCAAAGTACGTATATTTATTTATTTATTTTTATTTATTTATTACATTTATATACCGCTCTATCTTCCGAAGCAGAACTCAGGGCGGTGTACACTTAAAAAACAACAATAAAAGTAGCAGTAAAACACCAGTAAAAATAGGAGGGTACAATACCCTCCACAAAGGGTGGCATGGGCGGCAACAAAAAACAAAACAAAACAAAAACAAAAACAAGAAATTAAATAGAAATAGAAAGGTTGCCAAATGCCTCCTTGAACAGATGGGTTTTCCAGGCTTTTTTAAAGGCGGGCAGGGACACTGCTAGGCGCAGCTCACTAGGGAGCTGATTCCACAGCATAGGGCCCACCACAGAGAAGGCGCGGTTATGTGTGAGCGACTTCCGTGCCTCCCTGGGTGTGGCCACCCTAAGTGAGCGCACCTGCGCCATTCTCATGGGTCTGGTCCCAGTCGACCTCTGAGAGATACGCTCCAACAGGTATTCTGGTCCCAAGCCGTGGAGGACTTTGAAAATCAAAACCAGGACACTGGCTGAAAGGAGGGTTCTTAGTTTTCTGTGACTTTCAACTTGAGTGAACTATGGCTCCCCTTCCATGTACTTCTTTGCTACTGAAGTTCTAGTTGGGGGGGTCCTTGCATTTAACAGCAAGTTGCTGTGCCTCGTGTGCATTTCCTTGGAGCCAAGTCAGTCCTCCTCCTAGATGCTTTTGGTGGTCCTCTAAGGGGCACTCAGTTTGGGAGCTGAAAAGACAAAGGACTCCAAGGTTCAGAATATTTTATTTATTTATTTATTTATTTATTTATTTATTTATTTATTTATTTATTTATTTATTTTATATAGCTTGTATGCCGCTCACTACCCAAAGGTCTCTGGGCAGCTCACAATCAAAGTAAAAATAGAGATGGGCATGAACCAGTTTGTCCCCGTTCACAGAGGTTCGTAAAAGCAGCAGCACAACAAAACTGCTGATCACTTCCTCTGTCGCCTCAGCCAACCAGCCACTCAACAGGCCTGGTATACGTGGCTTTCCCTGCCTCCTCAGCTAATCTGCCAGTCATCAGCAAGAGCACAGACTTCTCTGCCCTGCCTTTTTTGTCCGAGTGGGAGATCAGCCAAGAGGGCGGGTCAGAGGAGCCTGAGCTGTTGCCGGGACTGGGTGATCGGTTGAGGAGGTGCTGGAAGCCAACATGCTGGGCCAGGTGAGCGGCTGATGTGAGCCAGAGGAGGTGGGGGAGGCGAGCGGCAACACCTGTGCTGCCACTTTTACAAAAACAGGATGAACAGGTTCATGGACATCTCTAGTCTAGAACTCAGAATATGCATTCCAAATGAGCCTCCCTAGTAGAAGAAACTTTTACTGGGATGGTGTTTCCAGGAAACAGTGGACCAAGCAACACTAATCTACACCTTGAAATCTTTCCTTTTGTTTGTTTGTTTGAGTAAAAGATTTATAGGGCCAGCAGCTCCTCCAACTGAAGCAGACCGCAGGGTCACACTGCATTACATTATGCTATTATTTGTTCTCTGTTTAGTTATCTTCACTGTGTTTTAATCACCACCCATTCCCAAGGAAATATAATCCCAGGAAAAGTATCTTTTTTTCAAGAAAAAAAAAGTACAGCTTAATAATAACAATGCAATATGATGAAGTTACAGAAGAGAAGTTCAAGTGAGATAGATTATAATGATAAAGAGATCATAATTATGGAAGCAAACCACTGCCCCCCACACACCTTGGGTACAAATCACTCAAATATCTCCCCCCCTTTAAAAAAATATCATAACCTTTACTTAAAATTGCCAAAGGTGGAATCTTTCCTTCCATCCAAAGGGAAGCCTTTCCAGAATCTAAGGGCTCCTTATCTTTCAGGAAATAAAATGTGTCCTAAATTCCCACCACAGGCTATATTACCTGCCTGCTCCCCTCCGAGGCCTGAACCCTTGCCTTGGGGGTTTCAGGTGCATACTTGTTCTATAAATCATTCCAATTCCCTGTATTTGTGTGTGTGTGTGTGTTTGGGAAAAATGCCATAATCTCTTACCTACCATGAGTAAAGACTGTCGTATATCCTGAAGACATTTAGACCTCTAGGACCCTGATATAAATTGGATTGAGACTTCGTACACACCCATTGAAGTCAGTGATATTTAAATTCATCATATGACTAATTTTTAGTCCCATTGATTTTCATGAATCTCCTCTGAGTGATTCTACATGTAACCAATAGCATTTTAATTACAAAATAGACAAACCAGGCAGATTTATTTTTTTAAAAAAGCTCCCTAAACCAGAGGCCACAATGAGTGTCTTAAACTGAAGAATGGGAGTGAACAGCGTCAGGTTTAAAAGTGTCTGTGTTCTTTTGTTAACTAAGCCTCTCAGTCTGACAAAGTGTTGCTGAAATAGAGAGGACTTTCCCTTCTTTTCACCCCTTGTTTCTACAGATGTAAGAAGGTGAAGTGAGGTGACTGAACAGCCTATGAATACCAGTTTAGTCTCCAGGCCAACGCCTGGTACTGGTGAGAGTTTTTGGAGGACCCACATCAGGAAATCTGCGTTGAAATCCCTACTCGGCTGTGAGACTCACTGAGCGACTTGAAGCCCATCACAGGCCTTCCGCCTGATCTCACAGGGTTGCTTTGAGGGAGGGAGGCCTTTATTTTAGTATTTATTTTATTTATATATTTTTATACTGCCCATCTTCCAAAGGAACTCCGGGCAGTTAACAACACAAACAGAAAATAGAAAATAAAAAATACAATATAAAAAAACAAAAAATATGAAGCTATATAAAATAAGTTGCCTTGCACATCACCTTGAAGAAAAGCGAGATAAAATACCAAAAAAAAAAAAATTACAAGTCACAGCACTGTCTGTTAAACCTAACTTTGTTTCATTCTGCTGCGACTGTACAGTAGCTTTAAGAGAGCCAGATCACCTCCCCTTCCGTCAGCCTCCTAACCCACAAAATACCTACTTTCTTTCAGAGTGGAGAAACGTCTTCTATCCCGTATTGACTCAGCTCCAACTATGTATCGGGGACATCATGTCCTTACAGGCTACAGCTGCGGCAAGCTCTCTTAACAAAACCGGAGCGTGGGGCTCAGAGTTGCCCGAGGCTCAGCTGCAGACATGAGTCAAGTTTCCTGTCTGCAAGCAGCTACGAAGACATGCAGCTAGAAAGAGGAGAGCATTGCATAGAGATAGGTGCAGGCAGATGCCTCCCTATGAAAGCTCCTCTGCTGTGACAGTTTTCACGGGAAAAGAGCTGTAGAGGAAAGTAAGAAGTACAGTAGGACCCCGGTATCTGCTGGGGATTGGTTCCAGGCCTTCCCGTGGATAATGAAAACCATGGATAAGAGAGAACGTCTGCCCACCCACCCACAAACTGCTGTTTCCTGACAGTAGCTTGCTTTATGACTGCTGTTTTGAGGCAGTAGCTTGCTTTATGGCCACTGTTTGTGACAGTATCTTGCTTTACAGATGGTATTTGTGACAACAGCTTGCTTTACAGCTGCTGTTTGTGACAACAGCTTGCTTTACAGCTTGCTTTGTGGCTGCTGAATTATTTAATTTTTTCCTCTGCCAACCATGGATAACTGAATCAGTGGATAACGAATCAGTGGATATGGGGGTCTTACTGTAGCTCTTGATATCCTCCCTCGCCCTCTACAGAGTAACACGATGCTTAGATAAGGAGACATTTGCCTTGTCCCCTGCAGCCTCATCTGAATCTGGATTGTGAAACTATTGGGGATATTCCACCAGCATCTTAATCTTTTTCATATGGTAAGAAGCTTACAGGTTATCAAAGGAAGGAGGCTCTACAAAAAGCATTGCTCGTTATCAAAACACTTTTTGCATCATGGTAAAAACAAGGGATCACGGGAGAGTCAGTGGTTATTCTTGTATTAATCGTGAATACCACATAAAGTTTACAGTGAACTTCATACTTAAGGCAAGAAACAACCAATAAAATAAAGACAAAAACATGTTGGCACCTAAAGGCTGTTACATTTCATGTGAGCGTTCATAAATCTAATCCCCTTCCTTGAGCAATGCTCTTTCTAATAACATGCTAACGATGAGGAAAATCAGATATCATAGTTAGTCCATGATTAGAGATGAAAGGATGTTAAAGTTAGACTTTGAAGGAATCTGCTGTAAATCCTGGAAACCAATCACAACAAAGCAAACTAATGTGTAAATCATGGGAAGGTAAGAAAAGCTCCTCTTATGAACTCAAGATGTCTTCAGCAGTTATGGATTTCCTTCTTCCAATCATGGGCTATCTGTAAGGTCTCATCCACCTCTGTACAGTCTAGCTAGGTACTCACTAGAGGCTGATCTCTGAAGACACCTACAGCATCCAACAAACAGTTTTGATGGCTCTTAGTATGTTTGGCTTGCAAACGCAACATCAGACACATTCAAATGACTGTGGACGTTCTGTTGTGAGACTGCACAGTTTTGCTCCCTTTGTTCAACTGCCCTTTGTATCAAAAGAAGACTGGAACAGGAAATGTGGAGCATGCCAGATTTCCCCCAGTTCTGGATCTCACTGGATCCAAAAGTGAAGTAGGATGACATCCATATTTACAAAAGCAACATCCATGTTAGCTTTCACATATGCACTTGATCCTTCCTTGGGCCACTACATGAATGACACTTGGAAAGTTGAGAAAGACGCAAGACAACTTGCTTACATTTCCTTTGCGCATCATCAGTTTATTTTGGTGCTCAAAGACTCCTGCTTGTGCTTTGAACAACAATGCTTGGTATTCAGAGAGGCAACAGCAAAAGGTGTACTCTGTTCATGCCAAAGCATAGATGACCTGTAGCGGATGTTAACACTCTCTGGTTCTATGAGGCCTGCTCTGCCTGCCTGCCTGCCTGCCTGTCTGTGAATAAACGAATAATAATAATCTTGTGTGGTCAAGTCAATTCTGACTAACGGCAACCCTTTCCAGAATTTTCTAGGAAGAGACTCCTCAAAGGTGATTTACCATTCCCTTCTTCTGGGGGCACTTCTGGAACTGTGCAGCTTATTCAAAGCCACACAGGCTGGCTCTACTTATAGGAGGCACAGTGGGGGCCACCAAACAACTAACCTCTGGTTTTCCACCCTCAGCATTAACCTGAAAAACAAACTGTGAACCAGTTCAATTTGGGGGGGGGGAGGGGTTGTCTGGTCAACATTCCGAATTCTATGGAATGAGCCTTGTGGCGTAGTGGTTAAACTGCTGCACTGGAGCCAAAACTGTGCTGATGACCCAGGGTTCAGTCCCAAGGTTCAAAGTTCACTCAGCCTTCCACCCTTCGGAGGTCAGTAAAATGAGTACTCAGCTTGCTTGGGGTGGGGGTGGCTAAATGTGTAGCCTGCAAAATTGTAAACTGCCCAGAAAGTGCTTTAAGTGCTAAGGGACAGTATATAAGCAGCACAGTTTGCTTTTTGTTTTTTGTTTTATTTAAATGAAGCATTGGGTGGCCACTCTCCCCCCTGTGCATGGGATTCAACTTTATTTATTTATTTATATTTATAGACCACCAGATTTATCGTGAGAAACTCTGGGTGGTTTACAGCAAAACAAACAAAATGAACCCGAGTAATACAAACAACAAATACACCAAAGAACAAAACAAGGAGCAAAAAATATTATAAAAGGTATAAGAGGTATACAATGGTGTGAGGGGAACTTCTCTGAGGGTTCGAGAGGGACCCCTGCACGCCCTGCCGAGGTGTTGGAGGAACCAAAGAAACCGGAAAACCTGATGAACCTTTCGAAAGTGGAGAGGTTCATGGCCCTGAAGGGGTATTATGATGCTCTTAGAGCAAAGGAGAAGGAGGAGGCCCAGAGGGCGGAGGAAAGTAAAAAGAAGGGCTTGGCGGGAAAAGGGAACCAATCCGCTCCTGTGGAGGTGGGGTTTGCAGCATGTAAAAAGGGAGGGAAGAGGGTGCTTCCAGAAGGATGGGAATGGATGTGGATGGAGAACCCATGGACGGGAGATTGGGAAAAGATGATGCTGCACAAAGAAGCTGAGAGTTACAGACATCGTGCCCACTGCCAGAAGTGTTCCTACTGGGGCGAGAGGGAGTACAGAGAGTACAACCGTAAGCTGAAAGAAATACGAAAAGACCTAGAGCTAGACAGATGGCTGATAAAGATTCGGCAGGAGATCGAGGCCGGGACTTTGGACCCTCGAGAGGAACTGAGCAAGAAACCCGATTATCCCTTTCGTATGCCCCAGCCAAGACCACGTGGGCCCAGATACACTTTGGAAGTTGGGACACAAGCGGGAACCCCCCAAACCTCCTTGAGGGAGATTGGGATACAGGTAGAGGGGCTGAGGCTTTCGGAGAGGGAGGAAGAGAGCCATGGTGGAACCAAATACCCACAGGTGGTGGTGGGGAACTTGATCACATTCTAGAAACCCCAACTTATGGAGGAAAGGACCCGTTCCTATCTGAAGTTAAAGAAGTTGATTCTGTTGTTTGAAGAAAAGCCCCGTTGGCTACCGATGTATCCAATAAAAGTTCTGTTTTGTTGTTACGTGAGATGCCTTCTTTGCAACGGGAAGGGCGGAAAGCCTGGGCGAAGACGGAACCCCCACAAATGGCAGCAATTAGCCAAAACACTGGGTCAGCTACACATGCCCACGTGACTTCGAGGGAATTTTGGTTGTGATTGTTGGAAACCATGAACCATAGTGAACCACTTTCCCACCAGTTCATGGTTGCCTCTACTCTTAATCAGTCCCTAGTGAAATTGAAATTGCTAGTGAAATGGATTCTGCGCAGTAGCCTCCCCCCCCCCAAAAAAAAATCTGCTCTTGAATGATAGTGACCACCCCCAACAATGTCAAGGTCAGATGCTGGGGCTGTAAGGCTTAGCGGTGGTGAAAAAAAAGCAGCAAGGATGCTGGTGCCAAGAACAACTTGCTTATAGGAGGCCAGAGTGATAAAGGCAGATCAGGCTACCTCCTCGTCCTTTCCCTTCTTTGTTTCATCTGATGTTCTCAGAAAAAAACTGCCTCTCCCCATTACCTCAGGTCCATCTCTGTATCTACTTGCCTTGCAGTAACTGCCCAAATTATTTTCCTTCCTTCCAAGTTCCTATAGTCTTGGTTTCTTTCTTTGCGCTAAGAAAGCAGGGATTTTCTCTTCTTTATTCCAGGTGATGTATACAACTCCCCTCCTCAAAAGAAAAATATATCCTTCATGAGGCAGATCAGCCTGAGGGCCTGATATAAGGTTGGAGCTGAGTCAATGTGGGTTAGAAGAAATTTCTCCACTTTGAAATGAAGTACATATTTTGTGGGTTAGGAGGCTGACGGAAGAGGATAATCCAGCTCTCTTTAAGCTATTGTGCAGTCGTATTTGGATGAAGCGAAATTAGGTTTAACAGTCAGTGTTAGTTATACAGTATATTTCCTTCTCCCTCAAAACAACCCTGTGAGATCAGGCGGAAGGCCTGTGATGGGCCTCAAGTTGTTCAGTGCGTTTCACAGCTGAGTAGGGATTTCAACGCAGGTTTCATGGACACTCTTACCAGTACCAGGCGTTGGCTTGGAGAATGGCCATGTAGACATCCATGGACTGTGTAGAGTCAGCACCAGTTTCTTTACAAAGAAGGAGTCAGTTAACAGGAGCACTGTTGAGAAGAACAGGTCTAACCATGCCATTAGGGGCAGAGCAGGGCGTCTGCCCCAAGCAACGTATGCTGGAGGGCAGAGTTTCTCCTGAAACCCCCGGACTTTCCTATCTCCTGGAGAGCAGTCAGTTGTTTTCACATCTAATGGAGAAAATATTCCTGTTGGCAGCACTGGTGTAAGATTGAACAACCCACCCCATTTTGGCTTCAGCCAATGGGATGAAGGTGGGTGCCATTTTGTCCTTGGCTGTGTGGTGTATATTACTGAAGCTATTGTAGACTTTGAAAAAATGGCAACAGCAATAGGTATTATTCAAGTTCACTGCTTTGTGACGGCAAATTAAAATGCAGGTAAATATCCCTGAATATCCACATGACTACATATTTTGAGATTCTCCATTCCAAGAACTAAGAAATTGTGTATTAAACAACAATAACAATATTGATACCTTGAATCTAACAAACTGATTGACACTGTGAAACATAACACACCAGACATAGTAATAAGAGAATGAAGAAATGCCTCGATCATTAATATCGCATTTCCAGTGGATGCCAGAGTTGAAGCTGAAGAACTGGAAATACGACCAAAAGACAGAGTTCTGGCAACTGACAATAATCTCGCTTGTGGAAGAAACACACTTCAGTGGTCCCTGTAGTCATTGAGGCATTGGGAACAATGTCAAGAAATTTCACACAATATTGCAAAACAGTTACAGATCTCAGAAATAACACAATCAGAGTGGCAAAAAAGGCAATACAATATTAGGAACAGCATACACACTGGGCCAATATTTAACAGATACTTAGGTGTTGGGGTTTTTTTTTTGTTAAAACTTGTATCTGTTATATAATACCATTGATATCATTTCTAAAGCAAGGTGGGATCTAGAATCCTCCAGCTGTGCTTGGCTTCTCACTCCCAGTAGCCAGCATGGTCAGTTAATAGGGATGGAGGGGTCAGGAGTCTCAATACCCCACACTCCTCTTGTTTTAAAGAGATGGGAACTCTGCCAAAGAGAAGCTATCAATCAGAGCAAGCCAGAAACAAAGGTCTAGAGCAGCGGTGGGGAACCTTCGGCACTCCAGATGTTAAAGGTTCACCACCACTGGCCTAGAGAGGCATTCTTGATCATTGGTGGCCTTAGAAAAATGAAGAAAACATTTTCCCTAGCCAGAATCTAATGCAGTGGTTCTTAATTTTGGATTCTCCAGTTGTTTCTGTGCTAAAACTCCCAGAAACCTTCACCAGTGCTGGCTGGCATTTCTGTGAATTTTAGTCTAAAAACATCTGGGGAGGGGGCGAGGTTGGGCACCACTGATCTAATGGTATATTTCTGCTGTATCCCAATAACCTCCTTTCCATCCTGTGTCCTTCCGTGCACTGCAGAGGCCTCTAGGGTTGGGCTTTTTAAGGTTTGTGCCAAGCTGGAGTAGAAGGGGGGGAGGAGGAGGAAGGAAGTGCTTATTCTGCTAGCACAGATACCAAATTACTCAGGGCTGGAGCCCGGCCTTTTTCTCTGGAATGTGAGCGGAGTGTTTCAGCTCGTTAACTCCTCCTGGTTCCCCTCCACTTCGGGCCTGTCAGAGGAGGAGACAGACAGTAGTGGGAGTTCCCCATCCCTTATAAGTCCAGCAGGCCCATGGAGTTGATAGCGGATATTGTAGCGTGGGGTTAGTGATTCAGCAGTGATTTCAGCTTTGACACAAAGAAGGCTGGAAACAGCTTCTAGTGAACAGCTCTTTAATCAAGGAGAGACAAGACAGGGGACTGGGGAGAGGAGGTTACATTTATAGGGGCCAGGACTGGATAGGAAAAGATACATTTTGGAGGGAACAATTACAACCAATCACAGGGCTGCGTTTTGGCGGGAACCAATAGGATTGAAGATCCAAATGCAGCAACTATAATCAACCAATAGGCCTGTTCCCTTTTGAACAGGGAGGCAGTTACTTCAACCAGCAATTACAGATCAATACACAACACCCCTCCCCCCCTGGTGGGCACAGCACACGTAATCCTTTAGATATTGTGGGGCCCTGCGACTTCTAGTTGATCTCCTGACTATGGGTGTTGCAGGGGCTTCAGCAGGCAGTGTCTGTGGTGGAAAGTCTACTGTAATCATTTCGTCTGACACGGAGGGGGTTTCAGACAGCTCAGTGTCCCTGATCTGTTCCTCGGCACCATGAGGACCTGCAGGAGTAGATTCATTTGCTGACGCCACTGGTACCTGCATTCCTGGGGCATCTCCGCTCTGGTCTTGCAGCTGGGACTCATTAATGGGGGTAGTGTCACTCTCAGGCTGCAATTCACCCATACCGGTACCAACTCTACTGGGCGCTCTGCACCTCAGTTGGTCCACGTGCCTACGCCAGACCCTGCCATCTTCAATGGTCACGTAATAAGAGACTGGCCCAGACACTCTGGTAATCACCCCTGGCACCCACAGGGGACCTCTGGCATAATTCCTCACCCAGACCAAATCTTCAGGAGCAAAATACCTTGTAGAGTCGCTCTCTGCCTGTGGAGGTGCTCTACCCTTGCGGTTTGGCATTTTGTCTGGGTGGACATAGTCCAGCACCGTCACCAGTCATCTACCTAGAAGCAGCTCTGCTGGCAACTTGCCCGTAGTAGTACACGGCGTCGCATGCTGCAAGAACAACATTCGGGCAATGCGCGTTGACCAGTCACCCTCCATCAAGCGTGCAAGGGATCCTTTGGCTGTCTGCACCATGCGCTCAGCCTGCCCATTGGATGAGGGATGAAAAGGAGCTGAGGTGACCCCTCTTATGAAATTATCAGCCAGATATGCCCTGAATTCTTGGGATACAAAGGCTGCTCCATTGTCTGAGACAATGGTCTCGGGCAACCCATGGGTTGCAAACAGCTGTCTCAGCACCTTGATGACTACAGCTAACGACATGCTGGGAACCATAGCCACCATTTAGAATACGCATCAACGATAACCAAAAAAACCTTTCCTTGGAATGGCCCAGCAAAATCTAAGTGCAGCCGGCTCCAGGGAGTCCGGATCTGTTCCCACCAGTGGACTGGTGCTCTGGCCAGTTCTGGGCGCACTTCCTGACATGCCTTGCAAGTCTGTACCCATCGTTCAACCTCTTGGTCCATCCCAGGCCACCATACATAGCACCGGGCCAGCGACTTCATCCTGACCATTCCCGGATGTCCCAAGTGCAGTGTATCCAGAACCCTGTTTCTCAGTGGTGCTGGGATGATTACCCTGTCTCCCCATCGGAGACAGCCCTTATGCAGGGATAGCTCATGTTGCCTTGTTGCATATGGTCTAAATTTTTCCTCATGCGGGCCACCTGGCCATCCCCTCCCCACCCAAGTGAGCACACGGGAGAGAGCGGGATCTTTCCTTGTTCTCTCAGCTATTTCAGTGGCAGTTACAGGCCCCCCCGGAAGTGTTTCCAGCATCATCACTCATTCAGCTGGGGCAGGATCTGCATCGCACACACCAGGGAGGGGCAAGCGACTTAGTGCATCAGCGTGGCACAACCTTTTCCCTGGAACATGGGTCAGGGTGTACTGGAACCCATTCAGGAATATAGACCATCGCAGCATTCTGGGGGAGAGAATCTGCGGCGTCTGTTTGTTCGGGTGGAACAATCCTAACAGAGGCTTGTGGTCAGTTTCAAGGAAGAAGTGGCGACCGTATAAATAGTCATGGAACTTTTTAATCCCTGCCACTATTGCCAGGGCTTCCTTGTCAATTTGTGCGTAGTTGCGCTCCGTTGGCGACAACGTACGAGAATAGAACGAGATGGGCTTTTCTGACCCATCCGCTTCCCTATGGCTCAGCACAGCTCCCAGCCCATACTGAGAAGCATCACATGCCAGAACAAGAGGTTTCGACTCGTCATAATGAGCAAGGACGCTCCTGCTAGTCAGCATGCCCCGCAAGGTGTCAAAAGCCTTCTGCTGTGCCTGAGCCCAACGCCACACACTTTGTCTTCAATAGTTTATGCAACGGTTTCGCTATTGAAGCTTTCTGAGGTGGGAATGAATGGAAAAATTTAATAAGTCCCAGGAATGACTGTAACTCCGTCTTGTTCCATGGGCGTGGTGCCTCAGTAATGGCTTTAATTTTAGAGTCAGTGGGGTGGATGCCTATTGCATCAATTTTAAACCCCAAGAAATCCACAGATGGCATCCCAAAACTGCATTTTTCCTTTTTTAGCTGCAGCCCCACCTCCTTAAATTTGAGTAACACAGCACGGATACGCCCCACTAGTTCCAGGGGGTCTTTTCCAGCAATCAGAACATTATCAAAAAATGGCAAGACCCCTGGCAGACCCCTTAACAGGCGCTCCATTAGCCCTTGAAAAATTCCTGGAGCCACACAAATTCCAAACTGTAACCTGTTCACTCTGAAAGCCCCTTTGTGCGTTATGATTGTTTGTGCTTCCGCAGATTGCGGAGTCACTGGCTGCTGTTGGTAAGCTTGAGCCAGATCAAGTTTGGCGAAAATTTTTCCCCCAGCCAATTTTGCCAACAGCTGTGAGACGACTGGAATGAGGTATGAATTTCCCCTGAGTGCCTTGTTGATAGTACATTTGTAGTCTGCACAAATCCTCACTTCCCCATTCGCCTTAAGGGGTGTGACGATAGGAGTCTCCCACTTAGAAGAGTCCCCAGGTGAAAGAACTCCCTGTTTGACCAATTTGTCCAGTTCCGCCTCAATTTTGGGTTGCAGCGCAAAAGGCACTCGCCTTGGCTTGAGTCGGATTGGAGCCACCCTGGAGTCCAGCTCAAAGTCAATTGGAGGCCCTTTATAACAACCCAGCTTTCCATTGAAGAGTTCAGCAAATTCTTGGCCTTATACCTCGCCCAACTCTGGGGAAGTTTGGACCGAGTTGAGCCCTGATATACTCAGCCCCAAGGCAGGAAACCAGTCAGCACCCAAAAGACTGGGGCGACTCCCCTGTGCAATCACCAATTTAAGCACGGCCTGTTTCTCCCGGAACTGTACCCTCACAGCACACATTCCTAGAATGTGGATGCGGCCCGCCGTGTATGATTGCAAGGTTGCTGGGAATGGTTCCAGAGATGGGAACTTACCCCCAGGAAAGAGCCCCCTTGCAGTCTGGTCTGAGACAGTGGTGAATCCAGATCCCGAATCCACCTCCATGTCGCACGGTCGACCTTCGATCTTCACTCTGATGGATGGTTTGCCCTGCGCCGGAAACTACATGAACTCTCCGTTGACCTCTGTGAGATAATTGCAGTCGTCCAGGAGATGAGTCGTGTTGGATGATCTGCGACGCGTTGATCTAGGTGATTCCGTTGTTGCAGCTGCCACTGACCGACAGGCCCGGCCGATGTGTCCTGTCTTACCGCAAGCCCTGCATGTAGCATCACGAAAACGGCAGCTCTTCCGCTCATGGTGTCTGCCACAGCCTGTGCAAGTGCCTCGGCGATCTTTGGGCCGTGCATTCTCCTGACGCACCAACTCGACACCCCGGACTGGGCTCTGGCTTGGACTAGCCTCTGGCTCATCCATGGCATGGGCAGCCTCTACCCACAGCTTTGTGGTCTTGCCACTGGCATTGAGCTCTTCCTGTTCATAATTCTCTGTGGCAGAGGCCTCTTTCAAGGTGGAGGCAAGGGTGACATCTTCCTTTGCCACAATGTGCCTTCGGGCTTTTTTGCTGCAGAGACCCCCAACAAATTGATTCAAGAGAGTGTCTTCAAGATTTGGGAAGCCACAGTGCTGAGCAAGCTCCCAGAGTCCTGCCAGGAATGCAGATTCTCCGGCTTGCTGCTGCCTTTTCTGGAACTACATCTGCCAGGCCATCTGGGTTCTGGTTGGTGCCAAGTGGCTTGTCAGCCGGGCAAAAATGTCTGTGAGTGCTGTCTCACTCAGCTTTGCTGGGGCGAGCAGTGCCTTGGCCAACATGAAGGTCTCCCGCCCACAGCAACTCAGGAACATGGCCCTTCTTTTGCTGGCATCTGTGATTCCTTGAGCCACTGCGAAGAACTCGAAACGCTCAACATAGTCCTCCCAAGTGTGAGGTTCAGACAGCTGGAAGGGCTCCAAGACCCGTGGACTTTCTATTCTCCAGGCGGGCAGGGTCGTCTTCTAGCCAGCAGGTGAGTCTTGTCTCTGCTGCAATCCGGACTCTGAGTCAGCGTGATGAGCCTCTGCTACTCAGCATTCCGGATCCCATCCTCATCGCCAGTATTGTAGCGTGGGGTTAGTGATTCAGCAGTGATTTCAGCTCTGAGACAAAGAAGGCTGGAAACAGCTTCTAGTGAACAGCTCTTTAATCAAGGAGAGACAAGACTGGGGACTGGGCAGAGGAGGTTACATTTATAGGGGCCAGGACTGGCTAGGAAAAGATACATTTTGGAGGGAACAATTATAACCAATCACAAGGCTGCCTTTTGGCGGGAACCAATAGGATTGAAGATCCAAATACAGCAACTATAATCAACCAATAGGCCTGTTCCCTTTTGAACAGGGAGGCAGTTACTTCAACCAGCAATTACAGATCAATACACAACAGCGGAAAGTGCTACTACTCACCACTATTAGAGTGTTGCGGTAGTGGATCTGCGTTTTGAGTGTAAATAATCATTTTCTAGATATATATATTAACTCTGCGGGAGCATACGTGAAATAACTAGCACCAATGGCCATGCTGAGTGACCATCTCAGGAGGTCTAGAAAAGATGGCTGTTTAGTGGCTCTCCTGATGTTTTGGACCACAACTCCCAGAATTCTAAGCTTAGATTGCCAATGGCAAAAGACTGTGGGAGTTGCGGTCCAAAACATCTGGAGGGCTGAATTTTGGACATGCCTGGTGCAGATGAACACCAAGGAGGCCCTTCCTGTCTGGACTTCACGGGCACCTTGGATGGAAGTTACACAAGGCGTGACCACCGCCTTGCTAGATCCAAAGTGAGAATCCCTCTATCGTGGTTTATCTGACCAGCTGTGTGACACGTCTCTCCTCATGATCATTCTTAGCAAACAAACAGCCTCATAGTAATTGATTTATGCATATCAAGGACAGAGGCATGGTTTATTGATGGCTTTTGGATTAATCCTTTGAGATCTTCACAACCTTGTGGCAGAGGTTCACGGCATATATTTATGAGCCACTGTCCCCACCCCACCCCCGCCTTCTGTCATGTCATGAGCGCTGTAAGCCATGGCCATCTGGCACCATATCACCACACCTGAAAACACCTTTCTAGAAATGCTGCTAAAAACCATGTTTGAATATCCTATTTTCCTATTCTCGGTTGCATCCTTCTGAATATCTCTTCACTAAAACCAGAGTAAGGGTTTTATAAATAAGCAACACAAGATGTGTTTTTGAAAACGGGCTTCATCTGTTTCAAAAGGTGCCCCATGTAGTCACCTGAGGTAACTGTATATCAGGTTACAGGTTTGGTTTCCTCTTGTAGGTCCACCCCTATGCAAAGGGCAATGCGCTGGAGAATAAACATGCCTGTAACAACGTATGTATTTTCCAGGGTATCACGTTGCTGTTTTGAGGTACAAAAGAGCCCATTATAGTATTACCTCACCTACCAAATTTCAAGATACTTCATTATTTGTTTTTCTGTTGGGACATGAGACTGGATATGCACGGTGCCTTTGCATATGAAGTAATTTTCGTGTCTGAATAATAAATAGGATCAGGAAGCCATGCAGTTGACAGCTATATTACACTCCTTTAAAATATATATATATATATAAAGGGGTAAAGTAAGAAGAGGTGAATAGATTCCACATTGAAATCCCGGTCCCTGCATGTCAGCTCATGTGCAGTTCTTACCCTGCTTGCAGATATATCGCAAAACATGAGGGTAAACCTTTGGCTCCGGGGCTGTTGGGAGTTCGATTCTCTGCTGTGCCTTCTTGAGACGGGCTGGATTCAATTATCCATATAGTTCTTTCCAGCTCTGCAGTGCAAGATTATTATTAGAATGGGAAGTGTGTGGTCCTCTTTCTGTTGTTGGACTGCAATACTTATGAGACTGCAACTACTGCGCTGCAAATGGCTCCCAGCCCGGAGCTTAGGTTTCCCCACCAGCTGGAGTTTGCAGACAATTAGGCCCCCATGGATCAATGCGGATAAGAGTGCCAGGCTCTCCTCGCTTGTCTGTTGTTTTTTTGCCTCCCGCCCCTTTAAGAGCCCCAGAAGGAACCAGGAAGTAACATCTAGACATGAGCCCACTCATGGATGCTGAGGGGTGGGGAGAACAGAAATGAACAAAATCTCTGGTCCGAAACCAGCTTAGATCTTAGGGGTCGCGTGAAAAGGCCCTAGGATGGATCAACTGCGGCTTTGGGCCCCAAGTCACCAACATCTAGACATGAGCCCACTCATGGATGTTAGGCAAAGAAACAGTTCTTAGCTCTTGTCACTTTTCTTTCTTTCTTTCTTTCTTTCTTTCTTTCTTTCTTTCTTTCTTTCTTTCTTTCTTTCTTTCTTTCTTTCTTTCTTTCTTTCGCAAAAGCAAAATGTTCTGCTTATATACCACCCCATACCATTCAAGTAGTCTTTGGGTGGTTTACAGTTTAATTACAGTATGCAGGCTGCACATTGCCCCCCCACACACAATCAGGGTACTCATTTTACTGACCTCGGAAGATGGAAGGCTGAATCAACCATGAGCCTGCTACCTGGAACTGAACCCCAGGTCATGAGCACAGTTTTACTTTTCTTTCTTTCTTTCTTTCTTTCTTTCTTTCTTTCTTTCTTTCTTTCTTTCTTTCTTTCTTTCTTTCTTTCTTTCTTTCTTTCTTTCTTTCTTTCTTTCTTTGCCTTTCTTTCTTTTTCTCCCTTCCTTCCTTCCTTCCTTCCTTTCAAAGTATAAACATCTCTTAAGTGGTGGTGGGGAATACATTTTAGTTCTCCTCCTCCTTTTTATGTGTGGGCTTGCACTCAAGCTAAGCTAAGCTAAGCTAAGATAAATCTTTATTGATCCCACATCTGGGGAAATTTACTTGTTACACAGCTCCCAATATAAAAAACAAGTAAAGATAGCTAGGTGCACAAAAAAGTGTAAAGTGTGTGAGAGAGAAAACAAAATAGCTAATAGAGATTAAATAAAATAAGAAACCCAATATACAAATATTACACTAAAATTTTGTATATAAAAATAAATACAGAGGACCCTTGTATAACAAACAGCTTGTATAACATAAAATTTGTACAACATAAAAAATTCTGGAGATAGGGGAAATTTGCTTAACATAATCACCTATGGGGAAAATCTGTACAACATAAAAATGGGATTACTCCATTTTCAATGCATTCCTATGGGAATTTGTATAAAGGAAAATTTGCTTAACATAATTTCATTTGGAACGAATTAATCCCTTTATACAAGGTACCACTGTATAAAGAGAAGCTACAGTATATATACCCCATATGAATATGTTAAACTGTAGAGTTGAAGAGTCTCACAGCAGTGGGAATTTGGCTACTTCTCTCAGGAGCCAAAGCTGCTGGATGCAAAGGCAATCCAGCCGTGACAATTCATACCGTCATTGACTGCCAGGGTTGGTCCTGCTGATCTTGGCTGGCTAGGCAAGTATTCCTTTCCTCGTCCACCGCTCCATGCTCATTCCTCCACAATCAGTGTGCTGAGTGGAATAGGGTTCGATTCTCCACTGTGCCTTCTTGAGAGAAAAGGAGTGTAAGTATGCCAAAGCAAAATGGCTGGTTATGGCCACTGCCCTAGTTGGTGTCGCTTGTGGCAAGGGCTCACGGGAGCCACCGTTAAAAAGTGTCAAGGGTGACACATCCCTCATCCTTCTGTTTGAGGAGGAAATACATTCCGTAGTCATGGAGCAGCCACAACAGCAATCCTCTCTACCAGCCATCCGCTACCAAAATTTAGATGGCGTACACATCAAACTGTTCAACAGAGTGCACTCTGGGCTGATCGGTTTTCGTCTGCCTGGCAGTTGATATTTTGTAATTGGCACAGCTCCTTCTTGGGTCCCATGTAGGGGAGCTGGCGATGCCTAAACTCATTTGAATAACCTAAGAGAGAAGAGTGACAAGGTCAGAAGGTGCTTGTGTGCCCAAGTTTCAACTGGATTTCCAAAGTGGAATACGAAACCCAGTTTTCTGGTGCAAGTTATAGCCTATCTGCTTTACCAAACCTTAGTTCTTATAACTGTTTAGATTGTTTTACCTTAAGATGAAAGTAACTTCTCCACCTGCAAGACAAGTCCCCAGTTCCTCCTGTTTACTCTACCCCCCTGCTGCCTTCGCTGTGCCCTTGCCTCTTCTTGACGGGGCTGATGGCCCCTGGGTGGCTATGCCACCGTTCCTTGATGCAAGCAATTCCTCCACATACAATCACACAGAGTAGATGTAAATTTCTTAAGACCTAGTTTTTGCCTATAGATGTGTCAACTGACAGCTATGCAGGCAGCCGCTTTTGAAATTAGTCAAGTTTCCAGTCTCTGCCTTTTTTTCAGCAGTTTCTGTTTGCATGAAGATGCTTGAAGGGAAGTTGACTGGGCCGTCGTTTGTGCAGCAATGCTATCTTCTCAGGCTTTTGAGCTAGCAGTTCAGAATTTCAGTAGAGGATGGTTAGGGTTAAACATCTGGAGTTGATGACTTGGTTGGAAGAACTGCAACAGTTAGCAAATGCCTGCGAAATTTCCCATTGCAAATTTTGCTGAATCAATAACATAAGCCTTGCTTAAGCTAAGGAGCTCTGCATATGGGTGTGTTTTTAACCACATCATTATTAGTTCTAAAACAAAAATAAAATCTGTACAATCACTAACAACAGTCCAGTTATGTTTGAAGTAGAGCTGAAATAATGCATCCGTTCTCAGTGGGTTTCGGTGGTTCCTCAGTTCTCAAGCTGAAAGATTATTCAAAATCTGGAGATGTGATAATTATTATTCTTTTGGGTCCATTTGCTTCCTGTGCCATTGATCCAGAACTGTTCTGTTGTCAAAATACCTGTATTGTTTTCAAGATTTTCAAACATCAACAGGTACCAGGAAAAAAACAACAACTGGGCTTTATGGCTCATTCTTTAACCACCATTTCAGCTAAGCGTTGTTTCCAGAGGCTGGACATAACAAGGAGTTCGAGACACTTTAATTCTGGAAGCAAACACTTCTGGGATCCTTTTTTTTTGACTGCCTCTGGAGATCATGGGACAACTGTCAGCAGATGAACCTGAAAGGGATTCATGCGGCCCACTGGCTGCGTGTCAAGAATCCACATCTGAAGGATGCCATCGGCTGGTGCAAGGGCCAACTGAAGAAACTATCCATGTTGTGGTCGCTCATGTTGCCACGGCTGCCACCGCCCGAGACCACGTGCTTGCTGTTGTTCTCTGGGGCAAGGTGGGAATGTAGTAACTGGACAAAGAACAAACTGGATTCAGGCTTTGCATTTTGAAGGGTTCAGTTCTGAGTTGGCCAGTGTGCTTTGACGGCGAACACAATTGTCAGCATTGTCTCTCTGTATTAACATCACCCCCTCCTGATGGTCATGCCGAAACTTCCCCGCAGTGACTCGGCAGGCCAGCTGGTGCCCCTGCTCTTTCTTGCTCTTTCTCCCCTTGAAGCTCAGATTTCTATGTGATTTCCCCCTCCTGCTCCCTGGTATCCAGGATTTGGGTTCCCAAAGAAATGTTGGCTCCTGGTCTGCTTTCAGCTGCAGCCTTCAGTCCAGAATCCAAACTCCTAGGCTGGCAGCGTATGACCTTATGATGCCAATTAATCCATTTGGAAAGATCTCAGGATGACTATCCACCCCTTTCACACACAGTTTTCCCATTTCAGGTTTAGAGCTCATACTCCTTTCCCACCGTTTAACACACCCACCCACACGTATATCCTTGGCCCCAGTTGTGGAACAGCATGCATCCTTTTCTGATGGCTAAACCCCTAACCTGGAGTTCACGCTGAAGAAAACACCTACAGAATGACAAAATGGGGCTGCCACAGGATGTGCATTTATGTATATTGTCTTTATTATTATTATTATTATTATTATTATTATTATTATTATTATTATTATTATTATTATTATTATTATTATTATTATTATTCATCCAGCAGACAAGATAACTATGCTGGATTTTGTAGTACAAATCACTAGTCGAATGCTTCCCAAGTGTGATGTATTGGCAAATTATTATTATTATTATTATTATTATTATTATTATTATTATTATTATTATTATTATTATTATTATTATTATTATTATTATTATTATTGTTGTTGTTGTTGTTGTTGTTGTTGTTGTTGTTGTTGTTGTTACTAATTAGTTGTTTGGGCTCAAATGGCTAAAATTCCTAGCCTATCAGGTAAAGGTGTTGATCCCTGCATTTTAAGGTCCCCAACAACAAAATTATCTCGCATGCAGCAGCAGAACCACATTTTTCAATAATGCCCAAACCGAACCTGGGTCTAGCAACCTGGTGGCTGTTGATAAATGCCCTTTCCTTCGGCGTTTTTCGGTTGTCAGAGGTAGAGCTGCCAGAACACTATGGTGATAATAAACCACTGGAATGGATGCAGTCGAGAGATGGGCAGAAATTCAGTTTCACCAGGGCTAATCTTCCTGCTTGGCCCAGGGACATCTGCACGTGTTGACTGTGCGCAAGCCATGCGGCCAGGGACCTGCTCTCTCCTTCTGGCTTTGCTCGCACAGCTCGGCCCAAGCTGCGTGTGAAGAAAACAATTGGTAGGAAGAGGACGTGAGTGGATGAATGACTTCTCCTGTTGATGCTTTTGGTAAAGGAACACGTTTCAAACATGAAAAAGAAAAAGAAAAAGAAAAAGAAAAACAGAAGGCACAGAACATCATGGCATTTCATCTGCAGTATATACATGTTTGTAGATACATCCCCAAAACTCTGTGTTGTCTGCAGAACACAAATGACTCTTGCTGTAAAATTTACGCCCACCACTTGCTGCATAGTCAGAGAGTGATGTGTGCCCACAACAGCCAAGTACAGAATCCCTCCTTTCCAGAAAAGCATTATCGGTGATGAAGTAAGAAAATCTGAGAACTTCAGTGGGGAATCAAACTCCCAATTTTGGCTCTGCATCAGACCCTAAACCACTGAGCTATGCAGACGTGCAGAAGTACAGAAACTCCTTAAATATTTGAAAGGATGTCCTATTGAAGAGGGAACAGGTTTGTTTTCCATGGCTTCAGAGACTAGGGCTTGGGGGCAATGGTTTCAATCTACAGGAAAAGAGATTCCATTTGAACATTAGGAAGAACTTCATGATGGTTAGAGCTGTTCGGTAGTGGAATATGGTGCCACAGAGGGTGGTGGAGTCTCCTTCTTTGGAGGTTTTTAAGCAGAGGCTGGATGGCCATCTGTCGAAAATATTGTGATGGGGTTCCTGCATGGCAGGGGGTTGGACTTGGTGGCCCTTGAGGTCTCTTCCAACTCTATGAGTCTATGATTCTCTCAACAGTCCCCACAACTTTGTCCCCAAAAGAGAGCCCAAACATGCAGCCAGCCAGCAAGTTTGGGCCCTTTTCATCTCCTTTCGCCTTCAGCCACTCCTGAAATGAATGGACCTTAGTTGCTTCTTCCAACCTAGCCCCCCCCAACCCCAACACATACTTTACATTGCTTTGAGTTATCCCCGTTGTATACTGCTGGTGGAAAAATCCATGTTTCCTCCAGTTACTCAGAGGAATGCAGCTCAACGCAGAGGGGACAGGGAAGGCAGATACTCTCCTCACCCTTGCTCATCCAAAAATCCTGCACCGGAATCTTGTTGGGTTGGCCCACCAAAACCCTGTTTGTGTTGTTGCATAACCCGTTGGGTATTTCCTAAGGCTGTCCAAGTAGGAATCTAAGTACCTCTTCTTTCAAGAGGCAGCCCCATTTGCTTGCCTGGTGCCAAGCTGGAGGTCCTCAGAACTCTATTGATGGAACATCATGCTATTTTGGAGTTCAACAGGCTTTTGATTTTCAACCCTGCCTGTTCTAGAGCCACCACTGTGATGGCAAACCTTTTAGAAACCGAGTGCCCAAAATGCGATTCAAAACTCACTATTTGTTTGCAATGTGCCAATACAGCCATTTAAACCAAACACAGGTGGCTGTGAAGGGGCGATGTCGGGTGCCCACAGAAAGGGCTCCGAGTGCCATCTTTGGCACCCGTGCCATAAGTTCACCAACACTGGTTTATACTGCACACATCAGCACCTTCCAGGCATACCCTAGAAATTATCTTATTCGTCTGGGACCAGCAGAAATAGTCTCACTTAGGCTCATCATCCCCTCACTCAGCACTATTTTTAATGAATTTTATTTAGTTTCAATAATACAAATAAAAGCGGGGTGGGAAACAAAGAGAGGAAAGGGTAAGAGGGAAAGAAAGAAAAAAAAGAAAATTTGAGGTGCAGCATTAACTAGGCACTATATTCGCTCCCATTACATTCTACTTCTTTTTATCAATCCATTATTATCAGTTTATGTATTGATATCCATATATAGGTGCAGTATTAAGTTTCTTTGCCACTTTTACAGAACATATTCTAGATTTTATGTATTCGTTCGGAGTCACACCAAAAATAGTTTCAGTTTCTCATTTTGTGTTCGTAGTGATCTATGGAAGTGAGAGCTGGACCATAAAGAAGGCTGATCGCTGCAGAATTGATGCTTTTGAGCTGTGGTGCTGGAGGAGAGTCTTGAGAGTCCCCTGGACTGCAAGGAGATCAAACCTATCCATCCTGAAAGAAATCAATCCAGAATGTTCACTGGAAGGACAGATTTTGAAGCTGAGGCTCCAGTACTTTGGCCACCTCATGAGGAGAGAGGACTCCTTGGAAAAGTCCCTGATGCTGGGAAAAATCAAAGGAAAAGAGGACGACAGAGAATGAGATGGTTGGACAGTGTCATCGATGCAACCAATATGGATTTGACCAAACTCTGGTAGGCAGTGGAAAACAGGAAGGCCTGGCGAGCTCTGGTCCGTGGGGTCAAGAAGAGTCGGACACGACTGAACAACTGAACAACAACAACAACAACAACAACAAGTGCATCTGTTTATCTAGTTCTGCTATATTCATCGTTTTTTCCATCAATTTTTCCTTTGTTGGGATTTTAAAATTCTTCCAATATTTGGCATAGAGAATTATGATCATTTAGTAGCTATTTACCTTATCTATAACACCTAAAGTAACGGTAAGTAAAAATAGTTCTGGTTTGAGTGGAATTTCATATCCCATTCTTTCTTGTATTAAGACCTTCACCATTTCCCAATACATCTGTGCTTTTTTGCATGACCACCACATATGATAAAATGAGCCTTCACTAATCTTACATTTCCAGCACTCTTGGGCTAAATTCGAGTTCATTTTGGCTAGCTTAGCTGGAGTCACATACCATCTATAGAACTTTTACTGTATATACATTTTCTTCAAAGCTTGCTAATTTATAAGTTTTATATTACAAGATTTTGCTATTTTTCAGTGCTGGATGAAATCCCCTACTACACAGAAATGGAGATTTTTTTAAAAAGAAAAGGATAAAGTGTCCCTTCATTTTCACTCTCATTCCACATGTGCTTGCAGCCAGCCCATGCTTTAGAGGCCATGACATTTGTTATTAAATATACAATGTGACTGCTTGTTAAAAAAGGTGCCAATAGTTTCTTCTCATTTCAGCTCTAAATTAAAATCTACACAGGGAGATCATCACCATCCTTAAAAGTGTTGATTCAACATTTCTTAGCACAGTTAAGATGGCATGGCCAGTTTTCAGGTTCTTAGCGGCTTACCTGAAACGACAGAGAAATTCCTCTGGCTAGCAGTGCACTTAAGTTTTGGAGGAGGGCAACCCCCCCACCCAATTTTTTCAGAACAAAGAATGAAAAACCTATTTGGAAGCTTTGGCTTTTTGTTGGAACAGGATAGCCAGGCACTTTCCGGCTACAGGAGAGAAAAACGTTAGCAAGAGGGGAAAAGGGGAAGCAATGGGAAAAGAACTAAAACACAGTCACGGTTAAATACAGCCAAGCACCCATCATATCCCAGATTGTGTTGTGTGTTGTGTCATTACAGTCGTGACCGACTCTTCATGACCCCATGTCCATGGAGTTTTCTTGGCAGGAATACTGGAGTGGTTTGCCAGTTCCTACTGCAGGCGCCTCCAGCACCTGGTATTCCCTGGTGGTCTCCCATCCAAGTACTAACCAGGGCTGACCCTGCTTAGCTTCTGAAATCAGGCCAAGAATAAAACAGATACATTAGGAGTCCTAAGCTAAGACCACCAAGACCAAAAGATCCCCAATTAAATCAGAAAGGGTGCCCCCATACTCACTTTGGCAAGGTTACTCTAACAGCACTCCTCATAATAGCACTTCTGTTTGAAGGGACAGTACAGCTGTACTTGCAATACTTCATCTGGTTTTTGAGGAAATGGGAGAAAGAAGGAATTTCAATTTTAAATGCAACTACAGATAACAGGAAATTAGCAATCCCTTGCAAAAAAAAAGAATTTATTTTGCATCTGATTTTGGCTGTGTCCTTCTTAAGTAGTAACTTCTCTCACAGGTTGTTGTTCAGTTATTGCTAGATTACTCTTCACTGGAGTCTGGGGGAAACCGCCGACATCAAATGCAGAGAAACAGATCAGTGCTGACATCTTGTGGGAGAGGCTGTGATTCCGGCAGAGATGCTTCTTCCACTCTGTGACAAACCAAAAAGGGCAATATTTGCATACCTTCCCAGTTCCCACTACTAGGTGACCGTCTGGCCCTCTGAATTCTAAATTACACACTTAAAGCAAGCAATGCAGTGATTTTAGCCCTTCGGCAGCCATATGCTGTATATCTTTGGAATATCAACATTTTCTGGCACAAAATTAGCAATTTTCTCCTATGGCCACAGAGGTTTCTTTTACATCTATAATTTTGTATTTTATCGTATTTTTTAATTTTAATTTTATCTGTATTTATATCGTAATTTTGGGATATAGGTGGTTGTAACGAAACTAGTAGTCCTCTTGAGGTGCTAAATGGCTGGAGGGGAGGGAATGGGGTGTACATGTGACCCACCCTCCAACCCACCACCACAGAAGTCACTCAGATGGTTCTGTGTTTCCCACGAGGGTCTGTGTAGATGTGTGTGTTGCCTGTTTGGCTGAAACAGTTTCCACAGCCAAAGCCTCCCTTACCAGAGTTAACAATCCTGGGAGTTTTGTCAACATGTTGAACCAAACACAGTTACAAGGCACCTTTGCATTAAATGCACAAAATATCAAAGTGATTTTTGGGGCCCTGGGAAGTGAGGCACCTGTGCATCCCCAGAATGCCAGAGAAATGATAGGCCTAACACATGAATCAGACTAATAGATTGAGGGTCCCTTGTTAAATGTCTGAATGCAGGTATACATTTTGACTACATCTGAGGGACACAGGATGGTTTACAGTCCTGGGTTTTTATTTTTATGTTTAGCCACATATTGTGGCTCTCCTGTCATGTTTTCCTAAAGTACTCTACACAGAGTTTTGAGCTGGCAGAATATGGAAGCGTTAGTTCACAGCAAGAGTAAAAGAGGCTTTTCTACTCCTCACTGATGTACCTGAGGGATGAACTACCAACATGAGGTTCACTCTGACCCATTTCTGCAGCCAAATGGCGATTTAGCATCATGTTCAATCAAGACTACAGAAAACAACTTGGTAGCATTAATTCTTTCCATATTTTACCTCACTTGAACCACAAAAATTGAGCACTTTCACGTGAGAACTGCAACTGTATCTGAACTTTTGTGTGTGTGTGTGTGTGTGTTGCATCATTACAGTCGTGACCGACCCTTCGTGACCCCATGTCCATGGAGTTTTCTTGGCAGGAATACTGGAGTGGCTTGCCAGTTCCTACTCCAGGCGCCTACAGCATTTGGTATTCCCTGGTGGTCTCCCATCCAAGTACTAACCACAGCCGACCCTGCTTAGCTTCTGAAATCAGGCGAGATCGGATGTGCTTAGGGCATCTAGGCGGCTAGATCTGAACTTTTGGAGAGGTATTATTCCACACTACACTTTCTGTAGTCCCTCCCAGAAAATACAACTAAGTAACAATGGAAAATAAGAGATGGACATCTGAAATTCTATTCTATCCCGTTTTTAACCCTCCACCTTTTGGGCCAGCACAAATCTGCTAATGAGATCTACTGCACTCCATTAAAGTTCTAGCTGGAAGTAAGGCATGTTTCCATTTACAACGTTGCCAGCTTAGCAAGGGAAAACAGTTACCACGATCACACTCCACAAACGTGGTCCAACATAAAACAGTGTGGATTTGATTTGTTTTTAAAAAATTGATTTTCCTGATTTTTTTAAATCAATTTGATTTTTATCCACCCTTTTTAATAGAAAAAACCAAAACAGAATTCCGAACATGTGCCAAGTTAAAGGCAAAAAATAGAAGGGGTCCAGTAAGCCCCACCAGGAAAACAGGAGCCCCAACCTAAATGGACATTCTGAACATTAATCCCCGTGTCAGGATAGAGCCAAGGCTAACACCTTAGGAGGGCCTAGTCCTGGCATTCAGCACAACCCAGTACATTATTCTTTCCGTGTCTCTGTGTGCATCTAGAGTCATGGAAAATATGTGTAAGACCACTCCAGTGCTCTCTGAAGGATTTTAATCCTATGAAAATGGGATAATACAGTCTTCATTTTTCCTGCCCTCGGTTGAGATGCTGTTGCAGGTGGAATAGTTTTGCTTTCTGCTTGTTTAAGTTAGGGGTAATTCCAATTGCTGGTAAATCTGTTAAGAATTTATTTTAACATCTAAAAAATTTGGGAAGATGAAATTGCACGAAAACCGAGTGTAATTTTGAGCAAGACATGCAGTAGGATACGGGTCTGATTCGATGGAGAGCTTTACAAATACTTCAAGGAGTTGCTGGAGCCTGCAGCAAATCCATTAGCACAGACGCGTTAAGTATTTTATAAGGCTCTTCTGAACGAGGTGTATGACCTCATTCAGAAGAGCCTTATAAATGCTCATGCGTCTGTGCTCTGCTTCTTGTCCTGATCTGCCGCTAGGAGTAGCAAGTTTGGATCTGGACCAGTTTTTAGCAAGAACGGCGGATTGGATGAGTGTATCACAGCAGACAATGAATCAAGACTACAAGAGAACATGTGACAGCTTTCAAATGTTTCAGGACTCCAAAGCTTCGCCAAGCATGGGCAATGACCAGGGGTTGCAAGTGATGTTGTCCGACAAGATCTGGAGACCAATGGGCTCTTTGACCCTCCTCTGGGACACAGAGAACATCTGTTTGTTGCTGCAATATTCTCATACCATTTATATCCTACTGGAAGAGGGTTTTGTTGTTTCTTTTAATTAGACCTCAGTCATGATCTGAAAGCATACTGGAGCTCTCCCACGAGTCACTTCCATTTGAATCACACCCACCCACCTGGAAATACAAACAGGCAGACAAGACACCAACATACATCACAATGCTGAAAAAATTATCACAGTTAGAGATGGGCTTTTTGTTTCGGGATTGGGTCACCTCTCGAAACAAACTGCGGGAGCCTAGCTGACGTTCGGAGCCGCAGGAACGAAATCAACCAATCCTTTACCTTGCACTGGGCTAGTGCAGGGTTAAACTCCAATGAGAAAGAAGCCTCCAACGTGTTATCTTTTCTTCTCTCTGGCACTGGCCAATCAGACAGGGAGGTGGAATGATGCATTTCCGTGCATAGCTCCTGACTGGCCAGCACCAGGGGGGGAAGGAAAGATGATGTGTCAGAGGCGTCTTCCTCGTTGGAGTTTAACCCCGCACCAGCCCAGCACAAGGTAAAGGATTGGTTGATTTCATTCCTCCGGTTCTGAATGCCAGATGGGCTCCCGCAGTTCGTTTCGGAAGCTGACCACTTCTGAAACAAAAAGCCCATTTCTAATCACGGTTCAAGGTTTGAGGGACCACAGCCCAAGTCCTCTTGCATAGCTACACAAACGGCGTTAACTTTTGAACACACAGGTAACAAATTACTGTAGACCAAGGATGCTGGGGACTGAGCCTCAGGCCTTGAGTCTGAGTATCAAGTCCTCTTGCTCTTCCACCCTCAAGGCTTGAAACTTGGGACTTGGACTGTCCATGCCCAGCTGAGGCCAGCACATGCCCAGAGACAGCAGGCCGACTTCCGTTCCCAGATCTGGCCCCTCCCCCTGAATATCTGTAGGACTGGGCAGTGGTGGAAGCCAGGCCTGCTGCCTCTCAGGGTGATGGTGGTAGCAGTGGCAGGAGCGACGGGTAGGACTATCCCTTAGTGACTCGAAGTGCAACTTGGAAAAATGGTTCCAGGTCACAAGTCGAGTTCAAGTCTGCCCCCAAATCCCACAGTCGAGTCTGTGTCAAGGCGCTGGTAAAACTTGAGTCAGACTCAAAAGTGACAACTTGTGGGTTCCCATATCTGCTGTAAACATTACCAGTTTTGCACCAAGTCACACAGTTCAATGGGCAACAGATACAGTAGTGTCCATGGTGGTTTCTTGTGTATGCGTGTGTTGTGTCATTACAGTCATGAGCGACTCTTCGTGACCCCATGTCCATGGAGTTTTCTTGGCAGGAATACTGAAGTGGCTTTCCAGTTCCTACTCCAGCAGCCTACAAGCACCTGGTATTCACTGGTGGTCGCCAATCCAAGTACTAACCAGAGCTGACCCTGCTTAGCTTCCGAAATCAGGCGAGATTGGATGTGCTTAGGGCATCTAGGCAGTAACTTGAGGCAATTTGGCTCCAAAGGTTACTCTGTTTGTATTACTAGGCAAGAGGCTTTTGGTCCACGAATAATGATTGCCGCCAAGAGTTTTGTCTGACTATAAGCCCTTCTCCTATGGATTCACTTAATTTGTCAATAGAGTTGGCTGAAGAGTAATAAGGAGTATCTTCAGAATATGAATGGAGTTAACCGAGATGGAGGGTTGCCACTGTTCATTAGACAATCAAAAAACACATCCCCCCCACCAATTCTGAGTTGTGGATAACCAACATGTCCTAAAATGACTACAATGACAAAGAGTTTTAAAAATCCTTTTTATACAGTCACCTGTTTTCCAGAATCGGCATATAACTATCCAGTGGCATTTACACAAAGGTATTTGTGTGTGTGTGTGTGTGTGTGTGTGTGTGTGTGTGTGTGTGTGTGTGTGTGTGTGTGTGTGTGTGTGTGTGTGTGTGTGTGTGTGTGTGTGTGTGTGTGTGTGTGTGTGTGTGTTTTAAAGGATGTTTTCACTGCAACTGAGTCTCGCTTTTAGCCAAGGCTTCCTTCTCGTGTGCCTCAATTTCCTTAAGCAGCTCTTCTTTTTCCTTAAAGTAATCCCGAAACCAATAGATGTGTTCCACCTTTTCTTTAACACTCAAGTGCGGGTTTTTGGACAGCCCACAAGTCACAAGCTCCATGAAATGGCGAATCGGGCCTTCTTTAGGAAACTCGTCTAAGTATTTCTCCAGAAATATATGCTCATGAAATTCAGCGTCGTCCACGAATCCTAAAGAAGTGAAGCACACAGGAACAGTTGGAAATCACTCCTGATGGAAACCAAACATTTTGCTGTTCTTTAGAGAAGAAGATAACTGAGAACAAACTGGATACAACCTCAAGACGTGCCAACCTCTCTCCAACCAGTGCTTACCTTTATCCTCCTTTTCTCCAAAAGAACCTGCGTTATCAAGTTCGCTCAGTCGCCTAGTTTGTTTCATCACAGTATACATTTGGATCACTGCGACACAGTTTCCCCTGAACAATTTCTAGTGTTACCTTTGAATTCTGTCTCACAATAGTAGCCACAATGAGAATGAGAATGTGTATTAAGAAATGGCTTAAAATAATCTGCCACCCATGTTTATTGTTCACCTTCAGAAACAAGTGGATCTTAAGGGCTTCTTTAAAATTTTAAAACATTTGGGAAATTCTGTGAATGCTGCAGGACTAGTTAAAGTGTTGGGTCCCACCATCTCTATCTGAAAACATTAAATTCACTAAAGCTGGATGACTGAAGTGAGTCTTCAAGGACGACCAGTGTCTCCCCCAAAGAGAAAATCCCTTTGGTTTAAATGAAAAAATGTATGATGGACGATATACCCCAAGAACTAGTCAATACAGATCACAGATGAACTCTCTCCCTCCTCTCTTAAAACATGGACATTCTGATGTACTCTTCTTGAAACTTAATTTCTACCCCAAATAAACCCAAGAGATGAGCTTTGCTTACTCATGCCTACATCTGTGAAACAGAATGGCTAGAATCCTGTTCACTTACATGACTGTCCGAGAGCAATGGTCAGTGTTCCTTCTCCTCCAGAAAACTTTTTTTTTTTTTTTTGCACAAACGAGCAAACATGGATTATAATCTGGGCTGTGCTGCCAGTCGTGTGACCAGCTGCATGAAGGGGAGTGCGCCAGAGAGGGAGAAACGTGGCACAACTTCCATGATACGGGTAGAAAACCCGAGGGAAATGTTGGCCAACAAGATTTGCTTCCACCAAATGCCAATTAATCGGACAAGTCTAGTGAGGCTGGTAAGGCTAAAGATAGGACAGTGGTCTAAATCCAGCCTTTGTAGATGTGGATGCTGTCGCTTCAGTTCTTTCACAGTAGTGATATTCTATAGGGGGAACTGAGTGGCTACTGGCATCCTCCTGTAGTGTTTATTCTGGGCGGACATCAGGGGAATTCCCCTACTCTTTAAAGCACAGGAACACAGAGGTGCCGATTCTGAGAACAAGTGAGTCTGTTGCTACTGAACAACTTTGGTTTAGAGATTTGTTTGTTTTTAAAATCATACACGCGCAGAGTGATCAATTGCAACTAAGCACCTTAGGCTCAACAATCTCCTCTCAGCTCTCTAGAGCAATGTTTTTCAACCTTTTTTGGGCAAAGACGGTTTCAGAGAAAAATCACGAGGCACACCACCATTAGAGTCTGGTCTCCGTTGTTGATCCTGATGATGAGCCCTTTTGGTGACTCGTGGTTAAATGCTTCTTCTCTCCGCAGCTAAAACTGTGCTCACGACCTGGAAGGAATTGGAAGATGATGTCCTCTGTCATAGGTCCAGGCTGGAGTCTTGACCATCACTTCTGAGGACATCAGAAAAGTGGAGGGTGTCCCCTGAGGGCTCAATGTGGCGCCCCTGCAACAGGGTTTGGTCAAAACCCCACTCCTTCAGGGGACATAGTCAAGCGCCCGCCTGGACACATGGTGACATTTTTCTGAAAAAATCTTTTGAATTTTTCAATTTTTCCAACGGCACACCAGGCAACAAATAGTTGTTGTTCAGTTTTGAAAAACACTGCTCTAGACTCTTCTGCACTCCAGAGAAGCCACATTGCCATTGTAGGGCTAATAAAGAGACAGATTTGTCTTTACAAGGTATCTATGTTGTTGATGATGATGATGAGCCTCATGGCGCAGTGGTTAAATGCCTGTCCTGCAGCTCAAACTGTGCTCACGACCTGGGGTTCAATCCCAGGCAGCCGGCTCATGGTTGACTCAGCCTTCCATCCTTCTGAGGTCAGTAAAATGAATACCCAGCTTGCTTGGGGCTCAATGTGTAGCCTTCAATTAAATTTGCTGATTTAGGGAAGAGGGTCAAGAATGAAAATGGACACATGGTGACATGTGATTTGCTGAATTAGAAAAGATATTTCTTGTTTTGCAAGTTTGTCCGGGGGCAGTTGTTGTTCATTTGTTAAGGTATGTTCTGACTCTTCTCCTGACCCCATGGGTTAGATTCAAATATTGTAGGGCTAATCACCCTTTGTCTTTTTACAGAGAAGCTTAAGCATTTTGAGCCCCAGCAGAGCTGCAGAACTTTAAATGCCTTAATGCAGGTAAAACTGTGCTCATCCCTTCCTTCTAGTTCAATAAACTCCTTGAAATGTTCAAGGGTTGACTTCGCCTTCCATCCTTTTTTTTTTTTTGGCAATGAGAGATAAGAACTCCCAGCTTTCTTGGACCTCAAACAGCTTGTATAACATAAAATCTAAATTGTAAAAAATTCCAGATAGTGCTTTGAACATAATTGCCTATGGGGCAAAATATAAGCAGAACACTTTAATTTTACTCATCCCTTCCAATGCTTCCTAGTGGAATTTATAAACTAAAGGAAATGTTCAAACATAACTTCATTTGGAACCCCATGAGGTTTTTTTGGCAATGAGAGATAAGAACCCAGATTCTTCCTTCAACACTCTATCCAACACATCACACACTGGATCTCCACAAAGGTGGACTTTCTTTATTGAAACCAGTCAAACTAATCTGGAAATCACTCAAAGAGCAATTAAGCATACCTTTTGTTGCATGATGTAAATCTATCCTGTGAGAAGAAGAACTGTGTGGACAGAACCTCTTCGGGATACATACCAGCTTCGTTGTTAATTGGGAATTCCCAAAGTTTTCCTTCTTTTGTCCACTGGATCATCTCCTCAAAGGCATTATCGGGTGATGGCTGATAGACGGCTGCAATTTGTTTGGCAAGTTCCAGATCCCATAGTGTTGGAGCAGTCGCTGTGTAGAACATTTAAAAATATATGACGTACCTATTTATATATGAATAGGCCATAGTTCTGTAGAAGCTGTTGCTAGATGGGAGATGACAAACAACATCCAGATTGTCAAAATTATGGGGAAAAGGGGGGGAGTGGTTTCAAATGTCTCAAACAGCCCCTTCTTTCTGCTGCGGCAAACAAAACCCAATTGGTATCAGAATTATGAAAGCGTATTTTGACCACAATGTACTGTATCAAAAAAAGTATGTTTTTTTAAACTTCATCACTCCTTTATCTCATTTTCCTTACAGACATGGCTGCAGTTTACCAAGACTGGTGATTAGCAGAAACTTCAATAGTATTTCCACTGCAACCACATACGTGGGGTGGCCAAAGGAGGTCTCTGACGCACTTGAATTTATTACTATTGTTATGTGTAAATAAAAGCAGAGTCCTAAGAAAATCATGCCTTGGGAGAACTACAGGTTTTAGCCCACAGTTGGAAATCACTTATGATTTCAGTTCATTTTCTCCAGTTTACGTTTTCAGGAAGGACTCAAATGGCTTGAAAACAACAGGCTCGTTTCCAAGAATTTATCTCTATGTCTTATAAAAGGAAAAACTGGACCAGTGTGATCAATTTTGTTCTAGGGAGGTGGCTCTGTTTTAAGGAAGGCGGATTGCATGAATTCCAAGACTAAGAGAAAGCATCAAGGTAGGTGTTAGCAGAATCTGCCCGCGACTCAATCTAACTTCTAAACCACAACTTTTTGAACTTCTATTTCATAAAAACGCAGAGATATTTTACACGCAACATTGATCCATTTGCCTCAAAAATGTTTCCAATGATCAGCAGGCACTCTCTAAAGCAAACGTATGAGAATGATAAGATGTTTGAGATGTTTGAGATGATAACTCCCATCAACTCCATCTCGACTAGCCAAAGCTTAGGGACCATGGGATCTGGAGTTAAAACTGGGGTACAGAGGTTTCTGAGTTGCCAAGAATTAACCAGGTATATTTTGCACGCAAATTGTGTACTCGGGTATGAGCCACTGACCTCTTCTTCTGACATCAAGAGCAAATATCGGAAGGAGGAGTGGTTAAGACACGCCATTTTTGGAAATGGGAGGTGGCTCCTTTGGCTTGAGGTACAAGAGCAGAGACAGCAGACATCTTGATGAATCTTGATCAGGCAGCAGAACCATTAGTAACATGAACCTTGTCTACCACCTATGGACTAGCTACTGTTATTGAACATCTATATGAAACCTCTGGGGGAGGTTATGAGGGGTTTTAGGGTTAAGTGCCACCAATATGGTGATGACACCCAACTATACCTCTTGTCACCTCCAGATTCTAGGAGAACTGCTACTTTGATCTTACACGAGTGTTTAGCTGCAGTAATGAACTGGATGAGGTTGAACGAAATGAAATTAAACTCAGACAAGACAGAGGTGTCTCTGGTCCGTCAAAAGGGAAAACAAGGGATAGGGATGCAACCTGTACTGTATGGGTCACCCTCCAATTGAAAAAAGAGGTACGCAGCTTGGGGATGCTCTTGGACTCATCCTTGAGCTTGGATGCCCAGATCATGGCTATGGCCAGGAGCGCATTTGCACAATTAAGGCTAGTACGCCAATTATGCCCATTTCTGGAGAAACCTGCTCTGGCCATGGTAACTCATGCCCTAGTGACGTCCTGACTGGACTACTCTAATGCACTCTATATGGGACTCCCCTTCAAAAGCCTCAGGAAACTTCAATGGGTCCAAAATGCAGCAGCCAGATTGCTGACTGGGGCCGGTTACGGAGACCACATCACACCCCTATTAAAGCAGCTCCACTGGCTGCCAATCAGCTATCATGCACAATTCAAAGTGCTGACTTTAATCTACAAAACACTGTACGACCTGGGTCCTATCTACCTCAAAGATCAAAATCTCACAGTATGAACCAACTTGGGTGATAAGGTCACCAGGAGAGGCCCTTCTCTCCATCCCGCCACCCTCACAGGTACATCTCCTGGGAACCCATTAAAGGGCCTTCTCGGATGCTGCACCCAGACTCTGGAACTCCCTCCCACTAAAGGCCAGGACTGCCTCATCTCTGTTGTCCTTCCGGAAACAGGCAAATACCTTTCTCTTCAGGCAAGCTTTTCCTGAATGATGGACTACCTATTATGTGTCTTTATATGAATCTACCATACATGTCTACACAGACTTGTGTTACAGTAAAACCACTTATAACTTTGTGTTTATATTTCTCCTTGTGTAATTGCATTGACACTATGTTATCAATTGTTAGCTTTAATGTTGCCTTATAATGCTGTAATACGCCCCTCAATTCTCTGTTTCTCATACCGATTGTGTCTTAATTGTAATGGACTGTATAGTCTCTCCTTACTGTAAGCCGCCTTGGGTCCTTCTCCAAGGAGAAAGGCGGGGTAAAAATACTCAAAATAAATAAAATAAATTACCAACACTTCTCAGCAAATTGTAGCAAAATATGATACATGTGAGCAACTGTTACACATATTAGCAGTTCTCTTATTTAACATACATGCAACAGCACAATCCCACACACACCTACATAGAAACAAATTCTACTGAGTGGTGTAGTGGTTAAACTACTGTACTGCAGCCAAATATGTGCTCACGATCTTGGGTTCAATCCCAGGTAGCTGACTCAAGGCCAACTCAGCCTTCCATCCTTCCAAGATTGATAAAACGAGTACCTAGTTCACCGGAGGGCGGGAGGGGAGGAAGCAATGTGTAGCCTGCATAACTAAATTGCAAGCCGCCTAGACAGTGCATTAAGCATATTGAGGCACTAGACAAGGAGTATGCTTTTTGCTTTTTTGCTTTACTGAGTCCAAACATGATCTGTGACTTTAGCATGGCTTTCAAAACCATACTAGTGGTATGACCAGAAACAAGATACTGAATGCATACAAATGTTAGTTCACTCCAGTATCCATAGTCCTGTGTGGCCGTAATGTCAGACCTCAGGATCCAGGTATCCACCAAGCAAATAATCTTTCTTAGACCCACCAGATGTAGCATGAAGGCAGCTTCTTTAGGAGGCAGCCACTACTTGCAGTATCTTAGCAACCCTAGTAAAAATACTGCGGCACCATGGATACCCATATATACTTGAGTATAAGCAGACCCGAATATAAGCCGAGGCACCTAATCCCCCCACAAAAAAACTAGGAAAACTTATTGACTCGAGTATAAGCCTAGGGGGCCTTCTCCAATGGGCAGGACTAGCCCTCTGCCGCCTTCCCCAAGCCAGACGAGCACTCGGGGGTGGGGGCAGTGATGGAAATGTGGTAACTATATTCACTCAAATATAAGCTGAGCACTTTTTTCCAGCCAAAAATAAGGGCTGAAAAACTTGGCTTATATTCGAGTATATATGGTATCTTTCATTACATTAAATGGTCATTGTTGGCTTGTTGCTACTTTTTTTGTCTGTGTGTGTGCGTGTGTGTCTCGATTGTTCTATTGATTTTATATAGTTTTGTCTCATTCTTTGTAAACCGCCTGGAGTTCCCCTGGGAAGACGGGCAGTATAAAAATAGATAGATAGATAGATAGATAGATAGATAGATAGATAGATAGATAGATAGATAGATAGATAGATAGATAGATAGATAGATAGATAGATAGATAGATAGATAGATACTCCTTTGCCACTAACCTGGTTGAAGTGCGTCCGCTGTTTCAGCCGCGGGAGTGAAAATTTCAAGCCCTTTTCCTGTATACAGTCGTCTTCAAGATAAAAGAATGACAAAAAAAGAGAGGAAGATTTTAAGTATTTATTTTTCTTCAATCATGTACAAAAAAATATACTGTAATGCTATCCGGGGCGTACAGCCTTTCCTTCAAAAGTTACTAATCTTACTCAAACATTTCTTTGCTTTTTGAGGTCTCAACAGATACTGCCCATATTCTGCATCCTCTACCCATAAAGGTAGAAACATGTTTTTTTTATTATTATTTTGCAAAAAAGAGAAGAAAATGTATCATCTGTTAAACAAAGAACTCATAAACAAATCCCTACATAATACAGTTTCAAATAATGCTCTGTGCAGGAGTCTGTAACATTCTCCTCAAATATTTCTATACTTGGACTAGTTTATGCTCTCGGCTACTACGCTACATCAGTTCGAGATGCCCATAAGTATGACTCTCTTCACTTTTTACTATTTTTCCTGAATACAAAATTCAAGGTAGAATTATTTTAACTCTAAAGGATGCCTACTGAACTTTGAACAAGACGCTCAGAATAAGAGAACGGTATGGCAACAGTGGCCCCCTTTATTGTTTACACAACTGGCCTTATCTTGATTTTCAGTTTCCCCACTGCTACTACCAATGTTTCAGCTGCTGCTCATTAAAACTGTGAGTAGCTAATGACTTTACAGTACAAAAAAAAAAAAGTGTTCTGCTTATATACCGCCCCATACCACTTTTAAGCAGTCTCTGGGCAGTTTACAATTTTAATTACAGTGTGCAGGCTACACATTGCCCCCCCAGCCAGCTGGGTACTCATTTTACCGACCTCGGAAGGATGGAAGGCTGAGTGAACCTTGAGCCCTGGTAGCTGGGATTGAACCCCAGGTCGTGAGCACAGTTTTACCTGCAGGACAGGCATTTAACCACTGAGCCACAAGGCCACAACCCCCTTATCCACTGATTCACTAGCCGCGGATTCAGTTATCCACAGATGGTGATCAACATGTGTGTGTGTGTGTGTGTGTGTGTGTGTGTGTGTGTGTGTGTGTGTGTGTGTGTGTGTGTGTGTGTGTGTGTGGCAAGGGGGGGGATTAAAAATAAAACTTGCCAACACCAAGGCCTGCCACCCTCTTCCTCACCACCACCACCGCTGCCACAGGCCAGCCAGGCACTCTCCAGAGGGGTGAGGTGGGAACTTTGAATTTCTCGCTCAGGTCCCGATCTGCCGCCCAGGTCTTGCCCAGAAAATTCAAAGCCCCCACCTCACCCCTTCGGAGAGTGCCTGGCTGGAGGCGGGTTTCTTTTTTCCCTATTGCCAGGCCAAGCACTCTCCAGAGGAGTGAGGTGGGGACTTTGAATTTCCTGGTTAGGTCCCGGGCAACGGACTGGATGTTTGAGCAGGAAGTTCAAACCTTCTGCCTCCTGGGACCTGACCCGAAAGTTTAAAGGCCGGTTGACCAGGTTCCCATTCCACCCCTCCGGAAGGGACCTTGCTGGCCTGCGGTGGTGGCGGCAGTGGCGGCGAGGAGGAGGGCGGCAGGCAATTGGGGGAGCGGGGTAAGTTTTATTTTTAATTTTCTCTCCTCCTTGTTGCTGCTGCCACCGCGGTATTAAGGAAAGAATAAACTTTTTTTCCTTATTCTCCTTGACGCAGCCGAGCGGCAAAGGGAAAGGGGAAAAAACTTTATTCCCTCCTTGCCATTTGGGGGGTATTGCGGGTGAAAGCTTTAACCCTGGCACCCCACCACCCCTTTTGCCACCATTTATCATTGGATAAGAGTGTTTGCTCTTATCTGCAAATTTCACTATCCGCTGGGGATCCCAGAACCGATCCCCTGCAGATATGGCGGTCGTACTGTATTTTACTTCACCGCACAGTCAACGAAGCCAGAGTAGTAAAAAAGTTTACCATCAATTTGCCATTAACCAGATCATCTTCAGCAAAGTCCTCATTACACAACTTGTGTGCTGCGTGAAAACCTGTCTTTGATTGTTGCAGGCACACCTCTTTTTATTACAACATGCAAGCACAGGGAAAACAGGAGCATGCTGGGGGACATGTTGTTGATGTATGTATATTTTATTTTATTATGTACCTTGTATTTTGGTTTTTAAAATGTAATCCTTTGTTATCACATGTTGTAAACCACCCAGAGTAGCCCTTGGTCTAGATGGGCAGTATAAAAGTCAAATGAATAAAATAAATAAATAAAAGTGAAAGTACCTTTTCCGTCCATTTTTCGCCTTATACATTTGTCCACGATCGTCAAGCCAAATTTGACTGGATAACCTAGTGGGATTTTGTGTTGGCTGCTCTTTCTCAACCTTCATGTTTGTAACGATTTTACTGAAATTAAGAATATCCACACCTAGTAAATTATATTCTCTACAGAGAACAACAAATAGTCATCCTTTATAACAATTACCGTTCTTCTGGTAAAACAACAACAACAACAACAACCACTTGACCAGAATTCTTATTCTAAATATTTCATGTACACAAATGATTAGTGTCTGCTTTCCTCTTCTCCTTTCCCCATCTTTCACGCAGTTTCTTCCAGCCTCTGAGGGTCTTGTTTTTACTGACCTGTAAGCTGTCCTGAGAGCCTCTTCAACTAAACAGCAGAATAACATTTAAAACCAATCAATCAATCAATCAATCAGTCAGTCAGTCAGTCAATCAATCAATCAATCAATCCCATGTGTGTTTTCAGTTTAAAGCTCAGTATAAAATAAAGCATCAATAAGTACTTCATGCTCACATGCTTTTAAAAACCTATAGCAACAACGTAATATGGTCCTTCCCTTACTAAAAGATCCAGGAGATAGCAGCTTCCACATCTTCCCAAGAGTCAAAGGGGCTAGATGTCAGTAAATCTGTCTTTTGAAGTTTTGGGGCATCAACAGAAGAAGTCTAGGCCTATTTTCTCCTGTTTTATTTCCAAAGAAAGAGGGCACAAGCATTCTTAGGATGAAACACAGGCTCTGAACTTTGCCATGGAGGGTGTCCTAGGTTAATGCCAGCACTGTTCAACTACAGGTGTGTTTCCTGACTTGCGAGAAAATCTAGAGCAGCATTCCGAGGACGCAGTATGACGAAGCTACTTGAGTGACGACCTTACTTGGATGAATAGCAAAATGTTTCAATCTCACAAGAAAGGAAGTCCACCTGCTGTGACTCAACTTCTGAATATGCCCAAAGGTTCTCAATCGTACAGGGGCGTGGACAGGAACACCTAAGACCCTTAAAGGCTTTAACCTCTGCATGAGGTTGATATGAAGGAAAAGTCACTGTCCTCATTTCTTCCTCTAAGACCCAAGTGGAAACCCACAACACTTCTAGTCTGTGACAAGCAAACACACTACTGGTAAAGCCCAATGCTCACCCATTATTGCGTCTTTCGCTGTGCCCAAGTTATTTCACTCAGCTAACCTATACAGTGGAACCTTGACTTACATGCTGCTTGACTTGCAGCATATTTGACTTGCAGCAAGAAGGGGCCTGTTTGACTTGCGCCGCAGGTTCTGACTTACAGCTCGGAGCCCTGGTGCAAGGCCCCGGAATCGGGCGGCAGCCACGAGCCAGCATCGTGGCTGCTGCCTCCAAACTGCTCCTGCCTTTTCCCTCTCCTCCGGCAGTGGCAGCTTCGGCGAGGCCAGCTCCGAGCACCTGGAGCTGGTCCTCGGCCTTGCTGAAGCCGCCACTGCTGCTGGAGGAGAAGAAGGGCTGGGAGTTCGGGGCTGGCCTCGCTGGTTAGACAGTCGGCTCAGTCTTGTAAAAAATCTGGCTGCAGAATTCTGGTCCACAATGGAAGCATTTTAGTTGGGGAGCTGTACAGTTGTGGGACTCTAATGGTAAGAATAGAGTTGTTCAGAACTTGGAACGTCAGGTTAAAAATCAGTAAAACTTAAATGTTAGACATTGTTGCTATGAACATTAAAAAGTGGAGGTGTATAACTTGTGGACTATAATTCCACTGCTTTCTCCTCTCTTTGAAGAGACATTTCATTTACATCCCTGGAAGGAATCTCCTATCCCAGTCAATTTTGTGTTAAATTGCTGTTTTCGGGGGTCTTTTTCATCATCTGGAACAGATTAATCCACTTTCCCATTACTTTCCATGGGAAAAGTTTGTTTGACTTAAGGCATGTTTGACTTATGTCTAGACCTCCAGAATGGATTAATGACGTCAAGGTTCCACTGTACCTGCTTGGTGAGTCTCCAGGGTAGAGACACAGAACAAAATGTGCAGCTCTCAAAAATGTTAATGTAAGGAAAATGAACTTGCCCTCGCCAACATTTAGATCACTTTAAGCTCTGGATCACTTCACCAAGATTCTTTATGTAGATCAAGAGTGAAAAGGCCTTTTAGATGTTTCTGGACTGCCACTCACCTAATCCTAGCCATGATGGCATGGGCTGACGAAAGCTTTAGGTCAGAAATATCTGGAGAGTGCTAAGAGCTACTAAGTAGTGCAGTTTACATTAAGGGGGCAGGATGGATGGATGGATGGATGGATGGATGGATGGATGGAGAAACAGAGACAGAGAAATGCAATCTGTATAACCAGCAGAACTAAGAAACATTGTAAGACAAAATGGAGACCGGGGAGTCATCTTCCAATTGATTGGAAGGCTTGAGGAAACCCTGCTTGAAAGCTTGCCTGCCACCTTCTGAGGAAGCACTCTCCACAACAGGGGGGGGTGGGAACCTTTGTCCCTTCAGATGTTTTGGATTTCAGCTGCTAGATTCCTTTACCACCGGTGAGGGTGGCTTTGGTTCCTGGGAGCTGAAATCTGAGAGATCCGGAGGGTCCAAGGGTTCTCCATCCCTGGACTAAAAGCTAACACACAATCTTCTAGCCACTGTCACACCAGGACAAATAAGGATCAGAGCTCTGCGCGCGCGGACGTGTTTGTGTGGAACAGCTAATCTCAAGCTCTCAGTCAACAAAATCCTTGAGGGTAACAAAGTGAAATTGCAGGAGTGACCACTAGGTCATGCCTCAGGCGGACTCGGCTTGACCTGTGGCCTGCAAGACCTGCAAACGTCTTCACCACCAAGTTGGGCAAGCCATGACTTCATGGGCCCTGCAATACCCAAACTTTTCCAGTCCACAACACTCTGCTGGCTTCACAGGCAATGGAGAAAGAACCTACAACGGGGGGAAACAGCTTTCTAATACGAAATGAGAGGGTCTAGAGAGGTGATGATGAACCTTTGGCACTCCAGATGTTTTGGACCACAACCCCCATCGTCCTTTGATCATTGGCAATCTAGGATTAGAATTCTGGGAGCTGTGGTCCAAAACATCTGGAGTGCCGAAGGTCCGACATCACTGGTCTAGAGTTTCCATTACTTTTGCATTACCATCACGACTACGCTGTGTGAAAGTGAGCTCTGTGGAGTGAACTGTGAATTCAGCTGATATTGGGTGTTCAAGCCATATAGCTTTTCAATTCATATTGGTACAATGGCTCCCCTGTTTATGGATGTGTTATGTCCCTTATCAAGAGGCTAAGCCAACATGAGGGGAAAGCATTATAGGGTTTTATGGTATCCAAGGGAAAATATTGAGGAGGAGGAACAGACTGGAACCACCCTCCTCCTCCTCCTCCTCCTCCTCTCACAAGCCCAAATCCAAGTGGGGCAAATCAGGTGCACCTTTCTCCAGCCAGCACAGAATATCCTAGCAATCAGCCCTTTGGTCCTCCTCTGAAACAGCACAGAAGGGCTGTTAGGTTGACGGAGTGCACCAGGACGCTCAGAGCCTTATCCATGATCACCTTGGAGTCAAAGGAAAGCCGAGTCAGCTACAGAATAGGAAATGATTGGGTTTGGACTAGAGGATGTAAACCTCTGGGGGCTTAATACTAGCCATAAATCTCAGCCATTCAACAGACACAAGGGGAATAAAGAGAAGCATCTCCATTCCCTCCAGAGTGATCCAGGGGGCGGGGGGGAGAGAAACCAGCAACTGGCCAGCATTTATGCTTGCCTAAAAGGCAAAGGACCCAAGGCACCTGTCCTTGGCTTTGCCCCGTGCTCTGAGCTACTTGGAATGTCACCTCTTGGCACCTGGGCTGAAAGGGGATGACCTCCCCAGAGCCTCTGCTACTGGTAAAAAAAAAAAAAACAGGCATGAGTGGACTGAGAAGTGGGGCAGCCTTTTAATGCACAGTTGTTAGTAGAACATTTCAGAGTCATAGCTGTTAGATCTCTACAGAGAAACAACCCAGTGCACTGGACTCTACTCGTCTAACTGTCCACAGTTCACTGTCCTTATAAAGTGGCTACAGCCATACCCCTTTCTTTTGCAACCCTACTAACAGGAAGCAAAAGAAGCAAAATGGTATTGGAGTCCCCGATCCCCCTGTCTTTCTGGGGAAGGGGGAAGATTCACCATACTGTTGAAACCTGCTGAACTACTGGCTGAAAATCATCCATCTCAAGGAACAGTAGTAATCCCCTTGAGATATAAAAAAAGGGGGGGAATGTTGACTTCTAGATTTTGTTTGATAGGTGATGAAGCTTCTGTTTGTAAAGTTATGCCATAATCTCCATGGACAGAAATAGCAGCCCACCCCTGAATGCTATACTTTATTTCCATTTAGCAAACATCCAGTCTTTCCTGTGTGTGCCAAACAAACAGATGAGCGAAGGCTAGCGACATCCACTGGTCGTATTACGCTGCTGCACAGAGCGCAGCAGCCATGATTTACAGGAGGGAGTTCATGCATTCAAGAAACAGAAGAACTAAGCTCCAAGGAGGACCTGCTTCCTGGTAGTCAAGACAAGCACGTGGACATTCTGAAAGAGGACTTTGCAACACAGCCACCCATCTGTATTCTAAGAGGCCATGAAACAAGAGAATGTGTGCATGAACACAACTCTTCTTGATTCAGTTAGGACACCATTTCAATATTTCAGAAGAATAGAAGGTATTGCAAACAGTCAAGTGTTTGAGAAGAATAACCCGTGAGGCCCAGGAGAAAAGTCCTGGGACCTCCTTTATTTATAATTTTTAGCAGAGGCCTTTGGAAAGCAGCTTGGAATATTCTGATGAAATATGCTGATGGCATCATTAGGAACTTCTGCCAACGTAAATTCCAGAGAAATGGGCTAATGAACAACAACTTTCTACTCTTTCAGATGTCATAAAACATTCTGTTATTTTTAGTACAAAAATAAAGTAACATCTGGAAATTAAGTAGATGATCTCACTCTGGGTTTCAACACTCTTGGGTTGCTAATGACTATCAGCCCCTGACGTGACAGAGCAGAAAACAAGTCAGCTCAATATAAAACTAGCTAGTTCCAGCATAGGAAGTATTGGCTGAAACCCTGCTCTGTTTGACATAATGTACAGTTATGCCTATGGACGCATGCAGGCAGACAACATGATCCGTTATGACAGTGCTACCAACCCTGGGGCTGGCATTGCGAATACTGTGCAAGATACCAACAGATGTGCCTAATGAATCCTACTTCCACCCTGCCACCATTTTCTCTGCCACTTCCACCGGTCTGTATTAGGCACATATAGCTGGAGAATAGGATTTCAGTCATTAATTCTTTTCTATAAAACGTCCTGTACAACTGCACCCCGTTCTCTCCACCCCCGCTTAACAGGCAGGCCTGCAAACAAGAGCAAGAATGAAACAAAGATGATCAGAAAAATACAGAACCTCATTCGAAAATAACTTGGTTAGTCCAACTTGGAGAAAGCAGGAACAGAACTCATAATATGATGGGAATTAATATAGGAAATCGGAGTGGCCTGTTTTTAAAAAAATAGAAAATGACATTTTCACAATGTCAAAACACAGGGATGAATCAGCCAAAGCTTGAAAAAAAAATAGTTTTCAACTACAATTCTCAGAATCTTTTAGCACTCAGTAGCAATGCTGGATATAAGATTCCATATTCAGAACCAGACATTATACTGACATTGTAAATGTAATGGCATGTATACAGACATTTCTCTTCAAACAAAAGCCGGCTAGAAAACATATATTTTTTAAAGGATGGTAATTGCATTTTTGTCTGTGATGTTTCAGGTTGGCCTGCTTGCATTTTGGCCACCACAAGCTTCACTGCATTTTATTTCCATCCGGTTTGTGGTACTCAGGGACTTAGTTTAGAATCCCTCTACAGGAGGCTGGCTAAGAGGCTCCATCTTTGAGAAGTTGATAATAATGCGATGATTTAGATATCTGACTGAGTCAACCAATGTGGCCTTGGACAATCCACACAGTCCCAGGACACCCCCCCCCAAAAAAAAGGGAAAGGTAAACAACTTCTGATTATTCTCCACCAGGAAAACCAGGAAAAGGGTAATCATAAGTCACAATTGACCTGATGGCATGTAAAATAATATTAGTAATAGTACCAGAACAGCCCCCAGTAAAGAACAAACTGTCAGCGGAGATGCATCTGGATCCAACCCTCCCCATAGTCAAGAAACTGCTCAGGACAGAATTATATAAGGCAGCTGTTAAGAATGTCATACTTGCAAATGATGCTAATTTAAATGATGGAACTTTAGGTTTTCTGTAGATGACCGGACTTGAGCCAGCTATAGTGCCAATTTGATTATGTTATTTATAGGAATGAAGTGGATGATGGTTGTGGAGTTCTACTTGTTCATAAACCACCCAGAGTAGTGTGAATTCACTAGCTGGGTCATATATTAGTTAGTTAGTTAGTTAGTTAGTTAGTTAGTTAGTTAGTTAGTTAGTTAGTTAGTTAGTTAGTTAGTTAAATAATGAGTTTGCTCTCTCAAGATTTTTACTCAATGAACTGTTTCATCTGGAGTATTATTATGAGTGCATATTGTAACTTTATAACACCACTTGTTCAATTTGGTGCCTACCCCAAAGCCATCACTATGCATCCCTTTCAAAATGCATGCTGCAATGCATTCCTAAAAATGTGCTCACGTAGTACTTTTACATCCCCTCTTCACACTTGCCTGTGGAACCTATTAAAATAGTACAGTGGGAAGTAACTGCATAGCAGCAATAGACACAGAATCAACTTCAGAGGAAAGGAAAGACGTCCAGATCCTAGAACAGGACCTCTTGGGAATCGTAGGGTTAATAATAAATGGGAAGAGCCTTGACAGTACATGACAACATCTTCAGCTGAACTGCTGAGTCATCGGTATCCTATGGGAGGTGGTGATCTTCAGAGTGTCAGGGGGCACACATGTATCGTCTCTAAAGCCTGGACAACCTGGCCATTACTGCCACCCCATTTCTTTCCATCACAAAAGGGGGGGGTAGAATTTATTTGGTCTCTCCCATGACCACATGGTATCTTCCAAATGTTTGCAGTATATTAAAAAGAGAAAAAACTGAAATATGTGAAGACCTCATGCATGCAGGGGGGATTCTAGCTGTATCGCTCACCGCACTGCTCTAGGCAGAGGAAGGGCTTCTCCCCAAGGAAAGCTGCCTTGCCTTTCACATATTGCAGATGATGGGCAGAGCCAGATATTTCAAAAGTACATCAGAGATCCATGAGTGCCCAAAGAACTACACTGCAGAACCATAAGAGCCTTCCTCCAAATAAGAATCATCCTAGAGATCCTTGAATATTTGGTGGTGGTAAAGCTATTCCACAATTCATATTTATATACTGCCTCTTTGAAATTTTTGTCAGAGACTAGCATGGCGAAATCACAAATAAATTATAGCATATTGAAACAAAGATCATCAAGTTCTTCTGTGCTGGCCTTTAACAGGAGGAAGCAAACAACGATACCAATGTAACCGATAAAATACCATAGGGCATACCACACCTTATGTCTCCGGCTTGTACATTTTGACGGGCGTTAATCATTTCATTGTGCTTTTTCAGCGTCTGAAGCAGTTCCGAAACAGTGGTTTTCTTGTCAAAAGGGAGAGAGGATGCCACTGCCGAGGCCGCTTCCACCAGCTCTGCCTTGATCCCCATGTTGCTGGAGGAAAGGGATGCAAAAAAGAGACACCAACTTCTCTTCGCTGCTCATTCCCCACACTATTTTATCAGCTACATAAAAATAGTCACTGATAGAAAACTTACAGCAAAACTTTCCAATAAATGCCTGTCCTGCAGGTAAAACTGTGCTCACGACCTGGGGTTCAATCCCTGGTAGCAGGCTCAAGGTTCACTCAGCCTTCCATCCTTCCGAGGTTGGTAAAATGAGTACCCAGCTTGTTGGGGGGGGGCAATGTGTAGCCTGCACACTGTAATTAAAAAATTTTAAACCGCCCAGAGACTACTTGTAGTGGTATGGGGCAGTATATAAGCAGAACACTTTGCTTTTTCTATCAACTTCTTTATGTTTCATTTTGCCAAATTTGCATTCTTCAGAACATTAAACTTTTTTTTCATTTTTTCCTTTCTTTTCAAACAAGTTTTATTAAGTATTTCTACCAGGACTTCCAGTCAGCCCTTCCAGGCACATGCCATCTGAAGGTGGATTACAAGAAATCAGGTAACAGCAATGGTATCTTCCAATTTTTGTACTATAGATTCCATCAGCCCTAGCAAGCATGACCAAAGGGAGTAGTGGCCCAAAATATCTAAGGGGACATCATGCTGGTAAATGCTGCAATTCAACACTGAAATGTTGTAATTTTAGGCCTGTGATAAAAGCAGTTAAGAAGATACAGATAAAATGATCATAAAAGCACCCAAATGCAGTGTTAAAAAGTCACTAGGGCATTCCTAAAAGCTGGAGGGAGGAGAAAACAGATTCCCTGGGAGCTCACGCCCAAGGTCTGGGCCCACCACAGAGAAAGATCTGTTGCTGATACACCTTTCCCATAAAGACTTTCACTGGTAACTCAAAGGTGGAGCCTAAGAAGTTCATCTTAAAGCACACATGGGAATAACTGGCCTTTCAAAGAACCTGGCTCCAAAGCACCAATGGCCCTGAGAGGTCAGCATGAGCGCCTTAAAACTGGGCCAGCGTCACTCATTGGGCAGCGTCAAGCTCGTCAGTAATTGCACACTGACAGACTAGAGAGCATGTTCGCTCTGGCCTTAGGTCAAGCCTCCTGCTCTTAGTAATCTGATCACTCTCACAGAGGGATCCATGAGCTGCACTGCTGATCAGACATGATTTGTGGCACGCACAGAAGACTTAACATAGGTTTTAGGCACTGGTCAAAGCTTGACATAAGCAAGTACTTTCTAGCCTGCTGGGCTAACGTTGGCTCGGTAATCTTCCAGGACTGGTCCCCTTTTCTGAGAGGCTAAGACCACAACATCCACATAGCCAACAGGGAGGTCTACAGGGATCTTTTCCTTCTTTGCAGAACACGCCCACAAAGTCTGAGCTGGAGCCAAGCGCCTTTATGTGTCCTTGTGCCTCCTCGTTGTTGCTGTATTATATGGCCTCTCATTTGTGTGGGGAGATGTCGATACCTTGCATCTGTTCTAAGGAAACAAATACAGTGGTCCCTCGCCCTTTCGCGGTTCATATCCTGCAGTCCTGCTATATTACGGGACCGCAGTACCCCAAAAGGGCTTGAGGGAAAGGGGGGAAGGTTTTGGCTCCACAGCCGGGAGACAGGAGCCCTTTCTAAATATTGTGTGCCACTTGCCCGCAACCCCCCCCCGAGCGGCATGCAAAGTTTAGAATTTTGCAAAATTCTAAACATTGCACGCCACTCGGGGGGGGGGGTGCTGGTGAGCGGAACACTATGTTTAAAGGGCTCTCGGTGGTGGAGCCAAGTGCTTGGCTCTGCGGCCAGAGGCCCTTTCTAAGGATCACTCACTGCTCACCTGCAACCCCCATTGTGGCGTGCAATGTTTATAACTTTGCCCCCCCCCGACCTGCATCCACATATTGCGGATTTTCAATGATCGCAGGTTGGATGGGTCCCTAACCCCCGCAATAGGTAGGGGGGTAACTGTATGATAGAAGGCAGCAGGAGAAGAAGAAGACCCAATAAAAGATGGACCCATTCCCTATTGGAAGCCACAGGCCTGAGTTTTACAGGGCCGAGCAGGGCAACCGGACATTTCGTAGCTTGCTCCTTCACAGGGTCACCATATCTCAGAGGTAACTTGATGGCCCACAAGAACAAAGTCCATGATCCTTGTGGACACAGAGCGTTAGAGAACAGATCCAGGACCTTACCTCTTAGCTTGGTCTTCAGTGGCTTTCTGGAACATGCTACTTGTACTTTTCATACTGGCACTCTCACTCCTTTCCTGTAAGTCTTTGGTTTGCCTCTGAATCTTCTGGGCTTTCAAAGTCTTGAATGTTTTTGCTGAACTTATTTCTACCTTCATTTCGCTAATTATTTTGAGCAAATTCTTCTTGGTGTTTACTTCCTCTTTTCCCTTTGAGCTTGGCGAAGCATTTTTATTAATGTCCCTAACTGGTTCATCTTCTTTGTTGCAAAAAGGAGTGGTGCCCAAAAACCTATGTGTTTTCCTGAAAAAGAGAAACAGAAGGAGTAGACATATGACATACAGATTAGCAACTTGTTTTACAAGCCAGCTGCCAAGGTGCTTTCCATTAGACACATGCATAACAATATGTGCAACAGGATGGCAGTCTTTTTTGTGTTCTTACCAGACAATCTCTGGTTTTTTATTCCAGAACTCTTTGCTCTCAACATATACTGGATATGCCTTTATTCCAAAAGCTGCAGCTTCACAAAACATCAACAGACACTCTGGCCAAACAGGGACTTGTAGGTCTCAAAGAAGAGCCAAACGGAGAGCAGGTGTGGGTTGGGTGTGCATGACCGATGCCCTTTTGTCTGAAGGGCTGGGGTGTGAAACCCAATCCTTGGCTTCAGGAGCAGCTTCACAACAGCCCTGAGATGTCCTGCCTCACCTAAGACAAGCGCTTTGCAAGCAAATGCTCCCCCAAGGGAGGACCACTGCAGAAGGGAAAAGGTATACAACTCTCTCACACACACACACACACACTCTCTCTCTCTCTCTCACACTCCTAGGCAAGTACCAGGACAAATTAGGATGCCCTTGGGAAGGGATGCCAAGAAAAAAGGTGTACTACCACCCACCCACCCACCCCTCTTAGGCAAGTACCGGGACAAATTAGAATGCCCTTGGGTAGTGTGCCACGGAGAAAGGTGTACAACAGAGAGAGAGAGAGAGAGAGAGAGAGAGAGAGAGAGAGAGAGAGAGAGAGACCTAGGCAAGTACCGGGACCATTCAGGATGCCCTTGGGAAGGGATGCCAAGCCATGCCCGAAGCCCCCCCGAGCGCACAGCCCCCGCCGTACCTGTCGGGAGCCACGACTCCCAGCCCCGAGGCCCTCAGCCGAAGGCCGGCACAGAAGCCCCCGGGCAACGCCGCGCTCCTCCGCCACATGATTCTCTCCCCCCCGCGCACCTTCCCGGGCAACGAGGAGCCGACCGTCGTCGCCTGGCCTGTCCGTCCCTCTAAGCGTCCCTTCCTACGCCAAGCGCTTCCGCCCAAAAGTGTCGCCGCCGTTTTAACTTGTCCGCTCGGAAAGGAAGCCCGGACCATTCGTTCCGCGGCGTGGAAAGCCCATCGGTTCTTGGATTATTCCGGTACTGTACGGCTTCTACCGGTACCTCTACAACTGCGCAGTAGGAAACGCAGTCGTTGCAAAAACCTATCCCTCTTTTGTTCGGCAGCAATCGCCAGATTTGGCGATCGCAGGGTGCCAGAAGGTGCCTTCCTGATAACGTTCCGGACCTGTCTTCATGCATACAACAGTTTGCTTTTATTTAATTCTTTCTCTCTCTCTCTCTCTCTCTCTCTCTCTCTCTCTCTCTCTCTCTCTCTTTTTTTTTTTTAAAGAGAGCCCTTTGGCTCTAAAATAGTTTGTGCCCTCCTTCTAAATAGGACGCTTTCTGGATCCAACGCGACTAACTGGTGGAACTGTCGCTGACCTGCATGCTAAGGACGCGGGAAGTGAAAAGCTGAACCCATGAAATCAGTAATGCATCTTCATTATTTCATACGATTTTTATGTGGGAGCTTCACCAAATCACGGATCTGATCAGCACAGTCCAAGGCACACAGACATGGGTCCCAGACACAGATCCTCATGGACCCACATAATTTTGATGTAAGATTATCGCGAATCCTTTGTCCGTTCATTGGCTCCATTTGCCGCCATATAGACTACAAAATAGAAATTATGGGGCCAGTGCGTGGAGTGGGAGAAAAACATGGATCAGAGCCATTGATCCTCCTGGACTTGCATAATTTTTATGAGGGACCTGCTCCAAACCAGTTCCTGCCCTTTTGCACTGACCATGGGTATTTCCACGAAGCACATCATAAGGTGCATGGCAGGATGACTAAAGAGTGCCCTCCCATCCCATGTCCAAGGGCTGATTGGAGAGGCAGCTGCATCTCTCTTCAGGACTATTAGGTCAGGTGTGATCAAAGTGTTCAACATTGTCCACAGAAATGAGGAGACTTCTTTTTTTAAAAAGTCACATCTCCTCCAATAATGGGTGGTAAACCCTAGTGCAGAAAAGACTGCATCTCTCTCTATAAGCCTGTCTGGGAATGAAGATCATCAGGGGAGGCCTTCCCACTTCACTCACAGGTGAACCTGGTGGATACATGGAAGAAGGCCTTCTCTGTCACTGCTCCCAGACTCTGGAACTCCCTCCCACACGAAGCCAGTCATCTTTGCTTCTCCTTCTGCACAAGGCAAATAACTTCCTCTCCAGACTGGCTTTTCTTTAATAACTGGTGGTCTGAGGCTTTTTCTTTTTCTTTCAATAGATTGTGCTCAGTTGCTTTTAAGTTTTTGAAATACAGTATTGATTTTACTGATAATTTTTAAATATACTTTGGTAGTTAGTTGTTTACTATTTCCATATACATTACTTTTAAATATTGTCTTTTAATTGTTATAAGTTGCATTGGATCTTTTTAAGAAGCAAGGTGGGATGACTATACCTTAAATAATTGAATAATATGTGCGATGTGGGATGGACACACACACACACACACACACACACACACACACACACACACACACACACACACACACACACACACACACACACACACACAGAGCCCAACCCAGATATCAAGGATTAACCCCTTCTGCGAATGAATTTTCCCAATGGGCCAGTAGTAAATATGAAAAAGGAGAGCTAAGTGGCCCAAGAGCTGCCTAGATGCCCTAAGCACATCCGATCTCGCCTGATTTCAGAAGCTAAGCAGGGTCAGCCCTGGTTAGTACCTGGATGGGAGACCACCAGGGAATACCAGGTGCTGTAGGCGCCTGGAGTAGGAACTGGCAAACCACTCCAGTATTCCTGCCAAGAAAACTCCATGAACATGGGGTCACGAAGGGTCAATCACGACTGTAACGACGCAACACACACACACAAGTGGCCCAAAAGGCTGCAAAGGGAAGCAAAGAGGGACTGTTGTTTTGCGTCTGTGAGAAGTGAACACGGTCCTTAGACAACATGGCAGGTGTTGCCAAAAGAAGCCTTGCTGCTTGTCAGGCTGCTGCTTCTAGGCACAGGAGCGAGGACAAGATTGCATTTGGCAGCCCAGTCTACATAAGCACCACTGAGTCCTGTGAAAGCTCTGACAAGGTTTCGGTTTGAAAATCTGCTGGATTCCAGAGCCTGCTCTGTTTACGTGGTTGCCACAGCAACACAGTTCCGAGCCAGCCCAGGGCTACTGGTCACTTGGGCTCTGGACCTGGTGGCTGACAGAAGCAGCTCCAGGGCTCTCCTGCTGGTGGGTGGCTCTTGGTCAGGTGAAAGGTTTGGTTTCAACCAGCTCTCCAGCATCATCAGCACCGCCATGGCGTTGAGAAGGATGTCCAGGGAGGATTCAGAGTGAGTGACCAAGCGGGTCTGTGGAGCAGGGTGGGCATCTTTTGTTACTACCCCCCAGCCAGCAAAGAGTAGCCTTAAAATAGGAGGAGACTGTTGAGCTTTTCTGGGGCCAGACTGTTGAGTTTTTTTGGGAGATTTGGGGAAACTGGTCCCCAATCTACATAATATAAAAACCATTGCTATTGGAGTCCTTTGGAAGTGGAAATACTGCTCTCTCTCTCTCTCTCTCACATACCTACACACACACACACACACACACACACACACACACACACACACACACACACACACACACACACACACACACACACACACACAGAGCAGTAGATAGAATTCTGCCCATAATTTTAAAATGGGAAGAAAAAGAGGTCTCAAGATGAATCAGAGGCAGTTTGCCAAAAGAAAGGTTACTTTTCAATGTCCAAATCCACCTCTCATAACATGACCATCCCATTTTAAAGCCAAAAATAAGCCTATGAAAGAAACATAATCCACAAAAAAGAGAGAAATGAGTTAAGAAAAGGAAAAATATCATCATTAATACAAAGTAATGCCTCATAATGTACAAGTATTCTTATTACTAGCATTTATTGCCCACCACCACTAGGGCCTTTTGAGATACAGTTTATTATTATTATTATTATTATTATTATTATTATTATTATTATTATTATTATTATTATTATTATTATTATTATTATTCCTCTTTCTCACACACTGCATTAGCAGGCTTAGTTCTTCAGCAACTGCCTTGACAATTCTTGGCAGGAATCTGGGTATGAGCTCTTTTAAGACAGTTAATACTATACCACTGAATGTATAGCAATTATCTGTACTAAGGCTTCCTTCAAATGTTTTTTAACACCTGTTGGACTAAGGCAGTATTTCTAATCAAAATAACCTGCATAAATCCCAGGTTCCAATGAGCCTACTATGGGGTCATCTTTTAATTCAATGTACATTTCAAACTGTTATTAATCAAGTTTTTAAAAAAATTAATTCATGGTAACCTGAGTAAACTTTTCAAGGTTCCAAATAACAGCAGTTACTAGGCACAACTAAAAACCTCCATTCTAAAGATAAATTAGAGTCTTTGTGGATACTTCCACATAAATTTTATTCCTCTTTTTCATTACAAATCCTCTTGTCCCTTCCAAAATTGCCATGTTTCTTGTGCTGGTGCCTGACCTTTCCTTATCACTAGAACAAATGTTACAAAATCTCCTCATGCATCACTTTTTAAAATTTTAATCTCATATCAACATACTGTTAATGGCTAAATTCCATTCTTCTTTATACCATTCACTAGCCTGCGTTATATAGCAGCCTGGCAGACTTCAGACATATTCTGATTGGTCTATATATATCAATACAGGGTTAGTGGTTGACCTTCCAATTCATTCTTCTCTTAAATTTACAGGATTAATGTGGAACTCATGTAGCACCCTGGAGGACTGGGCTTCTGACCTTCCACTTGGATTTTGAAGGGTGCTCTCTTCTCTGCTGAGGGATAGGAAGGGGTGCTCTCGTTTGGCCAAAAACCCAGACTTCCCTCAACATCAGAGCCTGTAAGAAATGACGTTTGGGCTGCAGCTCTTTCTTCACTTCAAACCAACAAGTGGAAGGGGTCAATGGATTTTGGTAAGTACCAAAGAAGAAGAAGCATTTCACCCATGCCTTGTCAGGTGCTTTTTCTTTAATTTAGCCCTAGCTCATCACCATTTCCCCTGCTGCTGTATAGGAAGGGTCAGAGGAGTGAATGGCATCCAGGTTTGACAGAATGACCCGTGAGGTGCAAGACTGTGATCCACCACTCTGAAGCTGTTCAATTATAGCCTGTAGAACAGGCATGCCCAAAGTCAGGCCTGGGGGCCAAATGTGGCCCGTTTTCAAATTTCGAGTGGCCCACGGCCTCTTCTTCCCACTGGCCCATCCTGTCACTCCTCCCTGCCAGCTGGCTCCTCCCCATACTGGATGGAGACATCAGCTTGCAGTTTTATGGTTTGCCTGCCCTCCCTGCCTCTGTCCATCCCGCCAGCCACTTGCCTAGCCTACTGTTGCTGCAGCATCCTCCCTGCCTCCTTGCATGTTATAGAGACTTGTCCAAAATCTGGCCTGGAGGGCAAATGTGGCTGAATGATCGGCCCCCACACATTTTTACCTCACCAAATCTGGCCCTCCTTGCAAAAAGTTTGAATACTGCTGCTGTAGAAGCTCATGGCATTTCAAGGGACAATGAAAACCTGCACTTGAAAACCATGTTCAAACCAATATACTATTACCCTGTCAGGAAAATGGAGAGAAGTTACCTACATAGTCTGGGGGGGGGGGGGAATGATGAACTTCTACTCCAGTCTGCCTATCATTGCTTTTTCCCTAAAACCAATGCCTTGAAACCAACATTCAGCTCCTGGATTATGCATAAGCATACCTAGTACTTTGGAAGGATATCAAGAATGTGTGTTGAAAGCAAGTTGTTGTTGTTGTTCAGTCGTGTCCGACTCTTCGTGACCCCATGGACCAGAGCATGCCAGTCCCTCCTGTCTTCCACTGCCTCCCGGAGTTTTGTCAAATCCATATTGGTTGCATCGATGACACCGTCCAACCATCTCATTCTCTGCTGTCCTCTTTTCCTTTTGCCTTCAATCCTTCCCAACATCAGGGACTTTTCCAAGGAGTCCTCTCTCCTCATGAGGTGGCCAAACTACTGCAGCCTCAGCTTCAAAATCTATCCTTCCAGTGAATATTCAGGGTTGATTTCATTCAGGATGGATAGGTTTGATCTCCTTGCAGTCCAGGGGACTCTCAAGACTCTCCTCCAGCACCACAGCTCAAAAGCATCGATTCTGCGGTGATCAGCCTTCTTTATAGTCCAGCTTTCACTTCCATACATCACTACTGGAAAAACCATAGCTTTGACTATCCTGACCTTAGTTGGCAAAGTGATGTCTCTGCTCTTTAGGATGCTATCTAGCAGGTTAGCAGGTTGGAAAGGAGAAACATCAGGTTTAGGAATGCATTATATAAACAAGTGTCAATGATTCATTCCAGGTCCATAGCTTGGGTCAAGAGGATGGAAGCTAAGCTGTTTCAACCATCTCTCTGGCCTGTACAGTAGGACCCCTGTATCCACTGATTCAGTTATCCATAGTTGGCAGAGGAATAAATTAAATAAATAAATCAGGAGCCACAAAGCAAACTGCAGCTACAAACAGCAGCCGTAAAGCAAGCTACTCTTGTAAAACAACAGCTGTAAAACAAGCTACTGCCAAAAAACAGCAGCCAGAAAGGAAGCTACTGTCATGAAACAGCAGTTTTGGGAGGGTTTTTTTTTTGCATTCTCTCTTATCCATGGTTTTCATTATCCATGGGAAGACCTGGAACCAATCCCCAGCGGATACCGGAGCCCTACTGTACTTCTAAATCTGAGATTGATTTAGCTGTGCTGAGCTTGCATTGCACTGTGCCCTTCTAGCTCTGCATGTCTTTGTGTCTTCTTCTTCTTCTTCTTCTTCTTCTTCTTCTTCTTCTTCTTCTTCTTCTTCTTCTTCTTCTTCTTCTTCTATTGGATTTCCATACCACCCAGAGTGGCCTTTGTTGCTAGATGGGTGGTATATAATAATAATAATAATAATAATAATAATAATAATAATAATAATAATAATAATAATAATAATAATAATAATAATAATAATAATAATTCTTAGGCCTGGAGAGCTGGAATGGCACTGTGAGGAATCACACTCCGAACCTCGGGCTCCACAGCCAAAAACCTACAACCACTGAGCTTGTGCTTTGAGGTGGAGTTTCCCTGCTACTGTACCTGGAAGCCAGTCATTGCTCATAAGCATCCAGCAAGGGCATCCAGCCGACACGCGAGATGTTGGCCCGTATACGGCCCATCCGGTTTAAACCTGCCCTGCGATCTCGGCCGCCCTGTGCGCTCCTGCGGGCCTTTCCCTGCGGCGGATCGAGTCCTGAGTCCGGGCTAATCCGGGGAGCAAGAGCCCGCACGCAGCGGCTCGCCCTCCCTTGCTCTGTAAGCGCGCCAGGCCCTAATAATAAGAGGCGGGATCTCTTTTTTCGGGGGGGGGGAGGCAGGGGGGGGATCAAGGGCGCCGTTTTCCGGGCTCACGGCCACGGCCACCTCTGGCGGGCGACTGCGGGCCCACGGGGAGCCCTCTGCCTTGGCCCTCCCGCGGGGCGGACTTTGTGTTTGTATTTTTTTGGGGGGGGCAGTTCCGCTTCCCGGGCCGGGCCGGCCTCCTCCTCCTCCTCCTCCGCCTCCCCTTTTGTCCTACCGGGAGGCATCGTGCAGGGGGTGGGGGTGGGGGTGGGGGAGAGACAGCGGCGAAGGAAGGCGCGCCCCCTTTTTTCTGCTGGCCGGCGGCGTATATAGGGATGGGCGCGGCGCGGGGGCCCGGCGGCAGCGGCGCGGGGAGAGGCGATGCGGCCGAAGGTAAGCCGGCAAGCCCGGGCCCGGGATCCACGTGGCGGCCTCCCAGCACCACCAGCAGCGGCTCCTTCCCCTGGCCCTCCTGCCAGCCCGATGCCACCTCTCTGTGTGTCTGTGTCCGTCCGTCCGTCCGTCCCGGTCCGGGTTCAGCGCCTGCATTCCTTTTCCCGTCGCTTAAGACCAGGATCCGAACCTGGGGGGTGTGGGGGGGTCTCCTCTCGCCGATAGCATTGCCCGGAGCGGGCAACCGGCGGCTCCTTCCAGATGTTCTTAATCGCCCAGCTGGCCCAGGTGGATGGGAGGCGGCCGGCATCTGCCCGCCTCTGAGATGCGAGATGCTGACGGACTGATGAGGCTGGTTCGCATCCTTACTTGGCGGTGGTGGGAACTGAACCTGCAACTTTTTGCACGCTCTACCACCGAGTTGCCAGCCTTGGTCCACCATGTGGAATGGAGCTCTTGTCCCTCCTGCAACAGGCTTGGAGGGCAGTGACCTATTCCAAGGAATCTGGGGAGTGAGATAACTATTGCTGGCCTGCTGAAGAACATACTCCACCAACCACCATTAGTAGGAAAGGGAGGTACAGTGGTTCCTTGTATAAAGGAATTACAGTGCTCTTGTATAACAAACAGCTTGTATAACATAAAATCTGTACAACATAAAAAATTCCGGAGATAGGGGAAATTTGCTTAACATAATCGCCTATGGGGGAAATCCGTACAACATAAAAATGGGATTACTCCATATTCAATGCATTTCTATGGGAATTTGTATAAAGAAATTTGCTTAACATAATTTCATTTGGAACAAATTAATTCCTTTATACAAAGTACCACTGTAATTCGTTCCAAATGAAATTATGTTAAGCAAATTTTCTGTTATACAAATTATCATAGGAATGCATTAGTGATCCCATTTTTATTTTGTATGGATTCTCCCCATAGGCGATTATGTTAAGCAAATTTCCACAAACAAGCTGTTTGTTATACAAGGGTCCACTGTACATATAATATTTGGGGTTCTAACTCTGAATCTGCCCATTTGAGCACAGCCCTTATGGCTCCAGTTGGTCCAGTTTTGTCTGTTTCTTTTTTTATATAGTGTATCCTTCATTTTCTATCCTTCTCCAAGGAGCTCAGGGTGTGGTTTGTTACCACAAAAACAAAGCAAAAGCTCAGCATGGCTGGATTTGAACTTGATTCTCCAAGAACCTAATCTGCAAGATTTAGGGCCTTCACTTTGGGGTGAAGCAGATGGGGGCTCCATCTGTAGGGGTGCTGGCGGGGACCCACAACAACACCATCTTCACATAAAAAAATGAGGGTTTGGCTCAGTCTTTCAGTGGTCCAGAATCTGCAGCTACCTCCGGAGTTTTCTCGGCTTGTCAGCACAAAACTTGAATTAGAAAATCATTACTTCTACCGGAATTAACTTGGGTGTTTGCTGAGGCTATGCTCAGCTGCCTGCACCTTTCTCTACCAATGTCAACCACCCTATCAGGCAAGACACTTTTAAAACAAACTGACAAGAGAAGGAAAAGAAATTGGACTTCATCACACACAATTGATTCCATTCCATTTATATCCTCCGATAGCTTAAAGGAGCATACGTCTCTCTGCTTCTCCTCAATTGATCCACATAGATAAACCTTGTGAGATAAATCAAGCTGAGAGAAAGAGGGACTGAGTTGAGATCATGCAGTGGGTACAGTATTTGTAGCCGGATACCCCAAGTTCCACTTCTGCACTCTAGCACGACGACATCACCTATTGGTGTCGCTGTCCTTGTGCGCCATCCAGGTGCTTTTGACCGATGACGACCTTAGGAGAGTTTTTAAAGTACAAGTGGTACCTTGTATAAAGGAATTAATTTGTTCCAAATGAAATTCTGTGAAGCAAGTTTTCCTTTGTACAAATTTCCCACAGGAATGCATTGAAAACGGATTAATTCTCTAATGGCGACCATTTTTCTGTTGTATGGATTCGCCCCATAGGTGATTCTGTTGAGCGATTTCCCTCTATCTCCGGAGTTTTTTTTTCTTCCTTTAAGTGGATTTCCTGTTAAACAAACCACTTGTTATATGGTCCACTGTAGGTGAGATGCTCCCGGAGTGGTTTATTTACCCTTGCTTCTCCCACCTGTATTTCCATGGCTGACGGGAGATTGGCACTAGACCTGCTGTGCCACTGAGGGTCTGACATCACCCGTTTGGTGTACAGTATTGCTTAATTTCCTTATTTTGGAAAGTAAGTTCTGAAGGGGTGGAAGAAAGGAGGGAGTGTATGCCTCTGTCTTCCTCAGACAGAAGTGGATCAGCCTGTCTCCATAGTTTGCAATTCATTAGTATCTCCATGTCTCTAACCATGATGTTGAGCTGTTGACAGTAGCTGCAGCTTACTTTTAAAAAACCTGACCGAACTAGATTGTTTTTCCTCTCCCAGAATATTGTCATGGATTTGACCAAGAGGGATTCCCACTTTTGGGGCTCTTTATAATGGCTTTCTCCGAGCTGGCAAACCTCCAGATGTTTGGGCCAACCACTTCTATAATTCCTTTGTAGATCGATATTTCTGAGGGGCAGGAAGAGTTATTGTATAAAGTATTATTTATTATTTATTTATTTATTTATTTAATAAATAAATAAATAAATAAATTTTATTATACTGGTTAAAATCACTTTACTAAAAAACCCCATTATTTAGTCAGCTGGCCTAGAGTGCCAAGCACACAGCAGGCATTCCCTCTTTGGACAGCAATTGAGAGCTGTTGCCTCAGGAACCTAGGTGCTCGGCCATCTTGAGACGTAATGGCTATCCTGCGACCTATTTCCTGGACTAGGCTCAAGGCTGATTCTCCCCATTTATTTATTTATTTATTTATTTTAGAGTGTTTTTACCCGACCTTTCTCCTTGGAAAAACACCCAAGGCGGCTTACAGTAATAAGGGATAATATACAGTCCAGTACAATTAAGTAGATATTACAATTAAGTACTGAGAACTGGGAATTGAGGGACATCTTTTTACAGCATTAATAGACAACATTGCATTAAAGCTACAAGAGAACACGAGCAGTTAAAAGGAGAGTAAAGTTCCATGTAAAAGTTATGAGTGATGGAAACTAACATTGAAAACATAGTGTCGATGTAATCACACAAGATTATAAGTAGTTATAAACACAAAGTTTGTGTGATCTTATAGATTCAAATAAAAGACACATAATAGGTAGTCCATCATTCAGTGAAAGCTTGCCTGAAGAGAAAGGTCTTTTCCTGTTAGTAAATCATCTGGATTCATCAACCTTCTGGGATGCATTGCATTGCTTATGTCTGACTGCCTCCCCCCCCCCCCGGCCCAGGCTCTGATTTACAGCAAGTCTAAAGCACACCATAATAGTGGTCTGTCCAGGACAATGGGACTACAGAAAGTTCCTTTACCTCAATGTCCCCACTGCCCATATCAGGGCAGAAAACCAGGTCTAAGGTGTGCCCTGCAGGATGAGTTGAGGTAGATACTATTTGGGCCAGACCCATTGTTGACATGGAGGTCATGAAGTCTTTGGACACCCCTGACAGAGCTGCCTCAGCATGGATGTTAATGTTGCCCAGAACGATGAACCGAGGGGACTCCAACATCAGCCCTGTGATCAGTTCAGTAAGCTGAGGTAAAGCAGTTGTGTCATGGGGAGGGTGATATACCAAGAGGATTTCTATTTTGTCCCTGGCTCCTACTTTTAAGTACAGTGGTACCTTGTATAAAGGATTTAATTTGTTCCAAATGAAATTATGTTAAGCAATTTTTCCTTTATACAAATTCCCATAGGAATGCATTTGAATATGGAGTAATCCCATTTTTATGTTGTACGGATTTCCCCCATAGGTGATTATGTTAAGCAAATTTCCCCTAGCTGCGGAATTTTTTACGTTGTACAGATTTTATGTTATACAAGGGTCCACTGTACATACATTCAAAACCAGGAAATTGGGGGACATGGCATCTAGCAAGAGGGTTGGAGTTGCGGTAGACTATTGCCACTCCACACACACCCTGGTCTGGCCTGTTGTTCCACAGAGAAACCTGGAGGACAGAGATGAGTGAGGTTGACACCCCAGCCTCATCCAGCCAAGTCTCTGTGATGCAAGTGAGATCAGCACGTTCTTGCAGGATCAGGTCCTGAATGATTGTTGCTTTCCCATTCACCGATCTAGCATTTAATAGCAAAGTTTTCAGTCCAGGGATCCTGCCACAACGTTTTTCAGAGCAATTCAAATTTGTATGTACCTTGGGCGTTATCAATACCCTGCAGTCCTTCCTTCTTCTGTAGTGCTGAGGAACGTTAAAATGGCCATGTCTTCCATTACCCAAAACAGTAACAATAGGTTTTCCTATATTGCCTTGCATGTTGTTTTACTCTGGTATTTGAGCAATATCTGCGGCGCCAAGTGCAGCGCGAAGGAGGGAGCGTAGGTAGGCCTCCGTCTTCCTTAAGAGAGAAGTGGAGCAGCCTCTCTCTTCATTGTTCATGATTCATTAGTATCTCCATGTCTCTAACCATGATGTTGAGCTGTCGCCAATAGCTGCAGCTTATTTTTTAAAAAAAAACTGACTGAACTAAACTGTTTTTCCTCTCTCAGAATATTGTAATGGATTTGACCCAGAGGGATTCCCACTTTTGCGACTCTTTATAATGAGTTTCACTCTGCCTAAATGCCCTGAGCAGATTGGATCTTGCTTGATCTGGGAAGTTAAGCAGGGTCAGGCCTGGCTAGTACTTGGATGGACAACCACCAGGGAATACCAGGTGCTTGTAGGCGCCTGGAGTAGGAACTGGCAAGCCACTCCAGTTCCTCACAACTCTATGGCCCCGGTATTGTACCATATGCTGCTTTTGGGAATTCAGTTGCTACCACCCTGTCACAGTTTATGCTGATTCAGACAATGCTTCCTTCCGTCAAAGGTTTGTGTCACATTATTGCATGTACCTCTGCGTGTCCTACCCGCAGAGGTACCATGAGTGTCTTGTCATACTTAGCATGGTGTCTCTTTTTGTCCTCGTCCTGTAACTTTTTCTTCCCTCATGCCTTTTTGACCTTTTAAGCCACTTCGCATTCGGAAGTCCCTTATCTCTATGCTTCACTGCTGATATGTGATTCTATGGCTCAAATGTGTGTTGTTTTATCAGTACTGATATGACACCAAACTTGAGTAATTGTTAGCTGCTCTGAGAATATACATCCTGAAGATTAGGGATGCAGGTGTAATAATGCAATAAAGTAAGTACTGTATGCACACACGTGCGTGCATATTCATCGCTGTGCACATTTTGCTGCCTGTCATAGAGAACTCTAGAAGTTACAATAATTGATATGTGGAATAAGAGACTGGCATTGTCTTCACTCACACTTCCCTTTTCAACTTACGGAATGGCTAAGGATTGTACACTAGTTTTGAAGTCATTTGTCACTCTGATATTGACAGGGAACGGGGATCAATCTTTCCTCTCCTCCTTATGTTATGCATGCTTAATAAGACTAAGATGCACGTCCAGTAGTCTCCCCAGACCTTACATGTGCCTGCCTTGAATGCCGCGACCCATTTGCACCGCAAAATCCAACCAACCAACAACACCCCTCCCCCTGTTTCTAGAAGATTAAAAAGGATTTCCTCATGTGCTCCAGGGTGCGTTTGCTGGTGGACATCTTTCCTGAACCAGCATCGGATGAAGCTAAAAAAAGCTGTACACCTTTGCGTTAACCAAAGATTGGAGAACAAGGGGATTCATTAAATTTTACCCAGGGTTTTGTTTTTATCTGGAGCTGCCTTTGCCTGAAACATTTGATTCTTGGCCCCTAGTGTTAGGCTTCTCAGGAGGTTGCCGGGATTAGGAATTAGAGGCACCAATGGAGCATATTGGGTCACAGGATGAAGTTGCTGTACCGCGGTTTGGCAAATTCACTTATGGGTTGCGTAGACTGGTTGTTGCCTGTGCCGTTCCTGATGTGCGTTCAGTGAATATTTAATGGCGCAAGGTAAGGTAAAGGTAAAGGTTCCCTTTGCACATGCATGCTAGCCATGTCTGACTCTAGGGGCAGTGCTCTTCTCCATATTCAAGACAAAGAGCCAGTGTTGCACAAGTCCATTGCCACGTGGCCAGCATGGCTGCAAGGAAACACTGTTTTACCCTCCCACTTTTTTATGGTGGTACCTATCTACTTGCATTTACATGCTTTTGAACTGCTAGGTTGACAGGAGCTGGGGTTATCAGCGGGAGCTCGCTCCACTGCGTGGCACCCAGGATTCGAACCGCCAAGCTGCTGACTTTGCAGTCAACAGTTTTGGAGCCTTAGTCCACTGAGCCACCACGCAAGGAGCCCCTCCTAAAAGGAAATTCCACTAAGGCAAGGGAGTCAGTCTGATTCTCACCCATCACCATCCTTTGTCAACCCAGGTCAGGGTTGAAACCCAGAGGATGCAAGAGGAGGAAACATGGGCCAGCCGCTTAAACCTTGATTTTACTACTCTGCTCAGCTGCAGACCAAAACTACACTGGTTGTGTACCTTGAACCTTTGCACGCCAGCCAATAGGAAACCTCAAGGTAGTATTTAAAAGCAGCAAGCGTGACCAAAGAGCTCTTTGTCCTCCCTTCCCACGGAAGGCATCTTGGTAAAATATTAAAAAGTTTATTAAAATTATTTTAAAAGTAAAAAGAAATCAAAAAGCCAGATATACATTCAAAGTTCTGCAAAGCAAAGCATATTCAAACCTTTAAGCAAGATAAAATAGGTAAAACTACCCTTTAAGAAATGAAGCTGTCTGTTCTAAGTAACCATTATGGCAGCGCTAACGAGCTACAGGTAAAAAAGAGCATTAAGGCTAGAAGCAATTAAATCATTAGTCGACAATCAAGCTGCAAATCCACTGTCCATCAATCCATTCAATATCCTTTGTTCTGTAACCCCTCCTTCAGGAATATAACTTCTCCAAAATCCAGTTTGTTATTCTCATGCCAAGCTTGGGACAAGAGCTGTGGTTCTCAAGTTGAGGCAACACCAGAAAGATGGTGGCGCGGAAGGCAACAGCCCTGTTGATAAAGGAGCAATTTTCAGCTTAAATTTTCTAAAATGAAGTGTTTCTTAATGATTTATGGGCCGTAGTTGGGGGGGGTAGGCTTCATTTTTGGGTGATTTTTGTTATTGTTTTAAAAACTGAAGTCCAAAGCCTCTTCCCAGAGCCTGGTATAAAAGACATACACTTTGAATGGAAGAATTCAGAACCCTAGGAATCCGTTTGGGGTGTCAGAATGGAACAGCATTCACAATTCCCCCCCTGCAAAAATCATACCCTGGTTGCCTTAGGTTGAAATACTGTATGTATACTGTATTTAACTCATTCTTGACATCTAAAATACAAAGTCAGTCAGAGTGGTGCGTTTGTTAGAGAAATGGGACTCAGTTGTCAGAACAATTGGGTGATTTTGAACCAGTCATTCACTCATATTCACAGGAATTTCCAAATAAGTAATCTCTCTCAGTATGTTGACAGAATTAAAAGGGAAAACAGCGGGGGTATTTAGACACTGTGGAACTTAAACTGATTTATTTTCCTGTAAGCTTTCATGGACCAAAGTCCATTTCTGAATGCCCATGAGAGCTCCTACTAAAATGAATCTGTCTTTAAAATGCTACAAAAATGGACTTTTTTCCTCCTTGCCCCTTTAATTTTCACCCTCCCTCCCCCATTTAATTTCACAGGGTTGTTGTAAAGATAAAATGGAAAGGTGGAGTGGAGTGGAAGCATTTATACCACCCTGGGGAAAGTTAGGATTAAAATGTCAGCAATAAAATAACCACCACTTTGCACAGATCAAGGAACAACTCCAGTGGGACAGAATTTTGACTTGGAATTCCTCTTTCACATACTTGGCCTAGCCTCAGAGGGAGGGCTGGACCCGCAGTGACAGCTAGGAATAAAAGTTTGAAAGAAAAAAGAGGGGAATGATTTAATGTCCTTCAACAGTCTTCAGATGAGGAAATTTAGGATTAACAATCAATTTGTTCAAGTTTGAGGTTAAAACCTGAGGAATTAAATTGGTGGTGTGAAAGTTAGGCCCCTTTTGGGGATAAAGGCAGGCTAGAAGTAAAGCAGAGAAACAAATATTTAAAACGGAAAAGGTTCAACTTGTTACATTGGTCTTATTAATATGTTCATGAAAAGGTTAGTTTATGCACTCTCTACATGTCCCCTCCATAGAGACAAGAAGGCCTAACACAACTCGACCACCGGCGCTAGAGACGAAGCTGGCCTAAAATGCTCAGAAACATTGGTTGAAAGGGAGACACAGATTAAAACCGAATGCTAAAGACGAAAATCCAGAATGTAGTGCTGCTGTCAAGTCAGTTCTTGACTCAGGGCAACCCTTTTCAGAGTTTTTCCAGGTAGAGAATATTCAAACATACGGTGCTATTAGTACAGTACATGTAGTTCTGTAGAATTTTAATACACTGGTACCTCAGCTTACGAATTTAATCCGTTCCAAATGCATGCTCTTAAGTCGAACTGCTCTTAAGTCGGGGTACCTATCTAAAATGTTTTTAAAAATTTAAAAATGCCAAAAATATTTAAGTTGAGCAGATCATATCTAAAATTTGTAAGGCGGCAGTTAAAATGCCAACAGTTTTCCGCTCTTAAGTCGAATTGCTCTTAAATCGGGTTACCACTGTATTTTGATTTATGTGTCAGTTCTAATACGTATTATTTTAATATGACATGTATTGGTCTGCTTTTTTTCTACTAACTGTTTCATCAGGAAGATGTTACCGGCCTAATGGCATGTGGTGGTAGAACAATCCCCCCTACATGATTTATTAGAGCATTATTTTCTTTTAAAAAGGAGCAAAAGGAGCTCATTTCATTTCATGGAGAGAAATGAGGTGTTCTTAAGGTGACAAAACCTTACATTTTTAAGTACATGCTATTTGTGCTTTGTCTTATTTCTTTTTAATTTGCTTCTGCTGATATTGAAACAGAAATGGAAACAATTGTTCCCAGAACTGTATGATAAGATAACATGTTTTCTTTATTCTGCCAGAGCAGACGTACCCTTCACAGTTCCCCCCTGTGCTGCGAAGGTCTTCATGATTTAGAGACGCCGCCCAGCAACTGGCAAACATGAGAATCAACCCTGTCATCCAGGCTGCAATTGACCTCACAGCAGGGGCTGTAGGTAAGGCAAGGGGTAATCCTCTTTTCCCAGAAAACGATAACAGTTTGTTTCTTGGCACTTGAAGGAGCCCTTCCTCCAAATCACAAGGCCACATCGGTGGATGGCGGAGTTGGGGAAAACCATGATACATGCTGGTCTAGCCAAGCAATTTTGGTAATCCAAATTTTTTTAAAAAAGGAAGTACAATGGTACCTTGTATAAAGGAATTAATTTGTTCCAAATGAAATTATGTTAAGCAAATTTTCCTTTATACATTTTCCCATAGGAATGCATTGAAAACGGAGTAATCCCATTTTTATGTTGTACGGATTCGCCCCATAGGCGATTATGTTAAGCAAATTTCCCCTATCTCCGGAATTTTTTATGTTGTACAGATTTTATGTTGTACAAACTGTTTGTTATACAAGGGTCCACTGTAAAAGAAATTTTCAGCTCGGTGCGACAGCTGGTATGAAAAGAACTTTGTATCTAGTTGTTGTGACACTATGGCAAGAAAGCTGGTTGACTTCTCGAGTTCACATGCTTCCCACATCTTAACTTTCCTTGTCTCACTCTTCCCTTCGGCGGAAGCCTGCTGTTGCCACGTGGTAAACGTGCAAATATTCCTATCTAATCATTTCCTCAGCATTGCTTTCAGGTGTTTAGCCTTCATGCTCACATGAGCTTTTCAAAATATGTCGCAAGTGAAAGTTGAGCAACCGAACAAAAAAGAGATTTGTATTTGTTTTTAATGGTTTTATTTCTTGTCTTCAGCCAATGCCAAGTTCACTGGTCAGTCAACTGCCCATCTGCTTGTCTGTAGTGAAATGTATCAAGTCTGTGGATGGCAGTTTATCTTCTTCCCCGCCCCTTTTACACCACTGTGGTGTCACTGGTTAGGCAAGGCAGAGGGCATCCTGTACTCCAGCCTTACAGTGTGTGTGTGTGTTGTGTCGTTACAGTCGTGACCGACTCTTCATGACTCCACATCCATGGAGTTTTCTTGGCAGGGATACTGGAGTGGCTTGCCAGTTCCTACTCCAGGCGCCTTACAGCACCTGGTATTCCCTGGTGGTCTCCCATCCAAGTATTAACCAGGCCTGACCCTGCTTAGCTTCCGAAATCAGGCAAGATCAGATGTGCTTAAGGCATCTAGGCAGCTGTAGCCTTGCAGTAAAAAATGTAAAGGTTCCCCCTGCCCATGCGTGCTAATCATGTTCGACTCTAGGGGCGGTGCTCATCTCCGTATTCAAGCTGAAGAGCCAGTGTTGTGCAAGTCCATGGCCATGTGGCTGGCATGGCTGCAAGAAAACACTGTTTTGCCTTCCCGCTTTTAACAGCAGTACCTAGTACAGTACTGTATAGGAAAACATATCCCGCACTTCCTGCCTTGTCCAATAGGTGACATCTCTGGGCTGGAGCTGAAGTGGTCTTGCTTCCATTTGCCCAAAGAGGGGTCCAGGACTTTACTTAACCAGGGCGCTCCTGAGGAGAGACTGGGACCCTTTAGCCTGACCTAGTTGTAGGGGCACCTTGAGGGTTACATTACATATATACTCACCTAAAGAAGACTGAAGTTTCTTGGGAGAAATTAGAGGTGGGCACGAAACAGAAAACCCATGGTTTGGTTTGGTTCGGTTCGGGTTGGTAAGAAATTTAAAAAAAATCATCCGAACCCAAACCGAGCTGAACCAGTTCGGGTCAACTTACCGGCGGTGGTGGTGGTGGTGGCGGCAGCGGCGGCAGGCTATCCTGGCCCCGGCGGCAGGGGCTTTTTGAGGTGCTGGCTTGGCATCAGCGCCTCTACTGGAGTTCCAGCCATGGACGAGGTAGGAGTGGGACTGGGGGTGTTAATGAAAAAAACGAAGTGAACGAAACGGAAATTTCCGTTTCATTTCCTTTTGTTTTTCTTTGATGGGAACAAATTAGAAGTTTGTTTCATGCCCATCTCTGATTGAAATATTTCTACAGGTTTTGAAAAAAATAGTACCTTTCCCCCACAATAACTTGGATGTGATTGGCTGTCTCACTGGGGAGGAGTGGTCTAGTAATCGTCACAAATATCAAGCATGTTTCTTTTGTTATGACAATTAATTCTTCAAAAATGCTTGATTTTTAAAATAGTATTTGACAGACCAAACGGTCACTTTTAATACAATGCCATTAGGCAAGGGTAGGATATACGCACACATCTCTCCAGTTTTCTGTGGACAGCAGCTTCCAGCATAGCCAGTGGTGAGACATGGTGGGACTTGTAGTCGGATGGCATCCAGCACAAGTAACATTGCCCCCCTTCCATTTATGTCATAAAGAGTTCTGAACTCCTTTGCAGTCATGGCCACATTGTCTTGTGGAAATTTGTTTTTTTTTAAATATTCCTATCCTGCCTTTCTTCTTAAGAGGTAACTTGCTGTGTTAAAAACAGATAATATATACATACTGGAAGGGAAAGGGAAAAACAAACAAACAAAAACAATATAAATCCAAATCATAGGCAGCCAGTCACTGGGGGGGAAAAGTCTGCTTGAAAAGAAATGTCTTTGCCTGCCTGCTGAAGAATGACAAAACGCCTAGCTTCCCATTTGGGGGTGGTTCCATAGCTTCGCTGCCCTTGCCTGGTGGCTCGGCTATTTTGAGCTTCTAGCCTTTTATGCTTTTTACGTTGTTAGCCGCCCAGAGTTCCCGTTGGGGAAGATGGAGTGGGATATAAGTACTTAATAAATAAATAAATAAATAAATAAATTGGGAGCAGCAACAGAGAAGGCCCTGTCTTGTGTCTCCACCAAATGTGCCTGTGAGGGTGTTGTGACTGAGAGAAAGGCCTTCCCCTGATTATTTTAAGATCCAAGGAAGCTTCTCTGTGCAAATGCAGGTAGCTTGGGCCCAAGCCATTTAGGGATTTGTAAGTCACAACTGGGATACCCATTGTGGTGTCGCAGACAGAGTGATGCTCTAGCACTCTGGAGACCTGGATTCAATTCCCCTCTCATTCCAGAAAACTCATTGGAGTGTGTGGAACTGGTAAAACCACTAAATATCTCACTTACCTTGAAAGTCCTATTAGGGTTGCCATAAGTTGATTCTGACTTAGTACGTTACAATAAGAAGTCGAAACCAGCAATTTGAATTGTGCCTAGAAGTGAACTGGCAGCCCATGGACTGTTGCAACAGGGGGGTTACGTGATCCCTGTAAACCGCTCCGATTAACCGTCTGGGTTGGATCTGCTGAAGTTTCCAAAGCCCCCCCCCCCATGGAGTCTGTTGCAGTAATCCAAGTAGGTTGCAACTAAGGCATGTATCACTGCAGCCATTGCCACATTGACAATGTTGAATCCATTGTCTTGTTAGTAGTTTATGTAGAAGAGGTTGGGGGTATCTGGAGGCATTCCGGAACCCAGCAGTGCCTGCTGAATGTAGCTGGGATATGCTAGGGAAAGGCCATCATCCCCCAATGCCACTTAGCAAGAAGGTGGTGTGTGGAAAGCCGCTGACAGTGGTTAGGGATAACCTGCAAAAACAGATTTTCCCATGGTAGGGATGAGCTGGCCATTGGATCTGAATGAAGACGGCACACTCACAGGCACATGCCCAGCCTAAAACTGTTTGCTCTGCCAGCTGCAATTAATAATCCTTTGCTGGCACAATTAATAATCCCTTCCATTTGAATTGGAATGTAGGATGGCATCAGGCGATCCTATTCTTCTCCCAGCCCCCTTTGTTAAGGACTTTGATTTACTCCAGTGCAATCCCTGCAAGTCTTTTTGGCAGAGGGTAGGTAGCCTTGCTTGGCAAAGATTTGTCTCCCCAAGGGGACTGGCATGGTCAGGAGAGTCCAGATCCAGGAGGCCACCAGCCATGGAATGCAGCAGGTCAAGAGGTCCGCGGCTGTGCGACACTTGTGTGTACAGTTCAAATGGATACAAGATAAGGACAACCATCTCACACTGTTCTTCCTGAGGGGGATTTCCTTGCTTCGCTGCACTAGGGCAGCCAGTTTTCAGGAAGATTTCTGATCCTTTTGAGAAGGGTGAATCCCCCGGGCCGGGGATCTGATGGTCCTCCGTGATTTTCCCAAGAAAGAAATGCATATATTTTATGTCCCCCGTGGTCTGTTTTGGGATCCCGTAGTGGACTCTGCAACAGGGATGGGCAACGTGCGATTCTCCAGATGTTGGGGAACTCCCAGCATAGCTCACCACTAAAGGTCTGTGCTGGTAGGATCGCCAGAACCCAGCTTTGGCGCTGAGACTCCGGATGGAGGGTTTGTGCTTTGAGTTTCAGGCTTCAACCTTTGTATCTCAAAGCATGGGATGCTCTTGGAGTGGCAACCCTGATTTTGATCAGGAAGTTCCTCCTGACATCCTACAGATCTCCCAAAGATCTCTTAGGAAAGCCAGATTTATTCTAGTCTCGCTGTTGGCCTTGGAAAGAACCCTGCCCTCTTCCCACTGTGTATGGTGACCTTCATTTGGCCAATCTCTCTCAGGGGGTCTCTGGGAAACAAGCCTTTGGTAGTACTGCTCGCCCAGGCCTTTAAATCATGTCTTCCACCCCCGCTGGCTGTCACAAACACAGCCTTTTTGCCATGGCGGCAGACAGCCCAGCTGCGTGAAATGACAAGGGCATCTCCCTGGCCATTCAAGGAATAGGATGCTGCTGAGCTTGGCAACCTTGCCAGTTAGGCCTCTTGGGAGTTCTAGTCCAGGAAATGCAAGTTGCCTCTCTGTTGCACCATATAAGAAACCAGAGCCTGTGCCACACTCACACCAGATCTGTCCCCCTTTCAGGCCGCTCTGTTGTGCTGGACCAGTGAGCCCGTCCTTCATCTGGGAGCGGCTGCTCCAGGGGCGGAGAACGTTGGCCCTCCAGATCTTGCTAGAGTGCAAATCCCATGATCTCTCATCTGCTTGGCTTCAGGGGTGCCTGGTGTTGCCATCCAACAACCTCTGGAAGACAAATTTTGCCCATTTCTAGAGCAGCTGTTTCCACTCTTTACACAGGGTAGGGAGGGAGGTTTTCCACAGTCACTAGCTTCAAGCATCCCAATGATGATGATGATGATGATGTGATGATGATGATTTAGGATGGCTGCCGGAGGTGATGGCAGTTCCAGCTGTTCCTTTTGGGAAGCTGTCTTCAGAACAAGCATCCATGATGTAAATTGTTCCACCCAGGAAGGCAAATGCCAAAATACTAAATTGTTTAGTGAGGGGCAGCGGTGTGGAATGAAGCTGCCTAGATGCCCTAAGCACATCCGGTCTCGCCTGATTTCAGAAGCTAAGCAGGGTTGGGCCTGGTTAATACTTGGATGGGAGACCACCAGGGAATACCAGGTGCTGTAGGCGCCTGGAATATGAACTGGCAAGCCATTCCCATATTCCTGCCAAGAAAACCCCATGGACATGGGGTCATGAAGAGTCGGTCATAACTGACACAATACACACACACACACATGCACACACACACACACACACACACACACACACACACACACACACACACACACACACACACACACACACACACACACACACACACACACACACACACACACAGGGTTGTGGAATGGGCTGCAGAGGACCCTTTTGTCTGAAGGTTTCTGGCCTATCAGGTGGTTCCCATCCAGAACAAAGCCAGCACTTTCCCCTGTAAATTAAAGTATGCCTTGCTACTTCCTCTTTTTTTTTTAAGTTCCCCATACTGTGAAGCCTGCATACTGTAATTAAAACTGTAAACCTCCCAGAGACTACATGAAGTGGTATGGGGCGGCATATAAGCAGGACACTTTTGCTTTTTTGCTTCTTATTGTTTGGTCTTAGGGATACTATGGTACCGTATCCCTCTGGGCAAAACTTTTAAAGTTACAATTTTCTGGATTATGGCCTGACTTTATGGCTGACTGACAATGTGAGCTCTGATTTCCCCGACCCATGTCCAATATTAACTAATGCCGTCAAGAGGAAGAATTTTTTTTGTCCTCAGATGTTTTGGACTTTGTCTCCCCAAAGCCCCTGCTAGTAGTAACTCAACTCTGCACTACGTCTCACTGACATGGAGGAGAACTGTTTTCTGATGACAGTGGTTCCCAGCCTTGGCTTCCCTCCATGTTCTTAGACTACAACTCCCAGAAATCCTGGCCACCACAGCTAGTGGCGAAGGCTTGCTTGTGGGAGTTGTAGTCTTAAGAACATCTGGAGACCCAAGGCTGGGAACCACTGTTAAGCGAGTAGGAATCCACTGAAGTAGAACAAAACCTTCTTGTTCTAATGCAGGCACGTCCAAACTTCGGCCCTCCAGATGTTTTGGAACTACAATTCCCACAGTCATTTGGTATTGGAAATACAGGCTTGGAATTCTGGGAGATGTAGTCCAAAACATCAGGAGGGCCGAAGTTTGGACATGCCTGCTCTAGTGGTCATAGATTTTCATTCCACATGCTTTTCTCTCAGTTATAATTCCAGTTCTCCAAAAGCTTGGTCTGTACTGCTTTTATTATTTCTGTCATGAGACCACCACGGTGAGGCTTCTCATATTCACCTTGTCCTTTTTTTTTTCTTTTCCCCACCCAGGGGGAACAGCCTGTGTCATGACGGGCCAGCCGTTTGACACTGCCAAGGTGAAAATGCAGACCTTCCCCACCATGTACCGAGGGCTTGTGGACTGTTTTGTGAAGACTTACCAGCAAGTGGGCTTTCGGGGCTTCTACAAGGGGACCAGCCCGGCGCTCGTCGCCAACATCGCTGAGAACGCGGTGCTGTTCATGTGTTACGGCTTCTGCCAAAATATTGTGAGGAGGATTTTGGGATTAGATAAGAAAGCCAAGCTGAGGTGAGTGAGAGACCCTTGTTTTCCCGCTAAACTGCTCGTAGATGCCTCACAAAGCTGGAATCTTGAGGTCCCCACTCATGGGACAGTGTGTGTTCTTCTGAAGAAATTTTGCTCTCCGAGACTACACTATTATTTCTGAATAATATTTATAACCTTCCCTCTCCATTTCCAGTGGCGCTCAGGGAAGCTTATGGTGGCCAAAACAAACCAGGCATTTAGTACTCAGGTTTCTGCCCCTTAAGACCAAACGTTGATCCAAATGGTCTGCTTAATTAGGTAACAGATCACTTCAGGTTGTCAAAAAACATTAATCTATTGTTACACATTCTCAGTAGGAATTTTTAGGTCAAGGGCATTTGAAAGAAGAATCTAGAAGAATGACTTGCTTATACAGGTGATGGAGTGCCCTTCCCGGGGAGAGTAGGCCCTTCCCATTCTTCTGCCTGTAGCCAAAGACCTTTTGATTCAGCTGGATTTTGAGTGACCACCTGTTAAGGAGTAGACGTTGAACGGCTGGATTCTGGGCAGGAAGATTAGGAAGCAATTCTTAAATTCTTACAAGCCCCTGTGGTGCAGTGGTTAAATGCCTGTACTGCAGGCAAAACTGTGCTCACCACCTGGGGTTCAATCCCAGGTAGCAGGCTCAAGGTTCACTCAGCCTTCCATCCTTCCGAGGTTGGTAAAATGAGTACACAGCTTGCTGGGGGAGGGAGGGTATAGCCTGCATACTGTAATTAAACTGTAAACTGCCCAGAGACTACTTGACGTGGTATGGGGCGGTATATAAGCAGAACACTTCGCAGAACACTTTAAAATATTCAATTGCTTAAAAGGCAATTGTTGTGCTTTTAAGCAGTCCTCAAATTGTTTTCATTTGGGGTTTTGTTAATACGGCCACCTGTTTACTTGTGTTTTGCTATGGTGTGGTTTTTAATTCTGTCTTTTGCTTCAGTATTGTTGTGGGCTAGCGTGGCTCCCAGAACTGGGAGAGGAAGGATATAAATAAAATAAATTCACAGGAAGGGAAAGGAGTTCTCAAAAGCTCCTTTCCCTGCCTTCTCATTTTGAAGCGAAAGGAAGTCCTGGAGCGTTTTGCCTTTTGTTACTCAAAGCACATCCTGCATTTGCTTTGAAGCCTGTCCTGGCGATGACGTGGCCAGCGTTTCGCTTTCCTTCCCAGATGAATGTGTCTCACAAAGCAGCACCCGACAGAAGCCCAAGTCACGCAGCCTTGTTACCTTCCTCTGGGCCTGGAACTTAAACTTAGCTGTAGCCAAGGTGAGCAAGCAAGCATCTGTAGCTGCCTTTTTTTTTTTTTTTTTTTTTTTTGCATCCCATATCCATCCTTGCCACCTGCCCGTTTGTGGCCTCTGCAGGTCAGGTCAACTGCCGTGCATCACGTGTGAGGCTCCTGGAGTCAACTCGCCATCTTGTGACTTGACTCGTGGCCCTGGCAAATCCATTACTTCCAAGCGGAGAGCTACTTGCTGGCAACTGTGCAGCGTTATGATATCACCTTTTTTAAAAAAAAAAATTATTTTTTTAACTATTTTCAGAGAGTTGCCATTTTAAGCTCCTTGCAGGGGAAATGGCATCGAAATCTGAGAACCCTAAGAGAACAAACACCACCTAATCTGTGGAAGGAAAGCTTAGGTACCCTTCAAACCAGATAGACCACAGAGCTGTCACATGATGTGTGTGACCAGTCCCCACATGGGAAATATGATTTTTGCCTCCTCCCCTACAAGTCAGTTGAGTGAGTTGGGACCCACAAGGCTGTCCTGAGACATCCCTCCAACGTGGAAGGAGACCCAACTCAGAAAGGCTCACTTCAGACCCCTTCATTTGACCTGACGATCCCAATGAAATAAGGGGTTGTCTGAGCAAAGACAGTCCTGAATGTTGCCTAGACTGAGAGCCTGTGCTTGCTTCAGAGAGCAACGATGCTGTGTGTCTTTTCAGTATGAATTTGCATCGGATTTTGCAACTGCCTGAACCGTCCAAGAATGATTTGAGTGTAAGCCTTGAGTGGAGGGTGGCCCAAAGGCCCACAAAGGTAGAGTACTACGCATTCATGTTGACAGAAATGATGCCTCAACTGCTGTCCAGGGAAGCAGTGCCTTATAGAGAAATTGCTTTAAAAGGTGGATATTATATTCTTGAAAAATCTCCATTTATTTATTGGAAATGGCTGAGGGTTACATTTCTAATCTGCATCTTGCAGAAATGCACTTGAATACATGGGCCATAAAAGATTCAGTGGTGCCCTTCCAGCCATCTAATATCCCATTTCACAACTTTTGAGTTTATGTGATTTCAGGATTATTCAATCCTTATTTGTAGTGTCACTTCTCAGATGCCATGGGAACACCAGCCGAAAGGTGCACCCAGTTTACTTGGGAGGTCCTGCTCTCTGGCTAGTAAGTTTTCCACATGGCTTACTGTGCGGAAAGAGGATGAAGGTTCAAGAATGAAGCCATTTTGGTTTCCTTTGTTTTGTGTGAGCAGAGCAAGGACAGTTTAGGAGATTTGGGGTGATGGTGGCTGTGGTATATCAGTAGCTTTCAAATGTTTTTAAATGGAGGGCAAGAAGTAGGGGAACAGCTTCAATGTCTCCACTGAAGACCACAGATGCAACAGCAGTCTTTCGGTTTTACAACCAGTGTAGTTACAAGGGAATTTTACCTCAGATGCCCGTCGCTTAAGGCCATTGCTCAGCAGTCTGCTGGATGGGGTTGAACTGGGCAGATATCTGTGATATTTTGATGGCACAGCTTCTCGCTTTACAGCAGAAAGTCAGCCTGCTTGATTGCTTTGTTCTCTTTTCATTCTGATTCTTTGCTGGCCAATAAAGGGCCTGATTCTCCATACCTTCAGTCTCCCCGTGTGGTTTCCCCTCCCCCTCATTGCTCTAAGCCACTCTTCTGTGGCCACCATGCAGAGTTGCCTTTAGGGAAAACCGGAAGCCTGCATGGCCATTGTCGGGATACAGATGGGGGCCTCCAGCTCTCATGTCCCAGACCCCTTGTTCCCTCTCTTGCAGTGACCTTCAAAATGCAGCCGCGGGTTCCTTTGCGTCCGCCTTTGCCGCTTTAGTCCTCTGCCCCACGGAGCTGGTGAAATGTCGTCTGCAGACCATGCACGAAATGCAGTTATCTGGGAAGATTCTGCAAGGACACAAGTAAGGAGGGCAGGAGTCTCCAGGGGCTGTTTTAGGACTCACTCTCCCCACAACGTAGCCCAGCTTGCTTTGTGCTGGGCTTGGTGAAAAGAAGAGTGTGCAGTGCACACCTACAACGGATATAAGTTTACACAGCCCTGTTAAAATGTCAAGTGTCTGCAATGTAAATAAATGAGACAAAGATCCATCATTTCAGAACTTTTCCCACCTTTAATGAGGCCTATGAACTGTACAAATCAGTTGAACCACAAACTGAAATCTTTTAGATGGAGGAAGGAAAAATAATTTAAAAACCCTGAAATAATAAAGCAAAGCAAAGTGTTTTGCTTATATACCGCCCCAAACCACTTAAAGTAGTCTCTGGGCAGTTTACAATTTAATTATGCAGGCTACACATTCCCCCAGCCCCCAGCAAGCTGGGTACTCAATTTACTGACCTCGGAAGGATGGAAGGCTGAGTCAACCATGAGCCGGCTACCTGGGATAAAACCCCAGGTCATGAGCACAGTTTTACCTGCAGTACAGGCATTTAACCACTGTGCCATGGGGCACACATAGGTATGGCGGCACACCTTCTTATAACCGGGGATGTAGCTGCGCTCAGTAGTAAAATATCACATTCAGACTCATGTTAAGTCGGAGTCAGTACAGACCTGCCATCATTTAAAGTGCCTGTGAGGAAATCCCAGATAAAGATCAGTCGTGCTAGTAGATCTTTCCTGACATTGTCTTAGTCACCTCCTACAGCAGAAGCCATGGTCCGCAGAGAGCTTCCATCAGAGGAAACTCCTTGTTAAAAAGCAGTCAGGAGAAGGGTGAAGAGGAATTTCCAAGGCATTAGATATACCATGGAACACAATGAAGACAGTCATCAACAGTGACATTACCAAGAACTGGGCGTTTCTACAAAATTGATGAAAAGTCTAGAAGAAAATTGGTCAGGGAAGCTGCCGAGAGGCCTACAGCAACATTAAAGGAGCTGCAGGAATATCTGACAAGTACTGGCTGTGTGGTACATGTGACAACAATCTCCCATATTCTACATACGTCTGGTCTGTGGGGTAGAGTGGCAAGATGGAAGCCTTTTCTTGCAGAGAAACATCCAAGCCCGGCTAAAATTTGCAAAAACACGTCTGAAGTCTCCCAAAAGTGTGTGGGGAAAAGTGTTACGGTCTGACGAAACCATGGTTGAACTTTTCGACCATAATTCCAAAAGATATGTTTGGTGCAAAAACCACACTGCACCTTGCCAAAAGAACACCATACCCACCGTGAAACATGGTGGTGGCAGCATCAGGCTTTGGGGCTGTTTTTCTTTAGCTGGGACATTGGCTTTAGTCAAGGTAGATGGAATTATGAACACTTCAGTTATGTCAGTAGTGGCACAAAACCTTCAGGCTTCTGCTAGGAAGCTGAACATGAGGAGGAACTTCATCTTTCAGCATGACAGTGACCTAAAAGCATACATCCAAATCAACAAAGGAATGGCTTCACCAGAAGAAGGTGAACAATTTGGAATGGCCCAGCCAGAGCCCAGACCTGAGTCCGATTGAATATCTGTACGGTGATCTGAAGAGTGCTGTGCACAGGAGATGCCCTTCCAATCTGACAGATTTGGAGTGTTATTGCAAAGAAGAGGGAACAAATATTGCCAAGTCAAAATGTGCCATACTGATAAACTCATGCCGAAAAAGGCTGAGTGTTGTAATAAAATCAAAAGGTACTTCAACAAAGTATTAGTTTAAGGGTGTGCACACATATGCCACCGTATTCAGTTTTTTCTCTTTCCTTACTCCACATAAAATATTTCACTTGGTTCAACTGAGTTGTACAGTTTATAATAATAATAATAATAATAATAATAATAATAATAATAATAATAATAATAATAATAATAATAATAATAATAATAATATACACATTGTCATTGTGTGTGTATACACAGTACCCAGAGACCAGATTCAACACAGACACCCAGAGACCAGATTCAACACACACACACACACACACACACACACACACACACACACACACACACACACACAAATCTCCAAACACTTTCACACACATTAAAAAAACCCTTCAACACACACACATAAAAAAATCCCCGAACACTCCCCCCCCACCCCAAAAAACACAAGCATTTACACAACAGGCTAGGTAATCCTGTCCAAGTGCTCACTGCTGGTGGTCCTTGAGTTCATTATTAAGTGCAATTATAGGTCTGGGATAAAAACTGTTCAGAAGACGTGTGGTCCGAGTTTTAATTGTTCTGTATCTTCTGCCAGAAGGCAACAGTTCGAAGAAATTGTGAGCAGGATGAGTCGAGTCCCTCAGAATGTTGTGTGACTTCCTCAAACAGCGAGATGTGAAGATGTCATCCAGGGTTGACATTATAGGTCTCAATAAAGGTGGAAAAAGTTCTGAAATGATTTATCTTTGTCTCATTTGTTTACATCATCGACACTTGACATTTTAACAGGGGTGTGTAAACTTTTTATATCCGCTGTACATACCTAGCGATTGGTATACTATATTGTTCAAAATCTTTGCACCCATTATGCGTACAACAACCCTGTCATAAAGTAGGGCATTGCTACAAGGCAGTGACACTGGGCCACTAGAAGGCAGGTTGGGTGAGAAATAAAATGTAATGGAGGAGAGAGATCCCTGTTTTAAATGTGCAATGTGTTTGCTTATGGAATCTGTTCTGAGCCGTGTTTGTGCCTCTCTCAGTACAGTTTGGTCTGTCGTCAAAGATGTCGTGCAGAAGGACGGGCCCCTTGGCTTCTACCGTGGCCTGTCCAGCACTTGGTTACGGGAGATTCCAGGCTACTTTTTGTTCTTTGGGGGCTATGAGCTGAGTCGGACATTTTTTGCATTTGGAAGACCAAAAGAGGAAATAGGTACGTTTTGGCTGGAGAGCAATGTGTGAATGCCCTTCTTTTCTGTGAGTGTGCCCGGTCCAAAGTCACGCGGACTGTCCCAGAGGACCTGTGAGGGTGGCAGGGAGGCCCTCTTTGCCCAGGGCTTCAGTGAAGTCAAAACTCTTGTTACTGTTCAAACATTTTTATAAGGCATGGGAGTGGAGTGCAAGGACTGGTTAGGCACCTGCTTGCACTCTAACCCTAACTCTAACCCTAACCCTGTTGTGACAGTATATTGGGGACCCGACTCCACTATCCCTATCACCACCTTATGTCCAATTCCCGTCCAAGCCAGACTTCTTCTGGTCCTTGGTCCAGTGGCTTTTGATGTTCTTAGCTGGAATCTTAAGTCTTCCACGCTGACGCCAGCCAACCGACACCCTTTAAGGAGGGCTGGTAGCACTAGGCTGTTGCAGGCTCCTGCATCCTGCAAAAAGAAACATTTGTTTTTGTCCCCAGCTGCTCTGTCAGCCCCTTCTCCGGGTTGGAAGGGGTTCCTGAGTGCCCATTGGGTTTCTTTGGTCTCCAGGGGACCAGCTTTGGTGGCAGGATGAAGAGGGGAGCTTCTCTCCAGGATCCTGTTCTCTTATCCCAGGGGTGGGGAACCTTCAGCCCTCCAGATGTGTTGGACCGCAACTCCCACGGTCCTTTATCGTTGACAGTATAGTCTTGCAATTCTGGGAGTCATCATCCAAAACATCTGGAGGGCCGAAGGTTCCCCACCCTCTGTCTTAGCAGGAAGAACCTGTATCCGTTCCCTGGTATAAGGGATTTCAAATGTCCCTGGGCAGTCCTCCCCCAGAACACAGAATACGGGGTGTGCTGCTGCTGCCGCCGCCTCCACTCACTCCTCTATACCTACCTCTGTTAAGTGGGATGAGTCCTCCCCCTCCTCTTTTAAGCGGGGGTCCCACCACCTCAGCCTGGCTTCTGCCACCTCGCTCAGGTGGACCTCACCTGCCTCCTTCCCCCTGCTTGGGATCTCACTGGTACGGGGGGACAGTGCACCGGGCATGGCCAGAGCATCCCCCTCACAGAGGTGCTTTCTGACAATTAGAACTAAATACTGGGCTTTGCTTCCCTTAATCATGGTGCAGCCTGTTCGTTTTACAGGTCAAGCCACATGCTAGGAAACCGAAACAGCTTAAGCAAATTGAAGGGAGAGCTACGAATGATGTGAGAAAGAGAACACAACCCGCACTTACACATCTGTGGGAAGTGACTTGCGCAGTTGCTTTTTTGCTCACACTCCTTGACTGAAGTTTCAGCAGGCCTGAGCCCAGTCTTGGAGAAACTGCCTGCATTATGTTTACCCTCAGGGTGGAGAAATCTTGGGTCTTCTGCATCCTTGGGGTTCCAGCTCCCATGATCCCTTACCATTGGCTTTCCTTATGCAGCTTGGGTCCAGGATCCCTAAAGACCATCTCTCCCCATATGAGCCGTCTTGGCTTTTAAGATCCTCAGAGGAGGCCCTCCTCTCACACAGTTGTTGGGGATACGAGGAAGGGCCTTCTCTGTGGCTGCCCCTAAGTTATGGAATACACAAAATACCAAAACTAGGGGACATTCACTCAAATTGAGGGCTGGGAGAGTAAGAACAGACAAAAGAAAATATTTTCTCACCTAGTGCGTTGTTAGTCTGTGGAACTCCCTGCCACAGGAGGTGGTGGTGGCATTTTGCCTGGGTGCCTCCAAAAGGGGATTTTGGACAGATTCCTGGAAGAAAAGTCCATCACAGGTTACAAACCATGATGGAGATGTGTAATCTCCAGGCTTAAAACCGGGGTACTTCAAGGGCCAGATGCAAGGGAGTGGTCTCAGGAGACAGAGATCTAGTCTCGTGCGCTCCCAAATGCATCTGATGGGGCCACTGTGAGATACAGGAAGCTGGACTAGATGGGCCTTTGGCCTGATCCTGCCATGGCTCTTCTTATGTTCTTACTCTTCCTTGGGCGATCCGGCTTCTCCCTTTTCTCCTTCCCTTGACAGTGAAAGAGCCATCTTTTCTATCAGGCTTTCAACAATCACAGTTTGAGTCCCTGAATGTCTTTTTAAAATGATGATAGTTGTTAATGTTTGCTTATTTTTAAATCAGTTGCATTTCCATTTGTGTATACCATATGTACTTGTGTATAAACCGAGTTTTTTAGACCTAATTTTAGGGTAAAAAAAGGGTCCTCGGCATATACACGGGTCAACAAAAAATTGGGGGGTGGAAGAGGCAGTAGAGATGGGCACGACCAGGAAAAAATTTTTTTTCGAGTTATCGTTTTTTGGGACGGGTCCGTTTCGGCTCGTTTCCGTTTTTCGCGAAATTTTTCAAAAAATTTTTGTTTCGTCGTGTCGTTTTTTCATTTGTCATTTCTACTGCGATTTCACGCGATTTGACGTCCGGCGTGACTGGCGCTATTTTTGCAGGGGCGGGGAGGTGCGGACGCAGGGCAGGCAGCGGGGGCGGGGGGGTCCATGTGCGGGCGGCAGCAGCGTCAGGGGGGAGGAGCGGGCGGTGGGCGCGCGGGCGGGCGGCGGGCGCGGGTCCCGCAACTGACCCAGAGCAGGCGAAAAACAGTTTGTTAAACTGGGTGATGGACTTGCTGCACAAGACTAGTGCATCCTAAGCAAACAAAGTGGGCAGAATGCAATATATTTCTTTTTTTTCTCTCTTGGTCAATCATGCTGCTGGTGCTGATGCTGAACCGGCCGGCCACCCTACTTGGTCTGGCTGCCATTCCTGTTATACTTTTTTGTTGTTTTGTTTTGATGCTTTAATCCATCCCATCTCCCTTCCACCTCTCTCAGAGGCAGCAGGAGAAACAGACATTCTGTTCCTCCCCAAATCTGGATGAGGGGTCTACTCTACTCCTCTCAAATTGGCCCCCCATCTCCAAGGTCCTTCTGGCTTCACACACTGTAAACAAAGACAAGCAAAGCAATTAAGCCAAAGCCAATGTAACCCTGCTGGTCATTTAGCGGTTATTAGAGTCAGTCTGATATTAGGGTTGGGTTAGGGTTATAGGAAGGAATAGTTTAGGTAGGGAATGGGATAGTGGGCTCTGGGTTGCTCTGACTTGCTTTTACAGCCCATAAGACTATATGGGTGTCCTAGAGCAGTGGTCCCCAACCCCCGGGCCGCGGACCGGTGCCTGTCCGTGGACCGGTTGGCACCGGGCCGCCTGGGGAGGCCGGGGAGGCTCCTCCCCTTTTCCTCCGCCGCCCTCCTCCTCCTCCTCTTTTCTCCTGCGGGCAGCTGGAGGAGGAGTCAGCAGGGGCAGAAGCCCGGGGCTCCTGGGCGGGCGGGCCCCGCCTCCTCCTCCTGGCGGCGGCCACGGCAGCCGCCCGGGTTCAGCCGCGACTCCGCGGCCGGCGGCGGGGCGCCTTGGGCCGGAGATGCCACCCCCACCGGCCTCCTCCCCTCCCCCTCCCGCTCGCCCGCCCGAGGCCGCAGCCGGAGGCAAGGGGCGCTCCCCCGAAATGGCTGGATGGCACCTCTGCGCCGCCCCTTGCCTCCGGCCGCTCTTTGAGAGCCTTGAAATCGGCCCGCCCTTCCAACCTGCGAAGCTTCTGAAGAAGCATTGCAGTTGGTGAAGGAGGGAAAGGTTCCTTGTAGGACTTTCCGGTGAGTAAAGGAGGTGCAGAATACAGAGAGAGGACTCGAGAGACCTGGGTTCGAAAGACAAGTGGTAACAACACTCCTTCAATCTCCCGCTGTCCCCGAAAGCCTTATTAGAGCCTGTAATTTCGTTCCAAACGCCCTGTGTTGTGGTTGTGGCTTTTCCCGTGTTTCAGGACGGAAATTCTGGTTGCATTTCCTAGCTAAACTGCACTGCGTCCGACAAGCTTTTCAGGTAACTGATCTGTGTCTTCCCGTGTCATCCCATCGGTTGCCAGCTTGGTGTGGTGGTTGAACTGGTGACTTAGGAGCACAAGAAGTCTGAGTCAAAAACCTAAGTGACCCTGGGCCGGTCACACAAACACTCAGCCTGAACCGCTTTGTAGGTTATTGGAGGAGAACACAGAGAGGTTTGGCCTCACTGGAGAAAGAATGGGATATAATTCATCATCATCGCGTGCAATCAAATCAGTTCTGACTTCTGGAAACTCTTTTCAGGATTTTTCCAGGTAGACTATATAATAGGACCCCTTTATCTGCGGTTTCACTTTTTGGTGTCTTGAAAATATCAAGCATGTTAAAAGGGGGCTTGCATTTTGTACCCCCAAGGTGACTCCTCCTCCCCTCCTCCCCCCCCCCATCCCCCGCCCCCTCCCCTTCTCCCCCTCCCCACCCCCACCCCGCCCAAAATAATCAAACAAATACTGGTCCGTGGAGACAAAAAGGTTGGGGAGCACTGTCCTAGAGTATATAATTATATAATATAAATCCACTGCCCTCCAAGAAACCTCCCCTGTTGAAACACTAGAGTGGAATGAGTTCTCCCTGTCTCAGAAAAAAAGGTGAGGAGAATAGAGAACTGCCAGTGATGGAGGCAGCCAGGTAAAGTAACTTCTTCTTGCCTTGCCTGCTGCTGCCAATGAACTTTTGAGTATGAATAGAAAATAAATGGGTAGAGTATATAATTATATAATATAAATCCACTGCCCTCCAAGAAACCTCCCCTGTTGAAACACTAGAGTGGAATGAGTTCTCCCTCTGTCTCAGAAAAAAAAGGTGAGAATAGAGAACTGCTATATTAGGCTGGCTTGCTTCCCAGCCTGAAAGCACTGCACTGCAGCCGCAGTGATGGAGGCAGCCAGGTAAAGTAACTTCTTCTTGCCTTGCCTGCTGCTGCCAATGAACTTTTGAGTATGAATAGAAAATAAATGGGTAGAGTATATAATTATATAATATAAATCCACTGCCCTCCAAGAAACCTCCCCTGTTGAAACACTAGAGTGGAATGAGTTCTCCCTCTGTCTCAGAAAAAAAGGTGAGAATAGAGAACTGCTATATTAGGCTGGCTTGCTTCCCAGCCTGAAAGCACTGCACTGCAGCCGCAGTGATGGAGGCAGCCAGGTAAAGTAACTTCTTCTTGCCTTGCCTGCTGCTGCAAATGAACTTTTGAGTATGAATAGAAAATAAATGGGTAGAGTATATAATTATATAATATAAATCCACTGCCCTCCAAGAAACCTCCCCTGTTGAAACACTAGAGTGGAATGAGTTCTCCCTCTGTCTCAGAAAAAAAGGTGAGAATAGAGAACTGCTATATTAGGCTGGCTTGCTTCCCAGCCTGAAAGCACTGCACTGCAGCCGCAGTGATGGAGGCAGCCAGGTAAAGTAACTTCTTCTTGCCTTTCCTGCTGCTGCCAATGAACTTTTGAATATGAATAGAAAATAAATGGGAAGAGTATATATATATAATAAATCCACTGCCCTCCAAGAAACCTCCCCTGTTGAAACACTAGAGTGGAATGAATTCTCCCTCTGTCTCACAAAAAAAGTGAGAATAGAGAACTGCTATATTAGGCTTGCTTCCCAGCCTGAAAGCACTGCAGCAGCTTTGTCTCACAAAAAGGTGAGGAGAAAATAAACAAAACTGCTAGCAATGAAATTAAAAAATGAACTTTGGAAAATAGGAAATAAATATTGAATGGTAGTATACTCAATCCACACATACACCCCAGTCAAACCTAAACCAGTATCAGAAAAAAAATCCTGACAAACTGCAGGAATGAACTGCGTTGCTTGCTATTCCCCACAGCAGACGAAATGAAATATTTCCAAATTCCTATTCCTAAAAATTCAATTGAATTCCTTCCCTCCCTGCCTAACAGAATCTAAACGCTCCGCGACCGCGACCGCGAAATCGAAACTACTAGCACAGCAGCTAGCTACACACAGCCCTCTCCCACCCACATACAAGCCCAGACTGCGCTGTTCTGGGGAGTGCCCCGCCTTTTTATACCCAATTGCACATCCAGAAGTGTCAGTCAAAACCTGGCCATGCGATTGGTGGAATGGGTCCAAAAATTTGCATGGTCCCATCCCATGGCCAGCCCATCATTGCGCACGTGTAAAAAAATAAACATAAAAATAAAATAAAATAAAATCAACGGAGACGTTTTGTTGCAAGAAAAACCCACTGCTGCCATAGAGTTGTCTACTGTAAAAATTCAAGCAGTTAAAATAGCTAATTTTCGCATGTTTCTGTGGTGCTTTGGTGGGTTTTTGGACCACAATTTTTAAAAAAATATTGCGGTCGCCATTTTGGATCCCCCCCGCACCGCATGGCAAATGGATTACGCCGAGGATGCCACCCCCCACCCTGGTACCACCAGCAGCCCAGGACAGGGGGGGAGGCTGGAGTGGGGACCCTCCCCCAGAAACCACCCCTCGGGTACATGCCCTCAGGCAGGCATATTTTCGCCTGCTTTTTTGGCCGTGAATCGGGCTTTTAAAAACTTTTTTTTCTGTGCCGCTTGGCATTGCGCAATGCCAGGAACGACAACACAACAAATCAGACCCAATTTGTCGTTTATCGGTTTGAGTTCGAGTTCTGGCAGAGTAATTGTCGTTGTTCATTTTGTTGCGTAACGGAAATGAGAATTTCGCCAAGTCGTGCCCATCTCTAAGAGGCAGTATTAGTGCCCAATAGCAAGAAAGAGACACCTCATAGGCTAAGTTGTTGAGGGACAGTGCTCATCTCCATATTCAAGCCAGAAGAGCCAATGCTGTGCAAGTCCATGGCCATATGGCCAGCATGGCAGCAAGGAAACACTGTTTTAACTTCTTGCTTTTTACAGCAGTACCTATTTATCTACTTGCATTTACATGCTTTCAAACTGGTAGGTTGGCAGGAGCTGGGATGAACAGCCAGAGCTCACTCTGCTGCATGGCACCTAGGACTCAAACCACTGACTTTGCAGTCTACAGTTTCAGTGCCTTAGTCCACTGAACCACCACACCCAATACACAGGTAAAGGCAGCTACTTCCCGATAAGGCTTCTAGACTAGTGTACATTGAGTTTAGGATGAGCAATTTTCCTCTGCCTTCCAAGCCGTTGATCCGAGTGTGTAAAAGTATTCCGGCTGATACGGGTTGATAAAATTTATCTAAATCAGCTAAAAAATTGGCATAGCACCAATATACTAGTTCTCATGGAATCATGGGAAGTCTCCCATATGCAAATTATGTAGGCAGCAGAGGTAGCTCTTGCAGGCATGGGAAGCTTTTTCACATTCAAAATAAGCTACCAGCCATCTCTATGGCAACCCAAAGAGGTCTGGTACAAGGTATGCAGTTGGAAAGGGAGTTTTAACTAGCAAAATAAAGCTAGTGTTAGCCGGCCAGTGGCTTCTGGTCTCCAAGCAGGTTAGCTAGAATTAGCTTGCTGAAAACAGCAAGCCTATTGCAGTCTATTGAACCAGCTCACAGTAAACACGTCAAGGAAGACTGATGTTTTGGACTATGACTCCCACAGTCCTTTGCCACTGGCAATACAGGCTTGGAATTCTGGGAGTTGTGGTCCAAAACATCAGGACATGCCTGAAGGAAGACTCTCTGCCCTCCTGCAGCGTCCCTCTCTTCCCGGCACAGCTAAAATCGTCGGGACTCAAGACAAGGTAGAGATTTTGTTTTGTTGAATGATATTTATTTCTCAGAGACATCTCAGAGATTCTGAGCATTTGTGGGAAGATTAAACATGGTGTGGGGATGTTGGGAGATCTATCCCCCTTTTTCTCTTCCTTTCTCAAATGCAAGTGGTTTGATCAGAGGAACTATCTATTTCAATAAAAACAAAACAAGACTTGATCTAAGACCTACTTGTTCATATTTTTGTCAGTCCATTGTACCCACAAAGCTCCCCTCCAGCAGCACATTTCAAATGAACCAATTCCACCCCCACCCTCCCCCCAAAATCAGGTTTCTTAGTGGCTCAGATTTCACTGAAAATATTCTATAATGTCCTCAGAGGACTGGCGTTTCCCCGTCTTCCCCAGTGAAGAAAGAGCATTCATCATTATTGTATATGATTGAGATGTACAAAATAATGCAGGACATGAGTAAAGTGGATAGAGGGACGCTCTTCTCCCTGTCATAAAATACCAGAACTGGGGGACATACACTCAAATTGAGGGCTGGGAGTGTAAGAACAGACAAAAGAAAATATTTTTTTCACCTAGTGCATTGTTAGTCTGTGGAACTCCCTGCCACAGATGATGAGGAATCCAGTTTTGAAGGATTTTAACTCATGTGTTTTAGCTTGTTTTTTGCACATACAGAGCTAGTTTACTGTTTTTCTTTGAAATAAATATTAAAAAATGTTTAACCTACTGATGCCTCAATTAATGTAATTTTCTTGGTATCTATTTTCATTTTTGAAATTTACCTGTAGCAGCTGCATTTCCCACCTTCGGCTTATACTTGAGTCAATACATTTTTCCAGTTTTGGGGGGTAAAATTAGGGGTCTCGGTTTATATGCAGGTCGACTTATACTCGAGTATATATGGTAATTTGTTTTTTAATGCTTATGTTTTTAAATTTGTTCTTTTTAATATTGTGAGCTGCCTTGGGTCCCCTTATCGAGAGAATGGAGGCCCAATAAATAAATGAATCTTGCTTTTCTTCTTTTTCCTAGCGATTGTCCTATTTGGCAGTGGGGTCTGCTAAATAAATGAATAAATAAATAAATTCAGTAGGTGGGCAAAGCTTCCTTAGCTTTGACATTTCCCCCAAAGCATTGAACTATTATTTATTTATTTATTTATTTATTTATATCTATAACTATGGATCCATCCTACTCTGAGCAGGGCACTCCTTCACTGTAGATGCAGCTGCTGGTCAGTATGTGGACAGAAAGAACGATTGAAATAGGAAAAAGAGAGAGAAAAATCTTCTCTCCTCTCATGATATTTCCATCTAGGTTCGAACTCTTTTGTTTATTCAGCTGTGTCTGCCTGATGAACCTAAAACTGAACCTTGCTTCCTCTTCTGCCTTCTTTCGGAAATAACAATTATTTGGAAAATGTCAGGACACATCTTGGTAGATTTTCTGTTGACCTTAACACACATGGGCCTCCATCTCCTTTTCCCTTTGCTTGTCACCCCGGCCAGTGGGTGAGCAGGGAGAGGAGATACTGTTGGAGGACTGTGTGTGTGTACGATCATTACATGATCATAGCGGTTAAAAGTCTGCACCTCAGCTAAAACTGCTCACGACCTGGGGTTCCATCCCAGGTAGCCGGCTCATGGTTGACTTAGCTTTCTATCCTTCTCTAAAGTATAAAATGAGTACCCAGCCTGCTGGGGGAGCAATGTATAACCTGCATAATTAAATTGTAAACTGCCAAGAGAGTGCTTTAAGCACAATTAAATTGTAAACTGCCCAGAACAGAGCTGCTTTCACTCTGGGCCTTTTTACACGAGATCACAATGGGGTGATATAGAAGAAGAACACTTTGCTAAAGTAACAGAAACAGCTGTGAAAGTGGGCGGGGTCACACTTAATTTCCTGTTAACTCCGGATCTGGTGGGTAAACTTTTAAGCTCCGGAGCTGCCTTTCAGGCTTCAATAAAGACACATCTTTGAAAGAATAAACTAGACTTTTATTTTGCTCTTCCATGATTAGGGAGGTCCTTTTCTTAATAACAGTTCCAACATCTTTAACATCAGCAACAAACGGATTATTCTTGGATTCATACAACGGGAGAAATCCAGCCCTCCTCCTACTCTTGGGGAGATTTGGTTCCACCACTTCTCTTCTCCTCCCTCTCAAAGATGCTCGGTTCCCCCACTTGCACCCCAATCTCTGAAGTGAGTTTGGGCCCAGGACGTCTCTGGCGGTGGGACTTGAAGGGATAGTCTTCTCTCAAGGTTAAACCCCTCCCGATGCACATTCTCCCGGTTCTTTCCTCCTCCTCCTTCAGCTTGGTCAGCCATTGTTCCCAAGCCATTTCTTTCTGGATCTCTTTTCTCTTTCGGTTATACTCACAAGCCTCCCTTCCCCACCAATACGAACAGCGTTGGCAGTGAGCACGTCTCCTGTAGCTCTCATCATCTGTTCCCAATCTCCAGTCCATGGGTTTTCCATCCAAACCCAGTCCCAATCTGGGGGCAAGACACGTGGCATTCCCTTTTTACATTGTCCGAACCCCACCTCCACCACCGCTGATTGGCTAGGTTTTCCCGCCATTTCTGGCTCCTTCTCCTCCTTAACCAGGGTCTTAATTTTACCCTCCTCTTTCTCCCTTTCCAGACTCTTCAGGGAATCCTTGAACTGTTTCCATAGCATTTCCCCGTTCTTGGGCTTCTCTGTCCTGGGCAGCTCTACGCTCCTGCCTCCTCTTCTGTTTTTCCAGCCACTCATCCCTCTCTCTCTCTCTTGTTGTGCAGGGGTCACTCTCCCACCTTCGGCCCCTTCAGGGTAGATTCCCTCACAAGAACATTCAGAAATAAACAGAGGCATTGATATTGGGGGGAGGGGGAGAGCAAGAACAGCAGAGGTTGGCCATAAGAAAGCCAGTTGTCCTTGCCAGTCACAAAATGATGGAGGCAACAATCTGCAGTGACGACTGTTTGCTTCCATATAAAAATGAGCACCTCAGTAACATTTGTAGCAGGCAGCGCGTCACCCATCCCCTTTGTAAAACACTGATGACCACGGTCAGGAGCCTGCAGTGGGTCGCGCAACTTGAGAAGGTACCACTGTGTGCATATCTTGGACCTGGTTTGGGGCCCCAATGTGCCATCAGGCAGGGAAGCAGCAGATTGGAGTGTGTCAGGAAAATCATTGAAGTATGCTTTTTCACCATCGAAGGGAGGAGGGAAGACTCAAGATGTTCTGTTCCAGCCATCAGCATGTCTTGAAAGTGGATACTGCTTGGTTTTGTAGGTCCTATTGCACTGATGGTCAGCGGCGGTGTTGGCGGCATCTGCTTATGGGTTGCTGTTTATCCGGTGGATTGCATCAAATCAAGAATCCAGGTTCTTTCCATGGCGGGAAAACAGGCTGGTTTTATGGGAACATTTGCAACTGTGTTCCAGAAGGAAGGTAAGAACATGAAAGTGGGTTACGGGAGAAGGGACTAGTTATCTTCTGGGTTTTTATACCTTTCATGCCTGCAAAGGGTGAAATGCTTTACAGGTAATTTCTTCACACAACACCAAGATCCATTCTTACTTCCTATAATAATGCTTGCCTCCCCCTGCACCAATTGATCAACAAGTTAACAGCAAAAGCTATGGCTATGGATCAAGCCGCTCCACAGTTAGGGGCACAGCTTAGGTGCTGAAAATTACCAGGCTTCCTGCATAGCCCATGGTGGCACTTAACAGAACACTTATGTGGCCGTCATGAACACAAACAGCAAAGAGATGTAAAATGTCCCATTGGCCCCGGTCTCGCTACTGTTATCTGTGCATCTTAATTTAATGCGTACTATTTTTTCGGGCGGTCACATGACATTTGATGCACAGTTAGTGCCCCGACGACAGGGGAGTATTGTACTTCTCTGCGTCCGTCCCGACTGGCTTACTGCACATCTTTTCCCTGTTTTTCGAGTTGATTTTCTCCATCACGCTTACATATATTTTTTAAAAAATTATTTGCTAGGGTACGAATCAAATTGGTGCAAATTTTCTGGGTTCACACCTCGTTTGAGGCATTAAAAAGTGTGCATCAATAACAGAAGTATTTTAACACAACCCCAAGCGGTGGTACAAAATGCTGCGGTTAAAGCGCACTTCTGGGGACGTGGTCAGCCGGGGTACCAAAATACTGCTCTTTGGAGTGAAGGCATGTTCTTTTGCTGCGCAGTCTTTCGCAGCAAAAAGAGCCGCAAAATCGTCATGAGACCGGGGCCATTCTTATTCTTACAAGAATGCCAGTGAGAAATGCCACTTTCCCTAGCTCATAGTCTAGGTTGGTCTATCTATTTCAAAACACATTTGTTCAGCTTTCTGGCCTTAGAGGCAGCATCACAACCCGTTTAGCGACCACTGGTCCTTTCATAAGAAAAAATTTATTCTTCAGCTTTCATGCGGTTTGCCTAGCAGAGGAACAGATCGGAGAAAGCAGTCTTTAAAAAAAAACAGCTTAGTTAACACTTGGTTCTTGTCCGCAGGTGTGTTTGCCTTGTACTCTGGACTGAAGCCGACCATCATTCGTGCTTTCCCGGCCAATGGCGCTTTGTTCCTTGCCTACGAATATAGCCGGAAACTGATGGTGAATCAGTTTGATACATAAGCTTTTAGAAAGGCGGAGTGAAGTTGTCAGATACATTTATAGGTCAGCGCAGACACTGCACAGGTGAAAGTGTGGCAACTGCCATCACCGTTTATAAAGCAAAATGGAAAGGATTGTGGTTTGGCTTGGGTTTTTGGATTTCAATAAACCTGCTGTGTTTTTTAAACTTGTGGTTTTCTAGAATTCTATACAGTAGTCCCCTGCCATAACATGGTTCATATATTATGGTCTAAGTATATCATGTTTTTTTTCCTTGAGAGAAGCAGGCTTCCAAAGATAGGTTTTTAACCAACCCATAACACCTCATCAAACTGACCTTTGGCTGCTCCTGCTGGCTGCTCTTTCCAAAGAGAAGCTTTTAACCCCCTCCTGACACATCAATAAACAGACCTTGAGCTCCTGGCAGCAAGGTTTGCTGAGGTGTCAGGAAGAAGTTAAAAACCTCTCTTTGCAAGCACAGATGGCAGGAGCAACCCAATGTCAGTTTGCTGAGGTGTGCATTTCATGGGGGGTGGGGGTGGATCAGGCACTTAACTCCTGCAATAAACAGGGGAGTGCTGTACTTGGAGAACTGGAGATAACAAGGTCTAGATCTCTGTAGTGTCTTCCTCTTATAGGAATCGTGCAAATGAGGAGACAGTGACATTTCAGAAAGCATATTAAAATGTTTGTTTCAGTCCAAGGTAGCATTTAGAACACCACTGCATTTGTTGGTGTTCATGTAATGGGCTCTTCCCATTTCAGTCTTTCATACTTGTTCACATACCCCTGCAGTTCTGGAAATCAGCTCCCACATGGGAAAAGGGGAGAGAAGCAGGCTTCCAAAGGAACACATTTAACCCAGAGCAACACATTTAACCCAGTTTTGCAGAGTTTTGGATCCTGTATCGAAAATTCTACTACATGCTCAACTGACAACTGAAAGCTAACCCAGATCACAATTATTATCTTTGCTGAGAGGCAGGGAAGCAGGATGTATGCTCTTAAGTGCAGGGGCCTCTTCACTTCAGTCCTTTGCTACAGAAGAGCAGAGTGGTTGTTCAAATCCCGTTTTCTTTCATGCGCCGTCTTCAGTGTTTTCTTTTAAATGCAAGTGATCTGCTCCCTGCTGTGCTATAAATAGAACCATTCTATATGTGCTCAACAAAAGCATGTGCTGAGTAGTGTTAATTAATGGATTGGCTTAAGAAGCAATTATTAACAATGGTTCCCTAACAGGGAGGTGTGGGGCGCGGTGTCTCAAACAACAGCAAACTCTCCAGAGCCATCCAGCACTGCAGGTGGCCAGCTGCACAGGAGTCCACTCCAGTTTCCCTTCATGACTTAACAGGTGAAGAGCTCATTTGGAAGGATTCGGGAACCTCTGCTACAAATTAAACATTAGATACCATTCTCTGTCGTTCACCACAGTCTTCTGCTAATTATTAATGAGATGACGTCACTAAGATTAGGCCTTAAGGCTAGGTCGTCAGGGGAACATACAGTAGATTTACATTTTAAGTTGTATTTCAGAATTTTTTTTTAAAAAAAAATGTCTTCTGTAACTTGAAGGGCCAGCAATCAATCTGGGGTGACAGAACGGCTTTTTCTTAAGAGGCAGAGATCACTTCTAAGCAGCTGTTCAGCATAAGCAAAGGGTCCATTAAAATAAATAACAGACAGACCCCCAGTGCAGCATCCTTTTGTGCTTGAATTGATTCTGCAAGGAAGTGGGAACAGCCTCATCAACCATTCCATCAAAAGCTTCAGCTAGTTATATATTTAAAGGTACTTACTGGCATTTGCATTCTTTTCCCCCATTTCTGGAGACCCAACATATCTTATATTATATGCAAAACTAGAATGCATACATTTAATTAAAATATATGCAGTCCAGTCAATTTTGACTTAAGCAACCCTTCCAGGATTTTCTAGGTATGAAGTACTGGGGAGTGGTTGTCTCGACTCTTCTTCTGGTGGCATTCGGGGTCCATCAGCCTTGTGCCAGGCCCTATAGGTGGCAAGGCACATGGCCCCACCAGCCACCTATGCTTCAGGTCATCTTGGCTGGCTCTCTTCCAGAAGGCATTCTAGAGAGAGTCAAAGTCCTAGCCCCTGGTTCTGCAGTCAGATTCACCAACCCCTTCTGGAGCCAAATTTCAGCCAACTTGGTAAAATTTGCACATGGAGACATGAGAGGTCTCCTGACTGTTACAAGGCTCCCATAGGATCAGCTCAAGTGCCTGGCTATCCACCCCGTGCTGGCATGGTTGTCCATGCTGTTCCAAAGGCTGGTTTGACATGTTACATCCAGAAAAGACCAAGATTCAGAGAAAGATGAAGTTTAAGAGCCTGCAGCCTGTGCTCTATGTGGAGTAAGTGAAAAGGACTGAGCTGCTGCCAAAGCAACCGGGGGCACCATGGTAGATGGAAGCTGCTCTTGCCCATATGTCTGAAGCTTTCGGCTTACCCACTTTCTGGGCCAGCCCCCGCCCATTCCACCCAATGGATGTAACGACATGACTTGTGAGATGTGTAAAAGTGCTTCCCTCAACCTGTAAAACAGATGCCATGGTCAGGTTGCCTCGAATGTCAACTTCCAACATCATCAAATTTATTAAGATAATCTCTTCTGCCCAGTGGAATGCTCAGTGTTCCAGCCGCATCCATGGTCGAACCTGGCCTCCCATCCATGAACTAGGAGCTGGAGAAGCGTGTTGACCAATCCTGAGTGCCTGTTCAGACCAGCCACTTGGGACTGGCAATTATGCAAATGGAAGGAGAAACGACATTGGTGACTCTCTTCTTCTCACACACAGACTAGTTGGCAAAATTAATAATTTTAATCCTCACCTAACCATGCACACAGAAGTAGGCAAACTCTCCGGTGTGGCATTCAGTTCAGAGGTGCTCTCAGCTGTGTGCATGTGGGGAGGGGGAAGATGTTCTGAAGGGCACTGCCATCTTCATGGTCAACCACATGATTCTGGGAGGAAAGGGAATCGGAAATGACTCCATTGACGAAGAGTCACGGTTCAACGAAATTCACTTCGATGGCAAACTTTTCCCTGAAAATCCTCCACGTCTTTGGTTTGTGTAGGTTATCGACTTCATTTCTGGGAATGTACAATCTAGGGGAAAAACAGGAAAACAAGTAATTTTCTTTTGCAGGAAATGGCAAAGTGTATGCCAGAAACACAGAGCTTCTGGTCCTTCCAATTTTGTTGGAAGGCGATGGCCGCCCTCCTTCAACGTTGCCTGTGCTGGCCAGGAACGACAAAAGCTACAGTCGCTCGACCTACGGAAGGGCTACACATTCACCCGGTGTATTTCTTTCACAAAACAGGTGGTTTGTGAGCGAGGTCTGCAACAAAACACCATAATGTGGAGTATTCCTGTTCAGGGTTCATACCTTTTTCTAAGATATCCTGTGTTATTCTATCCTCCCCCATTCTGTCCTCTCTGAACATATCCGATTTTCACTTGGCTGTTGGGCAAGGACTTCTTTAAGGACTTCTTTTATTTCCTGGTCAGTATTTTTTTAACTTCTGACTGCCTTGAGGTTTTGCTGAATATATACCTGCCTGTGGTCCATGGAGATGCCCTGTTGGCTATCACAAGCTCCAGTACTCACCCCAAAACATTGCTAACAGTGATATTCATAAGGCCAGGGTTAAGGATGCTGAATTTTTGGAGTGCACGGGCCTTAATTCCAGGTATTCCATACTAGAACCACTTGGTAGGTCACATTTTATGGAAATTCCACTGATGCCTGCTCTAGTTGTGACTGACCTCTGGGTTGAGGCCAAATGCTCACAAGTGAGTTTAACTAGCTTAGCACTATCATTGCTATCACACAAGACAAAGCAACGGCACAATGGAAAAGGAAACCAATGGATTGGCTTGAGTCATAAAGTGAGACATGGAGGACACTTTGGAACAGTCTGAATGTAAGGTACATTCTAGCCCAGAATGCATGCTCTATTGCCCTCTCGCCTGTTCCTTCAGCATAAACACACATCTCCTTTCTACCGCATGAAGCTGGATGCCACATGGTGAGTGGAGGGGGTGAGTCCACATGTCTTTATTGAGGCTATGGAGGAGGCATTTGTTGTTTGCCCATAAAAATGGCAATTGTCCCTTGGTAATGGAGCTTCTTCTTGGGCTAAACTGTCTTGAAGGATCAAATCTATCACACTCAAGCAACATTGCACACAGAGAGAGACACACAGAGAGAGAGCCTTGCAACGTACCTGTTGTCCTCAATGAAGGCAGTGTGGAACCAAAAAAAGAAAGGACAGTCATCATAGCCCTTTGGAATATCCTACGTTTTAAGAAGACAATTGGTTAAATATTATTAAACACTTCTACTGCATTTTCAAGTTTTCAATGTACAGTACTTCACATGTACAGTACTACTTAGGTGTAATTCTTATGAACAGCTTTAGAAGAAAAGTCAGGACTGCAGATTAATTGAATGAGGTGAAACAGAGTGGGGCTTTCCCGACACAACCTCATGTCTTTATCCCAGCAGAGGTGATACCCAAGATGGCGTCATTCCCAGCTCATTCTCTTGGCCACTGCAAATTTAGGTGGCCTTATCACATTCTCTTTCCAGAGCAGCCCTCGTAATGCAGCACAGGGTTCTTGCTGCAAAAACCAAGAACCCTGTGCCACCTTTCAAAAAGCCATTAGAACGTGTGCTTTCTGAGGTAAAGTGTGTGTGTGTGTGTGTGTGTGTGTGTGTGTGTGTGTGTGTGTGTGTGTGTGTGTGTGTGTGTGTGTGTGTGTGTGTGTGTGGTGGCGTTACAGTTGTGACCGACTCTTTGTGACCACAAATCCTTGGAGCTTTCTTGGCAGGAGTACTTGAGTGGCTTGCCAGTTCCTACTCCAGGCGCCTACAGCACCTGGTATTCCCTGGTGGTCTCCCATCCAAGTACTAACCAGGGCCGACCCTGCTTAGCTTCCGAAATCAGGTGAGATCAGATGTGCTTAGGGCATCTAGGCAGCTTCTGAGGTACAGTGCACCTCATCAAATACATGAATCGTTATCCACAATTTCAACTCACTCTGTGCCAATCTGCCTCTCTCCACATCACCCTCCATCACTCTGTGTTCCCCTTTGTCTCCGTATATCCACATGCCCATGAAATACACAACAACCTACACCCCCAACCCACATACACATTGCTCTGCATACATTGTTTGGAATGGGATTGAAATGAGTCAGAGGGAAATGGACATCCTGATAGTGTTAATAATGTAAACATATAGTGACATCATGTAATATTGTTCATGCAGCCATTCCCGTAGGCTGGAACATGACTTCAGTGTATACCTACCGTAATTTAATCTTACCCATCCATACTGCTTTTATAGGCATATTTTAATTGTATTTAATTTTTTGATGATGTTATGCCTACTAATTTATTTTTTATTATTTTGTTAATGTGTGTCCTCGCTGTCAGATGGGTGGCATATAAGCCAAATCAATCAATCAATCAATCAATCAATCAATCAATCAATCAATCAATCAATCAATCAAATTATATACCTCTCAAATTCTGGATAACTTTTCATGCACCATCTAATGGAGTATTTTTCCCTTACAATTCAAGCTGGAGTCATTTTTTTTAGTTTCAGTTAGATGTTACAGGACTTGGTTGCTTTTATCACATTTCATGACTGTAATACAGACAAGTGCCAGCTAAGCTAATTATTGGCGCTTCATTTCCCTCCCCCCATGTTAAAAGTAATGCAAAATATAATAGTCTTTAAGGTGCCACATGTTTTCGTCTTTTTTGTTTTGTTTCTTTGATTTTTGCCTGGAATTCTTGCACAGCCTAACACGGCTACCTCTTCCAAACTTCAACTATTTGGGATTGTTTCTGTGCTTCAGCACAAAGTGACACAGGAGGTGAAGAATGCAAGTGACCCACAGATCCTTTACTTACAGAAGAAGATTCAAATCTGACTTTCACGTCGTTGCAAATGATAGGACAGCTTTCCAAACCAATCGCGACCCAGTCATTTTCGCTTTCAAAGAATAGCTGGTAGGGAGAAAATGGTAATCTTATTCTTTTACTTATCAAGCATCCTCGGTGATCAACGCATGACCAAGGCATATTAGGTGAACTACAAGGACCTGCCAAGCTTCACTCCTCATTGAAATCATTGTGGTGTTAAGCAGTGTGGGGCAGGTACAGGAAGAGTCCAATTCATGGGGTCACACACACACAACTAGGAGAATGTATGACTGATGATTTCCCTTCACCACTGAATAGATCTAGTCCCATGACCTTTTGCTGGTGGATGTATCAGGAACATGACCCAGTGCTAGTTAAATAATTACACTCTGTAGTTACTTAACTAACAATGTTGTCATTACTAGAAATCAACATTATTGAAAAGAAGTCATGCCAGACCAATTTGATCTCTTTCTTTGATAGAATTACAGGCCTGGTGGATGAGGGGAACATCTGATATTGCTTATCTAGATTTCAGTAAGGCCTTCGATAAGGTTCCCCATGGTATACTTGCAAAGAAGTTAGTAGAATGTGGGATAGATAGTGCCACTGTTAGATGGATTTGTAATTGGTTGATTGATCACACCCAAAGGGTGATCATTAATGGCTTCTCTTCAGCTTGAAGAGATGTGACCATTAGGGTGCCCCAGGGTTCTGTTCTGGGTTCAGTGCTATTCAATATCTTTATTAATGACTTGGAGGAAGGAATAGAGTGTAGGCTGATCAAATCTGCAGATGATACCAAATTGGGTGGGGTTGCTAATTCCCTCAAGGATAGGATGAAAATCCAAAAGGACCTTGACAGATTAGAGTGCTGGGCCAAAACTAACGGAATGGGGTTCAACAGAGGAAAATGCAGGGTAGTGAATCTAGGTAAAAATAATGAATTGCACATATATAGGATGGGAGACACCTGGCTGGAAAATAGTACCTGTGAAAGGGATCTGGGAGTCTTGGTGGACCACAAATTGAATATGAGTCAGCAGTGTGATGCGGTAGCCAGGAAAGCCAACACGATTCTTGGTTGCATCAACAGAACCATAGTGTCTAGATCAAGGGAAGTGATAGTACAACTCTATTCTGCTTTGGTCAGACCCTGTCTGGAGTACTGTGATCAGTTCTGCATACCTCAATTTAAAAAGGATGTTGACAATCTTGAACAGGTCCAGAGGAGGGTGACCAAGATGGCTGAAGGTCTGGAAGAAATGTCTTACAAGGAGCGGCTTAGGGAGCTGGAAATGTTTAGCCTTACAAAAAGAAGGCTGAGAAGGTATATGATAACTATGTTTAAATACTTGAAAGGATGTCATATTGAAGACGGGACTGGTTTGTTTTCCATGGCTTCAGAGACTAGGACTCAGGGCAATGGTTTCAAACTACAAGAAAAGGGATTCAATTTAAACATTAGGAAGAACTTCATGACAGTTAGAGCTGTTCAGCAGTGGAATATGCTGCCACAAAGGAGAGTGGTGGAGTCTCCTCCTTTGGAGGTTTTTAAGCAGAGGCTGGATGGCCATCTGTCCAAAATACTGTGATGAGGGTTCCTGCATGGCAGGGGGTTGGACTGGATGGCCCTTGAGGTCTCTTCCAACACTGTGATTCTATGCTTCTATGTCATGCAGAGAAAGGGAATGGGATGCCATGCTGGGCTTCCACTTACAATATGTAGCTGACAATCTAAGCTAGTCAAGATAATAGTATGCGCTGTTAAAAAGTTGCCCTTGGAGCTTTTGCTAATTAATCATTGCCTATTCTATGAACGCCATAAACTTAAGTGTGCCCTTTGGAAATGTAATTCTCTCAAGACCAGAACATCCTTTTGCCCAAGAAAAAAATGTGCATTGGTCCACCTTCAAATTGCCTAGCAGGATAATGTTAATCTATTACAGCTGATGGGAACACAGCTGGTGTGCACGGTTCTGAACCATCCTTCAAGGAGAAAACACTGTGGTTTTGTGCTTAACACACACTTAAGCACGAAGTTCTGCTCGCCTTGCAAGGAGATGCATTCTCTTCTAACCATGTTTTTAAACGTAATACCTTTCGGGGTAGGGGGAGGATTTCTCCAATTGTGGATATGCATATTCTCTCCCTGCCCCCATTTTTTCAACATTATTGAAAAGAACAGGCTGCTTTCACTCGACCACTAAAATCCGCTGCAAAGTGATTGCAGATGCGGAGCGTAAAATCATTTTCCCCTGAGCAGCGGACTTTAAAAAATAAAGTGCGACCACACCCACTTAAGTGTGACCCAGATCATTTACAAGTATCTGATCTCGAGGTGGTCAAATCCTTGCCGCTCTTCCAATGTGGATTTTAAACCATTACTTGAGTTCGTGGGGACACGGAAAATCGTACCAAAGCCTTTTTGCCCCCGTTATGGTGTCTTTGCTGCGGTTCTCAGTCATGGAATCAGAACAGTTGCGGATTTTCAAAACGCAACCATAGGAACCATCCGATCCGCAACATCAACCACGTGACCGCCCCGGGGGGATTTGGATCAAAGTTTGCTGGGGATTTTAGTGGTTGTGTGAAAGCTACTACGGCTATGGCAGTCATTCCCTACTTACAAATTTTTTTTGGCTTCACCGAGACCTGTTCTGCTGACCCAGGGAAGGGAGGGTTGCTGTGACCATTTCTGCAAGAGACTGCATGCGAGCTCCACGCAGAATGGGACTACAGCCATACTACTTGAAAATATATGTGACAGCACTTATACTGCAAGGTGGCCTGAAGGCATTTGTGATTTGAAATGTATTTTGTTTACACAGAAATCTGTTGATCCCTTTGCTGAAGTGACCAGGTCAAAACCAGAGATAGAAACCTGATTATCAAGATAACAGACTCTTTGTATCAATCTAGGAACCCCTTACCTGGCAGTTCTCTTGGGTTGCACAAGTGCAGTGAAAAACCACTTTCCTTTCCATGATTATCTTCACTCTCAAATCACTTCCATTGCCTTTCCCAACCCCTAAAAAAGAAAGAAAGAAAGAAAGAAAGAAAGAAAGAAAGAAAGAAAGAAAGAAAGAAAGAAAGAAAGACCGACCATCACTGGCATCAGGCCCTCTGATTCAGGTATTTGCTGCAGATTCTTTTAATAGTGAATTCTGATTACTGCAGACAAAAGAAAACAGTACACAAAATGCCATTACAAACCCTGCAGTGCTTTAGCAGCACTTACCATGGATAGCATAGAGCTTTATGTTTTTGATCCGGAGCAGCCTCGCCGGTGGGAGGTTCAGGTTGTATTTGAATTTCAAGGTTGCATAATACCCAACATATCTGCTCTGTAAATAAAATTGACGAGGGCCTTAATTTTGAAAGGAACCATTTTGTAAGAAAGCTACAAAGTTTTCTAGCTCTACCGAGTCAAGGTCCAAAGGCAAATCAACAGAGCAACACTTCCACTCTTTGGCTGGAGCAGAAGGCAAGACTCCGACACCCTTTCCTCCTTGTTTCTCAAAATAGGCCAGAGCCTAAGATCTGTGACTCGTTGCTCCCCCAACCCGCTAACGCAATCAGTTCCTCGTGGCATCCAGAACTGCAAGAGCACAGGAGGACCGTCCAGGGAAATAAGGCTGATCATATAATCCATAGCTAAATTGTGGCAGTCTACTCATCGCACAAATGCCTTGGTACAACACTGGTTCTTGGAAATCTTATTTTTGGGCTTCAGAAAAGACTCCTACCTGGGATGGAGTTTCAACACCCTGGAACTTGGAGCTTGTACGATTATCAGTCCTTCGTTCGCCAAAGTAGTTCAAACTTTCCTAAAGACAACAGTGCGTCAGGATGCTTTCACCGTTACAATAACCTGCAGTGTTTGGCTTTGCTACTCTAACAACTATACGCTGCCAAGCTCATCCTGACTTCCGTCAACCCTTTGCTAGACTTGGCCAGGAAGAAATGCAATAGGTCAGCTCCCTCCCCTTTACATCCCTTGTGCCACCCACTGCTTCCCATTCTGCTTCCCCACTGTTGAGACCTTTTCCCAATACAGTGGTACCTTGAATAAAGGAATTAATGCGTTCCAAATGAAATTCTGTTAAGCAAATTTTCCTTTATACAAATTTCCCATAGGAATGCATTGAAAACAAAGAAATCCCTCATCGCAACCATTTTTATGTTGTACGGATTTGCCCCATAGGCAATTCTGTTAAGCAAATTTCCTCTATCTCTGGAATTTTTTATGTTGCACAGATTTTATGTTATACAAACTGTTTGTTATACGAGGGTCCACTGTACTCCCCACACAAATACGGCAGGAGGAAGGAGGGAGCCAGGGCAGCCTATAGGTGGCCTAGGAGGGCCGGAGGAGGTCCTGAATCCGGCCCCCAGGACCAACTGCAACCCCCACCTACCCTCCTTTGCGAAAGCCAGCTTCCACAGCTGCTTCTATTGCTGAGTTCAAAGCAGTCATTCCCACTCCCACCCAGATGATCAGCATGCTGGCTAGTGGGCATTCAGAGTGGGAGGGCCTACCCACTGTGGTCTGGCCCCCAGTGGTGCCTGGGGCAAGAAAAATGTGTTCCGTTAATAGAAGGGTCAATGCCGGATATAATCTCATGTGCCTCAGCAACAAAGCTCGTTGATTGGTTTCCACAATGCATGGCTTGTAGACAGGTCAAACAAAGGGCAGCAGCCAGACAGAAGCCGGGAAAGAAATTTCCATCAAGAGTCACGGGTGGCTCCAAGCATGTATATGGTTCAGCTTAACTGCACTGTGAGAGTATCTCAACTAACACTGGGTGCTCTTGGTGGAAGCTTCACACACACCTCGGGCCAAGCTCCGACCTTGATGGTGCGTAGCTAGGCAGCTCGGAACTTAAAGGCTTTCATATTCTGAGACCCCAATATCAACGCTTGCTCTACCTGGGCACTCTGAAACTGGCTGCTGTGAATAAGCCAGGTGCAAATCATCGTTCCAGTCCGACCTGCATCAAAAATGGATAATGGAAGACGTAAAGGTGAAAGGCATCATGGTCAGGAACTACCAGTTGTTGTAAAACATCTGGAGTTCTTCTGGAAGACGGGCGATATATAAGTATTAAAATAAAATAAATAAATAAATGACTGGATCCATGGGTTTGCCTACATGAATCTATGTTCCCCCGCAGACCTGTCAAGTGTCCCGATTTGGACGGGACAGACCCGTTTCCTAGCCCTTGTCCTGCTGTCTTCCCGGAACATTTCTTTTCCCGGAAATGTCCCAGGCGGCAGAGCAGCAGCAGCAGGAAGAAGATGACGAGGAGCTAGTGCCGGGTGGCAGCGGCTTAGGGGTGAGCTGTAGCAGCAGTAACTGTGTGGCTGTCTCGGAGGGGCGCCCTAGAAAGGGGCCTGTCCCCTGCCCGCAGGGAGCCGGTGGTGTCCATGCCTATATATGCATGTGTGTGTGTGAGAGAAAGCAAGTGAGGGAAGGCAGAGTACAGATGCAGGGGGAGCACTCGCTCGCTCACCCACTGTCCTCCCGTGACTGTCCCTGGCTCCCTTTCAGGTCTGCCAGTGCAAGGCGCTTGGCTGGTGGTAGTGGGCTCGAAGTTTGGCTGGGGCCCTGGCTGCTTGTCATTGGGCCATGTGGTGGGAGGGGTGGTGTATGTGTGCATGCATGCAGGCGGGCACAGGTGCATGTGAATGTATGGAATTTCATGTTTGTGTTTGCGCATGTGCATCTTACACCTCCCTCCCCCATCCCAGCCAGCACCAGGAAAAACTTGACAGGTATGGTTCCCCTGCCTCCCAGCTTCTTATTTTGTCCACTAGACAGATCCATTGCTTTGATACGATTTTTTTGGGGAAGTTCAGCTGGCCTGTTGCAAGGCCTGTCGCCTAACCTACAACACCTGGTATTCCCAGGTGGTCACCCATCCAAGTACAGTATTAACCAGGCCCGACCCTGCTTAGCTTCCAAGATGTGACAAGATTGGGCTTCAGAGTGGTATGCCTACTGTGGCTACCTACTTGGCTAATCTAATTTTTCTAATAATTAGAATAAAATAAAAGGATCCTAATAAAATCAAAGGATCTATTGCAAAGGACTTTCCGCCATCCCCAGCCCCTTCTTTTTCTGGGACCAAAAAAATAATTACCACTTAAGGAAACCATTCAACACTCCCAAATATCCATTTTTCAAAACTGGATGTGGCCTTGCACCCACCCCCTGCTTTATTATTGGGGGTCTGGCAGTTTTAGCCATCTGTGTGGCCTCTGGACAATCCCAGGGGGCAGGAAAAAACCTAGTCCCTAAAGCCAAAAAAGTTGACCACTGTGGGGATGTCATACCCCGATAGCTCTGTACCCCAAGAAATGGGCAGAGCACAAAGCGCACCTAGAGGAAGCTGAGGACCTGGATTTCCCAGAAATCCCCAGGGCCGAGCAGGCACCCAGTGTGCAGCTAAGCTGATGCTGATCTAAGCTTAGGTCAGGAGGCCAGGAAAACAGGATATCAAGATACAGACCAAGAGCCCCTTTCTGTCCTTACCAGTAATGCCTCACTAGCTAGGGAGCATTCCCCCCCCCACCTATGGAATCTATTTCCTGGGCTGTTGTGTACCTGTTTACTCAGTATCGTCTCACAGATAAGGCATGCATTTCCCCCTCCCACCGAGGAACGTTCTCCCTGTATCTATTGTTGGGCTCTCTTAATAAACACTGGTCGCTCGGGCAGGAGGGGCAGAGAGGAGAATCATCACCACGCAGAGAGGAGAATCATCACCACACAGAAGGAGAATCATCACCATACAAGAGAACAATCATCACCACACAATCACTTCCACACACGCATGCCTCCACACATTCAGACACACAGACATCAATGGAGCCCTGACAGGGAGACGAGCAGGAATGTTGCCTGAGCACCAGATATTGCACCCCGAAACTCTGTGTCCTGTGTGATTCGTAACGCAACAGACCACCTCTGACCTTTGGAGACACACTGAACTTTCCCCTTCCATCTCAGCTTTTTTAATTACTAGGGGTCTTTTACCCTCATCTTGAGCAGTGGATCTACCATTCTCAAAAGAAAACATCTCAATTCCTTCTTGTATTTGCAAAAGGAGGTTCAGAAACTTCACTGCACTGGGGGGAGGGGCATAGAAATGCATTTATTTATTTACATTTCCTTCACAAGCCACCCCTTAGTCAAAACTCTCCTGTGAATGCAGATACTGTATTTTCCCATCTATGAGATGCCCGCATGTATAAGATGCCGCCCACTTTTCCAACCCAAAATTCCAGTGTCACAACAACACAATTCTCTCCTTGGTTACTCCCATGTAGAAGGCCCCCCAATTTTTATTCTTAGAATTTTAGACAAAACACAGTCTTATACATGGAAAAATACAGTAATAAAATACTACTAACAAAAACAGCCAGAAAGCACAATCTCAGTACTCCAAATGATAAGAATCCAGATTAGTTCAGGAACCCATTTGATGGATTTTTTTTATACAATAGTAACTCTTCACTATATGACAAAAGAACATTGTTGGAAAAATCCTCTCTCCACTGACAAGATCTGAACACTGTATATATGGAAGCTCTCTTAATGGCTTCTCCTCCTGACAAAGGATCAGCGCCAAGCACTAGAATGGCTGTGGTTGAAGGCCATTTACCAAGTGTCCTGAATTCCATGCCTAGGCAAACATCCTATGGATCAAAGAGAGCTTGGTTCTTATATTTACAGAGAAAAATATGTGATTAACTGCCCCCAGTTTTCCGTGCTGAGTTTAAGGATACACACGTGTCAAACATCTCCCTTTAAGATGAAATCAGAGTCCTCAAAGAGTAAAATCTAACTAACCCTGAAATCTTTAATATACAACTACCAAAGGACACATTCATGTCAGACCCTTGCAGTCAGACACAACAGAATGTTTACGAAAAAGTGTCTGAGAATTGTTGAGAACCAGGAAAAAGTTCAATGCTCTGATGATTTACTGTTGGGGTTTTGTTGTTTGCTTTTGACACTTCCTTCATGGAGGCACTGATGATAAACTTAATACTGGAAAACCAAAGGATCTACCCCTTATCTGGAAGTTGAGTCATGGCAACTGGACTTCTTTTCTTGAAAGATTGAAAGGTTTTGCTATTCATCCAAGCAGCTTTGTCAGTCTGAGGAAAGTTAGTGGCGAGTCCTCCATTTTATAGTTCACCTTGATTTCACATCACCCTGGTCTGAATAGGCTCATAAGTTGGACAATGGCCTGAATAGGCTAGTTAGGTGGTCAATGTCCTGAATAGGTTCGTAGGTGGACAATGACCTGAATAAGTTCATTAGGTGGATAATGGCCTCGGGTGCAGGTCCACTTAATGAGCCTATTTAGATCATGGTCCAACTACGAACCTATTCAGGCCACTGTTCACCTAATGAGCCTATTCAGGCCATTGACCATCTTATGAGCCTATTCAAACCAGGGTGATGTGAAATCAAAGTGAACTCACTGACCTTCCTCAGACTTATGAAGCTGCTTGGATGAGAAGCAAAAGAAAAGAAGTCTAGTTGCCATGATTCAACTTTCAGATAAACTCATCTGGGTGACTGAGAATCTTCAGCTGTGCTGAAACACACAAGGTCCTTTTTGGGGGGGTGGAGGAAATTAAAACAAAAATACATATGCAGATCAAATAATCAAACGATATACTGGAACACATGATCACACAACTTCTTCATCTGCCCTGATGCATCACCTAAAACAAATATGCTTACCCTTCCCTCCTTTGCAGTGTATTGCTATGACGTTTTTCTCATCCTGTTCCATCCATTTCTGCACACTAGCAGTAAACTTCAGCATCTCCCTTAAGTGGAAAAAAGAAGAAGCATTCATGTCATGCATCTTTCAATACACTGCTCATGCATTCTCTTTGACAGAGCCATCAAAGACCTAGCCCTATTCAAGAGTTTGCATAAAAATGCAACTACCACACATTCCTCCTCCATTCCTTCCACATTCTAAGCATGTGCCGCTAGATGTCCTTAAGTCTCCATTATGACTGGACACCCCTGATAAGAGAGGAGATTCAGAGCACATTCAAGAGAATATACTCATGGTAACATCTCCAGCCTTCTTTCTCAATACAGATGGATTACGAGGGGTGTGGGCTAAGATTGGTGGTTCCCAAACTAAGATTCCTTCTTTTATGGGTTTTGATCCCAGAAGCTTTGATCACTGGAAAAGCTGGCTTGGCCCCCTGGGAGCTGAGGTCCAAACCCCAGGTCTGCCTTGTGTAAAACACACAGAGGTCCATCTTAGCATGCTACTTACTCTAGAGTCGGAACATTATGGTCATCAATAAATATCCGCTCCACCCTGTAATGGAAAAACTTGGGGTCATAGCCCTGTTCACCTGCAGGGGAAAGGATAAGAAAAATATTATTTTTTTTTTTAAAAAAACCATAGTTCTATTGGGAAGGCTCAGTAGCAGTACAGTATTTTGCTCAAACAATCCTTTGTGTTCACATGGCCAAAACCCATCCTGGCAAGAGATGGTGGCAGTTGGAGCCTACCACATCCAGTGGCCTCCACATTATTGAGGAAGGCTGCATCAAGAGTACAAGCCACCACTGTGTCTAAAAGAACCACACTGAAAACCAGAGGGCTTCTCCCTCATTCCATTAGCACAGCACCAGGCCCTGAGTCAACACCGACATCTTTGGGTAACTGATGGAACCCTGGATTGCTCTCTCTCCCACACTGCCTGTCCATCCGTGTGAGGCAAGTTGGCCTTGCAATGCTTTCATTTAAATTACCCACAATACCTCAGAGAGGAATGGCATCAGTGGCTCTTCAGCATTGTGGGAAATAAAAATGGAAGCGCCTTGGGTCCATTACAAGAGGTGGTCCAGTCAGGCCAAGGGGTATATCACTGCAAGGGACCAATACTTAACCACGCATTGCTGGCCCTAAGTGAGAAGAAAGAGAACTCTGGAGAACCCAGAGTTGGGCATTTTCTTTAAAATATTAAAAAAATGTATTAGATGAAAACAGTTATAAATGTATGCCTATCATATATTGAGCTAAACAAATAGATTTTAAGCTGCTTAGTAAAATGAAGAATTATTGACATGGTTAAGATTAAACAGGCTAGCTTAATATTGTACTTTGTTATTTTCATTCCCTATACTAAATGAGGATAGAGATAAGTAATGATGAATATAATGATGGAAAAGAAATAAGTAAATTTGGAATATTTCAAACACTTGGGCCAAAATATTGGGAAAATATTTGTATCTCAACTATGTAACATGGCAACACATAAACAACATATTTGTTTTAGCTTTAGAAAATTCCATAAAATATTATCAAAAAAAGATTAACAAATGTGAAAAGGCACACAAGTGAATTAAGGCTTTTACTGGATACACTCAGATATAAATGGCACAAATTTAATTTTGAACAGTAAAAGTATACTGTAGATAAGATTTTTAAACTGTATCGTGAAAGAAACGTACTGCACAAGTTGTAGACTTTGTAGTGGTCTTCATGTTTTGTATCCAAGAACTTTGCTACATCCTAGAAGAACAAAGCAAGAGATTGAAAGTATTTGCCTCAGGAAGGCCAAAAGCATTTGGTGCTGTGGACTTTCTATTTAAATGAGATATCCCAAACAAGATCTGAATCTCAGAACTTCCCCATAGCTTAGTATCTTGAAGCATGAAGAGATGATTAGTTCACTCAACTCACTGAATGGGTGAAAATGGGATATACAGGGAAAATTCACAGCTGAGTTGGAAAATGCTACAGGTGCAAACAAACCATAAATGATCCCCTTTCTATCCCCCACACTGTTATATAAGCCTGAACAAATAAGATCATTTTCCTGTGGGACAGTCCTCTTCTTCTGTACTAATCATCACTCTAAACCTGCACTAGTTTGAGAGGGTGGAGTAGGGTGACATGAAGTGCAGAGAGGTAGGAAGAAGATGCAGAAAAATGCCACATGATACTTGCTCAATTATTCTGAATTTGGGCTACCTTTATAGGATTCCGGTAGAAAGCCTGCTGTCCTGAAGATGGAAACGACATGGCTATGACACGAGCTAAAGGGAGGGAAAACAGAAGTAGCAATAAGGAACTGAAAAGACCAAATTTCTTGGCCTACTATTTCCCATGGAATGTCTTTGAGTAGGAACATAAGAACATAAGAAGAGCCATGCTGGATCAGGCCAAGGCCCATCTAGTCCAGTTTCCTGTATCTCACAGTGGCCCCGCCAAATACCTCTTGAGAGCTAACAAGACTAGATATCTGTCTCCTGATACCACTCTCCTGCATCTGGCCCTTGAAGTACCTTGTTTTTTTAATCCTGGAGATTACACATCTCCATCATGGTTTGTCACCTGTGATGGACTTTTCCTCCAGGAATCTGTCCAATCCCCTTTTGAAGGCATCCAGGCCAGATGCCATCACCACATCCTGTGGCACGGAGTCCCACAGCTAACAACACGCTGGGTAAAAAAATATTTTCTGTTGTCTGTTCTCACTCTCCCAACCCTCAATTTTGAGTGGAGTACTGTGTAAGCAGAGCGAGGACATCAAAACAACCATAATAGTTCAGGTCATTAACATCACGAAAATGAAGTAGCAAATGTGTCTTCAATGCCTGCTTAAATATCTCTGAAGACCGAGTCCCTCAAATCCCTATGGGAACGGCTTGACTGTGTGCCACTTTGAGTACCATTAACTCCATTTGTGAAAATCATGGTTCTCTCAGTGTACTCTTATGATTACAAGACTGGTATTCAAAGGTTCAAAGCTTACTAAAATTACTTTTAAAATGAAACTTCCAGAATCCTCCAGCCAACAGGGCCACTGACCACTGAGAGAGAGATTAACACATAACTTTCTTTAGAAATGGGTTGTGCGGCAAGCCTTAAAGAGTTTTTAATGGACATTCTAATAGAAGGGCTGGATAAGAAGAAATAAAATAAATTACAATATGGGCTTGAAAACATTATGGAATCCTCTCCTTGGTCTTATTCCAGTTTCACGTCCCAACTAACACCCATCTTGTACAAGTGTTGTTGTTTTTTGCTTTTGCTCACATGTCCTCAAACAGAAACATGGCTTCCTAAGAAACTCTGCCCAGCAGCCTCTGCAGGCAAATACAGCAAATGTGTGTCTTTTTTTCCAACTGGATTAATGATTCATTTAAAGCAGTAAAGGAGTACAGAAGGTGAAAATTAAATGGGCAATTTTGTCTCAGTTTTGTCTCCAGCAAGCCAACTTCGATTTTATGAACCACAGAAGAGGTGAGAAGCTGGCAGGCTTGTTCCTTCACTAAAAAGCACACCTGTGTCTACTTGCACAAAGAACTGTGATGATGATTAATGCAACATCTTGAACAGGCACACTAGCTCAGTCGTGCAGAACTAATGGGAGGAAAGCGTGAACTGAATGAATGCCAAAAGTATAACAACTTATTGACTTTGGAGGCAAGCAGGAGGAGAAAGGTGGAGCAGAGAATTCATGGGCCCAATCTGCACTTGACACACCTAAATCCATGCCAGAAGAAAAGATAGTTGGTTTTCCCCACTTATTCCCCCAGGACCAGATCTCAAGACTTTGCAGGATCATAGCTGATCCATGATAACATGACAATGCTTCCACCTCTGAAGAGTATAGCGGTTACTTCACGTCCATTTTCTCTCTGTAGTTGTGGCGTTTCGGAGCAGTACAAAAAATGTTACTTCACATCCATGTCGCATCAACTGAAATTTGTCTCAACCACGCCCCCAGAACAGGTGCTAAGCGAGACAAATCTGTACCTGCGCTGGGGTTGGGTTTTCTCTTGTCCCTCTTCTGTTCTTCTTCTTGTCCCAGTTAAGAGGACATGAAGTAACAAAACTATACTGGTACAAATGGTATTTTTCCTTGTATCCATCTAGTGGTTAGTGGGTGAAGCGACATATGTCATTAATTTCCCTACGGAAAAAACCATGCAACTCAAATGTATAAGAAAGAAAACATTATCAATGCTGCCGCATTGGCATATAAAAACCAGAATCTCAGTAAATCAAAATATAAAAAAAAATTTTTATACGCCCGAAAAAAGGGAAATGGAAGCTAGACAAATTCAGTGTTTGTCATGGTACAAGACCATGAGGTAACACTTGTCATGAGAGAAGTTATCACGACCATGGGAACACTGAAACAGGGACAAAAACATGTGATCGCAACCAACGCTGTCACGGTACAAAACTAGTCGTGGGACAAAGAAGGATGTGAAGTAACCACCAGAGGGTAGCCCCTCGTGTTTGTTCGGTCGTTGGGCTTAGCCATCAAGAGCTCACGTCCTTCTGGAGAGCCGCAAAAGAGGAAAGGCATGGCTAAAAATTTCATATACCAAAGGTACATTTTTATTCTGCTGGCAGATGTGCGTTGGACGGAGGGGGCAGCCCTCCTGGGCCAGGTCACGTTTTCCTTACATGCTCTGGCAGCTCTTTGACTTTCCTTCCTTCCTTCCTTCTCTATGTGGGTTAGACTTTAACTGACCAAGATTGCTGGCAAGGTCTGCCTGAGCATTCCTTCACTTTCAACAGAAAAGCAACAGATAAACACATGCATTGTCACATCTTTCAGGGAACGCAAGAAGGGGACTGAGCAAAAGGGGACTATCCTATAATCACACACATTTCCCTCCCCCCAGTTATTGGATACCTAGACTACTAAATGTCCCCATGCCCGTTTATAATAATTGCGTAAGGAGGACCGATTTCACCTCGCTTCTAAGGCATACAAACCAGTGACATAAGTGAGATCCAAATCAAAACCGCCTTTTGTATAGCGCCTTTTATTTTCTGACACCTGCCAAAACAAACCCACAGCAGAAAAATTAGAAGGGGGATATTAAGGAACACATTGGCAGGTCACAAACACGAAATAAACCATAGGAATACGAGGAGATTATGCCTTGGTTTGGTTTAAAAATATATGCCTCACAGCTATGTCCTTATAATCATTTTCGATAATCTTTGTGAATGCCAGAAGCTTATCTTGCACTGATCTAGCCTAATTTTGTCAACAGTATTGGAATAGCATCTCTCTAGGTTTTCTGATAGGAAGTTCTTCCAGCTCTGCTAGGAAATGAGAATAAACTGGAGATTGTCTGTATGCAAAGTACATCCTCTACTCTACAGCAGCGCAAATCGGAGCCCTGTTAGACACAAAACACATGCTTTTACAGGAAAACTTGAAGTCTGCAATCTAGGGCACACAATTTGGTTTAAAAAGGGGGAGGGGCACTTTTACTTTTGGCCATATTCTAGGGGGTGGAGTGAGACAAATACAGGACAGAAAACAAGTAAAATGAAACGCAAATAAACCCACCACCCTGCTTGGCTTACAGTCTTCCACACATCCATGGCAGCAGATGCTTCTAAAAGACTAACATATTTTAAAAAACAGTAGTGGCACCAAGCAGGAGAAAAAGTGTTTAAATATAAGAGATACCTTTTTCTGCAAAGGCATCAAAATGGGCATTAAAAAGCAAGTACAGTAATACCTTGCTTTAAGAGTGTTTTGCTAGACAAGCAAACATTTATGATCAATTCTGCCTTGATCAATGTGCAATGTCTTGCAATACAAGCACTGGAGCAGGTCACATGATCACAAGTGAGCCAATGGTGGCTCTCTTCTCTACCCTGAAGGTCTTCTAGCTGACTTCTTTTGAGAGTTTTGGCATTTTGTGTGCACAGTATGTGGTCTATGGGGCCCCAGAATGAATCATCTGAGTTTCCATTATTTCTTATGGGGAAATTTGCTTTGATATAAGAATGTTTTGGTTTACAAGTATGTTTCTTGAATGGATAATATTATACTCATAAACCAACGTATTATTATAAAGCAAAGCAAAGTGTTCTGCTTATATACCGCCCTATACCACTTCAAGTAGTCTCTGGGCAGTTTACAGTTTAATTACAGTATGCAGGCTACACATTGCCCCCCCCCCCAGCAAGCTGGGTACTCATTTTACCGACCTCAGAAGGATGGAAAGCTGAGTCAACCATGAGCCGGCTACCTGGGATTGAACCACAGGTTGTGAACAGTTTTACCTGCATTATAGGCATTTAACCACTGTGCCACTGTACAACCAATTATATATCAATCATTTATATTAATTAACAAATGATATAGCAATTACACTGTAAGTATAGAAAATCTTGTGGTGATTTAGCAAATTAAGCCCACTGAATCAATGTTAATTTAGTGAGTCAATTCCTAAATGAGTACGTTCCATTCATTCAAGTGGGCTTGCTCTAATTGCAACATACTGGACTCATCCAATCCCAGTGATTCAATGGGCCTATTCTAGTGTAATTTAGGATGCTACGCAAAAGGATTTTGGCGATCTTCTCAAGTAAAATTCTGTGAGAGAGGCAGAGGTGAGTATATGGAAAAGCCTAATCTTGACATACCGTAGGATGATTACCCTATTTTGAGAGCCAATTCTTGCAGTTTCCTTGTAGTTATGGAAATAAAACTTCAGTAGCAAAGTTTCTAGTAATTATGAATGAGATGGAAATTTGAAAGAAAATTGAAGGACCAAAAGGCATCCAGGGCTTGAAAAAGGTCTGAATTCATGGGTCTTTTAGCACATAACAGATCTGAGTACTTTTTAATGTTGTGTTTCATAGCCCTTTTTATGCTATAAATAATGAGTATAAAAACTGTACCACAAGCTACAATGCTGTTTGGGCTCATACTGTAAGCCAAAGCAACAAGTTGGAGTCAGCACATACGAAGGCACATATTGGCAGGCAGGAAGTGTGGCTATTCAGACTTTCCTCAGAAGGGACATTCCACACAGTCCAGGCAGTATGGCTATCACAACCCCATCTCACTTACCATTCTCCGTGTCACTTTTTCGAGTCGTTCCTTCTCAGAAGCCAGTCGAAATATCCTTATCAGAATTATAATCCTCAGGATTCGAAACATAATCACTGTTCTGGTCAACGGACAAAATAATAATAATAATATTACCAAGCACTGGCCCAAGACTGCAATATGTGTCTTCATTTGTCTCGCATGCCCTTCTAGTTCAGAGCAGCGTAAGGAGAGAAAAGTCTGTGAACGCACAATTTGCTCGCCATGGCCCACCCCCTGCAACTCATGTGGGGTTTGGAGCACAGCATTTGGCAACCTAACGTGAGAGCCTGCCCTTGAACCAATTCGACTATAGACAGGGGAGCACGAGTACTGGAGTTGGGCAAAAAACATTTTGTTGTGCTTTATGCCAATTCATAAGCACGGCACCACAGGTACCCTGCATAACCTGCCTCCATCCCGCAGATGACTTACCAATTCACTGTTCTTCATGTACCACCAGAATCCTTCTTCTCCAGGCATAAGACTGATGACATCATCAACCACTAGGACATTTTAAAACTAAAACATTTATTACATTTCCCCACCCCACGCCCCCAAGGGTCCCGAGACTCCCATGGAATACTTTTCATCATGGGGAAGCTGTGGTGGCCTCAAAATGGGGAAGGAGCTTTCACCAGCAGTGGTAATTTTAGGAAATCAAAGACTTCCTCCTCTTGTCCTGTGCCTCCAAGGGCTTCCCAGTAATGAAAGGCATTCCATGGGAGCCTTGGGACCTTCAGGGAAAGGAAGCGAATCTGAAATATTTCATTTCTGAAACAGTGTCCGTGCTAATAATGTCATCAGCCTTACACCATGTAAATTATGGAACAGGATTTCAGCCAACAGGTTTTATTAATAAATGGGATTGGGGCATGGTCTGGAAAGAGGGAAGACCTTTACGCTGAAAGGCCTGGAGGCGAACATGTGGCCAGTGAGCAAGATGTTCCCTATTCCTCCATTAAGGTTACAACTCAGTGTCAGGCATTTCTGAAGCCAGATTCACTATATACTTGTTTTCACTCTAAATCTCCACTCCAGGTTTCTGCTTAAATAAGGGAGCCACAAATATTCAACAAAGGGGAAGAGAAAAGGACCATTCTGTTTACCTTGGAATTAGGGTTATTCCACTCAGATTAGAAAAGGCATACACAATATTGATTGAAAGTGTGCCCACAATAATGATGGCATCTAGAATATTTAGGCTGGACTCAAAGTACTTTCGGAAGCTGAAATACAAAACAGAGCAATTGGAAAGCTAGCAAGCGCTAATTATTTTGCTTCGGCAGCTCAGTATGACATGGTCGGATGGGAGCATAAAACATAGCGAGATGCTTTAGGAAGATTAATTGTACCGGTTTTTCAAAACAGTGCCACACAAATATCCTACACAAAGCAGGATTAGGCATGGAACACACTGCTTTAAAACAGAAATCGACACTGACACAAGACCTAACCAAGAACTATTCGAGAATTTTACTACAAGCAGAATTCAGGAGAATGCTTGCTTAGGGCAAGTGCAAGGCAGAATTCATCGGCTGGAAGAGCCTGGTTGTAACAAGCAACCATGGCCGTTACTTCACGTCTTGTTCGTCTCTCTTTGCTGTCCCGTTTGGGACCGGTACGAAAAAAACTTACTTCACGTCTATAGCGTTACAGCGGAAACCCGTCTCAACCACGCCCCCTGAACTGGGAACAGAGCGTGACAAGCCTGGGCTAGGGAATTCGCTTGTCATGCTTGGTTCCCGGTTCCTGTTCCGAGACAAGGGACGTGAAGTAACGGCCTGTCACACAACAACCAGTGTCCACCTAGTGGTCAGTGGCTGAAGCGGCATTCAACATTAATTTCCCTATGGGAAACACCATGCAGTGCAAACGTTTATTAAAGAAAGTACTGAAAATTCTGTAGCATTGATGTGTAAATCCTAGAAGACCAATTAATCAAAATATCGAAAAAGTTTTATTTACGATATTTTAAAAAAGGGTTAAGAAAGCAAGACAAATTCAGAATTTGTCATGGAACAAGGATGTGAGGTAACAGTCGTCATGAGACAAGTAATCACACCCGTGGGTAAAGAGAAACAGGGACTGAACTGGGACAAAACCATGTGACTGTGAACAACGCTGTCACAGAACAAATGTAATCATGGAACGAGGAAGGACGTGAAGTAATTGCCCATATCATACCTGAGGCAGACACCTAGGGAAAGGCCAGCAACAGCCTGGCACAGAATGTTTCAAGACAGTGGGAGAATCAACAACCTGATGCCCAGCATGAGGGAAGGGATTGCCTTGGGAGCAGAAGGACAGAGGAAGACACAGGAATATAAAAGGAAAACAGCTGGTTGTCCAAATGTGGTCACTCACTGGTTCACAATAAGAAATTATTTTGAGATGTTCCCAGGGACCAAAGAGGGAGCCACTCATTGTCACCAGGAGAGAAATCCAGCAGTTGAGCTGGGATGGGAGGCCCAACCAGCACATTGAAAACCCCAAAATGGAAAAACATTTTGGGACCCCAGAAGGGTAACTGGTCAGTTGTTATTGGTGGAGAAATACAGAAGACCAGGCGATGGAGGTGGCTGGAGCCATGAGGGGAAGCACTCTACACAGCAATCTGCTAGGCCAAACAACTTGTGTTCCCTAAGAGGTACTCAATCATCACAGGTTGCTGAATGACCATGAGAGAGCAAAGGTATGATAAAGAGAGGAACTGGGTATCTTGAAACACAGCACGGCTGCGGTGACCTCTTTTGTTGCAGGTCCCACACTATTCCCATGTCTGACAGGAAATTTAAAAACACTTCAGCCAGCATTCTTTCACACTCGTTAAAGGTTCTGGCATGGTTGTTTCACCCCCCCACCAACACGCACACACACAGGAATTTTCAACTCTTGGCCTGTAACACAGCCAGATCTCAATTCCCATCTCTTACTCCGTAAACAAATTCTGCAGCAGTCCATACTGTGTTTCAGTGGGACTTGAGACACTTACCCTTCAACAAACACTCGCAGGAGGACATCCAGGAGAAAGAAGAGCGCAATAGCCAGAGAGATGTTTCCAATAGTGCGTTCAAGAGAGTGGTATTTGTCACCAACCAACAGAGACAGAACCACAAGCACAAGGTCCACAAAAATAAGCACGACACCGAAGAGTCTGCAAAAGAGAGAGAAGTAACTTTCAAAAAAATAGGATGCCAAGGGACTAGATCTCAGCCCTTTCTTCTGTTTATTACAAAACAAGTACTATATCATAACATCCTTTTGAGCCTTGAGTACCCAATTTTTAAGCCACAACTGTTATCTTCAACTAGCACTTCCAAAGGTGACAATACATAGTGTCCAATGACTGGGACTTCATGCTCAGCGAGAACAGTTTTAAAGGAGTTTAGGACAGAAAAATATGCTTTATTGAGGAAATTTAATTTTCAATTAGGTAGTGACACAGAAATGGGCTACGCGTGTGATGAGACCCATCTTGTGAAATATCCACCCCCTGCAGTGCATCAAGACATACTGTACCTTTTTACCCCCTAATGTCGAGCTACAAATATACTTTTTATTCTTCCCAAACAAGAACTACTTTAAAAACTTTCTTGTGCTTTGTACTGTTGTATCTTTATTGGACTTTGTTTTGGTACTATGCTAAAGTACTTCAGATTCTTCTACCAAAAAAAAAAATGATACAGAAATCTCTGTTTCCATTGTTCTGCGAACAGAGCACTCCAGGTGTAAAAGAGGGAGACATAACTACAACCTATTTTCAGTTCCATTTCAGAACCAGCCAACTTTGTAAAACAAATATTTTGTGGACCTCAAGGAACAACCTAAAGACAAACCTACAGCATCAAGCACAGTCTCCTGGAACACACAGGCTTAGCCAAAACATCAGGAAACAAGACGGTAGATGTAAATGAAATGCAGTCTACGTTCATCAGGAATGGTGATAAAACAATGTACACATCTGATGTTGCACACATTGGCTAATGCTGAGCAACAGGATTTTGGTCGGTGTGAAATTTGGGTCCGTTCCTCCGTTGCTTGTTATAACCTAGCAAGGAAATCATCCACACTGTAATTCTAGGGCACTTGTATACACTAAAACATGAAGACAGTGTGTATACACGCTCCCCATGAATCGCAGTAGTGGCTGTTTCTTTGCCAGAGAAGAATGGACCAGGACATTATGATTTGGCTTATGCCAAGAAAGAGGATTTTGGCTAGTATTTTGGCCAAAAGATACCTGGATAGAAGAAATTTTAGTACTCATAATTCTGCAAGCAGGAGGTTCTAACATGTGAATTTGTTTTACAATTGCCCCACCACCACCACGTGTCACTGATGCCTTATCATAGCAAAAGTATATTACCTGAATCCAAAAGACATCACAAAAGGAGAGATCTTTTTCTTAACCTTGCTGGTTTGAGGGTTGGGGAGAAAATGGAGGAGGAGAATAATAGTTATTATTACGATTCTGACCAAGGTTTCAAAGAAGTAGATTGCAGTTAATGGAACAAATAAATCCCACTGAATCTAAATGGTGTTTGGTCCTTCAATACTAAAGGAGCCTATAAGGCCATCAGGCAGGAATACAAATCAAAAGGATATTTTCATGTTGTCATCTGTTAGAGTTTATTAGCCACTAGAAATGTCAACATTTTTATAGCCCACTGCAAACTTTGTTTTATGAGGAATCAGCTACATTTAGCATTTTGTACAGAAAATCTTGTACTTTTGCTTTTCCAAAGCATCAAATTTTAAGAACTACTGGGTTGATGTAGAACTCAACAATTGAGGGCACCTCATCAAATTTATACCCCCTTCCAACCAAAAGTATTGTTAAGATGACAGCTTAAGTGCTAAACCTCCAGGGCCCACTAGGTAGCAAGGAAGCCTTATATTAGTCCTGTATGTGCCTTTCCCTACAAACAACTAGTTCTGTTCCTGTGAATAAATGTAACAAAAGATGGTCAGACTGTCATTTACAAACTAGCATTCAATAAAGATGACTACAACACAGTTTTAACTGAATGTGTACACAACACTCAGTCTAGGTGCACTGTACCTGTCAGACAATAGCTGAAATCCTGTTGGACAATAATGCAAACGACACAACTTTTGCACACAAATTACAATAAGTTAAGAAATCTCCATAGACGTTATCTGCTGCATACTGAGTTGTGCTGCTCAGTGTGCAACAAGTAAGATCTACTGTTTCCTAACTTCTAGCAATTTGCCTCTAAAGGTCTGCACGAAAGGATTTCGGCCAAGCAAGCTTGTGTTCTTCACTTTAATAAAAGTCACCCTTATGTGTTTCTCTCATCTCGTTCAATGTCCGAAACAACAGGATTGTTAATACAGTGGTACCTTGTATAAAAGAATTAATTTGTTCCAAATGAAATTTTGTTAAGCAAGTTTTTCTTTGTACAAATATCCCATAGGAATGCACTGAAAATGGATTAATCCCTCATCGTGACTGTTTTTCTGTTGTACAGATTTGCCCCATAGGCGATTCTGTTAAGCAAATTTCCCCTATCTCCGGAATTTTTTTCCTGTAAGCGGATTACCTCCTAAGCACCATTCTGAAAATGTGTGCTTTACTGTAAAGGGGGAGGGGGCATTTAAAACATATTGATCTGGCTCTTATAAGGTTACAGTGAGATGATGAACTCATGCAGAGGAACATTGCAATGCAAACTAAGACCCTAAATTTAGAGACTCTCCACTCCCACTGCAGACATGTTAGGCACCATCCAACGTTCTACATCCCCCTCATGCTCTACAAACCATTTTTAGAGTGTACTAAGATGCCACAAGGGGAGTGGGCAGACAGGAAAAGATGTGTCACATCATCAGATTGCTTCCTGCAATGTTCACTTTGGCCTTAAAGCAGGCATGTCCAACCTTTGGCACTCCAGATGTTTTGGGCCCCAATTCCCACAGACCTTTGCCATTGGAAATACAGGCTTGGAATTCTGGGAGTTGTGGTCCAAAACATCAGGAGGACCGACGTTTGGACATGCCTGCCTTAAAGCCTGAAATTTGTAAACGAACTTCAGATGATGATAATGAGGGCGATTGTGTGCCACTAAATCAATCCTGACTTACGCCAACCCTTTCCTGAGTTCTCTAAATAGACAATACGCAGAAGTAGATTACTCCTTCTGGGGGTGCCCTGGGACTGGGCTGCCTGCCCAACCCCACACTGGTTGGACCTTCTGAAATGCACAGCGAGGAATTGAACTCCCAGCCCTGCAGCTAGATACTCAACTCACAGAGCTATCTAGCAGCAGAGATTAAACATGAGAGGCCCTGAGCCTACAAAGTCCCCTCAGAAAACTTTTAACAGTCCCCTCAGAAAACTTTTAACAGTCCCCTCCTCTGCTCCTGGATCCAGGAGACCGCTTATTGAGATCCAGACTGCCTCCATGCTGGGCACATCTATTTTTTTGAATTCTATTTTTTTGAATTCAACATTATCGGTTTCCCTGTGGAATCCTTGCAGTACACATCCATCTCTGCATCCATCCTAAGTCCGTGAGGCCACCTGCACCCCCGTGTAGGGTGAGCCGTGAGGCGCTTCTACTTCCCATCTTTCCAATTAAATTTCCTGATGCCAGGACACTGGCAGAGATTGTGGCAATACAGACAACGTTGGGTGACATGGACTGTGATCCCCAGAAGCCTTCACCACCAGCTATGCTGGTCAGGATCTCAGCATGTTTTCATATTAGACAGCTCAAAGCCATGGTCAGTGGTCTCTGTATTTCTGGGGTTTCCTACAGGATTTTGGTATTTCCCTAGGTCTGAAATACAAGTCACAAAATATTGCATTGGCATCCCAGTTAGAAAAGAATGGTATCTGCATCAGAATTTTTGCATTGTGGAGTAATCCAGTTTAGCAATGCAGTCAACCAATCAGGACTTCTGCAGCACTTCTTCATTCATTCCATTTCCCATTCTTTGGCCAGTCGATCAAAACCCTGTGCCCATTGAATACGCTCAATCTATCGTTTTAGGGCAGTGTGGGCAAACCTATGGCACGGGTGCTAAAGGCGGCACTCGGAGCCCTTTCTGTGGGCACCCGACATAACCCCCTTCACAGCCACCTGTATTCAGGTTAAATGACTGTATTGGCACTTTGCGAAAAATTAGTGGGTTTTGAATCGCAGTTTGGGCACTTGGTCTCTAAAAGGTTCGCCATCACTGTTTTAGGGTATTCCACTGGCATTTGCCCTGAGTAAATTTTTTTTCTCTGTTAATACTGGAAACTTGCCAACGCCTGCCAATCGCCTTCTGGCTAGATGATGAGGTATAAAAATCTAACAAATAAATAACAGCTTTCAGGCAGAAATGGAGAACCCAGCAGTGGAAAGTAGTGGCCTTTAGGATAGAAACATAACAATCTGGCTAACTTGCTCTACCTTTCAGCAAGGTCTCATCAGAAAGACAGGGAGAATGGGGAAAAGGCAACAAAAATGACACATCAGTTTCATCCGCCTGCCAGATTCTGGACTTACTAAGTAAGAGACTCGGGTTCATCTGTTTCTTCCTCTGCACCATCATCAATTGTAATACTCCGTTCCTCGGTTTGCTGACATCTGCCACAGAGTCAAGCATCCATATTAAGATCCCTTCTTCATCAAGAAATAAAATTTAAAATAAAAACATCACCTGACGTGTCTCCTTTCTTTAAACAAAACACTCCCCAAAAAACATTTTCACCAGAATCCTCAATATTACTTCAAATTCAGGAATAACCAAACATATAACCAAGAAGGAGGAGGAGGAGGAGGAGGAGGAGGAGGAGGAGGAGGAGGAGAAGGAGGTGGAGAAGGAGAAGGAGAAGGAGAAGAAGAAGAAGAAGGCTTCACCAAAACACCAAGAAAGGAGTTTTATAAAGACCAGCAGGTTATCTTAAGATGCCTGACTCTTAGACCGCTACCACACTTCTGATTTAGAACACCTTTTCCTTAAAAACAAGGCGCCTTAACAATCACTGTCCTGTTTTCAAAACAATTTATCTGGAGAACCCCCTCGGCCACGCCCATTTTTGTCCTCTGTGGTGCTTTTTCTTGCAACAGCCACTGGGGGTGGTGTTTTTTTTACATCGCTTCCTGCATCTCCCTTTTAAGCGATTTGGTTGAATTTGCGGACATACTAAGTCGCTTCCCCCCGTTCTTAGCCTTTTTGCTTTCAGAAAACACAGAAAACAGAATCCTACCGCCATGCCAGGACGTTTACCAACTTCGTTATACAAAAGTTTCAGCTCGTTGTTACTTAATTTCATTTTCTTGGTTTGTTAAAACCAAGTTTTAAAGCAGTTCAATAAAGTGAGAACTGGAAAGCTGATTGCTAGCTACCCGCTGAAGTGTGAACAGCAGAACCGCTATAACAACCATGTGACCCCGGGAGGAGAAAAGTCTTCCAAAATAAGAAGAGGTTGCTCACAGAAGTGCGGTAGCGGTCTTAAATCACATCTTGCCCCTCTTCCTTTCAGAACTTGGAAATGTACTTTTAAGAAGAATGTATTTAATGACATCCTGAAAACCATTCAGAACTGAGAAGCAGTCAGATGATGTTCTCCAACAGTAACTTTCCAAACATGATGGGACCAGTGCATTGCGCACCACTTGTTTTGGGTAAGGCAGACCACAAGTAGAAGAACCTGCAGAACCAGGGAGATGACCAGGGTTTTCTTACATCATCCCCTTCTTCTGTTCTTCTCACACACTGATTGTAAAGGATGAGAAACTCCTTTATAGATGTATCTAAAGGCTGGGTTATAGCAGGCTCAGATCTACCTGCCAATATTGTGACTCAGTTTGAAGCTTTGAGCTAAGGATGAATTGGAAACATCTAATCAGAGGACTGTTCTTCTATTATCACATTCATCACGGCCCAGAACCTTTGACCTTGCAAATGACTTAGACACCATCTTCCACAATTCTTCATCATTTGCCATGCTGGATGGGGCCAATGGGAGTGGTAGGTTAACAGATCTGGAAGGTCCCTGTTTCTCTTCCCCTGCTATCAATACAACTGTTCTTCACAAACACAGGTGTAACGCAACATGTTCTATATGTAACCAGGGCCGGTGCTAGGTTTTTTTGCGCCCTAGGCGAGGAGCGGGGGGCGATGGGCACGGGGGGTGGCAATGGGCGCGACGGGCGGCTGGCGGCTGGCGACAGGCAGACAGCGACAGGCTGCTGGCAGGCGGTGGGGGGACGGACGGTGGTGGCCGGCGGCAAGGGGCGGCGGCGGGGGGGCAGGCCGGCCAGCACCCTCTCTCCATTTTGGCGCCCTAGGCAACTGCCTAGTTCGCCTTAATGGAAGCACCGGCACTGTATGTAATGTTAAAGATATTCAACTCCCTTTCTATACATTATGTATAAAGCAGCTCTAAATAAAATGGCCTGGCACATTGCAAGCTCTTCTCCACCAATTTCTTAGCTGTGGCTAAATGCCCAGCTTACTGGTCAATATCGAATCTGCTCACACACACAGCGACGTCACAACTCCTTTGCTCTCAAATTGGCTGAAGTAGGAAAGGTGACAATTTTCAGGCTGTCATCATTCAGACAGCTTGGGATGTTGAGTTTTAAGTTACATAAGAACATAAACATAAGAAGAGCCATGCTGGATCAGGCCAAAGGCCCATCTAGTCCAGCTTCCTGTATCTCACAGTGGCCCCACCAGATGCTTTTGGGAGCGCATGAGACTAGATATCTGTCTCCTGATACCACTCCCCTGCATCTGGTCCTTGAAGTACCCTGGTTTTAAGCCTGGAGATTACACATCTCCATCATGGCTTGTAACCTGTGATGGACTTTTCCTCCAGGAATCTGTCCAATCCCCTTTTGAAGGCATCTATCACCACATCCTGTGGCAGGGAGTTCCATAGACTAACAACGCGCTGGGTGAAAAAATATTTTCTTTTGTCTGTTCTTACTCTCCCAGCCCTCAATTTGAGTGCATGTCCCCTAGTTCTGGTATTTTGTGAGAGGGAAAAGAGCTTCCCTCTATCCACTTTACTCATGCCCTGCATTATTTTGTACATCTCAATCATATCCCCCTCAGGCGCCTTTTTTCCAGACTAAAGAGCCCCAAATGTTTTAGCCTTTCCTCATAAGGGAGGTGCAAATAAGGGAGGTCCCTCATAAGGGAGTTGCCTTGATATATCTCACCCCCACACACACACACTATCACTACTGCTAACAAGGCAAATAGAAATATTTAGATGGAGCATTTTAGAATATGTAATTGGCAGAATCCCTTTGCCCGATTGGGCACGTACCCAGAAATGTAACTAGCTCCTTGTTAATAAGCTACAGTTTACCGCATGACTCCCCCCTGAATGTATTCTGTGCTGTCAAGTCCAAACTGACTTATAATGACCCCAATAGGACTTTCAAAGCAAGTGAGATATTTAGGAAGTGGCTTTATCAGTTTCTCCATTTCCCCCAGGGACTTGTCAAGGCTGGGCAGGGACCTTAAACCATGCCTTCCGGGTCCTAGTATGTCACTCTATCCACTCCACCACACTGGGTATCTAGAATACTCTTTCAGCCCATGTAAATTGGCAGTAAGAGCCTAAGTGCCATATGCAACTTTTAATTACTGTACTTTTATTGAGGACATTCTTCAGCACAAGGCCAAGGCCAAGCGAAAAGCAACAGAGTAGCCTGTCTGGCCAACGTATTCTAGGTTGTGTTTGTGAGAGAGACCCATTCAGAACGTGGCATGCAGCTCTGGTCAGTATACGTACTTCCCTTGCCCTTCCAGCCCATAATACAAAAGCTACTGTATTAGGATTTCAATGGAGAATGTTTCAGACTGCAATCAATTGAACTGTTCCACTGAATTTCATGGAACCACCCAACAGAGATAGGGGTCCTGCTTTCTGAGTAGGAAATTACAAAATCTGAGACAGGAAAGTTGACAGAGAGAGAGAGAGAGAGAGAGAGAGAGAGAGAGAGAGAGAGAGAGAGAGAGAGAGAGAGAGAGAGAGAGAGCTCAGCAACAAGTGCTGTCTAAGGAGGGACAGAGATCTAATGAACAAGGCAGAACAGGGACAGGGAACCTTCGGACGTCCACAGGGTTGGAGGCCAACTCATGGAAATCTCCCTCATCTTCACAAGGAATTGTGGGAATTTAATAGTCTGAAACACCTGGAGGACCAAAAGTTTGCCTTTCTGATGCAGAGGGATTTAACAGAAATGTTAATATCTTCTCAGCACATCACAACTTGGAATGAGGTACATTCACAGAGTTTAAGAAGCAATGTTCAAGTCTTGAACTGATTGTGCTCTGAATGTGTGAAAGCATGTCCTCGTATGGGATCCCGCAGCCTTCTGCACCTCCTTTGCCCATTTATATGATCCTGTTTATACCACCATCCTAATTTACTCACCCCTGAGTTTCTTCTGACTCCAAACTATGTTCGTATCTTACGGTTTTCATTTTGCTGTTATTCCTGATGGAGTACAAAGGTGGTTTCTCTGTAATTTGGGGAAGGGGGGGTTATAAACACAGAAAACACTCTTGAGTGTTACTTTACATGCATGCACACACTTCACCAGCTTCTGCCAAGCAAGACTCCGAAGTCTCAAGTGACCCTTTTACATGTCTCTACCGATAGGTCCATGTCGGAGCTGGGAAATTTCACTTCCGTGGACTCCAATGCCCAGAATCCCCGTCACCACCACCAGATCTGAGAATTGCAATCTAAATAGTAACATCTCTGAGATCTGATCCTGGCATTGAAAGCAGCCACACCTGAGACAGCAATCAAGCTAGCTTTAGATAGCTCTGGAGAGGGCAGGCCAGCAGCTCTGTCCTCCAAAGCTGAGGACCTTGAGGCCTGTCATTCACTTTGCAGGAAAGCCCACCAGGCACTCTTTCTCTGAACGCAGAAAGCTAGCATTTCAGGGAAAGGCATCTTGCCCCTGCTGCCTCCTCTACAATCTCCCCTAACCTCCATAAACAAAGGCAACAGTTCGCCCCCTTTACGGTATGGAAAGGGCCATATAGAATTCAAATGCCCCTGTCCATAGGAGTCGAATGGGAGGGATGAGGCGCAAAGGCTCTGGCGTCTAACCAGCGCCTATTGGTTGGTCTTTGCTGGGGGAGAAAACCCCGCCGGCCTCGGCTGAGCCACGAACCTGCCGCTCGCCCAACCTCCGCCTGCCCAGAGGAGGAGGGCAAGGCGGCTATTTTACCTGGGCAGGGACCTAGTCGTTGGGTTCGGATCCGACGTTTCCAAGGGCCACCGAACGCGAGCAGGAGGAATCAGAATCGGAACCGGAGTTGGGGTGAAGTAGGGGAGAAGAAAACTTTGGGACTTGTGCAGCGCCTCCCTCGCGATACAGGCGCCAAACGAACTCCAGCAATGCCCACCTGCCGGCTCTCGGAGGCAAAAACCCGGGACGGGGAAGGCGAGCGATTCGGTTCGTTTCGGAACGGATCACAGCTCCGGATCGCGCTGGAACCTTTCGGTGCCGAGGCCACCAAGCTCCATCGAGCGAGCGCTTGCCTCTCCCCGCCCCCGGTCGCTCTGCTTCCCCGATGCCCAGCGCGCTCCCCTTTCCCCCGGGCTCACCTCTCGCAGCAGCCCGGCGCGCTCCTCTCGGGCGTAACGCGAACGTCTCCCGGTCGGGCTCCCCGAGTGGCTGGCGGAGGCCGGGTGGGGCCGGCTCCAGCTTCATGCCGGCCGCGGCGGGGAGAAGCCACCTGATCCGGATCCGCACCTGATTGCTCCCATAATAGACGCCACCGGCAGCTGGGCAGGCAGGCGGGCGGGCGGGCAAGCGAGCGGCAGCGGCCTGAAGGCCTCGTTCCTCCCGTGCATAAGCGTTCTGGAACCCCGTTGCCCGGGGCCACCGAGTGGCGGAGGGGATGGGGAGAGCAACGGGGTCCATTATCCTGGGCCACGACACACGGCGGTGGGCCTTTTACAGGGCACGTGAGGCCGCCTCGGCCCTAAGTAATAAAGGGTCGCCCCGCTTGGCGCCAACATCTTTTACGCTGAGGGCAGCTAATTGAACCCCCTCCGCACCCCGAGAGAGACGCGGAGTCCTAAAAGTTAGGAGCCGCCGTAGGGCCCTCTTGCTGCGGAAATTTTCACAAGCACGACTTCCCTGACTGTCATGAAAAGCCTTTGTAAAATCCCAAGACATTTAGGTCTTTGGTTGTAGAGCCCAAAGTCGGGAGTTCGGTTCCCCGCTTTGCCCTCTTGACAGGGGCAGGAAGACTCCATGACCCATAGGGTGTCCCCCCCCCCCCAGCCTTGTAGTTCTCAGATTATTGTTATATTAGTATTCCAGATCATGTTAACCTATCAAGTAATGGAAAATGACAGAAATAGAATTTTTAGCTTCACCAACTGTTTCAGACAGCCTCTTGCAGTGATGCCGAACCTTTTAGAGACCGAGTGCCCAAACTGCAATTCAAAACCCACTAATGATTTGCAAAGTGCCAATACAGCAATTGAACCTGAATACAGGTGGCTGTGAAGGGGCGATGCCGGGTGCCCACCAAAAGGGCTCCGAGTGCCACCTTTGGCACCCATGCGATAGGTTCGCCAACACTGCCCTATTGCGTTCCTCTCTGTTTACTCTGAAATTAGTTCTATTAAGATTCATTACTCTTACTACCAGGAACATGTGTATAGGATTGTAATTTTAAGTCCCCAAAGCTACCCTACTCTGTGAAGTTACAGGGATGCTTAAGGCTATTACCTGTCATTAAGTCACATGTTCATTAAAGGTCCCTTGCAAGTTGTTGCTGCTTTCCATGATCTATCTTCACTCCCTGCCTGTTTGATCTGTAGGCAGAACATACATGGAAAGCTTTACTATATTCATAAGGAGGAGAAGTCAAATGCACACCCCCTTCTGTGAATTGGAACTACTGGTGTTAAAAATGGATGGAGCCCAAGTTTCTCAAGGAATCCTTGACAACAGTGACAACATTTAAGACCTTTCTTGCCTAACATTCAAGTTTAGCAGAGCTCCAGAGGCTTCTAGAAGCAGCTCCAGGATGTCTCCAGGGACTAGACTAATAAGGCTTTGAGTGGAACATTTCTTGGTTTACTTAATTTACAGGAAGCAATTTTGAAACGGGTGGCTTGCCTATGGAAGAATTCAGCTGAGTTGCGGTTCTCGATACTATTCTGTCTGCTCTAGCGACTCCTGTGTGCTGTGGAACCAACACATTTACAGTATCAGAATGCCAGCTGGATTTGATTTTACACTCACAAGGGCAGATAACCCAAGTTATGAAGAAGAAATGGATGGTGATTTTCTTTGGCGGACCGATACATAGTGTGTGTACTGCTTTAGCATTCAGAAGAGTCTCCAATCAGAGACTGGTGGATTCCACTGGTTTTCAATACAGAGTTAGGTGTTTATGAGGTTCTGTTCTGTTAATCTCAAGAACTGCTTTTCTGAAGAGCTGGAGATATTTTGATGCCTGAAGAAGAGCAACAAGTGATGTACCATCACCACCTTGCAACTTAGCGCCCAATTCATATCTTAGGCCTGTCAGTGGAAAAAAAAACCACAAGGCAGCTTTTGACAGAGGCAGAAGATCCAAGTTTTATTTGCAACCTCACAGGCTGCCTGCAATTTGTTTGACTGGCAGGGATGTTGACAAGCCTTTGGGCTTGAATCTGAGTCTTCAGACCCAAGTCAGGTGGGCACACGTGCATGGGCAGAGACAGCAAGGCTGACTTCCCTTGCCCAGCTGCCATCCTATCAGCTGGGCAAGCAGGTGCATGGGCAGAGACAGTACCAGGTCTTGCCAGTGCACCTGTGCCTGCTACCTCTGGGGATGGTGGGGGTGGCAGCAGGGAGGGTGCCCCATCCCTAAGAGGGACTCGAAACATAACTCTGTAAAATGGGTCCACGTCTGCCCCCCCCAATCTCCAAGTTGAGTCTGAGTCAAGTCACCAGTGTGACTTAAGTCAGACTTGACAACAAGTTCTGACTTGCGAGGAACCCCTCCCTGGTGACCAAGAGGGACTTTAATTGGCTGGTGTGATTATCTATCCAGCACTAACCAATTACTCCCTCTGGCCCTTGACTTCAGAGAGACACCTGCAACTCTGCTGAGTGTTATTTTCCCTCTTTTCAAAGTGTGCTGCTTATATACTGCCACATAGCACTTGAAGCAGTTTATAGCATAATTATGCAGGCTACACACTGCATCCCCATCCACGTGCTGAGTATTCAACTTAACTTGTCTCAGTAAGTCTGAGTCAACCTTAAGCCAGCTACCTGAATCTGCTGCAATCAAAACACAGACTGTCACCAAAGTTTTGACTGCAGTGCTGCTGTTTAACTATTTTGCCTCAAGGCTGTCTTTCCTCAGTTGGTAGCAGAGTTGTTTTGTTTGCCGCTCAGTTGGTTACTATGTGTGCAGTAAAGACTCAAGTCTGTAATTTCAAGTAACTGCAAATAAATAAATAAATGTTTTTAATTCTTTCTCCTATAAATGTCTCAGAATGAGTTACTGAGACCTTATGTTCTAGTTAATGAAAAAAGGGTAGATCTCTCCTCTATTAGTCTCTGTACTTCTACCATGGGAGGGGGGGGAGGAGAGATAATTTTACTAGAAATTTTAAAACTCTGTAACAAAATATTATATTTTCCCCCTTCCTGGTAATAATAGTAGCAATAATAAACAAGCTAAATTCTGTCCTTTCATTAACACCATAGATTGATGCCCAAGGTAACCCAGCATTGGCTGATGGTAGGTTCTAGTCCTCCTCTGTGGATGATCACAGTGAATGGAACCAGAGGCAAACAGTTGTAATCTAAAACAGCTTCATCCATGCTTTAGACACTGTTTCGTTACTTAAGACAGAGAAGTATTATACTGTATCTGTTTATGTGTTAATGCAAGTACCATTAAGTACTGTGTAAATAAACATGTATAGGGCACTACTCTACATCTGTCGTTCTCCTGTGGGGTTTTTCTTTCTTGATCTTCATCTATTCTCCCGTTACCTTTTTCCAAGAAAATAACAACATCTATTCCTCTGAGCCTTCACAGTATTTTAAATCACCTTTATCTTAATCCACGATGTTATTTTCCAGCCTTACTTTTCCCTTCCAAGCTGCTAAAAAGAGTTTGTGCTGTTTTACAGTCAGCAGAGGGAGCTCCAAGTGTTCTTCCCAGGTCATTGAGTGGATTTGTTTTGTTGTTTTGTTTTGTTTTTAGGTGTGAAGTTATCTGTAATTGTTTGAGTCGCCATCTCCCCTAAGACATTGGAAGAAAACTCTTACCATGCCTAGTCAGGCTCTTAGTTCCTGGGGTGTACCACCGGTTTGTAACAACCAAGGTAAGTTCATCTTTTTCAGGGAAATCTCTCCACTATGTTTTGTTAATGCTTGTTTGAATGCAGTAAATCAATATGTAAAGCCCCTTTAAGGACAATTTGCTAGTGTTTCAGTTCCCCCTCCAGAAACAATGTGTGTGTGTGTGTGTGTGTGTGTGTGTGTGTGTGTGTGTGTGTGTGTGTGTGTGTGTGTGTGTGTGTGTGTGTACACACACACACACACACACACACACACACATATATATATATATCTTGTATGCCACCCACTACCCAAAGGTCTCTCTCTATATTAACTGACCTTGCTTAATAAATGCTGATGAAGATATAGCTGTCCATGATTTGAAAGGGGGAAGGTCGTGTTCAAGACTAAGAAGAAGCAGTGTTCAGAAGGGTCACAGTTAGTTAAAAAAAAACCAGGCAAGGCTGAAGCTTATAAAGAAGCAGTGGAGTCATCCAGGCAGAGACAGGCTGTAACTGTTCTGACTGAGGAATTACTTCTTAGGAGGGTGAGGCTTTTGGGGTGGTGGTGGGGTGGTGGTGGATGGGAACCAGCCCTCCTTGCCAGGACACCCTCTGAGACAGACAGTTCCGGCAGCCTATATGGCATCCTATGGAGCAGGCTCAGCAGCCTGAAAGAAACAGGGAGTGCCATAGGACCTCAGAAGATAAGGAGCTTACTGGAGCAACACTGGGACCCTCAGCTCAAGATCATCTTGACTCTGTTCATAGTTACCCTACAGTCCAAGCATCCGACTTGAGCCATAACAACCCGCATCCTAAGTATCAGTGACAGGCTTCTGTTTCTCAGTCATCTCTCAAGGGAGACATTAGATATTTCCCCGAGCCAGGGGTGGGCAGGTTGTGGGGTCAGAGCCCAACAACATCTGGAGGCTTCACTGTTCACAGGGTATTCTCCCCTTTTAATCCTCAATTTAGTATAGTTTATCCAGAGAGATGCACATCCATTTAACATGACCTTTGACACCACTTCCATGTAACACCTGACAACCCCTCTGTTTTGGAGGAGAAATTTCCTGGCCGTGTCAGGGAGCTTCAAGAAAATTGAAGGATTCTACGCCCGCAAATTCTATAAGTAGAGGTGTCCAAAAGACACATCAGTAATATAAATTTAGTGGACAGGCATGTCCATAAATAAGATCATAGTTCTGACATGGCTTTTATAGTAATGGGGCTGCTTGCAATTGTTTCCAGGCTTTCCTTACGTTCTCCCTTTTACAACACATGGGGAAAGTCTAGTATCCCAAGCACTTTAGTATTTATGAAACAGATCTTAAAAATTTTGATCTCTGCAAGAAGGAGGGCTAGAGAGCAGTATCTTCCTAATAATTCATAAGATCTAGCTGCTGCTGCTGCTGCTGCTGCTGCTGCTACTACTACTACTACTACTACTACTACTACTACTACTAGGCAAAGTAAGTCAAAATTATAAAAACATGGATTGGTATTATGTAACAGATACATGTTTTAATCCAAAACATAAGTATCTGTTAAATAGTGGCAAAGTATGTGGGCTGTTCCTAATATTGCTGTTTTTGTAGCTCTGGTGATGTTATTTCTCAGATCTGCAATTGCTTGCAATATTATATGAACATCATTGACATTGTTTCACAAAGCCTGAAATGTGTATCTTCCACAAGCGAGATGTCTTGATTGCCAGGTCTCTGGTTCTGGATCATTGCAATGTCAGTGATCCAGGCATTTCCTCATTCTGTGACTACCATGTCTCGTGTGTTATGACCAAGATGTCTATGAGTTTGGATTCTGAAATCTCACTTGACTTGGATCATCTTCTGACACCTTCTACCTGATGTTCCCATGGGCTTTTGGAGGCTGACAAGTTATATCTTTTTGCGTAATGACCAGTGCATCTATGTTGCTGCTATATTATGTCTAATTGTGTAATCAGTTTATGCAATCTTTGGACATTTACAGCTGAGGTGTGACACTGTTGTTTGTTGTTTGTTGTTTGTTTGTTGTTTGCTATTGTTAAAACTGAATCTCTAATTCAAGGATAGTGAAAGTGTAACTTGTGGACTTCATAAAAGCTCCGCAGCAGCCCAGGTGTACCTCCCACTTTCTGAATAAACCTCTGAAGAGCATTGGGGGGGAGGGTGTCAGTTTCACCAGGTGACTTCTGATTACTTTATTTTTTTGTGGGGAAATATCTTTCAGTCCCAACAAATACTGACATGAGGCTTTGTTCTGGGTAAAATCAAAGAGTTTAAAAATATGGGGCTGTAGCAGGGAGACACACTCCATGTTTCAGAAGTAGATTTTTATGGTCCCTGGGCCGGCGGATGCACCTCCCCCCCACACACAATGGTCTTCACAGAAACCATGAGGGACAAAATGTGAAGCCACTCTTCTGCCCATTTGTTATGTAAGCAGCCAGTTTCTTTCTGTATTCGTTCAGTGCCTATTTATTTATTTATTTATTTATTATTGTATTTTGTTAGGTTCTGATTGTTTAGGCTGTGGGGATTTTTTTTTATTTGGGGAGCCACCTTTGGCTGACATCTGTACACCGCCCTGAGTTCCCTATGGGGAAAATCGGGTGGTTAATAAGTGTAAGAAATTTATTTATTTATTTATTTATTTATTTATTTATTTATTTATTTATTTATTTATTTATTTATTTATGTTGACTGCTATGGGGCCCCATTAAAGCTCCTCCTCCTCCTTCCTTTTAATGTGTTTAATCCTTTATCTGTCTTTCCTTCTGAATTTGTGTCTCCCTCCTCTGTACAATTCAGTTTAAAGCCCTCCTGATGAAGTTCTTCATGTTACGGCCAAACCCAATCTTCACAGTCCTTATGAGTTGCAACCCATCACATGCCAGGAGCCCATCTTCTAGGGAGAATAGCCCATGGTCTCAATATCTAGATCACTCATTTATGTATTATTTTCAGAGCCAATTTGTTTACCTGAACTATTTCCCTTTGCCTTTCTGTTTCTCTGTGCTGATAGTACAGATTAGAAGACCAGATCAAGCCTCGAATCCTTGAGTTTCCCTCCCAGAGTTTGACAGTCTGATGTAATTTCATAAGAACATACAAAGAGCCATGCTGGACCAGGCCAAAGGCCCATCTAGTCCAGCTTCCTGTATCTCACAGTGGCCCCACCAAGATGCCTCTGGGAGTGCACGAGACTAGATATTTGTCTCCTGATACCCCTCCCCTGCATCTGGCCTTTGAAGTACCCTGGTTTTAAGCCTGGTAATTACAGATCTCCATCATGGTTTGTAACCTGTGATGGACTTTTCCTCCAGGAATCTGTCCAGTCCCCTTTTGAAGACATCCAGGCCAGGTGCTATCATCACATCCTGTGGCAGGGAGTTCCACAGACTAACAATACGTTCCTAGTTCTTTTTTTCTGTGCCATTTATTCCCACATTGATGTGAAGAAAGGGATATGCATCCATGGGTGTGTTCCCCACCCACCCACTCAGATCTCACAGACATAATTTAAATAGTGCTTCTTCTCTGTTTCTCATTTATTAACAAATTAGACTGCTGAGACTTTTTTCATTGTCAGTGGGTTTAATGGATGCAGAGAGTGACCATATTTATGCAAGCCATATTTTCACAGGAGAGAGAACACATGAAGTGTGCATATTATTAGGAATCAGTATTTATTGCCAAGTAATTGGGAAGGAATGAACAATACACAGAGGGTTGCCTAATTCCTGGAAGAGGGAGGATTTTTGGCAGATCTTCTGCTGAAGGGTTCCAGAATCTCAAAAGAGGTATCTGTAGACAGAACAAAATGTTCTAAGTTTGATATGAGGCCCACATTTTTCTTTCCCTCAGGGGGAATATGCAACTTCTTCATAATTCCCTTTTTTTTTACTCAGTGTACAGCTCATCTACTAATGTAACATCCAAATTGACAAAGTGTTTTCAGACAAATGTGCCCTACTGATGGGACCCCAAAATGGCTGCACCTCCCTATGGCACGTTGGTATACCTTACAACATTTGTCCCTGTGTAATAAATGGCTAAGGGTCTCTGTACTTATTAAAGATTTCAAAAATGTGAGTGAACATTTATGAGGCACTTGGACAGCTCCCTGAGGGAGAGGCCTATTTTATGAAGGTAAGTGAAAACCTTGCAGTCCTGTCTGGGGTTAAACCTAGCTGAAATAACCGGGGCTTGTTTCTGAGTAAATGATGTCAGATTGCACCGAAAGTTCACATGGGCATGAACTTGAACATGCAGTGGTTTAGGGCTAATGGTGTGGTGGTGCACAATGTTTGCAAGGGAGAATCAATGGATGACATCTAATCTTCCTTGTGGTCACCCAAGTCCACTTTGTACTGCAACTAATTAAAATGTGTAATATATCTTGTTGCGGTCACGTGTTTTTGTTGCTGTTCCTGCATCCCCAAGGACGCATTTGATTGTTACGGAACTTCTGTGACCTTACGGACAGGGTCCGCCTCAAAGTGCATTTTGTGGCATTATTTTTTTTAAATAAAACCCGATAGGTAGTTATATTGGTATATGGATTTTCATTTGTCATTTGTCAAACTTCGAATACTTCTTTTTTTACTTCTTTCCGTGCATAGTGGCTTCTCATATGGTGAATTTACTGTCACGTGGCTGCTCCAAGTAATGCCTCTGGGTGGCCCTATGGTGACAGAACAGTTATGCGGTGGATTAAACGGTACCCCATGGCGCGTGTACCGGTTTAAAAACCGCAATGGAACAGTGACAAGGATTCTACCACCTCGAGGCCAGGTATAAGGCAGAACTTCGGGCGTGATCGCACTTTATTTTGCTTAAAGCGCGTTGGACGTGGGGGAACAATTTTAAGATCCGCATCTCAGAGCACATTCTAGAGCCACAAAGGTGACGTGGGTGTGAGGGTTCGGTTCTTACCCTCGGCGGTTCCGAATCACAAACTACAGGCGATTTTGCATCAAACGGATTTTTATTGCGTAAGAGTCAGAGTAACTGTAGGTTTCTTGAACTTCAGGGATAACTTTGAACTGGAAATAACATTCCCTTCAACATCGGGATCATCATAAATAACATTAACTGGATCCGCATCTCCCCTGCCCCAACAGAGCACATTCTAGAGCTGGCAAAAAGATCTTCCATCTCTGGAACTGCCTAGACGTTTCTGGCCATTTGAGAGGTTGCACATGTACCGCCCAGGCAAACTCTTCGCCCTTACAGACCCTCAAATACTCCACTCCTCCTTTCTCATCTCCCCCTTCTGTCTGAGTGCCTACACTCTTCAACTGCCGATCCCAACTGTCACTCTCCTTCTCCTTTTCCCTCCCTCTCTCCCTCTCTAGCGCGCGCTCCACCCACTCATCTAACGGTTCATCCACCACCCAATGGACATCCCGCGTGTCCTCGTGCTGATCGCCCACGCAATCACTCCTGCGTTCCTCCTCTAATCCAACTATATGCAATCTTTCCATTTGTGTCTCCATCTCCTTCTTCTCTTCTTCCTCTTGCTTAGGAAGTCCAGACGGCTCACTCCCTTGGCTATTCACAGGGTGGTCTGTCTCCTCACAGTGGGGTAACGGCCTATAGTCTTTAATGGAAATTTCCCCCACCCTGTCAAGCTTGCTTCCCTCCTAACTGGCCTAGCTTCTAATCGTGTAAAGGAAGGATAGAGGGTTAACTGGCTGTTAAAATAAATGTGAACTGTTTGCGGAAAATAGTGCACCCAAGCCAAATGTGTTTCCCTATTATTGACTTGTACAGACTATTAACAAAAAACACCCCAAGCGCTTGAGGTGTATCTGAAGATTCCTGAGTGCTCCTCCTGCCATCCAGTGGGCAGCATTTTGGGAAACAGAATTGTGGGGCACAGCCACCCTGTCAAAAGCAAACAAAACAAAGTAAAGATGGACATTTCTTTTCTTTTGGTTCTTCAAAGTAAAAGTTAACAAAACAAACTGATTTAGAACATGCAATAATGTAACATCTAAAAGCAAAGACACTGTAAAAAGTTAAAGGTCAACCAAAAGCAAAGACACTGCTATTAAAGGTCAACCTTCGTCTCTAAACATGGCACACGGATCACGCCTTGTCTTCCATCCGAACCAAATGTTACCAAAAAGTCACACTAAAGTAGCTACTGTGCAATCCTCACATCACCAGCAGGACAAAACTGTAATACTGAAGCATGGGCTTTAACAATGTTAGCATCTACAAAAAATATTTGCAGGCCCATCTTGTCTATGATTGCAACATCTTTCCTAAGCTACTTCTCTCCCCCCCCCCCAAAAATGCACAAATAGAGACCAGAAGCTTTCATAAAGTACCAGGAATAAAAGAGAGAACCTCAGCATCCATAAATAGTAGCTGTGATTTTTAGCGAAAAAGAAAATAAAACCCATGATTTGTTACTTTGGGGGAATATAACACTGAAATCTGCATCAATCAATACCATGACTAGAGCCAACAGAAAATCTATTAATTTTGCATGCGACCTTGGGATCACTATGACCTTGGAAGGTGGTTAAGAAATTGATTAAATAAAGAATTTCAATATACATGCATATAGACAGTATATTTAAAAATATATGATTGTTTCCCATTTCAGCCTAGTAAAACGAATGTCGCAATGACTCCACTGCTGTTCCTGCTGCTGTTTCTTAGACCCTTTTGTTCCTCTGCACCTCGGCTTTCAGTAAGTAAGACTGTGCTGTATGTGATGAGCTCCCAGGGCCATTTTTGCACTGCGTTTACTAACAGGGAAGCTAGTTTCACAATAGCTGTAATTACATGAGCACACAGAACCCTCCTCAGTTGAAGAACAACCGTTTTTCAGACCTAGTGGGTGCAGAAGTTCATCATGACTAGGGCCCATTGTATTTTGGAACCAAAATTTAAAAAAATAAAAGTGTAACGAGCAATCAGATGTACCCAGTTGACAGTTGCTGTTTCAAGTTATATGCCTGCCATTCCATAGCACTAAAGCAGCGTTTTATGCCACACTGTGCCGTGAAAGAGCAGCCAGAGGAGGAGGAGGAGGAGGAGGAGGATCAGAGCCTCCTGTCGGCGCATGCGCCCTGGGCGTCAGGAAGTGGCGATTGCTGGGAAGGAGCGCAGGAGAGAGAGAGAGAGAGAGCGTGGGGGCAAGTCCACGAAGGCTTTGGAGACGTCGCCCAGCGAGCCTGAAAGAGGAGGAGGAGGAGGAGGGGGGAGGAGGAGGAGGAGGAGGAGGAGGAGGAGGAGGAGAAGAAGAAGAAGAAGAAGAAGAAGAAGAAGAAGAAGAAGAAGAAGAAGGCGTCACCACTGACCAGCGGACCCACCGTCCCTCCTGGCACATCCCGGTGCCCTCCAGCAAAAGTCCAGGGGTCCGGGGACGCGACCCCAGCCCCGACCCCCAGCCCCTGGGCCGTGCGGAGGCAGGGGAAGAGGGCAGGTGCGCGATCCGGCCGGTCCTAGGGGCGGTGCTTCTCGGGATCCCCGCCGCCGTTTGACAACCTCCCCCCGCGCGCGTGCTCCCGCCCGGCCAGTTGCGCGCTCACCGGCGTTGTTGACCAGCAGGAGGTGCTGGGCGGCGCGCTGACATGGTGGCATTGCACAGGTCGGCGGGCAGGGCCTGGACGCGCAGCTCCCGGTGGCCAAAACCCAGTGGAGTGAGCCCGGCGCCAGCCGCGCCGCCACCAGCCGCACAAACGCCCGCCCCGCGACGCCCCGTCACCAGGCACGCCGCCCGGCCCAGGCCTCCGCCATCGCTGAGGTCGCCCACCCACCCGGCGCGGCAACCGCGCAGCCCATCATCCCCAGGAGCAGGGTGGGGTGGGGGTGGTCTCGAGCCACGGCTCGATCTACTCCTCCCCCCCCCGCTTGTTAAATTTTTTAACATTTTCTTATGGTGGTGTGCCTCCTGATTTTTTTCATGAAGCAAGTGTGCTTTTGCCCAAAAAAGGTTGAAAAACACTGCACTAAAGCATTCTCTGGACAATTTGCAACGTTGTTATGCAAGCCACGCTTTGCTTCCCGGTGAGCTGTGTACTCTTTGGAAGGGAGGATGGAAGGTTGAGTCAAACTTGAGGCAGTTACCTGGGTCGGGACCCCTTTGGGGGTTGAACGACCATTTCACAGGGGTTGCCATGAGCCAGTGAAGAAAAAGACACAAACAGCTTGGGTCTGGAGGAGGAGGGGGAGGAAGGGGGGAAGAGTGAGTTACAGCTTGATAGGTTGGAGGGGATGTCAGTCAATGGCACCGGAGGCTGCGATTGGCTGAGGGTGCCTGTAAATAGAGGGAAGTTCTCTATTTTACCTGGGGCAGTGGCCTGCCAAAGGGGGCTTGTGGCCTCTTCCAAGCAGGGCAAGGGGTCACCACAACATGAGGAACTGTATTAAAGGGTCGCAGCACTAGGAAGGTTGGGAACCACTAGTCTAGATTGAACTCAGGTTGTGAGCAGAGGTTTGGCTGCGGTACAGTACAGCAGTTTAACCACTGCACCACAGGTCTGCGCTACCTTTCTTAGGGAGTATGGGACCAGGGTAGCCCTACTGATAGAGTAAGGAAATCATATCGAGCAACAGATACTATAAGGTAGGACAAAGATGCTGGATGAAAATGTCATCTCCCACATAGCTTGTGGCCTCCATTTATGTGTTCAGCTGCCAGTCCAGCTGGATGTTGCCACCTGGATTGGAAGGGCTGCCACCTTCTTATATCTGGGATGTCCTGTCATTTCAGTCATGGTGTTGACCAGGTGGATGTGTTGCCCTGTGGCAGAGGTGGGGTAGAATCAGCCCTCTGGGTGTTCCTATCGGTCCTCACCAATTATGAGGGATGTTGCAGAGATTTGATTAGTCTCTTTTGGTGCAGAAAAAAGCGAAAAAGTAAAATGTTCAGTTTTACTCCATCCCATCTGGCTCCTTCTTCATCAAAGGAAAAAAAACACTTGTAGTTGTGGTACATGTTTAGGTCTTTCCTTTTTTGTTTTTTACAGTGTGGAGGTGCATCTCCACATGTCTGTCTTCAGAGAAAAGAAAATGGAGGAAAGATGAAAGGTAGATTTAAAAGGGACCACAAAAAGTAAGGGTGGTCTCAAGGACTCTGGATGTGTGGGGGGAAATTTTATAGTCAAGATAGCTGTGAGTCATACCTGGGAAATATAAGCAAAAAGGGCAGAGTCCCCATTGGCTCCCAGTGTTAAAGCAGAAGCATGTGTAGTTGTATTTCTCCAGAACAAACTATAAACCAGCCACCTCCAGAGGGCCATCCATTTCCCCATCCTGTGTGAAATGAAAGTGTTAATGTACTTAGGTATGTATGTCAGACGATTCTTATTTGCAACCAGCTGCCAAATCATCAGGATGGTGCATGAGTTGGACCAGGAGCATTCTTAAGTTGCTGAAAGGAGCCTGTCTAGATTTTGCAGAAGAACCACCATATGATTTAATTTTAGACCATGCAAGTCACGTGTCTTCTTAGTCATTTCCTGTGTGCCTACTGAGTCACTGAAATGCTCCCTTTTAAAACTGGCTGTAACAATTCACATGGGCCTAGTCGATTAAGAAAACAATGTGCTAATATAAAAGGCCTTCTGGTGCCCATTTATTTTAACTTGCTTGCTAAGAAAATAATATGGGCCAGAGGAAGATAAATACGTTTTGGAATTCATTGTGTGAATGTGAAGCTTGACACGGTTTTTAACCAGGTCAGATATTAGTGTTTGGGGCTGTGTGACTTTTAGGCTCTAACTTTCGTAGAATACTTGGAATAACTGCCAAGCCTCAAAGACTCAGCCTCCACTTCAGATTATTATTTTTGTTTTCCATTTCCAGGAGAGGGATGAATGCCTGTTGGAAAACAGAAAGTTGCGACAGAAATTGAAAATGCTCCAAGATTTATCCCAGGTGTATGAACTCCAGCTGAAGGATCTCATGGGCAACAATTATCACAGACAAAGGAGCAAGGTCTTCTCTGCCAAGGGGCCAGCACACCGGGAGAAGCCTTTCCCCACAAGTAGTGGGAATCTCTTTGTCTATGATCAAGGTACAGTATACTTGGGAAGCACATGAGACCTGTTCTTAGTAGCACCTCAGATCTGAATCTGTGAATGCTGTCCATTACCTTGGAAGAATGATTTCATTCAGTTTGAGGCTTATTGGACCCCAGTCTTGGTTTTGTCTACCATGCCAAGCCTGACCCAGATTTGTTATCAAAGAATGTCCTATATGGGACCACCTGAGGGTAGCTGCAAATTTCCCCTCATCCAGAGCCTGATTAATAAAGGAACTAGAGAACAAGAAACAAGGGAACTAGAAAACATGAAACTGAGGGTAGCTGTAGATTTCCCCTACTGCATCCATCATTAAGATAAGATAAGATAAATCTTTATTGATCCCACATCAGGGAAGTTTACTTGTTACACATCTCCCAATATAAAGAACAAGCAAGAAGGGCAAGTGCACAAAAAGTGTAAAGTGAGAAAGAAAAAAATAGATAATAGAAATAAAATAAAATAAAAATAAAACAAGAAAAAAGAAATTAATAAAATAAAAATTCTCACCAAGATTACTCTGGGTTTTCATTCAAACCAAGTGTGCACATGGAATGAAGATCTAAATGGCCCACAGTGCAGCAGGAGGACAAGGGAAGTCCTCTGCCCTGTTGGCATGGTAACAAACTTGCATGCAGCCTAGCACTGGCTTTTAGTGAGAGGAGGGGATTTTAGCAGTACCTAAGATGACTGGTTGCCGTCCTCTGCACTTTTTCCATTTCCATAATATCCTTCTGGAGGTATGGTGACCAGAATTGTACACAATACTCCAGATGAGGCCTCGCCATAGATTTATAAAGAGGCAAAATGACATTTGGTGACTTATTTTTTATAACCTTCCTAATGATCCCTAGCATTGAGTTTGCTTTTTTTCACTGCTGTGGCACACTGGGTTGACATCTTCATTGAGCTGTCCATCAGGACCCCAAAGTCCTTTTTCTAGTTTGTCTTGAGTTCAGACCCCATCAGTTTATAAATGTAATTGGGTTTTTTTGCCTCTGCACTTACTAATGATGCTCACTCTGCACTTACTAATGAAGCTCATTTGCCACTGGTTTGACCACTCCCCCATTGTCAAGAGATCCCTCTGGAGCTTCTCACAATCTTTCTCAGTTTCTACTACCCTGTATAATTTAGTGTTGTTGGAAAATTTGGCTACCTTGCTATTTACTCCTATTTCTAGATCATTTATGAAGAGGTTGAAAAGCAGGGGTCCCAGTACTGAACCTTGGGGGATCCCACTCTTTACCTCCCTCCACTTGGAGAAGTGTCCATTTAGTGCTACCCTCTGTTTCCTGTCATGTAGCCAGGTGCTGATCCAGGACAAGACCTGTCCCTTTATTCCATTACTGGCAAGTTTATTCAAGAGCCTTTGGCACGGGACCTTGTCAAAAGCCTTCTGAAAGTCCAGATAAATCATGTCAACTGGATCTCCCTTATCCACATGCTTGTTGACACTGTCAAAGAATTCCAACACATTAGTGTGGCATGATTTGCCCTTGCAAAAGCCATGTTGGCTTTCCTTCAGCAGTGCCTTCTCTTCTGTGTGCCTCTTTTTCATCTTTTAGGATGGTTTCCATCACTTTACCTGGGACACATGTCAAACTGACCAGTCAGTAATTTCCTGGATCCTTTCCTCTGGATCCCACTTTGAAGATTGGTGTTACATTCGCTACCTTCCAGTCCTCAGGCACCAGGCTTGATTTGAGAGAACGATTATATATTTTAGCTAGGACATCAGCAATTTGATCTTTAAGTTCCTTGAGAACTCATGGATTCACTGAATCTCTCTGCAATCTCTGTTTCCTCTTTAATAATCCCTTGCCTTCCATTGTTGTCTAATGGTCCAATGGCCTTCCTAGTTGGGTTCTTACTTCTAATGTACTTAAGGAAGTCCTTGTTATTTCTTTGAGAGTTTTTGGTGACAACCAACAGCAGTAACCATTATTCTGAAACATGTGGAAAAGTAGGCTTGACTGATACTTGGTGAAGATGCTGTGGAGCCCCACTATTCGTCACTGGCACAATAATTTGTTTGCATACTATATATTTGGAGGAAACCACCTGGTTGCAACCTACAATCAGTTTCTCTCTGTGTGTTTTAATAAGAATACCTGAAAAGGGGGAATCAGCTATTTATACACAATTGTTGAGAAAGCCTTTCAGAGTCCCTGATGAGCTGAAGTACTACTGAGTCTAGAATTTGTTGAAGTGAATGTGCTGAATGTCTGTGAAGATTCTCAATCATCCAGGTGAGGTTATCTGGAAACTGAGTCATGGCAACTGGACTTTTTTTCTGAAGAGATTTAAATGTTTCACTGTTTATCCTAGTAGCTTTGTCAGTCTAAGGAAAGATAGTGGTGAGGCCTCCAATTTATAGTTCACCTTGATTTTACATCACTCTGGTCTGAATAGGCTCATTAGATGGACAGGGGCCTTTGTTGACCTAATGAGCCTATTCAGGCCACTGTCTATTCAGATGAACTATAAATTGGAGGCCTCACCACTATCTTTCCTCAGATTGACAAAGCTCCTTGGATGAGTGGCAAAATGTTTCGATCTCACAAGAAGTCCAGTTGCCATGACTCAAATTCGAGTTAATGTGCTGAATGTAACTGAGAAAGTGATCAAGTACATCCAACATCTGGCCACCTTCTGTAGTAGTTTATTGTTTGTCAGGCATGGAGAAAATAGAATAGCGAGACACGCTTCTGTTTTCCTTGAAAATACCTTCTCCTTAGTCAAGACTTACATGTTTCCAGAAGCAATTGAGTGCTCCCAAATCCATGAACTTGTGTCCCAACTTGACATGAAAATTACGAAGGTAGAAACATGGTTGCTTTGTATCCTTCTCTTACAGGTCCATCTATGTAGCTCCAGATTTCTAGATTCATCCTAAAATCTGGTATGATCAAAAAGCTGAAATAAGCCCAGGGATATGTAGTAAAGATGCCTTTTAATGTAACGGATACATTATAAAATGTACAGATGTTAACAGCCAATAGAATTTGGCAGGCTGGGGAAGTAAATAGATGATCTAATCTCCCTCTGTCCTGTTGTTCCATTAATCTAGTTTGTCATATTGATACGAATTGGGCACAGTCCTTCCTGTGCTTTTTAATACTGCTTTGTCTAGATTGTGCAATGCTGTTTAACCGGGGACAAACGGCAAGTGGATACTACAGAATTAGACCTAGACTGGACAAGGAACCATTTGTTGTGTACTGTGACATGTCAGATGGTGGAGGATGGACAGTGATCCAACGCAGAAGCAATGGCAAAGAGAATTTCTACAGGTATGTAGGAAAAATGAAGGGCTGAAGAGAAAAAAAAATCAGACAAAATAATGTGACTTTCAGAGACAAGCACATTTGTTTCAGTATGAGTTTTCATTAATCTTTTTCAGGCACCTGGGGTTCTAGCAAAATATGCCCTCTGTATTTATACATCTCCCCATGAAGGCTTACAAGGAGATGAGTGTACAGAAAAGAGGCAAAATTCCATTGCATTGTTGACAAAGGAATGGATCTTTCGAGGTGTTGATTGCTTTAAAATCACCGGCCATAGCCAGGATGAAAAGCTGATGCCTGGTGACTAGGCTGTCATATAAATGCTAAGAGTTGCTCCTGGAGCGGAGGCCAGAGTGTGTCAAGGGAGACAATTAATTTTTTACTCAGAAGATAATAAAGTTAGTTACTAATATATGTAGCATCTGTGAAGATTCCCAGTCATCCAGGTGAGTTTATCTGGAAGTTGAGTCATGGCTACTGGACTTCTTTTTCTTGAGGCTCATCCAAACATCTTCGTCAGTCATGAGGTCAAAGTGAACTATAAAATGGAGGACTCGCATTTATTTATTTATTTATTTATTTATTTATTTATTTATTTATTTATTTATTTATTTATACAATTTATAAGCCACCCACTACCCAAAGGTCTGAGGGTGGCTTACAATTAAAATGAACAGTTAAAACAGTTAAAACATTAAAAAGGCATCTAGCTCTTCTCAGATTGATGAAGCTGTTTGGATGAGCAGCGAAACGTTTCAGTCTCAAGGAAAGAAGTCTAGTTTCCATGACTCAACTTCCAGATAATATATGCAGTGGACTTAGGAGTTTTGATCTTTATCTAGGCCCCTAGACATGCACAGGGATTTGTTTATGCAGCTAATTTTTAATGTCTCCCTCTTCATTCTTCGTTTGTAATTTTCTGCAAGAGCTGCTATGAAATCCAGAACAGCGCCTTGAAGTGTAACCATGATGGAGAAGCGAGAAGCAAATGAATATAATTACCTGCTTCTTGCCCCCATCCCCATGTGGAGAATAAGGATATTCCCCTAAAAGCTTATGGTGGTTCCTACAGCTTCTTTGGTTCATGTCAGTTCTACTATATGTGCTTAAAGAAAACACACCCTGCATTGCTGAAAAAATATGCAGGTCTGAGTCTGGCCGACATCTGGGAATTCATATACAGTGGTACCTCTACTTATGAGTTTAATCTGTTCCGAATGCATGCTCTTAAGTTGAACAACTCGTAAGTAGAGCAGCCGTATCTAAAAAAAATCAAATAAATAAATAATGAAAAAAATGTAAGTAGAGCAGACTGCATCTAATATTTGTAAGGCAGCAGTTAAAATGCCAACGGTTTCCCGCTCTTAAGTCGAATTGCTCGTAAGTAGAGCCGCTTGCAAGTAGAGGTACCACTGTATATCACTGTAAGTTCCCTGATGGAAGAACAATAGCTTATACATTTAAGAATATAAGAACAGCCTTGCTGGAACAGGCCACAGCCCATCCAGTCCAGCAGTCTGTCTTACACAGCGGCTCACCATTGGCTTCAGGGTATTCCCAAGCAGACGTCTTCACCTGCTTAAGATTCCCTGCAAATGGCATTAAGAGATATCCTGCCTCTCTCTCCAACCCGGAGGTTGTCCTCAGGCATCCATAACGATAGCCATTGATACCCTTGCTCTCCATGAACTTGTCCAATCCTTTCTTAAAGCTGTCAAGGCTGACATCTGTCACCACTTCTTCTGGCAGGGAGTTCCATAGACCTGTGATCCTCTGGGTGAAAAAGTACTTTCTCTTATTTGTTTGAGATGTAGCACCCAAAAGTTTCATGGAGTGCCTCCTAGTCCTAGTATTGTACAACGGGGAAAACAGCTTATCCTTATCTACTTTGTCCATGCTGTGTATGGTTTTATGAACTTCAAATAGGTCACCTCTTAGCACTGTCGTTCAAGAGTGAAGAGGCCCAGCCATTGCAGACTCAGAAAGAAACGACAAAATAAATTATTTAAGAAATGACAATAAATAATAAAAAATGAAATCAACAAACCTGTTTCTTATATCTCGTGCTGGAGCCTAGACACTGATATGGGGATATATCTATTCCTTACAGACAATGGACAGATTACAAAGAAGGGTTCGGACAATTCCAGGGCAAGAATGATGAATATTGGTTGGGCAATGATAAGATCTATGATGTGCTACTTCGAGGTAAGGAGGACCTTTTTTTTTTCAGGAGATACCTTAATTCAAGGCCAAATAAATGAACTGGGGGCTAGGTCCTCCCACTTGTGGATCAAAGGTTTATCATCTGGTCACTACAGATGATAAATACTTCAAGCAAGGTATTTAACTACAGTACTTGTGATGCAGGACAGGGCTATTTTCTTTGGAGGGTGGCAGCGGAGGAAGTCGTATGAAGAAGAAAAAAAGATGAGCCAATGAAGAAACACCTTTAGTGTCTATCAATATTTATTTTTCTTTTAAAAATAAGCCAAGACAGCCAGAACTTGAGTTTCATCTGAACAATAGGGCAGAGATGTGTGTGTGTGTGTGTGCCCAGTTTTTTCTCTGTGCTCCCCCCTTTCCCTTGGGTCAAAATGCTGCTGCTCTCCCTGCATGTCTCAGGGCGTTTATACACGACCCCTAAGCTCCGCTGCAAATGGCTGCAAGGTCCGGACCTTAAAAATGTTTACCCACCAGCTCCGGACTTTGCAGACAATTAAGTGCGACCCCGCCCACTTTAGCGCGACCAAACAGCAGTCTTCTTGTACCTGCTTTTTGGATGTGACAAATATTTGATCCGGTGTAAGGATAGTGAGTGCGGGGCTCTCCTGGCTTCTGTTTGTTCTTTTTTTGCGCCCTGCCCCTTTAAGAGATCTGTATGCTGCCGGGAACAAAACGGAGGTAAACCGGCATTCTTTTCTTTCTTTTTTCTCCCTCCCTCAGGCAGCCAGCAACCAGGAAGTGCGGAGGGAGGTGGGGACAGAGGAAGAGCGAGGAACCCCTAAGATCTCTGGTCCGAAATTAAGTGGCCAGCAGATCTTAGGGGTCGTGTAAAAAGGCCCTCAGTCAATTTTATCTCTGTGTGTGATCTGGAAGTTGAGTCATGGCTACTGGACTTCTTTTTGAGAGATAGAAACGTTTCACTGCTCATCCAAACAGCTTCATCAGTGTTTGTGTCGCTTCAAACCCCTACTCCACCAGTCATTTGGATTTTATCCCCAACTCCTAAAAAACCAACCCCCATTTCCCCTTTCTGCCTTCTGTTGAAACTCAAAGGATTTCTATTTGTCTTGGGAAAACAGGATGGCTAGAAGCATCAGAGTTGGGATTAAAAATGTAGTTAAACCACCACGAACGGCAAGTTTTAACCAAATAAAAGCCAAATTCGTAATTTTACCTGGAGATGCTTTCCTCAGCGTGGTTATCTGGTGTCAAGAGTCTGTGATATTCAACAACTCATGATGCCCTGACCAGTATCTTAAACAGTTCAGAAAAACAATCAGGAAAATGTTGCATTGTCCCCAAAACAATACAAATACAGGAACTATGTGTGTATGTGTTGTGTTGTGTCATTTCAGTCGTGACCGACTCTTTGTGACCCTATGTTCATTGAGTTTTCTTGGCAGGAGTACTGGAGTGGTTTGCCAGTTCCTACTCCAGGAAACTACAGCTCCTGATATTCCCTGGTGGTCTCCCATTCAAGTATACCTGGGCCAAATAATGGCTATGAGACACTGAGACCTTAATAAAAACATGTAATTTTTGTGTAAACAGGTTCTGAAGACTCTGTCGCCTGGCAACAGCTTTCTTTCTTTCTTTCTTTCTTTCTTTCTTTCTTTCTTCCTTCCTTCCTTTAGTGTATGGCTGGAAAAATGTTGATGCATAAGAAAACCCACCCCAGATTAAATAAATATTAAATTGTCCAACTTGAAAATATCCAGATTCATTGATAAATCAATTTATTGTAATATTGAGCCAAACCTTGATCCTATCTTGAAGTCATGAGGATTCAGCATGATACCATTTTCCATTCCAGAAGAAAACTCCCTGAAAATTGACCTGAAGGATTGGCTTGGGGAGGAACGCTATGCAATTTATGATGATTTCCAGCTCAAGAATGAGACGGTGGGTGATCTCTCATATAATAATGAAAGAGCCACGCCCATTAGCTTGCAACAACACTGACATTATACGTATTCAAGAGACTCGTATCTTAGAGAAACATGAGAAACATTTAGAAAAGAAAAAATCAGGAACTCTTTTCTCTGTCTCGAATAAAGAGAAGAAACGAAATGGTGTGGCCCTCTATATTAAACCCGATTTGGAACCAGCTTTTTTGGAAAAAGACTCAAATGGTAGAATGATTTTTGTACAGGCCAAAATTCGAGGTAAGATCACAGTTATTGTTGGCATATATGCTCCCAATGATAAATACGAAAGAATTAATTTTTTCAATGACCTATCACAGAAACTTTTGCAGTTTCATAACCAACAATTGATTGTACTGGGGGATTTCAATGCAGTTCATGTTCCAGAATTAGACAAGAAAACAAACAGCCAAGGGAACAAAGCTTAGGTCTGCAGTAAATACATTACCAAAATCCTTTTTGGATGCAATAGACATTCTGGAACTGCAGGACATTTGGAGAAGGAAAAATCCCTTACTGAGTGGTTTTTGCAATAGTCTGCATTTTTCAGCAAGTGTGTGTGTGTGTGTGAGCTCCCACTATACAGTGCTACCTCAAGTTACGAATTTAATCCGTTCCAAATGCATGCCCTTAAGTCGAACTATACTTAAGTTGGGGAACTATCTAAAAAAATTGAAAAAATAAGTTAAAAAATAAAAATGGAAAAAAAAGTGTATCTAAAATTTGTAAGGTGGCAGTTAAAACTCTAACAGTTTTCCGCTCTTAAGTTAAATTGCTCTTAAGTCGAGCTACTCTTAAGTGGGGGTACCACTGTATATGCAATGAAGTAGTAGACTGCAATTGGGATCAATGTTAAGAGGTTTCGGAGAGAACCACTCTTCATCCTATTTTGTGCAGCAGTCCCTTGTGCAAGTAGAGAAAATGGTTTAGCTTTAGGGCACTTGTTAAAGATACACCCAGAATGCTCTAGACTAGAGAAAGAAGCCCCCTTGTAGACTATTCCATGTGGATGGACTTCCAAGTCCCAATAAGGTTCTGCAGTGGCACAAGGAAAGCTTCTGCCTCAACTGGGCTGGGTGAGCCCTTGCAGCTGACCCCCCGTAACAGCTGTTTCTGTGGCTCCCTACTCAGAACCATTACAGAATATCCTTCGGCACCTTTTCTGGAACTGCTGGGGATGCTCTCTCTGGAGGCAGCAACTTTGAGAGCCAATGGTCGGCCTCGCTCAATGGGATGCCCTTCTCCACCCCGGACAGAGACAACGACAGGTTCCTAACGGGCAGCTGTTCGGAAGAGAACAGATGTGGCTGGTGGTTCAACAGGTGGGTTGTTTGTTAGGGGCTACCTGGAAGGCAGAAAAAAAAAACCAGCCACCCTCCTTTGCTTCCTTGAATGCAGGAGACCCTGTAATGTCTGCCAGTCAGACACATAACCATGTTTTTCCATCTATAGTTGGACAATATTTTTTCCTAGGCTTGCTAGCATGAAAATTGAGGGTTGTCTTATAGACGGAAGCAAGCCTTTTCCCGCTCAAAAGACAGGCTCCAATCTCTGCAAAAACAAACCAAGAACAAAATGGAGAGGTGTTTTGGGAAGGGGAAGGGCAATCGAGGGCTGCCAGAAAGGAAGAGAAACCTCAGTGGGGCAGGGACTCTGCTCAGCTCATTCGCTGCTGTCAGTCTGGGTTCTCCTCCACACAAACCCAGCTGTTTCCCTTTCTTTTCAGGAGGGTTTGTTCATTTTGGGTTCAAAAAGTGTGGGAGGGATCTTGCACATGGTGGCGTCTTATAGATGGAGAATTATGGAAATTGCTTCTTCTGGAGAGCTAGCATGCTACAGGGGCCAATAAGACTGTATCAGAACAATGGGTGAATGTTGGGCCAGTCATTATCTTACCCCAAACCTGTCCATCTCCTTGATTCTCACCAACAAACCCCCACATGGGTTTTTTGTAACAATAGAGGAGATATGTCAGTATGAACCATACAGTAGACATCAGTCAGATCTTGTAAGAGGAGAAGCTGTTTTCATAAAATCGATTTGGTTTTAACATAGCAAAAGGGAAGGTGTTATCCCAGGCATGTTCAAACTTTGGCCCTCCTGATGTTTTGGACCACAACACCCAGAATTCTAAGCTTAGATGGCCAGTGGCAAAGGACTGTGGGAGTTGCTGTCCAAAACATCTGGAGGGCCGGAGTTTGGACATGCCTGTGTTATCCGAATGAAGGGTTTCCTAACAGAAGCTGGCTTTATGTTTGTTTCATTCTGTTAACATTTTGATTCACATCCCCTCTGTATTTTTTCACTCTGTCCTTTTCCTAAGATGTCATGCAGCAAATCTCAATGGGCTGTATTACAAGAAGGGGAATTACATGGGCAGTTCTGACAACGGAGTGGTTTGGTCCACCTGGCGAGGCCTCTGGTATTCCCTGAAGTACACAGCCATGAAGATCAGGCCCATGTCTTTTCTGGGTGGACAAAGTGGAGATGGTGAAACAAATTAAGAGGCTTCCCAGCGTTTCGGGAAGAGAAGGTGTTGGGGAAAAAAGGATTTGAAGGTTGTATGCTGTTTAGCTGAAGTTAAGACTCACTGGTTACAGAACAAGACCTGTGGCATGTCCTGAAGCTGCTTCTAAAGCATTTGTTCTGTGCACTAAATGACGTTTTCCATCATACATTTCCCTTGGAACTTGCCCTAACTATTTGACACATTTATCTGGTCAGGCCAAGTATATATAGGAAACAATTCACTTGCCACAGGGAAAACTGCTTTTTTTAGATCCAGGGGAAGTACAGCCTCAAGGCAGCATGACCTGCACAGGACTCCTCAGTTAACATAACGGGGACAACCCAAATGTATGGATTTTCCTCCTATTTAGACAACAGATGCATGAACATTGTAAATATGAGAGAAAACTTCCATAAAGCTTTTTTTAAAAACTCCCGTAATCTTGAAATCTGGCCCTTTAATTAAAAAGATATCCAAAATTCCCAGTTGTGGTAAAGAATTACAGTACTTTGCATTAAAAACAAACAAAAACCAAAATATTAATTACCAATATATGTGAAAATAAACCAAGTACATGGTCATAGTGCAGTCTGGATGAAATCAAGTGAAGAGCTGAGACTGTGGAAGTAACTTATAGTCTATCACACTTCTTATCTTTAGGTACATAAAAGTAAAGCTTTATTTTTTTTAACATTGCCTCAAAGTATATATGCTATAAAATACTTTCTTCTTTTTGGCTTCAGGGTATACTTTTACTTACACCTCCAGCAGGAAAACAAATGTAGAACAAACCTCAGATCCAGTCACTGGAGAAAGAATGACCCAAATGTAAACTAAACAGAATAAATGCTGAGCTGTGGCTGCAGCAATATCCTGGGTTATGGGAAAGGGTTGCTTTGACTAGGTCAGGAGTGAGGAAGAATGCATGACAGCCGCCCAATAGAGCTGTTGGACCAATGTTCTAATGAAGAGTAGCAGCAAAGGGAGTCCTAGGAGATTCAGAGAGCCATCCATTACCTATCTTTGTTTATGGATGGAATAACATGTCTTCTAAGCACATCTGGAGAACAGGCGTTTTGCAAAGGAAAGCATGCTGCTTATATACCACCCCATAGCATTTAAACCACTGAGTGGTTTACAAGTTATTATGCAGGCTACACATTGCTCCCCTCCCCTTTCAGCAAGCTGGGTACTCATTTTACTGACCTCAGAAGGATGGAAGGCTGAGTGAACTTTGAGCCAGCTACCTGGGATTGAACCCCAGGTTATGAGCACAGCTTTAGCTGCAGTACAGCAGTTTAACCACTTTGCCGCAAGGCTTTTGGCCTATATTCCTATCAGCCTCATCCAATATCTTCTCTAGAAAGGGGATTGTATAGGTAGTAGCACAGATTTACAGGGAGCTTGTGTCACTATATCAGATAATGCTTTGGTTTCCCCAAAGTGGCTGTGTGTGTACACTTGCAGGTGTGTGAAAGGTAAGAGAAGTGGGTCTCTTTCCCCGCTGAGGAAATGAAGACCAACTCCCATCATGGCATTGGAAAGAAGAACCCAAGATTGTTTTGTTGTGGATGCTGCTGCAGCCTTTCATACTATAAGCGTTGCCACAAGGGCATCAGGGAAGTCAGATCACCAGATTCTCTATACTTAAAAGTACTTAGTTCACCCTCTTCATTACAGCCAAAATATCCCGGCAGGTCAATCATTTGCTGTTCCGATTCAGTCAGGCCAAAAGTGCTGTTGTCATAGAAACAGTACTTGGGATCAGAAGGGAAGCTCTGGCATTTGCCCTTTCTGTACTGGGTGGGACTCAGAGTGTCTGCTCTTTGCTGAGTGTTCCTCAGAGACGCCCTGGCAGGTTCTTTCCTCCAGGTAGGCCCATGACTGAGTAAGGGGCTGCCTCGGTTTCCCTTCTGCTCTGCTTTGTCAGCACACAGCATTTGGGACAAAGGCAGTCGATTGCTAAGAAGATCTGGCTTTTTCCCCAGAGGGGCTTCCCATCGATGGGGATTCTGTACCCCACCACCAGCCGTCACCTCAGGAGTTAACACAGCGCTGGGATACTGCTTGAGCTCTATCATGCTTTGCTTGACCCTCTGAGGTTTAGACGGAGGGTGTTCTTCACCTACATAACTCCACATTCTGGCCCGGCACTGTTTGTGTGGAGTCTGGCTCGGTGTCAGGGTGGACATGCTTCTTTTGCGGAATGGCTTGGCTTTACGAGCTTCATGAAAACTAGCCGTTCTTCTGAACTGGGAGCTTCTCAAAAAGCCTCTCTCTGAGGGCTCTGCTTTGTAATCCAGGTATCGGAGGTGACTTCTTTTAATCACAGTGTGTGGGGGGCTCCAGGGGGATTCAATAGCTGAGACATCAAAGCCCACCCTTGAACCAGGCCTGCAGCCCGGATGTCCAAGGGATGGCTCCAGGAAAGGAGACTTTATTCTGAATTTGTTTGCTGCCATGGCCTCCGGGCTTTCAGCCTTCATCGTGTCAGCCAACGGGTTCTGAGACACGTGGTAAACTTGGGTGGCTTCCGTGAGGCCCTTTTTCTTCATCTCCTTCAGCTGCTGCTGTGCGAGGCGGTAGCTAAAAATGGGGGGGATTATTTTCTGAGCACCGGATTGAAAACTCCCATTCACAGAGCAGCCTTCTTCGTCTTCTTCTGGAGCGCAAGGAAGGCTTCTCAGATTCAGAAGTCCGCCAGGCTCCTCCTGGGGCGAGCGAGGGGCTTCTCCCTCAGAAAAGCTGTCTCCCCGCTGCTGCCCTCCTGCTTGGTAGATATTTTCTTCATCTGAGTTCTTTCTGAAGCCGGGCGAGTGGGCTGAGTCACAGCGCATGGGGGTGCCACATTTCTGGGTCCTCCAAAGCTTCCTCCATAGCGTGACAAGGACTGTGGCAAAGATGATGGATAGGCATAAGGATATCCCGGTGACGGTGACCAGATTATTGGTGGCTCTCTGACCGTCATGCAGCGGCGTGATGGGCACAGGCCTTGTGGCTGAAACAAAGAAGACACGTTTTCAACCACTGAACATTTACAAGCTGGTTCTCCAAAGAGGTAAAACCTCTCCATGCTGGAGACTGCTTTAGCCACTGAGAAGAACCGATTTGGACATCCAACATCTTGACATCTGATACCTCTGAGATAACCCTTTTTTCCTTAGCTGGAGACAAGCCTGTAATGATGGGTGGGATGTTTCCATGCTGGAATCAAACAACAGAGCATAGATGGACGAGAACAAGCATGGAGTTTCCCCCCATCCCCTTCTGAGGCTCTGCATGGCCCCATAGGTACAGCTTCAGAAGAAGTGGTGTAAAACCAAAAACAGGACACAGTTATTTAAAAAAATGGCACATGCTAGTTTACAGGTAAAGATACATATCAATAATGGCTGTAATTTAAATAAAATATGGTGCCTTTTGGCTTACTAGAGAAAGAATGTGGCTTGGTGACATCTCTGCCTGCGCCATCTGCTGTAAAGGTGACCAGTGCTGGTATGCCCCTATTTGCCCTCCTTTCTTAATCTTTTTTTTTCTTTAAGCCCAAGTTTGGCTGGCAGAACGTCAGGCACAGAAGCCTTTGATCTGAAGACTGTCCACTGTAAAAGAGGATATGTGAGTAGAACGCAGGAGAACAAAGGACCCTGCATTTTCTGGGCCCAAATGGTTCTTGTAGGCTGTCTTTCTTCCATACCTCCCACTCTCTCCCATAATCCGAAACAGCAACTCCAAGACCAATCTGGTAAAAATGAGTCCTCCACAGATGCAGAAAAGGAGCAGTGAGTTCCAGTGGTAGGGAAAAGGTGTGGGTGTTAATCATCTCATAATCTGCTTTATAAGCTTTCAGAGCTATGACTTCATTGCTAGTGATAGACTTCCTCATCCAGAGTACAGTGGTACCTCGGATAACGACTGCCCCGGATAATGAAATTTTCAGATAACAACTGCAAATTTCCGGGTATAGGACTGCTTCTGATAACGAATTTTCCCTATGGGCTGCCTCGGATAACGAATCGCAATTTCTAGGTATAGATCTGCCTCGGATAACAAATTTTCCTATGGGCTGCCTTGGATAACGAATTTTCCTATGGGCTGCCTTGGTCACGAATTTTCCCTATGGACTGCCTCGGATAACGAATTTCCAGCATGCATCAGTATAAAAGAGTTATCCTGGGTGGCATTGCATCTGTACCTTTAAAGTGCACTTTATAAAGAGTTTTGAGCAAAAAAACAGGTGTCTGTGCCTTTTTCCTAGGCTCCGGAACGGATTAATTGGTTTCCCATTCATTCCTATGGGAAACGGCATTTCGGATAATGACGTGTTTCAGATAACAACTAACTTTGGAGAATGAATTAAAGTCATTATCCGAGGTACCACTGTACTTTTATAGTTTACCCTGGTGTAACATCTGCACTCATAATGTCATGAAACATGAAAAAATGCACTTAGATAACAATCTGGAATGACTGAGAAAGGGAATTCACCAGAGGGTGTGGCTGGCATCTCTCCCTGGATAATGGGACCAAGTGTAGCTGATGATGGACAGGGACAATATTTTGTTCTGATTCTCCTAGTAAATGTAACTGACACAACCCTATCCTCAGTGCAAGCAAGACCTTTTTCCTGCAACATTCTGTTATGACAATGTGCACCATGGAAAGACCACCATCTTATACACAGTCTAGTGATACAACAGCTATTGGTCAGCAACAGCAAAAGGCCAAGTGAGAACCAGTCAACTGAGTGCTCATGTTTTTTAACTGTGACCACAGTGTGACACATGTATATCCAATTTATAAGTAACAACTCCATGCACCATAAGATTAGTTTGTACATGTGGCATGAGCAGGTCTTTAGAAGATCTATCTTTGGGTTTCCTTCCATTACTTCTGCCTAGCTGCTGGCAGAACACACCATCAACACACCTGTCCCTACATATTACATGGCAAGGGTGTGGCTACACAGCAGGAGAAATGCAAAAGCGATCCACTGCGAGGTCACACCCAGGAGAAGTTGGGCATCTTCAGATGAATTCCCTTCAGGGCCTCACGCAAGAGTCAGCAGAGGACGTTGTCAATCAGAACTGGTGAACTGTTTGTTAAGGTGGCTCTACTGCACTCTTCTGGATCTGCAGGAGGCTACCTTAATAAGCTGCAAACAAGTCTAGCTGCTGATTTCCTCCTGGTTCCCTTTCCCTCCTTTGGTTTCCAACTGCTGTAGCACACCAGCAGGGGCAGGAAGCCTATTAAAAATGAACAATTTGGAACCAACACCCCCTTGAGTGCCCTTTTGCTTCCTTTCTCCCCACCCTTAAATTAGGAAGCCTTGAGCAACAGCTTCCAGTAACCCACTGCATCGGCTTAAACTGTCACACCAGCTGGACAGAGGTAAAGATACCTGATTGTTTTAACAAGTAGAAGCCCCATTGGCAGAGGGGAACAGTAGGGACTGGAGGAGGAGGATTCGGAGCTGGTTTGCACTGAGCTTTGTGTCATGCAGTCAATGGGAAATGATGCGAATCTGACCACCACCCAAATCCCAGAGGATTTCCTGCATTGTTTGTTAATGCAATTGCATCCTGAGACAGAAAGAGGCCACGTCGTGACACTGAAATAAGAGGGGAACGAAGTCATGAACGGGGATGCCTTTCCCAACATTAAGCTTACATACTGGAGCATTCCTCCAAAGAGCACAGGGATGTCTCCCGCAGCCTCCCCACACACTCTTGCTGTGCCAGGACTGGGACAGAGGGGAGGCAGTCTCGATGGCGCTGGCGGATGCCATCCCCACAGGTCACACTGCATGAGCTCCAGGCCTGCCAGGGGCTCCAGGACTCTGTAAACACACCAGACATGGCTTAGCTGGAGGAAGGCAACCTGTGAAAGGGGAAGGGGACAAGGGACCCGAGAAATGCATTCTCACGGATGGTAATCCGTGAAGACTCATGCTCAAGGATATTTGTTGGTCTTCAATGGACCACAAGATTCTTCCCTCCCCGCACCGCCCCCTGGAAAGGAATAAAAAAGCCCTGTACAAAGAACAACCCTGCACATAATGATTGACATCTTCTGTAGACTTGGCATAACCAAATCAAATGCAATTTTCAAAATTTGCATGGGGAAATATTTATCCATCATGGCTGTAAATGGCTGCTGGATACAATAAGGTAGTGGCCTTGGGGTCCAGAAGCAGTGGAAGTGGGGATATCTGCTAGGCTACAGGCGACTCCGGCTCAACAATGGAGGACTCCAGAGAGATGCCTGACACAAATGGGTGGCAAAGGGGGCCTCTTGCAAAGTTACATCTCCTAGAGCACATTCCCTTTTGGGGGAAAATCACTCTGCTAAACTATTGCTACGGGAGAAGAAGTCATCTAGAAACAGCAGAGCCTCACAACAACGGATTAAACAACCTATTGGCCAACATCACTTCTGCTTTGCCAGGATTTATCCTCAGTGGCTTTGTGTGCAAATAGTCTAGACTTGTGCCAAGATGTTATGAAAAAAGTCAAGATGTCAACAGATGACAAGAGGTCACACTTGCATGTCTCCATATCTAACACTTGCCTATCTCCACGAGACCACACCCAGGAACCTTTGGCACCTATGGAGCAGGAAAGATGAGAGGGAACCATTTAAACCAGGGTTGAGGCACCTGTGGCCCTCCAGTTGCTGCTGGATCCCAATACCTTTCAGTAATTTTTCCCACCCACCTTGCCCATTCTTTCTGTTCCTGTTATCTCTCTTTCCCTCCACCCCTCTATCTTCTTTGTTCCTCCCTGCCAAATACAGTAGGGCACCCTTGTTCACTGGATCCTTATCCACTGATTGACTTTTCCATGGACTGAAAATATTAAAAATACTGTATTAAAAGAAAAAAAAATCTAGGAAAAAAACTGAATTTTCACATGTGTTACCAGAACTGGCCACTAGAGGAAGTCAGATACCATGTTTGAATGCTTGATAGTTTACAACCATATAGCATGGCTTCTGGCACCCTCTAGTGACAATTTCTGGTAATACACGTGAAATATTTTCCTTTTACTATGCTCTCTCTCTCTGTCTGTCTGTCCAGTTCACTACTAACCACAGTTTTCAGTGTCCAAAGGGGAAGGGATTGGAACCATTGCCAGCGGGTATGGGGGTGGTGTCCTACTGTATTTTGATAAAGAGGGGGTGGAGAGAGAGAGAGAGAGAGAGAGAGAGAGAGAGAGAGAGAAATGCCTAATCTCTGGACACTTGAGCATATCAGCCTCTTCCCCCGTCCCCTATGGAAGCTTCAACTACAACTGCTCTTTCCCCATTCCTGCTCTGTACCCTCATGTGGCCACACAGCTTAGGAGGGGAGATGGTGGGAATGGCTAATGATGACAGAGCTAAGCAAAGCACGGTGACTACTTTAGGGGCCAGTTTTGCTTCTGGGTCTTTCAAAGCACCACCGTGGAAAGAAACTGAGCAGGCAAATCTTTCCCTCACATTTGGACATTAAAAATGGTGAAGGTTCCCCCATGTGGTTTCTGTATGCATGCAAAGGAACAGAACTAGTAGGGAAAAAGAAGTGTTTAGGAATAACTTGCTATAAATGAGTTATTTGTCATTAACATTATGATTGTGATAGAGTGGACACAATCCTGCTGTAAAACCTCACCAGAGGAGACCCATTGTATCCATGGGGTTTTGGTGAATCAACACCTCCATGTTGTTGTTGTTGTTACAGTTGTGACCGACTCTTTGTGACTCCATGTCCATGGAGTTTTCTTGACAGGAATACTGGAGTGGTTTGTCAGTTCCTACTCTAGGCGCCTACAGCACCCTGTATTCCCTGGTGGTCACCCATCCAAGTAAGAGCCAGGCCCAACCCTGCTTAGTTTCTGAGATCAGCGAAACCGGATATGCTTAGGGCATCTACACAGCTAAACACCTCCATAGGTAACATTAATTCAAATGGGCCTAGCAGTTTGTGACTTACTATGGTTCGTGGTTAGAGTAAGCCCATTTGCACTGGTGGAACCTAAGAAAGAGGCTGAACAACTCCCCATGGATAGAATGGGTCTCTTTTAGTGATATTTGCAACACTCAGCAACAGGATTTTGGCTGAGGGATAACTTAGCTCTTTTTGCATTACTACTCATTTAGTTAAATTGACAACTATAGATATATGGCCTCTGTTCTTAGGTGTGCTTTGTACCACAACTATCTGTTTTTTTTTTTAAAGAAAGCATGTAGAAATAGTTACAACAATGAGGAAGTGGACAGTTACTTTTAAGGATACCGCTATAGCAGTAACTATGTTGAAAGCTATGGAATAGGAGCTGCAACTAATTACATTTAAGAGTAACTTTCCAAGTCAAGTGAAAATGCTGGTAACACTTGGCTCGCCATGAATGAAGGACCTCACTTCTCCCAGTCATGACTTGCTCTACCTGCACTACAGCTTCAGGGAACTTTCCCATCGCCTTCTCTCAGAAGGAGATGCTAGAAAAAATGGGAAAACCAGCAGATGTACAATCAGTCCGCAGAATAGCTTCTGGACCCATCCACCATCAGCAGAAAGAAAAGGAAAGGTTTTAACCGCCTGAGCATGCTGTGGTCCACACCCTTCCAGCGGGTGGCCATTCTCCATTCTGGTGAGTCCTATACCCATAACTCTGCACCAGTACAGAAGAGTGCCTTCCAAGGGCATGTAGATACATTATGCAGAACCAAATGGACGTAACAAGCCACAAGAGTTTCCAATTTAAGGGCTTCTGGAAAGGGAATACAGACCCACATTCCTTTGGATGAGCACACATTCTTTTGCTCTCAGTGCAGAACCGCGTTGTTCCAGCTGCCTAAATTCAAAGCAGTATCTGTGTGTGCCTTTGTCAAACAGGGAACAGTTGAATGCTGTCTGCTTGCTCTCTGGATCCACGACGCTTTCCTGTAGCTCTAATGCCGTGTTACACAAAGGCCCAAGACGACACTTGAACACCGTTATGTGTCCGCCTGAAGAAGTACATGGAGGAGGAAGAACCGAAACCACAACGGAAGACTCGCACGTCGTTTCTCCCGGCACCGCTAATCTGAAGCCAAATTTGCGCACAAGATCTATAGGTCCTGTTGAATCAACAACTGAATTGGTCTCTGCTGCCTTCAGCAACACAGCAAGGTACGGCTCTTGGCTAACCAGCTGGCAGTCAAACGTCACCAACTGGGACTGGAAAAGGTCGAGTTTTTTCCTGGTTCTCATCCCCACACTCTCTTTCACGATTAGAGTTTCTAATTCATAGAAGCGGCTGGTCAGTACTATATCTAAAAAAAACACAGTCTCATTCCGTGGACATAAATATACATCGGTAAACAGCGCAAGCTGAAGTGAATTCCTGAGGCCTCCTTCAGTCCTCCTCAAGTCAAAGTGAAATGCAGGCCACACCACCGTCAGTGGGGCAGTCTTTCCGTTCCACTGGGGATCGGTACCATTGAAGAATTCGGACACCATTTTGAAAGAGTAGTTTCCAGCACTCTTAAAATTAAAACATTCAAAGGTGACCATGCCACGTTCCGGGCCTTGCACAATCGGCTTCTTTGCAACTGTTTGGTTGGTGCTGGCATCCGTTAGCACGACGGAGAGGTTTCCCAGTGTTGCATGGCTGCCGTCGTAATTCCGCAGCCCTACTGATACTGTGCCGTTGCTTAAAGCGATGTGAGTTGGTTGCTCCAAGAGAAGATACTCCACTGTCCCCAGTACTGAAAAAAAAAAGAGTTTGACAGGATGATTACTAAACAGTGAAATTAAAGAGGGAAGTTGGTTGGGGAGGAGGAGAACAGACCTGAACAGGGACAGAGAGACTGTTCAGAACATCCCACACAACAACCACCATCTGTGCCAAAAAGCAATTCCTAAATGCATTCTCCAGTTCAGTCTGGTAATAATCAGTTATCCAACACTCATGTGCAGCAGCTATAAAAAGCTTTCAAGCAGTGTGGGGAATGTGCGGCTTAATAGATACTGCTGGTTCAAAACACTCATGATCTCTTGACGTGGGCCATACTGGCTAGGACTGACAGGGAAACAAGAGTTTTTGAAGACACAAAGAGCAGAATAAATTGAAGAACTAATAGGGCTCCTTTCCTCATTTGTGGGAAACAATTAACATTTATTACTGGGGGAGGGGAGGGAAGTTGTCTTTCCTTTGTTTGTTTGGCAGCTTGGTTGGATATAATGGAAATAATTCTTTTTTCTTCCAAAACTGGAAAATTAGGATATGGAAGGTAGCACTCATGTAAAAGCCAAAAGGTTGGCTAAGGTGCGCAAGAACAATGTGCAGGCATAATGAATTTATAAGTACATCAGGCAAAAACAAAACAAAACCCCCAGAACATGATGGATCCTTAAAGGCCAGCTGCAACATTTCAAGGTGCCTGCAGTGTCTGAGAAAGTGGACCTGATCTACAAAAGCTTGCTTTGAAATATAAAGTTGTGTTTGAGAGACAACAACATTTTTATGTTATTGACTGATACACTTGTACAGACTAATAGACTTATTCATATATGCTTTTCTTTCCCTTACTGTTTACCGTCATGAACCTACTCCTGCCTGATGTCCACATTGTGATGTGATGACCCCTGAGGGCAAGTACTGTAGTAAGTCCTTCAGATGATGTCTACTTTGGTCTATCTCTCTCAAATCAATGAACTGCAGTCTCTAAACCCATTATCAATACTGTTTGCATAACCACTATTGTAAACGCATACATTATAATCAATACTCTTTATCCTAGTCTTTACTTTAATTTGTTCTAGTAGCAAAGTTGAGTTTTAGAATCGCCTGCCACCAATTATAAATGTGACGTGACCTGGTTCCTTTTACACCGCCACCATTTTTAAAACAATTAGGACTTATCTAATAAATAGAGACTGACACTTGCTATAACATTTCAAAATAAGAATGTAGTTTGTTTGAGTTACAACATAAAGAACCATCAAAGCATACTCTGCACTTGAGGCTTTCTCCTAGCATTATTGTTACCTTATTTCCCTTTAACTTTAAACACAGGAGCAATTAGATGTTCGTGTTACTTTTTAGTTGAAACCCTAACCCAGGCATGTCCAAACTTTGGCCCTCCAGATGTTTTGGACCACAACTCCCGCAGTCCTTTGTCAATGGCAAGCTAAGCTTAGAATTCTGGGAGTTGTGGTCCAAAACATCTGGAGGGCTGAAGTTTGGACATGCCTGCCCTAACCAAACCCTATCCAGGCCCTATCCAAATGACATTTCTATGCACACTTGCTTATATACGCCTTAGCTCCACCTATAGACTATTTGATTGGTTAAACAGATACCCCTTCATAAATATTCATAGCTCAGCTTTACGTTCAGTTACAGTTGTCCTTATACGCTGGCTCTTTCTTCTTTGCTTATTAGTAAGAGAGACGTCAAAATGTGGCTGCAAAATGAATGGTTTTATAACAAAGAGGAATGGGGGGGGGACGGTCAGGAGAGGAAACTGTCTATTAGTGCTATTCCCAAATTTTTATTTCACTAGTAGAGACCATAAAACTGCCACAACTGGTTCTGATCAATCAATACAGCTGATGGAAAGGCACCTGATACTTTTAGGATTCCAGTTTATAGTGACTTTGCAACTGCAAGGGCCACTGAATAAATATGCATTTATTCAGCCCCTGAAACATAATGTATTCTGCTCTAGAGGCTAAGATACCAGACTGGGACGAGGGAGGTTCTAGTTTCCTCTAAGTTTGAAAGATATTAAATGTCCGGCCTCCTTGTGTGACCAACTTTACAGGGCTGTTGTAATAATAAAAGAGGGAGAAGCCATTCATGCTGCCTTGGGCTCACTGGAGTCAAGGATGGATATGAATGCAATTGTAAACATGGGAGGTTACTTCACATCCTTCTTTGTTCCGCGACTAGTTTTGTACTGTGACAGTGTTGGTCATGGTCACGTGGTCCTGTCCCTGTTTCAGTGTTCCCATGGTCATGATAACTTGTCTCGTGACAAGTATTACCTCATGGTCTTGTACTGTGACAAACACTGAATTTGTCTAGCTTCCTTTTTCTTTTTTTTTTTGGGGGGGGGGGGCTTAAAAATTCTTTTTCGATATTTTGCTTCTGAAAAGTCATAATCTTTGCAGGCAGGGGAGGAGTCTGTGACTCGTCTGGCTAGCTTTCACTTTCTCCATGTGGCCGCATTGGAATGCTCCAGGTGATAGCCTTCTGGCTTTGTTCTTTATTACTTTTGTTTGCTAATTAATTGTCTGTCTGGTGTCCCTCTTGCCTGGCTTTGAAGTTTGTTTTGTTTTATTGGTATTTAACGGAGTAGGACAAGGGGGTGGTGATCATCTGGGGTGGGTGGGCACTTTGAACCTAACACCCAACCCAGTACCTGGGACACTGTTTTCTGAGAGAAATGAATGTTTTGTTGCATGACAGTTGTCACCCCACGGTCCCTTGTCTCGGAACAGAAACTGGGAACAAACTGTGACAAGGAAATTCCCTAGCCCAGCACCAGGTACAGATTTGTCTCACTTAGCTCCCATTTTGGGGGCATGGTCGAGACAAATTTCAGCTATTGTGCAATGAACATGAAGTAAGATTTTTTTTTGTACCACTCTGAAGTGCAACACCTTAGAGAGACAAAACGGACATGAAGTAACCACCATAATGAATAAATAAAGCACACTCCCTTTAGCAGCTATAATAATACTGTACATGTTTGCTGTCAAGTCAATTCCAACTTAAGGTCACTATTTTCAGGGTTCTCTAGGCAGAGAACACACAAAGAAGTGGTTCACCATTCCTTTCTTCTGGGAGTGTTTTGGGACTCTGCAGCTTGCCCGAGGCCACACAGGCTGGCTCTTCTCCCAGGAGGTACAATGGGGACTTGAACTCACAACCTCTGGCTCCAGAGACCTAAACCAATGAGCTACAAGTATCCACCCAGCTCTTACTAATGAAAAATTCAACCTACTATTTTCTTTTTCTTGTGGATGGAGACAATGAGTTCAACTTGGATCTTTTTATATATCCCCCCCCTCTCTAGCTAGCTAGCTATCCAGATCCAAACTGAACTCATTGTCTCATTGGTACAATCTCCTAACATTCATTTGAAAGAACATTGCTGGGGAATGTTTTGAATCCCTAAAACACTTGCAACTGTAAATCCCTTTAGAAAGCAAGATGGCTGAAAAGGCTGAGACCCAAGAATCCTGGCAAATCTGCTGTGATAATGGTGCCCAATACATCTGGGAGGGATTCATCATCTCTTTTGTGGACCCAGTCAGGAGGAAGGCAAACAGAACCTCCGGGAGCAACTGGACGCCTGCTCTGAACTGTAGCAACCCAACGAGCCTCTTTTATATTATACAATATATTAGACAGGGTGTATTTATGAAAAGGGAGTTGGTGGGTGTTGCTCTTTGAAGCAGAATGCTAGAAAACACCACCCAAGTTGAACAGACAGGATAAATATGCCATGATGCCCTTTGATGGCTCTTTTCATGATGTGGCTTATGAATGTTTCATGGAGCACACGTTATCAGGGAAGAGAAAGAGGAAAGAAAATGGGAAAATAATTTCGACAATGGCTGGAACACAAGGGTTCAGGCAACCCCCTTCACCACTGCCTCGCACCATGCAAAGGAAAGATTAGCGGCACCCTGTGGTGACCCACAGAGACTTTTTCTGCTCTCTGTTGTTCAATGGGTGAAATCTGATTTTTCACAGCCTACTGGGAAGACGGAAGTGGTTCCATGTCCCTTGGCTTAGGTGAGGGAGGTCACAGGAGGGCAAGAAGGCAGAAGCACCATTTGCGTATTCACCTCCACTCTCGTGTTCAAGCTTTATATTGCTAGTGGGGACATGAGCAAATTGTTATGGCACCGAATCATCACAATCAGTGTTCCAACCAGCCAGAACCTCTTCTACGAACAGGTAGGGCAATTTCAGTTTGAGATTTCAGTTAGGCAAAGAAACTTTAGCAATGACAGCTTAAAGTGGGCTGAAAGAGATCTGTGAAGACTGCATGAATTAAAAGAGCCAAAATGTGTGTTACTTGGGAAACACAACAGCGTGAACGCAGGAACCTATATGTTGCTTCTTCTCCTATAGACTCAAAGGACTTCACATAAAGAATGCCCATAACTGGGGCAAAGGTTCTTGTATGTTACAGCAGAAATAGCCTCACAGTGTACTGTGGCTATGAGGTTGAGAGAGTTGTGTTCACAGCAAAATTTGGCCTCTGGGCCAGAAGCAAAAGATTTATAACTAAAGCTCCCAAGCTATCATATACAGTAAACCACCCCCACTTATCACAGGGGTTAGGGTCCTGACCTGTGATAATGATACGTGGATGTTGGGTTGGGTCAGGACTGGAGGGGGCTGTTTGGGGCCTCCTAGACTTACCTTCTCCTGGCGCTGCCCCAAACGGGCCTCTGACGGACTTCTCGGGCCTGTCGGAGTCCTCAGAAGTGGTTTCCGGCGACCTGGAAGGCACTTCCGTGTTTTTTTGGAAGGCACTTCTGGATCACCAGAAACCACTTCTGGGGCCTCCAAGAGGCCCGAGAAGCCTGCCAGAGGCCCATTCAGAGCAGCACCAGGCCTGGGGTAAGAGCAGGAAGCCTCAAACAGGCCCACGCAGCTTACCCCAGGGGGCCTTGCTTTTCATATACTGCGGTCCCATGATACACCGGGACCACAGTATATGAACTGCAAAATGGCAGGAGACCACTGTGGCTCGATAATTTTTTTTTCAACAAATCTGCCATATCATGAAATGCAAATGGATAGTGAATTCTATCACCTTGCTTGTCTGTGTTTTGAGTTCAATATACATTTGTGTGTACATCAAGTCATCACGTTTCAAGTGAAATGTCCCCACCAACTTACACCACGTACTCACCATAGTCACAGAGCACCACTAGCAAAAGATTTGAAAAATCTTTCAACATCTGTTTCATTCTGATCAGGTAGGCTCCCAGCTCCTTCTGTTGCTCATATCCCACTACAGATCCAAAGGACATGCTCTTTATTTTAAGAATTCCTGGAAATGAAAAGCAACATGCTACCTTAAAATTCATTTGGACATTTTTCTCCCTTGTGCCGTAGAGAGAAAGACCAATTCCATTACACCTCTAACTACATATTTTAGAAATAGCTCCTGATTCCTCACGATTGTGTACCTTATACAGTGGAACCTTGACTTACGTCATTAATCCGTTCCAGTGGTCTAGACTTAAGTCAAACATGACTTAAGTCAAATGAACTTTTCCCATAGAAAGTAATGGGAAAGTGGATTAATCCGTTCCAGATGATGAAAAAGACCCTCGACAACAGCAATTTAACACAAATTTGACTGGGACAGGAGATTCCTTCCAGGGATGTAAATGAAACATCTCTTCAAAGAGAGGGGGAGGCAGTGGAATAATAGTCCACAAGTTATACACCTCCACTTTTTAATGATCATAGCAACAATGTCTAACATTTAAGTTTTACTGATTTTTAACCTGACGTTCCAAGTCCTGAACAACCCTATGGTTACCATTAGAGTCCCACAACTGTACAGCTCCCCAACTAAAATGCTTCCATTGTGGACCAGACTTCTGCAGCCAGATTTTTTACAAGACTGAGCTGACTATCTAACCAGCGAGGCAGGAGCAGTTTGGAGGTGGCAGCTGCGATGCTGGGCCGTGGATGCCACCCGATTCCGGTGCCTTGCGCCGGGGCTCCGAGATGTAAGTCAAAGCCTGCGACTCAAGTCAAACAGGCCCCTTCTTGCTGCAAGTCAAGCAGTATGTAAGTCAAGGTTCCACTGTATACAAAAGGGGTTTCTTTGCATTTGCTGAATTTTGGGTTTCAGCAATTTTGCTTGCCTGCTAGTGTGAACTTAATTTGAAAGGGACCCTAGATCACAGAGTACTGAACTGTCTTATCAAATCACAGCCAGCTTTCTCTTAAGAAGGCATCAGCTGTGGTAAGAGGCAAGTTATCAATAACTACATAAAGGTACAAAACAAGCAGCAGTTAGCGTGAAGCAACTCTTTGAGATAGCAAAGCCTGCCCTTTCCCCTCAGTCCTTGGCCACTCCTCTGTCTCGGAACACACAGCTACATGTGCCTCCTTGCTTAAACCACACTCTTTAACCCCGATTGCTGCATTCAGGTGTGGTGGATGAGATCCTCCCAATTTGGAAATAAAATCCAGCATTGAGGCCAGTTGGTCTGGCTACGAAATGGAAGCAGGCTGCCATCTTGTCCTACCTCAGGCAGCAAAACAGTTGACCGTTTTCCCTCTGGAAGCCACAGAAATCTGCTCCTCAGGCTGGCATCAGGAAGATCAGGAAGGGGTGTAGGAGAGAGGGGTAAAGTGCCATTGCATGAGAGGAAGTTTAAACATGGCCCACTCAGAAAACAGCCGCAAAAATTAAGTAGATTTAGGGCACTTGTCTCAAATGGGAGATGCCAGTGGAGGCAGCAGTTACTGCTCCCCTCCTATTAAAGGACAGACCAGTATGTTTGAAGAAAATCAGCCTTACTGCCACTACTGAAAAAATTAAAGGACCAACTGTCCAATGTAGGTGGAAGAGGGATGATAGTCCTGTTTTGTCTTTTACCTCGCATACTGCTGTGTCCTGGTGATGGCTGGATAGAGCTCACTAATTAGATAGACATAAGGGAATTTACTTATAAATATACAGGACTGGTTTGCTACATCACTCCAGAAAGCCCATAACAGACTGGCAATGTTGTCCTAATATTGTTACAGCATAATTCCCATGCCACACTGTGTGATGCAGGGGTGGTGTGTTTTTAATGTGCTGGAACAAGGTGTTTTTCTTCGAGATGAGAAAAATCCATAATGTTGGCTGCTGGAGTTCCCATTCAAAGCGTGCATATGCGAAGCTAATGTTTCTTTCGAGAACATTATCTGTCCGAGAAAGGTACTTGAGAACCAAAAGTGAATGTCATATTTTTAGCACATCCTGAAAACATCCTGCTGTAACATTAACCCTCATAAGAAAAATGTTTATTTCAGGAATTTGGGGTGGCATTATCTCAATAAAGTTAACAACAAATACTTGCACTGCTCTGTGCAACATCTGTCAAGGGTTGTAGTTTTGACAAAATGTATGTAATATATATTTAACAGATTACAAAATGGATCCTGTGTAAAATGCTATGCCATAAGCTAGACAAGAATGTGTATTAGGTCTAGGTCACAGGTGTAAAGAATCATCAGTACTGGAAGGTCAGGATGATTAGACACAGGTGGTGTAGCTAGATCACCTCATCCCATGTCGTGTGTGACTGGCTGACACCACATTGCTTTGTGTATATAGGTATCAAGCAAACCAGTGTAAATTGGGACTGCCTAAGGTGAGAGGAGATGGGGTGTGGTGGCCGCAGTAAAAAGCGGGAAGGTAAAACAGTGTTTCCTTGCAGCCATGCCGGCCACATGGCCATGGATTTGCACAGCACTGGCTCTTCCGGCTTGAATACAGAGATGAGCACTGCCCCTAGAGTCGGACATGACTAGTATGCATATGCGGGGGGAACCTTTACCTTTACTAAGGTGCGAGGCAGCTTATCCCATTCTCTGTTATGCTGTGCTTTGTAGTTTGTTATTGTATACTGCTCTTTGTCATGTGTACATATGTCATATAAGTTTTCTACTAAGTTCTATTGCCTTGTTCATTTGTCTCCTAGCTCCTTAACCACTAAGTGCATTTATTCTTCCACAACGCTGCTAATCTCTGCTAGTGGTTTATATATTTTCTTCAACATAACATATCCCTATCTGCACAATAGGGTTATATACTTTTAACAACATCCAACATTAAGGTAAAACTGAAAATTTGACTGGTTGTGCTACTGATATATGCTCCCAGGCACCAACAAGATTTATGCTGTGCTACCAAGGAAAAGTGAGACCCATCCATTGTTTCAGATGAGAAGGAAGCACAACCAAAGCATGAGAAAGGAAGACAAGTCAGGAAGTGTTTACCTCTCTGGCTGCTTGTTTTTTTAAATCATACTGCTGCTGCAGGGAGTATGTGTCTCTATAGAAAACCCCTTCCTACATGCCAGTATTTGCAACCCACTCCAAAGCAGATCTGTGGACTTCAAAGAAAATTAAGAACTACAGCCACAAATGCAAATTAATAGAGAAATTCTGAAGATGTCCCCTTCATGTGCGATTTTCCTTGGGGATTCCCTATCTGGTGTGCTGTCCAAATATATCTAGCACCCCAGTATGCTATCCTCTTTTTTATCCCCATGTCATTTGACATCTTAATACTTTTAATATATTCAAACATCAATATTTCCATTTCCCATTTCTAGTGACTAGGATAATTTTCCCCATTTAAGTTATGTATTTGGCTTTTAGTGAACCCATTATTTTCTTTATGCTGGATTTAGTTTCTATATCACCTGATTTTGAAGGATCTATTTCAATAGCATTTGTGCACTGTAGATTTTAATTGTTTTATATGGTTCAATTATAATCTCATTGAAATAACCCAGATGCGTTGGGTGCCAGCAAATAAATAAATAAATGGCAAAAGAAAGTACTGTACAAGGAAAAGAGGAAATGAAACTCCAGTTGAGAAGGTCAGCATGAGATTTTAAAATATAAAAATAATCCATGACAATTTACCCATGGCATACACTGTGCGCTGCTACACCTAACAATGTACAAGTGGTACCTTGTGTAAAGAATTAATTCGTTCCAAATGAAATTCTGTTAAGCAAATTTTCCTTTATACAAATTTCCCAAAGGAATGCATTGAAAACGGAGTAATCCCTAATCGTGATCATTTTATGTTGTACGGATTTGCCCGGTAGGCGTTTCTGTTAAGGAAATTTCCCCTATCTCCGGAATTTTTAATACTGTACAGATTTTATGTGATATAAACCATTTGTTATACAAGGGTCCACTGTACTGTCAAAGCAGGTGCAATTAAAAGAGCGATTCCTTCCCATAATAGACGACGTTCAACGCTGCCTGGGGACCAGGATTCCTTTGGAATTAATTTTTCTAAAAATTGACAAAACCTCACCTCTGCATATGTTTACTCAAAAAAAGTCATTCCGACTGAGCTTCGTGGAGGAAAACATTTCGCATGAACGTGAGAGCCTCAAGTTGGACGCAGTGCTTGGAGGAGAGGCACCCGAGGAGGGGGTTATAATAAATTAAAATAAGAGACGCACGCGATTCTTTCTCCGCTTCTTTCCACCTAAAACGAGAAATCTGGTGTTCCAGATCAACAAGTGGCTACTTACTCCATGAAGAAGCAGAGCGGTTTTTATTTTTTTTTCTCTTCCTCTTTCTCCTACGAGGAGCCTGTGTTCATTCTCAAGACCGGACCAGCGCCGGGAAGGGTCGGTGGTGCAGCGGGGGGGGGCTTGCCTCTTCTCTCCCGGGGCGCCGCTGGGCTCCGGAACCCCGCGCTTGCCTCCGGGGGTCCCGGCGGGAAAGCGACCAGAGCTCCGGCGTCGGGGGAGGCTCGGGTCCCGCCAAGGCAGGAGTGGCGTCCGCGGCGGGGAAGAGCCGGCCCGCGCCCACCTGCGCCTCGGCCCCGCAGCTCCCCCGAAGCCCCCTGTCCGAAGGAAGACGCGCCCGCTTCTCCCTGGCCCGGGACGCGGCGCGAGCAGGGAGGAGGAGGAGGAGGAGGAGGAGGAGGAGGAAGAAGGGCGCCTCCTGGCTGGCCGGGCCGGGCCGGGCGGGGAAGGCGAGCGCCGCCGATGGGCTGCCCCGCCTGGCTGGGGAGGTGGAGGGCCAAGAGCAGCCTCCCGGGGCTCTCTCTCGGGTCGGCCGAGGAACCTGAGGGAGGGCGTCGTCCCGGTCGCCTTCGGGGTGTGGTTTGGGGTTGGTTTTCCACCCCACTCACCCCCACATCCCTGGGAGTCTCTTTTCCACCCCCACCCCCGGGAGTCTCTCTCTCTCTCTCTCTCTCTCACACACACACACACACACAAACACGAGTCTCTTTTCCACACCCACCTGCCCGCCCCCGGGAATCTCTCTCTCTCTCTCTCTCTCTCTCACACACAGGTCTCTTTTCTGTGCCTCTCTCTCTCTCTCTCTCTCACACACACAGGTCTCTTTTCTGTGCACACACACACACACACACACACACACACACACACACACACACACACACACACACACACACACACACACACGTCTCTTTTCTGTGCCTCAGGGATGGGCCTCCATCCCGCTTCAGGGGGAGAAAACAACCCTGGAGACATTGGCGCACCGCCCTTGCCAAGGGCTGACAGGGCGCCCTGGGGTAGGGGGAGCGGTTTCCAGGCAAAAATCAAAGAAAAAAAATAAAACAAAAGACACCACATTTGTGGCACCTTAAAGAATTTCATATTTTAATGTAACGTTTGGTGGACTACACGTCCACTTCTTCAGACAAGTAGCAGCAGAATGAGGTGCACAATATAATATGCAATGGAATATATGTTTCATACCAAATATTCATTGGCTGTTGTATGTAGGTGTGTTTGCATGCAGCCTGGTTGTAAATTCTTAGAGCTGGGTTGAGGCTGGTCCTTAAAGAGGGAAAGGGAAGCTGGAGGCAGAAGAGGGAAGCAGGAGCAGACCCAACTGGATCCTATAACACTAGTAACTGGAAGTGACTCTCGATGGGCTGAGGTGGCCTTGGTTCTCTATAAAAACCCACAAGAGTGCACCGTTCGCATGTGCCAGGAACCCACCGACACTTGAACACTTCATGTTAACGTTCTGTTTCAGGCATATATTTTCATCAAGCATGCACAGAAAGCACGGAGAATCTGGTCCTCCAAACCTCTGTATCTATTTCCCTAACACAAAGGCAAAACCCACCCAATGCCTCCACTGTTCTTGTACTGGCATGCCAGTTTGTTTTTTAAAGATTGCCAATTACATTTCAAGGACTGTTCATTTAGAGTAAACATGCTTCCATTTATATCTGGAACGGCTACAGGATGATCCTGTCCTTACCTGGTTTAGATCATCGTTTATTTGAGCCTTCTCAGTTCACACTTAAGGCAGATCATGTCCAACTTGGGCAGCAACATTTAAAATGCACCTGAATTTATTCAAATCAACACCTTCACATGGCTAAGGGAACGGGTTACTTTGAACATGGTTATTTGGGACCAGGGGAATATTCTGAAATGGTTTATCAATAGTAACCAGATAGCAGATTCTAAATTATTTCCTAAAAAGATGCTCCAGAGATTAATACGCCTTAAAATAAGAAAAAGTAGAAGGTACAAAATCAGCAGCCAAGACACACTGGGGAATATTTGCTACAGACAACTCTCTCTCCATCAAAACATGGGGGTGGAGACAATATTATTGTAAAAGTACAGCAACAAGAAAAATAACCACTGTTTCAGCATCCATCGTTATGTTACTGAAGTCAGTTTTAGTTACTTATAACTTCAGAAAAGCATGGTCTTGTGGCATCTTAAAGACATTTCCTAAGACTTCCAGGACAAGGGTGAACAAATTTCAGAGGTTGGGGGCTGCATTGGTGCCTGGGATTTTAGAGGTATACATCCATCTTATACGTAGCATTTGAGGGGGGGGGTTATACCGCCATCCAATTTTGGAAGCCATAAAAATGGCCAGCATTTATTTATTTAAAACATTCACATCTCACCTCATAGTACTGAGTGCAATGCAAACAATGCAAAGCAAATTAATATGTGGCCATATTATACAATTTAGGCTCCTAGAGGAGCCTTTTCTTAATAGAAAAACAACAACCTACATGCTCTAAAATTGTGACTAGAAGTTACTTCCAGAGTTGGAAGAAGAAAAGCCTTCCATGACTAAAGCAGGGATGGAGGTGCCAGAAAATGTCCAGCGGCAGCACTAGAGGCTTCTGTGGTTGCAATGGCCTGTTTCCACAGCCACAATTTTGGAGGGTGTTAAGAGACCAAATCAGCTGATGGGCTGCACTTTTCCCACCTTAATTGAATGACTAATCAGATTTGATTTATAAACCACAACTATATTCTTACAGCCTCCCTACCACTGTTAAATAATCATTATTAAGATTAACGATGTTGGTGCCTTTGGTACAACCCCTGCCGCATGACTCGACATTCCACTGTCACCCAGCCATGTGTCCATCTGTGCACTCAGCTAATACCCCATGCATCTGATGAAATGGATTGCAGTCCACACACAAAAAAATGTATGCCACATAAAACTACTGTAGTTAGGTTATTATACTGCTTTGCTGCTGTTCGGGAACCCAAAGTCAACATGCAACTCACTGGTGTTTGTAATATGTCGCTTGTGTTCCATGTTTAAATAGAGAAATTAGCACCAAAATAACAAGGGAGTGTTGAGTTAAATATGTTTATAGAATTAAAAAAAAACACCAATTCATTGTACTATTCTAAAGGGCAGGTGGCAGAATGACCTCCTTCACAGCTATGCAAAGAAGACAAAAATAGCAATTTGACACAGCTAAGATCCAAAGAATGGAAGGAAGGAAATTGGGTGTTCACAATGCGTCTTGTCCTAATGTCTAGGTCCAAGTAGCACACACGTCTCTCCCAGTTTTCATTACTGAGGCTAATCCTGCCCTCTGAAGAAGGGTTATACACTTATGTACACAGTGTGGTTTTGTTTCTAAACTGTGGATACTTCCTGAGGAAATTATGCAATAACAAATGGAAAAAAACAAGCAAGCAGAGTCAATATTATTTTGAGGGACTTTGGCACCAGTAATTGTGCCGATACATTACCGATTCAGTGTTACAGATCCAAAATCCATGGTTTTAGAAGAGTCCAGGAAAAATTACAGTAAGCAAATACTACTTTTCAGACTTTATATATCCTTGCAGTCAGGCCACCATAAACAGGCCAATGCCTCTTCCTTTCTTGCATCTCTTCCACTTCATACCGATAAATAAGGGTTAAAGTAGCATGTAAAAGAAAATCTCCTAGACCCATTTAATGCAGAAGACCACAAACTAACAGGAATGCCATTTTTTTATAAGCTTTCACGATCCCTTTTCTCTTTCCACCGTGAAAGGCCTTCCCATCAATGCGTTGGTGCATAAGTATCGTTGGAACCATGGCATCAAGTGTACAAGCGATACACATGATTTGACATCCTTCTGTCCATGCTAAACGAAGCAAGGATGTTTCAAGTGAGGGGGAAACGGGAGCACGATATTAACTTTGTGTGAGAAACAGATTTGGATAGAATCGCAGGCCTTCTACAGAATCGTCTCTGCAAAGCTGGCCCATCTTCTCAGCTAGCAGCAGCCTAGAAAAAAGGGGGAAAGCACTCATATTATCTTGATCAGTGTTCTGAGTGGTTAAAAATAGAAAGATTCATTAGTACTCACCTTTCTTTGGCCAAAAGTACAGACATTCCTACAAGTTTTGCAAACTCTTCTGCTGTAAGAGATCCCTTCTCAGACACCTAAAACGTTAAAGATAAAGTAAAAACCCACAGCTTAGTAAATATTCTGTTCAGCATCTTAATACCATCGAATTGGTCTTCTCCTGTACCTAGAAAGGTCGAGTTTTGTCTGGGAGGCACATTGGGGAATCAAACGCCCAACCTTTGGCTCCAGAGCCAGACACCCAGCTCTCATTGAACTATCCAGCCAGCTTCTTACATAATATGCCTGGCTTTTAATTTAGACATTGATAGATCAAGTAACAATGCATCCCTATACATGCCTATTTTGAAGTCAGCTCCGTGAAGTTCAAAGGTAAGTGCCCAGCAGTTCTCTATATATTCTGTCCTGAACTCGTGTCTGAGCCAGATAATGGACTGGATGAGGGTTAATAAATTGAAACTCAATCCAGACAAGACGGAAGTGCTGTTAGTGGGTGCTTCGCCGAAAAACTTCCCTGTCTTGGATTGCACTTGGGACAGGGTCCGCAGCTTGGGGGTGCTTCTGGACCCTGGTCTAACTCTGGAAGCCCAGGTGGATTCAGGGCGCCTTCCTTCAGCTGCGGAAAAATACCAGCTCCGCCCCTACCTATCCAGAGCCTCATGACAAGATTGGTAACATCCCGTATTGATTACTGCAATGCGCTCTTCGTGGGGCTGCCTTTGAAGACGGTCCGGCGATTGCAACTGGTTCAGAATCGTGCGGCGCGGCTGGTGAGTGGTGGGGCCGCCAGAGATCACATCACGCCGATTCTACATAACCTGCATTGGTTACCAGTTGCTGCCCGAGCCCAATTCAAAGTGCTTGTCTTGACATATAAAGCCCTAAACGGTTTGGTAGATACCTGAAGGACCGCCTCCTTCCATATGAACCTACCCGGCAATTAAGATCTAGCCAGGGGCCCTCTTGAAAGAGCCATCCCTCAAGGAGGTGAGAGGGATGGCTTGTAGACAAAGGGCCTTCTCGGCAGCTGCCCCAAGTTATGGAATGCCCTCCCATGAGATCCGCCTGGCGCCAGATGACATTTGTAGGTAAAAACCTTCCTGTTCCAGAAGTTTTTTAATTGATACAACATAGACTGGGGTCCTTTGATGGCAATTTTAGTGATGATTTTAGTATAAGGTTTTGCTGATGTTTTAATTATTTATTGATATTTTATGTCTTAACTGTTTTAATTCCTTGTTGTAAGCCGCCCAGAGACCTTTGGGTAGTGGGCGGCATATAAGCTGTAAAAATAAATAAATAAAAATAAATAAATAAAAATATATTATTGGGATTAGAGATGGGCATGCATTTTTAAAAATGCAAAATTCGTTTAAAAACTGCTGATTCATTGATCTGTACTCATACGAGTTGATACATCCGAAGAATACAAACTGACAAATATCCAAGTTTGGGGAAGATTGGATTTATGGCGGCTTCGGTTATTTGCCCCCAAGAGCCCCCTGGTACCTAGAGACGCCACACTTGCAGAGAAGCTTCTTCTGGCTGTCCTCTACAAACCCTCCCTGTTTGCTGAAGAGTGGGTTTCCCCAGCTATTTGCTAAAGGGCACTTTCCTGGGGGATCCACTTTGTGGGTGTATAACCCAGATGTCTGTAACCCAGTCTTCACCAATTTCTCTGGGCTTGTAGGGGAGAGTTCACAGAAAGGTTCCCTGCAAACGTGGTGTCTTTAGGGGCCTTGGCGGCCATTTCATAGGGCTTTAATGTAAAATACAAATTTATGAATCGATTCATCAGAAAAAGGCATAAATTCATTATTTGTGATTTGTTGATCTTGACAAATCGCAAATCAAAACAAATCACCATTTTTCTGATTTGTTCCCATCTGTAATGATGAAAGAGCTAGAAGACACGACCAAGTAGAGATGGGCACGAAACGCCAAAATGGCATTTTGTGTTTGTTATTTGGGCCCTGGGGTCCGCTTCGTTTTCGTTTACGTTTAGTGCCGTTTTTCGGCACGGCAAGCCTGCCGGCCGGGAGAACATTCCCACAGCTGCGGGGAGCCCTCCCAGGGCCGGGCGCCGCCGCAGCCGGCAGCAAGCCTCCTGGGAGAGCCATCCCGCAGCCGCGGGGAGCCATCCCAGGGCCAGGTGCGGGCAGCATGCCGGCTGGGAGAGCGTTCCCGTAGCCGCAGGGACCACTCCCGGTGCCAGGCACTGCCGGAGCCACTGGCAAGCCGGCCAGGAGAAAAAGTCCCGCAGCCATGGGAGCGCTCTCCTGGCTGGCTTGACGGCGCCGGCGGTTCCCCGGGAGGGCTGGGGGGAGATTTAAAAAGCCCACTCTTCCCCCACCCCATCAGGAGGCAGGAGAGAGCGGGCTTTTTAAATCTTCTCCCCTCCCGAAGCTAGCACTGAGCGCTACTGGGCACTGGCTCTGGGAGAGGGGAAGTGGGGGAGAGAGCACACTCTTCCCGGGGTGGTGGTGGAGAGAGCGCGCTGCTCCTTTCCAGGCTCCCAAAGGTAGCAGCAAGTAGCTGCTTGTTGCTATTTTGGGGATCCTGGAAACAAGTTTAAGCAGCACGCTCTCCCCACCACCACCTGGGTGGTGGAGGGAAGAGCGAGCGCTTTAAACTCATGCAGAGGGGCTGAACAGGAATCTCGCGTTCCCTGCGCCGGTCATGACAGCGACAGGTGCTGTCATGACAGGCATGGGGAAGATCCCTTTGAGACCCGGTGCTGTCATCTGGCACGGGGAAGGTGGAGGGCATTTGTGAGGGGGCTGCAATGTAGCCTCCGCATGCGGAAGCCGGATCACAGCCCCCTCCCAGCGATCTCCGCCCTGGTGCATGACAGCCCGGTGGGCTGTCAGGTTCCATGGCGGTGGGTGGCGCGAGGGGCTGCAATCCGGCTTCTGCACGCGGAGACCGGATTACAGCCCCCTCTCCAGCTATCCCTTGGGAGAAAGCCGCGGCCTCGGCTCCGCTTACGGAGACGAAACTGCGGCCCTCTCCCAATAGCCTTCTGCTGCGGGGATCGGAGATTGAGATAGCCGCGGCCATGCCTCCGCTTGCGGCAGCAAGACCGCGGCCCTCTCTGGACCGATCTCCACAGTGGGGAGGTGACAGCCGTATGCAGAGGCAAGAACAGGGCTCTCACATTCCTCCCCCGCTGGCGATGACAGCTGGGCTGTCATCGCCAGCAGGGAGGAACAAACCGAATGTAACCGAACTAATTTGTTCTGGTTCTGTTCCGTTCATTCCCAAATTGCTATGGGCTCCGTTATTCATTCCGTTACGGAACGGAATGGATAACGGATAATGGAACGGGAAAAAAATTCGTTTCGTGCCCATCTCTACCACCAAGTCCTGTTGCCTATTCTGTGGCAGCATATGTTCATTTCAACAATGCCCGGCCACGCCATCAAATACAGTTTGTCTGTAGGGGGAAAAAAAACCTCTTCTAAAACAAAGATTTGACAAGCCCAGAGGATTTCACACATGGAAATCAGCTGGGAAGGCTTGCGTACTTCACAAAATTTCTAGAGAGTTATATATTTAAAAATGAAAAATAAAGTAAATGGTGTGTTAATGCCATATGAATCCAAGTGATGGCTATGTTTCCCATGTAAAATTGACTGCAAAGATAAGTACAGTGGTACTTTGTATAAAGGAATTAATTCGCTCCAAATGAAATTCTGTTAAGCAAAATTTCCTTTGTACAAATTTCCCATAGGAATGCATTGAAAATGGATTAATCCTAATCAGAACTGTTTTTCTGCTGTATGGATTTGCCCAATAGGCGATTCTGCTAAGCAATTTCCCCCTATCTCTGGAAATTTTTTCCTTTAAGTGGATTTTCTATTAGACAAACCGCTTGTTATACAAGGGTCCACTGTACTTTTCTCACATGCTGTAAGAAACAATGTGTGTGTTTGTGGAGTATGAGCCGTCTCCCTGTCAAGTGTTAGGGGACACAATGTTGGCCACTGAACTTGGCAAGCCAGGGTCCAAATCCTTTCATGAGACTAGATGTACCTAGTCTCAGAAAGTACATCTTTCTCCCTCAGCCTAATAACCTCTTTCCCAGGGTTGCAAGCAAGACAGAAAAAAAAGTGAGATGGGGAAAAATAACATCATACAGAAACAACTCATCCTTCTGGGAGAAAAGGGGCAGATACAGTGTGTGGTGTGAAATGTTACCAGCACTTTACCAACACTCATTACTGAGTATGAAAATGCAGATTTAAAAAAAATACATATACCTCCAGGAAGCTCAGTTCCCACCCATCAGCTCAGTAACAGGAAGGCTTTTGAAGCAAGGTCTCTAGTTCTAATCTCTGGGTCAAATATCAGGCCTTTCCTGGTTTGCTAGCTCATAGCAAGAAGCTTAGAAACAAATCCATTTGGGACACACTGTTCTTTTTTTAAAGAGAACCCTCAACTAATAGCTAAGAAGCCCTGTTGAAACATTTTTGAAATTCCCAAAACATTGGGTGTTGCTCTTAAATCATTGGGGGGGGGATTCAAAATCTACTCCCCCCTACTAAAATAAACAGGCGGGAACAAAGATGAAAATATTACATAAATAACCAGTTATTACAGTATTGTGCACCACCTTCGATAAACTATGTAAAATGAAGATATCATTAGAAAGTTACCACAATGGTGGTTTGATAGGCTGAGTCCAAAACAGATGAATGCCAACAGTCTTACTCAGGCATTAATTTTTAAGAAAATGCATCATCTGTTTGTGCGTGGGTGTGTTTGTGTGTGTGTTTGTGTGTGTGCGTGTGTGTGTGTGTGCGCGTGTGCACGCATCACGGTTCCAATTAAGATAGAGATCCCCTTCAAAATAGCAGAGGCTTCCCTGTCCCAACTCACTGCCCTTCATGCCTTCAGGGTGAGGGAAGCAAAAGGGGTGGCACTCAACTGCTCCCCTTGAAGGCCTACGGATTACCTTGGATTAGTGCCTGGAGAGGACTTGTCCTTCTTGTGGGTTTGAACCCGTGTGACTCAGTGGCCATGTGATCAGCATGTGGGGATTAGGGAGCTCTCCTCTGAACAGGAAGCTCCCTAACTGTGAAGCCGGGCAATAAAACCCTGTCCTTGATGGAACCACTGAAGAGAAAAAAGAAAAAGCTGACGTACTGTCTCTAAAGCAGAAGCCACCATTTCCTCTTCGTTGTGGGACAGGAGTTCAATCACCATAACGCCACTGTCAAATATTCGTAGCCTGAACTCAAAAAAGAAGAGAAAAGGTGGTGGTGGTGGGGGAGAGGCAAATTAGGAATCAGACTGAGAATCACACCGCCAAAGAATTCTGCTTGTTAGCTGAAAGATGAAATTTAACTCATCCTCAGTGCTTTCCTCTGTTGTCCCCTTAAAGCTGCCAGGGGGAGATGGAGCAGAAACAGTACAGTAGGACCCCTGTATCCACTGATTCATTAACCACAGATTCAGTTATCCACGGTCGGCAGAGGAAAAAAATTAAATAAATAATTCAGCAGCCCCAAAGCAAGCTACTGTCACAAACAGCAGCTCTAAAGCAAGCTACTGTCGTAAAATAGCAGTTTGGAGGGGGTTTTTTGGCATTCTTTCTTATCCACAGTTTTTGTTATCCATGGGAAGGCCTAGAACCAATCCCTAGCAGATACCGGGATCCGACTGTACAGTTCTCCACTGGCAGGATATCCTATCCATGTAGAATGGGGCAAAAGGCTTTCTGTTGGATTAATAAATCCCGATTGCTGGCTATTCTGCCTACGGCTGACAGGCACCATCTTGAAGGACCTGGACTGCTGTCATTGCCGCCCCTGAGTTATTCAAAACCAGACTTTCCAAAGCTGGGGTCCTGCAAGTTGACTGGCTGAGAACTCATGCAATCTCAACATGACTAGGAAGGACGGTCCTTCACAGTCCAAAACGTGTGGTGTGCCTGAGCCAGGGTATGTTACTAGAACAAGTAGGACTAGCAAATCTCTTTCACTCCCAGCCAATTGTCTTCAGCACCCACCCACCCCACGCCAACCCAATCTCTTCCAAAAGGGTCCGGTCCTTGGGCTTTCCCTTTTCTTCATTCCTGGCCTACTTCGTTCTACTTCCTTTATTCATCTTAAACTGCCTTCCGGGGGATTCCTCCTGTGCCCAATAATACACATCCTGGCCCCTGCCCTCCATCCTCCCCTGCTTGAGGGTTCCTTCATCAGTTTGTTTTAATTCTCTGCCTCCTCTGCCCTTTCCCCCTAAACCAGGCATGTCCAAACTTCAGCTCTCCTGATGTTTTGGACCACCACTCCCAGAATTCTAAGCTTAGATTGCCAATGACAAAGGACTGTGGGAGTTGTGGTCCAAAACATCTGGAGGGCTGAAGTTTGGACATGCCTGCCCTAAACCTTGTTCTCCACCAACCATCCATCATATGATTCTTTTTCCTGGCCAAAGAGATGTAGATCTAGGCAGGGTCCCCCACCCCCACCTTCTTTCTTTAACCAACTTCTTTATATCCTTTGTTCAACCTCTTTGGCCAGAATCCTATTAGTGCTTTTGCAAAGTCTGCATCAGTTGCCGCAGTCAATTAGTTTTATTTGTTTGTTTTACTTTTATTTTGGGGGTTAACTAACAAGGTCCCAGGGCACTTCTGGGTTGTGACAGAGACACACTCCAGCACCTGTAATACGGCACAATAAGCCATGGCAAGGTATGAGAACTTTATGCAAACACCAGTAGGGATTCTATCTTTTGTCTCATAGCTTATGCAGCATCTGGGACTTCTGCCTCTGTATGAAGGTTTATCACCACCAAACTGCCTTCATTCTTCTTCCACATAGAAAATGAGTTTTAGTTTAGCTTAGCTCTCGGTCTTTCCCATGTTACAGAGCTAGTTTATTTTCAAAGGGAAAAACTACAGCATTAATACTTGTAAACTTAACATAATAAATAAATTAATTTAATAATTTAGTAATTTAATAAATTAAGATATAAATGAATGAATAAATGAATGAATGAATGAATGAAACCAGATACCAGGGGGGAAAATCCCAGTAAGTATAATGGTCAAATCAAAATTCTCTCTGACTTATTTCTGAGGCTAAGGAACAGTAGTCAGATTTTTTGCAATGATCTTTTTACAGTAATCTGACAAGAACAACTTTTTAGTGTTGAGACTTTCCTACCACAGAGGTCAAGTGACAAATACAGCTGAATATCAGGGGAAAAAATTCCTAACTGTTAGAGCAGTACAACAACGGAACCAATTACCTCAAGCGGTGGTGAGTGCTCCCTGCACTGGAGGCCTTCAAGAGAAATTTGGACAACCACCTGGCAGAGATCCTTTGATTTGTATTCTGGCATCAAGCGGGGTGGGGTGTGGATTTGATGGCCCTTCCAACTTCACTATTCTATGATTCTATGAAATACCACCCATCTGCGTTGTGTGTGCCATGGGGATGCTACTGGAATAATGGCAGTAAAGACTTCACAGCTGACTACTGAGGTTTCTATGGCACATAGAAGGCAGCAGTGTAGCATTTACCATTTCTTCTAAGTTCTCTGAGCAACGAGGATCAAAGTGCTATTTACCCCCGACCAGGTTGGAGATCGGTATATGGCGGAAGGAGAGTCTTGAAGGTGGGATCTTCGGAAATGGGCCACACCACATCACACTGACTGACTGACTGCTATTTTGTAGGAACTTTCTTTTTAAGCCAGTTCTGAAAACCAACCTCAGGACAATACAAATGCACCCCTTTACTTTTATCTGCACATATGCCTGGTTATTTTTGTTGCTTCCTACATCTAAATCCTTTTCTCCTGCAGAGGTGCTTTCAAGTAAAATATGGAAACACAAAACTCATTATTCTGTTTAAATGTGTTTTTAGAATCAGAGTTTGAAAGATTCTCACCTTAGAGGTAATTTTAATGCTTCCAACATCTTACAAGCATTGACTAGATCTTCAGGCGAGAGTAGCTAGTGGGAAAAAACATACATATGTACATAATTCCATGGCAAATATACCTTGTTCCAGCAGACGTTTTGTATCTGAATTGTATTGATACAATTATTTGCATCAACAAACAATTCAAATATCAGCGATGCTTCCCTGTATTACAACTCCCATTCATCATGAGAATATCAATACAATTATTCTAAGCAACACTGGGGCAGGAGCGATTTGAATCTAGTATACATGCACATTTACACAAACATGCAAAAAGACATACGTATCGGAATTAGCCTTCAAACTACAAGTACACAGCAGCCCAAATCCAGTTGTTTAGCATAATACATTGCACTTATTTAATTGCTGGCTGTCTCTAACACACCAAGAGCCACAATCACAGCTGGAGCGGGTGGAGAACAGCTCCTGGGGTGATGTGGTTCTGGCACTGAAGGCTGGGGTGTGGTTTTAGTAACTGCTGTCGCGGCTGCAGCCGCCAAAGCAGTGACGATTTCTGTGGGATGCAAACCTGCCTTGAGGCCTGAGGCGGGTCCAACAGGCTCGGGTGCCTCCCCTATTTTGTTAAGAATATGCAGTACCAGAGAAAAACAGCAGAACAATAGGCTATGAAAAGAAGTGGGTCCCCCACCCCCACTTTCGATAAATGGAATTAAAATGAAACTTGAGTTATTTGTTTCGAGCCAAATGCTGTCACATGGTTCTCATCTGGTAGGCCTCAGCTGGAAGTGGACAATAGCTGGAAGGCAAGAGTCTCTCTAGAGCAGTTGACTTTTCTGCAGCAAGATCCTGGCAATGCGACGCAAACATCTGCGCAATTCAAAATGGATTCCTTATGGGATTTGTTGTGAGTTGTTGCACTGTGAATACTAACTCCTCTGGCCCTGATGCAATGGGCCTCCCCTATGAACAGAGTGTGAATGTAAGGCCTTTTTCTCTATGATTTCTCCATTCACTCAATATCTTCTTAACTTGAAGATACTCCCATGACTTTGGGAAAGAGCTCAACCCTTCATTTGAGGCGTATTATGCAAGTTATTCCCAGCAATCCCTTGTGTTGATCAGCCTTCACTTTATAAAAATTTCTTAACTCTTTCACCATAAGGTCCTAAGATTTTACATTAACGTTCCATGCATCTGTCCTGGACAGTTCAATGGGGTGTATACATCAGGTAAAATGTACAGGATCAAAACCATGATTTCTTCAATAAATTACTTTTCTTCTCCTCTTTTTAATCATCTTTAGAACATTACTAAATGAATTTTATTCTGGAAGGAGTATCCTATTAGCACTATCTTCATAAAGGCTTAGGAAAAAGAAAACAAGAGACACCCAAAGGGACATTTTTGCTATAAAAATACATTACTTGATGTTTTTGCTATTTAAAGAAATATAAATTTATCAAGCTGGTTTTGCTTAGAAGCTCATCAAAATACCAATTCTTTACCTCCAAGCCTCGGGCACGGTTCACCAAACAGTATACCTCTGTCAAAGACATTATTCCTCCACGCTCCTGTTGGCATAAGGTCCATCGGATTTCAAGTCAGTGATTCAAAACCAGTGTAGAATATTTAATATGCTGTCTGCAAGCAAATCTGCCTATCTATCTGACAGAGACAACATTTTAAGAAGAAAGGCTTAATTGAAAAATGGCAGTTTATGTAAGAATAAAAGTAGCGCTACATTTCCCCCCCTCCAAGTATTTAAAAAACTGTCCTCTTTTATCCAGCCTGTTTGTTCTTAAAGTAGCTCCAAATCAGTAATTTGGGATCGGTACAATCCCTGGTATAATTCGCGGTGAAGACCAACACAAAGGTTTAATGAATAGTTGCCCCTGTTTCTCCCCCTTTACAGTCCAGATTAGACTAGATCACTACTTCTGAACTATTCAAATAAATTTTGAATTTCTAAACAACTTTATCACGTTGTTTCTCAGATTTCTGCTTCGCTTGCCTTACTGCAAATTTCCAATTGTTTTGTGAAGGTCTCTACTCTTTCTATCATCTTCCCTCGATTGGTATTTCCATGTACTCAAGGACATTTCCTTTCACTATCAAGGCTAACCATCTTTGAGCTGTATCCCATTGTTGGCACATGAGCCCTCCTATCGACATTCTGTTCCCCGATCCACTCTTTTCTTTTGCCTCCTCTGTCTCCCTACTTCCTTCTCTTGCTCGCATTCTCTTGGGGCTGTGGAGGGAGGAAGGAAAGATACCTCTGGAGGAACTGTTACCCCCTCCCTACAAGTCAGCTGACTTCTCTCTGTGTGGGTTGAGAAAGGCATTCCTTGTTTTCAGTGCACAGTGAGGAATCTGAGAGAGGGGAAGTCTTCCTGCATTTCCAGTCACCACACTAAAAAAAAGGGAAGCTCCTTCCCACAGTGAGCAGAGAGGGAAAACATGAATGGCATCTGGTTAATGGAGCACTGTTTAGAAATCTCCACAACTAGTATCTATGATCGAAACTAGGGATGGAGATGAATTTAAAAAAAAACAACGAATCATGATATTTGTCAGAAATTGCTGGTTTGTCTAATATTTGTCACTTGTGTGTGCCAAGTGACAAATATCAGACAAATATTTAGTGATCACTTGGTATTTGTCAAGTCCAGACACCCTGACGAATATTAACCTTTTTTATTTGTCTGTTTGTCCGCAGGTTAGGCTGCCAGAACGCCCTGTCTTGCATCTCTAAAAACCCTAAACAAAAACAAAACACTGAACCACCCCACAGCCTGCCCCCTACCTACTTCCCACTTCCTACAGTTGGTAGGTGGGTGACATACACAGATGTCCCCTGGGTGACTTACAGGCCGCTGAAGAAAAACATTCATTTTGAAACAGAAGAAAAGGTAGGAAGGTGAAGGACAGTGGGAAGTGGGTTGGGGAGCAGGTTGTGGGGGTTGAAGTGATTTGTCAGTTCAGGGTGGGGAAATTCATGATTCGTCAACCTTGACGAACCACAAATCAAGACAAACCGCCATTTTGGTAGGTTTGTCCCCATCTGTAATTGCAAGACAGCCTGTTTTAAATAGAGATCCATCAGTACCTTACCTCTAAAGGTGCCTGTAAAATCCCTGCTAGCTGTTTTGCCAGTTGCATATGGTAATGTGTACCAGATCCATAGGTTTCCCTCGTAACTGGATTAGCTATACCCATGCTCAACAGGTAGGATTTAAACCTGATAGTCTGAAAAAGAAAACAGAGGAAGAAGAACAACACAGAGACATTGAGTCATCTGATTCTTCGCTGATCACAGCAAAATCCATCATCATGTGTATTTAAAAAGGACACTGGTATACTGAAATAAACGGCAAGTTCAAATCCACAGAGGTAATACTTATCGAAGAAAAAAATGGATATGAGACAGTAATGAATGACATGCCCTTGGAAAAGAGACACCCACAGCTTCACTTATATATTAATTTGGTGATGTCCCTTCCAAACAGAATCCCTCAATTAAAACGTCCCATAGTGCCAGGGAAGAAAGCAAGCCACTCGTCTGAAGAAACACATTGACTGGGCTTAAACGATGCAGCATATGATCAATGCCAAAGCAAGCCTGTTGCCTCACCACGCCTGGGATCCTAAGAGGCAGCCAGTGCAATTCCTAAAGGGGTATGATCCTCCTGGATAGGCAACACACTTTCCTCTACTTAGGTGAGAACAAAACCAGAAGGTTGGCGGTGGGGTTTTCTACCCCTTCTGGGAGTCCTCCCTGCTGGTGGGGTGGCAGCGTTTCCAGAGGTTGGGAATATGGAAAACAGGAGCGGGGTGGTGGTGGCAGCAGATTGTGCCTACATTACTCAAGCAGTGATTCCTTGCTCAGATCGGACCACAACCAAGACCTCCAGTCACAGAATCGGCACAGCCAAGGTGGCTGCCTTCAGTGGGAAAGGTCTGAGTATCTCCACCTACTACCTGTCCACTCTGCATACGGTCACAGTCTGTGCCTTCCCTTAAGAACCTAAGAAGAGCCATGCTGGATCAGGCCAAGGACCCATCTAGTCCAGTTTCCTGTATCTCATAGTGGCCCCGCCAAATGCCTCTGGGAGCGCACAAGACTAGATTTCTGCCTCCTGATACCACTCCCCTGCATCTGGCCCTTGAAGTAGCCTGGTTTTTTAAGCCTGGAGATTACACATCCCCATCATGGCTTGTAACCTGTGATGGACTTTTCTTCCAGGAATCTGTCCAATCCCCTTTTGAAGGCATCCAGGCCAAATGCCATCACCACATCCTGAGGCAGGGAGTTCCCCTGACTTCACAGAGAGCAGCTTCCATCTCCAGGAGCTGGTGTGGAAAGACTGAAGGGGATGGGGAAGACTGCCAACCTCAGTAGGAGGAGGGAAGGGCAGTCACTGGATGGGAAGTCCCTTTGGGGTGAAGAGGATGTAGCAGGCTCTCCATTCACTTTCCCCTTTCCCACCAAGAACAGAAGAATCATAGCACAAGGAAGCCGCTCGGCCTACTAACTCTCCAGGACAGCTGGGGCAGATTTTTCAAGAGGATAATCTGTCTTAGAGAAGCCACCCAGATTGGCAGAAGAAATTATGCACAAAGAACAGTGCTGTAGTGTAGAGGTAGTCACTGGTGTAACTAAGGAGGGGTGGAAGAGTACATTCGCCCCAGGGCACACAGCAATCTGGAGGCGCCTAGAAGGGGAGCAGGAAGAGGAAGCCATGCACCATCATGCCAGCAGTCCTCCTTTCACCCCGCTAAGGCTTGGCGATCCTTAGTTGGGAGAAAGGAGGAGAGGGAAGCATGCTGCGGAGGTGATGCTTTAAAAATCCCCTGCTTGGCACTATCTGTGCACTGTGCAGTTGGCACAGGAGAGCCTTGTCTGGGAGATCCCCAAAGAAGGTGTGAGAAAGAGGGACCCTTCTCCCCCTCCCCCGCTGTTCCCCCAGGATCGGGCACCCCTTGCTCGGTGGGTGAGACATAGTTGGGGGGCAGGAGGGGGCACAAAAACTGATTTTGTCCCCGGGCACTCCAAACCCTAGCTACACCTCTGGATGTAGCCATGCATCTGGCTCAGGGACTGCCTAATGAAGACACACAGACACAGACACAGACAGACAAACAGACAGACAGACAGACAGACAGACAGACAGACAGACAGACAGACAGACACACACACACACACACACAAGCACCATGCATGAAAACCGCCCAAGCAAGAGAGAAAAACAGATCTAAACAAAGGAAAAGCACACCTTGCTATACATGGCAAAGTAGTGAAATGCTATTTCACAGGTCACTACTTAATATCCTATTATAAGTACTGAGCTTGGCACCATTCTGGAACATAATTACAACTATATAAATCCAGGCAGAGCGTTCAGTAGTGTTGTAATACTAACAACACAGGTTATAATATTAACCCACCTCGTCTTCAGAGATGTCCCCTTGCTTTTCTTTGATCTTGTTAGCAATTGATTTGGACAACTCCACCATTTCCTTAGCCTATTGAGACACAACACACAGCTGTTGGAAAGGTGCAGTGTTTACTCGGGGTCCTTGCAACACAAGATCAGGCTTGGAGGCGCTTATGGGGTAGCACAGACAACCTGAGCAAACGGCCCAAATCCCTCCACTGTCCCACGTGCTTCTCTCGCCCAAATGTAACAATATGTAATCATCTTGGAACTGCAGAACTAGAAGGGATCTTGTGGATCATCAAGTCCAGATCCTATCAGGGAGGCCCACTGGGGAATCCAACTCCCAACCCCTGTGATGCCTGTGAAATAAAACATGGCATGTGTGGCTTTCTGCAACCCTCCCCTGTCCCATGGTCCTTCGGAGTGGTGGCAGCAGATATAAACCGAAGAGAGGTCCTAATGCAAGAGAAATTACCTTCTCCATTAGCTTGCTGAGGTCTTCAAAAGCCTGGAATAATAAAACACAGATGGCAATACTGTATATCTATTATATACAAGTGTACATATATTCTGTTCATGGACAGTGCAATTGTACTATTACAACAATTCTTCCATCAATCACTGTACTGTACTTTCTTCTAAATTCCAATAGTGCAGAAGAATTAGCTAGTGAAAAATGTTATAGCACCAATGCTTTAACACTGAACAATCTTATGATACTCCTCAGCCCAATAATCTAAACCAGTAGTGGCCAAACTATGACCCTCTAGATGTTTTGGGCCACAACTCCCAGAATTCCAAGCCTGTATTGCCAATGACAAAGGACTGTGGAAGTTGTGGTCCAAAACTTCTGGAGGGCCGAAATTTGACCACCACTGATCTAAACAGACCCTGCTGCTTTATGCATGAGATGAGAGGCTCAAATCTTTTAGCCATGAGGAGAGGTCATTTTCAATCATGGGTTGATCGGAAAGTAACACAATACCTTTATTCCATTTTTCCATTTCATTTACTGATTTGTCAAATGTAGCCTTTTTAAAATGGGGATATCCAAAGATAAACCTGATGCATCTTACATAAGGACTCCATAACATGCACGAAAACTGCCTAAGCCAAAAAAAGAAAGGAAAACCACCGGGCCTAGACAAAGGAAAAGCATGTTGCAAACAATTCTGCCTCCGATTGATTCAGGCCTGAGAACAAAGGAGAATGAAAAACACACCTAACAGGAACTTCCTCTGGCAAACAAAGACCAAAGGGAATCCATTTTTATCAGCAGCAACCAGCAGGTGCAGGAAGCGCACTCTGAGAACTCAAGGCACCAGTTCTGAAATTAACTGATTTATAATGAGCAAGGCTTCGACGCTTTTCCTGGTCCAACATTCACCACTTGATTTCTTTATTAGCTGACTGAAGAAGTAGAAGAGAAAGAGGCTGGGAATACATGAGCTACGTGACTGTCGGGAATAGCAGTCCGTGGTCTCCTCCAGGCAATGTTAACTCAGTGTAGATCAAGAGGACCCCTTCCCTGCAACCCACTTTCTTAACTGATATATAGGGGTAGGAGGGCGTCGGGAAGTGTGGCGTGTGGTGAAATATCAAGCTGCATATTTTGCTGATTGTGTGCTGGCAGAAAAGAGGAGCAAAAGACACAGAGTTGTTACTATGTGTTCTAGTTTCCATTTTTGCATAAGTGACAGGCAAATACGATAGGAAGGCACTTGCTTTATATGCATATTTATTAGAGACGGGCAATTCGTTTTGGAAGGGGACTGGTTCCGAAATGAAACACGCCAGCACAGCTGGCACTTGGAACCCAGTCCCACCCTCCGGAACAAAATCAACCACTGTCTTACCTTGGTGTCGTTCGCACTGGGTGAAAATCCAATCAGGAAGCAGTCTCCAATGTATCATCTTTCCCTCTCCTTGGCACTGGCCAATCAGGACCTGTGCAAGGACATGCATCATCCCGCCTCCCTGTCTGATTGGCCAGTATCAGGGAGATGGAAAGATGACGCATCGGAAGCTGCTTCCTGGTTGGATTTTCATCCAGCGTGAACTACAACAAGGTAAGACATTGGTTGATTTTGTTCTGGAGGGTGGGAACGAGCACCAGCTGTGCTGGTGTGTTTCATTTTGGAACTAGTTTCCTTCTGAAACGAAACACCCACCTCTAATATTTATATCAGTGTGTTCAATTTCCCCCCTTTATTTATTCGTCAAGTTCATTATTTTAAGATATGTAAACATCTGGCATGAAGACTTAGGGTTAACCCAAATGGCATGAAAATGGCTTCATCTGAAAGACAGGTATATGAACTTCTTGTAAATATAACTCCATGTCTACACCATGGTTTAGATGCATGGCTGCAGAATCTGCTCTGCTTGGGACTAATAACAGGAGTTTACTCTGTGTTTTTGATGTGACAATAATTAAATGCAATCTGTAGCCCTATATACACTTGACTAGCCATGACTAGATATGGTTTGAACAATAAGAATGAATGTTGAAAACAAATTAAATATAAATATAAATATAAAGAAAAATAAACGCTTAACTTGCACTCCCCTTTGAAAATGTTCCTGGCTGGTGCAAGGGAAACCTCTGTTCCTTTCTCCTCCCTCTGCTTTTGAGGCTTGCCTACGATGGAATGTTGCAGACAATCCCCCAAAATCCATGCAGGGGGAGGAGGGGGAGACACCATTGGCTCACTTGTGATCATGTGACCTGCTCCAGTGCTCGTATTGCAAGACATTGCTCTTGATCAAGGCAAAAATTGATCAGAAATGGTTGCTTGTCTTGCAAAACACCCATAAACCAAGGCATTCGGAAGCCAAGGTATTACTGTACTAGGATTTCTTCTTACAACTGAAAAAAAGCCTGAAGTTTTTCACTTGGCAAAGCATTTGCACCAGCTGTGACCCAGTGGCATCATGGAACCGTCTCTGCCCCAAGGATGGAAGAGGGTCAAGTGCAGCCAAACAGGTCTTCCCCTTGACAAATTGTTGTTCAAAGCCCACTCTGTTACGCTAGACCTGGACTTTAAGTCACTCATGCAGGCAGATGGAGACGACTTACTGGTGTCCATCCTCTTAACCAGGATTGGACACTGTGTGCTCCTCCAAATGTTGTTGGACCATCAACCTCCCACGGCCCTAGCCGGCAGGGCCCAGAACTGTAGTCTATCCTCCTTTGGAAATCACAACGCTCAGTAACCCTGCTCTAAAGAATGAAACATTTTGAATGCTGTAAACAAAACGCAGGGGAAACCGACATGCCACTACCAGTGACATCGTGCCATTACCAGCTACACAGCCCCCCTAGAGAAGGACAACTTTATTTTTCTAACCAGCAAAATCATACTGTCTAAGCACTGGGCAAACAACATGTCTCTACAATAGAAGCATTTGACTAAGGAAAAGGGTTTTGTACTCAATAGAGCTGAGTAAAAACTGAGCAAAATTGCATGGGGAAAAATCCTTTGCAAAACTCCACAAATGGAGGGGACCTGGAATACAATCCATATATGCAGAGACATGCAAACACCCCCAACCCATTTCTTAAATTTACAGCCTGCCATTCAAAATGCCTACCCAAATAAAATCTACTGGTTTTCAAATTGAGATTCCAGATGTTCGTGGACTAAAACTCCCAGAAGCCTTCACCACTAGCTGTGTGGGCCAGGATTTCTGAGAGTTGCAGTCCAAGAACATGTGGGGAACCAAGGTTTGGAATGACTGTTTTAAATGGATCTCCTCAGTTTATCAAACAATTGGGCTGAGTCCCCAAAGGAAAAATCACTGAAGAGCCATATATACATAAGCTCAGAACCCTATGCAACAGTGGAATGCAGCTAAGCATTAAATCAGTGGTGGCCAAACTTCGGCCCTCCATATGTTTTGGACCACAACTCCCAGAATTCCAAGCCTGTATTGCCAATGACAAAGGACTGTGGGAGTTGTGATCCAAAACATCTGGAGGGCCGAAGTTTGGCCACCACTGCATTAAATGGATGAATGGTCTGAAGTTCATGTGCCTCCCTCTGTCTGGTATAGACTGACGGTTTTAGGAGCAGTGGTTAAATGCCTGTCCTGCAGCTAAAACAGTGCTCATGACCTGGGGTTCAATCCCAGGTAGCTGGTTCATGGTTGACTCAGCCTTCCATCCTTCCGAGGTCAGTAAATGAGTACCCAGCTGGCTGGGGGGGGGGGGAGACAATGTGTAGCCTGCATAATTAAATTATAAACGGTCCAGAGAGTGCTTGAAGCACTATAGGGCGGTATATAAGCAGAACATTTTGCTTTTTGCTTTTTACTTCTGATTGAGATTCAGCAGGGATTGTTCTGACAGCCAAACCCAGAGAAACAGTGGTGAATCTGAACTATCTTTTATCCCAAGATATTACGTTCAGAGAGCTCTTTATGAAAGTGACTTTATAAAACAAACTATACCTACAATTTGTCAGTCCACCATCATGGTGAATATTGAACCTCATGGTGCAGGGGTTAAACTGCTGTACTGCAGCTATAACTGTGCTCACAATCTGGGGTGACTGACTCAAGGTTCATTCAGCCTTCCATCCTTCCGAGGTTGATAAAATGAGTACCCAGCTCATGGAGTGGGGGATGTGTAGCTTGGATAATTACTTGTAAACCACCCAGAGTGTACTTTAAATGCTATTGGGTAAAGGTAAAGGTCCCCCACACACACACACGTGTGAGCTAATCATGTCCAACTCTAGGGGCAGTGCTCATCTCCGTATTCAAGCCAAAGAGCCAGTGTTGTGCAAGTCCATTGCCACATGGCTGGCATGGCTGCAAGGAAACACTGTTTTACCTTCCCTCTTTTTATGGCGGCACCTATTTATCTACTTGCATTTACATGCTTTCAAATTGCTAGGTTGGGAGGAGCTGGGGTTATCAGCGGGAGCTCACTCCGCTGCGTGGCACTTGGGATTTGAACCGCCAAGCTGCCAACTTTGCAGCTGACAGTTTTGGGAACCCTTAGTCCACTGAGCCCCCAAGCCCCCAATACTATTGAGTGGTATATAAACAGCACTAAAGGGTAGGTAGTGCCCAAGCTCACCCATGTGAGACACAATGGTTTAGCTAGCATTACAAAACATGTGAGTTATACAGTATTGGGGGGCTCATCCAGTCCAACCCACTGCTTGATCATTTGAGGCAACCAGCCACTCTTTCAATTTTCCATTGAAGAGACTATTTAAAGGTCGGTTTGAGCATTCAACATAGACACATTCTATGTGAACGTTTTCTAAGTGCATGTGCAGATCATACACAGTGGTGCCTCAGGAAGATAACTCTTCCTCTTCAAGAGAACCATTTCAATAAAATGATTTTAAATGCCCAGAATCCTATTGGGATTTTCATCTGAACTAAGTGAAATGGTGTAAGCCAAACAGCACATTACAGCTAACTGGAAAGTTACTCGTTGCATGCCTGGCAGCACGACTAGCACGTAACCAGGCACCCTGCTAATTAGCTGCAGTTGGTCACTATTACTGAAGCAATTTCATTTAGTCTCCAAAAGGACCCTGGCCACTGTTTTACAAGCAGCAGAATAGGATGTCTTACCATACCGAGTTCAGACTCCGTGAGATCAACTGGAAAAACACAGTTGCGAGTTAGGAGAAAAAACACAAGGGACTCTTCAGAGAGGCGTTTGGCGACCTTCTCAATTAGTTCCCCCCCCCCCTTGCTTTATTGCATTGGTTCTGCTGCCATCTTGCCCCCTTGCATCAACTATGCTTGGTTTTGCTTTTCGGTTTGTGTTTTTATTACCTGTTTTTATTGTTGTTAGCCGCCCAGAGTTCCCAGTGGGAAGATGGGCGGGATACAAGATAAATAAATAAATAAATAAAATAAAATAAAATAAAATAATTAAGGCAAATTTCCGACCATGAAACTGCAGAATCACCTACTTCAGAAATGTTTTTATCCATCTCTTTTCTTCGTTCTTCTAATTTCCTCTCAATGCCTACAATCCCCGCAGCTCTTATTCTTCCGGTCTGAAAGTCAACATCAAATAAAGAATTATAAAATATGTGCTGTATCCAGTGTTCTCTCTCACTATTCTAAACACAAGTTGATCCTGTTTCTTGTAATATTTGTCAGATGTTTTCCATTGGGTACAGTCAAATGCAGCAGAAAACCATTGCTTGGTATGTTATGCATGGGCTTAACGGTGGCTTCCCCCTCCTTTGTCTAGCGCGGCTTTAAAAAGACTTGAAATATTTGATGTTTATCTTCAGTCTGCTGCACTTCGAGACATCCATACATTATCATGGAATGTCATTAATTGTAACTATTGATGCAAGGCTATTTATTTAAAGAATCTTTAAAGAATTTTTAGCTGCCCCGCTACCAAGTGAGTCTCTAGGCAGCTACTGAAGCAACCCACCATCATAAACCACCATGAAAGTGGACTCTTTTAATAAAACATAGTTAAGAAGATGAATCACGGATTGCACAGATTTGAACACGAAACTAAACTTCACTTAGTTAAAAATGGAAAGCAAAACATCCAGTCTTCTCTTCATCGCTTTGCCAAAGGAAGAGAAGAGAGCAGAAAGCCAAGAAGCCCAAAGCTCAGATGTGCAACACAAAAAGAGTTTACTTTTATGTCCAAACAGGGGTGTAGTATAGTTGTTTGCCATAATACAGGACTCAAAGTGTATTTTACATTAGATTCTCTCCTTTTTTATTCTACTACCAAAGGGCATCAGTTACGCTCTTAATAAATTATGAAATACAAATCAAAACAATAATAAAAATGTGTGCCTCCTATTTGTAGTTATGTAACTTCAAAACTCATTGGGGGGATGTCTGGCAATAGCCAAGAGCACATTGGCTTGGTCCTGACAAGCCAGAATTCTCAAACTGCAGCCTGATGAGATGTTCTACCTAGGTGGTGTTAGACCCCCACTGTTTGAATGTTTCTTGGAGATGTTATCACATATCTTCCTATCCACCCCCTATGAAGCCTCCACCTCTTTTCATGCTATGTGCTGGCATGTTAAGTGAAATCTACTTGGTCCGAAAAGTCAAATGGCCAGTCATCAGAGACGCCATAAATACCTGTGAACCCCTGTTAAGTTCGATGGTCTGAGAAGCAGGCATGGTCTCCCATCTCCGCTGAGTCATCTCCTCGGACAACCTCCTGAAGAACTAGATGGGTGTGGGTCCCAAGAGACACAATGAAATTGTACTGAGCATTTTGTAAATTAAGTAACTGTGTCCATAAAGCAACAGATACAAGATTTGAATTTTAGCATACAGATGATCAAAACTGTAGCTGAAGAAACATTCTCAGATGCAGGTAGGTCCAGAAATAATTGGCACAAGTTTTGTTACTTCATCCGTTTACAAAAAAAATTCAAGTTACAGTTAAATGATGAATGTGAGCTTAACGTGCAGTCTCTCGGCATTAATTTGAGGGTATTCAGATCCAAGTTGGGAGGAAGGGTTTAGGAATTGCAGCACTTTTAATATGTAGCCCCCTCTTTTTCAAGGGACAAAAATAATTAGGCAATTGACCCAAAAGCTGTTCCATGGACAAGTGCGGGGTATTCCTTCATTATTTCATGATCAATTAAAGAGGTAAAAAGTCTGGAGTGGATTCCAGGCATGGCACTTGCATTTGGAAGTAACTGCTGTGAGCCACATGCATTCAAAGGACCTCTCAATGCAAGTGAAACAGGTAATCTTTAGGTTGCCAAAAAGAAATAGAAATGGAAATAGAAAAAAGAAAAAAGTCCATCAAAGTAACATGTTCTGCTTATATATCGCCCCATACCACTTCAAGTAGTCTCTGGGTGATTTACAGTTTTAATTACAGTATGCAGGCTACACATTGCCGCCCCCCAGCAAGCTGTGTACTCATTTTACTGACCTCGGAAGGATGGAAGGCTGAGTCAACCATGAGCCGGCTACCTGGGATTGAACCCCAGGTCGTGAGCACAGTTTTACCTGCAGGACAGGCATTTAGCCAATGCACCACAGGGCTCCTCAAAGAGATAGCAGGGACATTAGGAGTGGTCAACAGAAGACTGAGGCAGCTGGATGAACTCGGAATTACATAGGGTAAGATCGTCTGCTCAGATTCAGCCAAATTCAGTGAAGTTGATGGGAGGGTGCTTCGCTTTACAGATGGACAATGGCAGAAAACAAACCGCGAAAACAAGTTTTTGAAGGCAATCAAGCGGAATATTCCGCAACGGCCGAGCCAATCATTTGATCACAACCTGATCGAGCATGCACTTCACGTGCTCAAGGCAAAACTCAAGGCAGAAAGACCCATGAACAAACAACCGTTGAGGACAACTGCAGTCAAGGCCTGGCAAAGCATCACAAATGAGGAGAGCCCATGTTGGGCGATGCCCCTGTGTTCCAGGCTTCATGCTGTCACTGCCTGCAAACGGTTTTCGATAAAAGTATTTTTGAAACGGACATTTTATTTGCAATTGTGTTGATTCATCCAATTACATTTGAGCCCCTGAAATAAGAGGACTGTTGATGAACGTGGTTGCAATTCCTAAAAGTTTTGCTTGATGTTTTTGTTCAACTGGTTGAATTTAAAGAAGAAAGTCTGCCCTTCAATTGCATCTGGGTGGTTTCATTTCAAGCCGACTGCAGTGGTGCAGAGAGCCAGAATTAGGAGAATTGTGTCAGTTTATCTCTGAGGTTAGAATGCAGCTCTAAACCCCTTCTAGTCATGGTTATTCCTCCCCAGTACACCCATAAGGGGGAAGTGTGCATCCCTGTACAGTGGAGCCGATTATTTCCAGGTCTAACTGTACACTGCAATCCTTGCCATCATGTTAACACCAGAAGATACATAATCACACCCCCTACTTGGATTTAAAAAATTCCCTTTCAATCATTACAGTCTTCCCCAATTTTCAGATCAACTATGATAAGATTTCTCTTCACAAAAGCAATGTTGACACTTCACTCGGAGATCACCTCACTCATCAGACAGACATACTTACCTCAATCTGACCATGTTCTTTGAAAGAAAGCTTGATGTATGAGTATTTACTCGTTTGGAAGGGACCAGGTTCCTTGTTGGGAAGGACTGGATGAAGATGAACCACTATTTTGGCACTGAAAAGATGGGAAAGAGAAGAAAAAGAAAAATATGTACTCTACAGTTACAGTCCATATATAAAATGAACTGGAACAAATGTTAAAAATAACAAAAATATCAGTTTCTACATAATTGAACACAAGCAAACAACAACAACAACACACCACAACTGGATGAATGAAACAGATCATTTCCAGTAATTCTTCAAGGGGCCCTTCAGTCACTGAATATTTTTTAATTACAAAACTTTTCTCTCAGAATACTTTGCCTCAATATAATTGGTGGGTATCAGCAAAAAGAAGGTCCATCAGGCAATGCACGATTCAAACATGGTAACTCCCATAAACAAGGGTGGGGAAATAAATTTATTCAACTAACAAAATATTAAAACCAGGCGAGCCTCTGGTTCCAACAGGGTCCTGCATCAGGCTGGGCACTGCAAAGCTTGAGACAATTCATCCAACGCTGCCTCTGGTGAAACCTGATAACTCAAGATAATGCAACAATCGTGCAGTCTCTATCTTGGAATGTTACTTCTAACTCAGATCCTGACCCTACAACATCTGCAAGGATGTTTTGGGGTCTGCTCTATTTATCTTCCTAGACATACTGAAGCTCTGCAATGCCTAGCATTGATGAAGAGTCCTGCTGTACTCAAAAACTTCCTTGCTTTGCTTGCAATACTTGAGCAATCCAGGAAGTTATTATCCAGTCTTGTTTTGGGATTCCATGCAAGGACCACACCTTTCCCCATCACCACATTTTTGGTAGGATTTAGTGGGTGACCACCAACCTCAAATTCCTGGAGGATAAGACAATGACTACTAGTCATTATCGCAATAGGTTATTTCTAGAATCCAACGTTTTGCCCTTGACTCTCATTCGGATTTCCAGAATGCAGCGGCCAGACTGGTGGCGGGTGTGCGCCGATTTGAGCACATCACCCTAGTTCTGGCTCGCCTGCATTGGTTACCCGTTGCAGCCCGAATTAGATTCAAGGTCCTGGTTTTTGTTTACAAAACCCTCCATGGCCTAGGACCTGGCTACCTGACGGAGCGGATCGACCAGCGATCAACCTCGGCCCGTCCAACTAGGTTGTCGCGGGCGCACATGCTGCACGTGGCCACGCCCAGGGAGGCTTGGAAAACTTCCACCCGTGCCCGGATACCCTCTGGAATCATCTTCCAGCAGAAGTGCGCTACTGAAAACCCTTCTCTTCCGGGAGGCGTTTGGGTGACCCAAACAGTCCCCCCCCCTCGGTCCCGCCATCTGCTGTTGTTGTTGCTCTTGTTTGCTTTTATTAGTTTAGTTGTTATTTACTTTGCTGTTTTGTAATTTTGCTGTGTTGTATAGTTGTTGTAAACCGCCCGGAGTTCCTTTAGGAAGACGGGCGGTATATAAGCTGTATAAATAAATAAATAATAAATAGAGAACACCTCACTCTATTCCATTAGCTGGGAAATGACAGCAAAGCAGACTTACAGCCCTTACTTATAGTTTTAGGGTTCCCGTTCTGCCCTTGGTTAGCCACTGTGGAAGCTAAGACATTGGACTAGAGAGGCCTTTGATTCAGCAGAGAACTTCTTACGATCTTCAATCAAATAGTGTTATTGTGGCACATGCGCCCATCACAAATGACATCATGCCAATCACAGAAGTAGCCCAATCAGCTCTTCCCTGCCTTTCTCCACAACTGACCATTCCTACAGGGAGGCGGGATGAAGAGTCTCCCTGCTCAGCTGCTGAGCGTTGTCAGCCACAGGGAGAGGAGAGGCGTGGAGGAACCGACCCATCTACTTCCATGATTGGCACAATGTCACACACAATGGGCGTGCACACTGCAAGGAGCCTTGTGAGTGGGCTGGGGCTGATTCTTGGGTGGGGGAGGGGGAGACTGAACTTTTAAGCCTCTGCTGACACACTTCGGATCCCCTGGATCTGAATACAAAGTGTCCATTTCTAATTATAAAGCAGCATGTCTATTTATTTGGCTTGTACTGGGGAACCAACAGGGAATGAGATCCCTGCAGAAAAATTGAAGTGGTACAGATACATTCCAGTATGTGATCCCTGAACTGAGCAGCCAGCAGTTTAGGCTATAGCAGGAAATCACATCAGCAGATGTACAACTGGTAGTGTTTTTTAAGCTATTCTTTAAACCAGGCATGTCCAAACTTCAGCTCTCCTGATGTTTTGGACCACAACTCCCATAATTCTAAGGTTAGATTGCCAATGGCAAAGGACTATGGGAGTTGTGGTCCAAAACATCTGGAGGGCTGAAGTTTGGACATGCCTGCTTTAAGCTAACTTCTATTTCTCTAAGGATACTGCATTCTTCTCCACTCAACCTTGAAGGACAATTTAAGAAAAGTGCATAGCTCTGTCACTCCAATCTTTTAAGCACCAATTAAAAACTTGGCTTTAGGGGTTATCATTCTCAAACCTTTCAATAAGTTAGTAATAAAAGAAGAGGCCTGAAAATGTCTCTGTCTCCACCTCTGGTGTAGAGGAGCCCACTTGGAGGCTCCGTTACCCCAAACCCCAAGGCACCTGGCAAGCGCTGAGCAAATCATTAGCCCATGGACTAGAGTCACAAATAAGGGCATGACCCAGCGTGGCATGCCATGCCATAGCAGACCCTAGATGACCCCGAGCGCAGGCAAAGGTCAGCTTCCAACATGCATGGCTCAGTCGGAAGCCAGGCAGAACAGGTTTGACGACCCAGAAAACTGTTGCCTGCAAAGTCAGCAGCTCAGCAGTTCAAATCCCGGGTGCCACACAGGGCAGCGAGCTCCCGCTGATAACCCCATCTCCTGCCAACCTAGCAGTTTAAAAGCATGTAAATGCAAGCAGATAAATAGGTACCGCTGTAAAAAAGCGGGAAGGTAAAACAGTGTTTCCTTGCAGCCACGCCGGCCACATGGCCATGGACTTGGACAACACTGGCTCTTTCGGCCTGAATACAGAGATGAGCACCGCCCCTAGAGTTGGGCACGACTAGCATGCATGTGCAGGGGGAACCTTTACTTTTACCTATCAGGTGACATCCTTCCTCTCTCTGTCAGTGATTTATGGCTTTGTTTTCTGTACTTAATAAAAAGGTCAGCCACTGGGATGGGTGGTGTGAGAACATCCTGCTTGAACCCCATTGATGTATTGTGTAGTCTTCACTAGACTCTGGTTTGAATTTATCTGATTCAGTTTTCTGTTACAAGCTACATTCTTATTTTTTTGCTATGGCTATGTTGATGCTTTGTTAGTTATTTGATTGTTTCTGGCTAATTATGTTTAAGTAAATGTTTGCATATGTTCTGCATATACTTTTATAATGTTACTATTGTTTATTTGTCCAATTTGTTCTTTATATTGTGGTAAACTCCCCAGAGTAGCTTTCCAGATGGTGCTGTATAGAAACCTAAACAAACAAACAAATAAAGAAATAAATTTGATTACACAATACTGAATATTTCATGTAACCTAGAGAATCTACAATCCCCACATAGTGATTTTGTTATGAACATTCTACCTTTTTCCTATCCCAGCACCTTGTTCTTCAATGAAAATAATCTGGGAAAGGGGAACAGCCATACAACAGTCCTACAAAGAAAAACAAAGAACAAAATAAATACAGTTTTACTTGTGTAAATGTGTTTATTTTAGATTAGCAGATTACAAAATTGAACTCCCAACTGATGCATTAAAAACCCTGAGGTATCGGGCAGTTCCTACTAGGTTTGGAGTTGAAAAATCACAATTTTCACCCTACAACTGCCATTTGGGGGGAAATAACCAAATAAAATATTCAGGTTTTCAGAAAGTGACAGGACTGAGAGGCAGAAATGTAGCAGCAGAGCATAACAGCTCTATTTGAAAGGGGAAAAGTTGTCCTAACAACAAAAGCATAGCCCCCGCTAATTGTTCCCATGGAAGAGTAAACCTGTAAACCTGTTGCCATTTATGAATATACAGCCATAAAATAAATCTTGCTGCACTACTCAGCTGACACTGGCCACAAACCTGCGCTCCTTGTTACCAAATAAACCAAATAATCTATTTCAACTGGGTTATAAAGTGTTCTGCTTATATACCTCCTCATACCATTTCAAGTAGTCTCTGGGTGGTTTACAGTTTTAATTACAGTATGCAGACTACACATTGGCCACGCCCCAGCCAGTTGGGTACTCATTTTACCGACCTCGGAAGGATGGAAGGCTGAGTCAACCTTGAGCCTGCTACCTGGGACTGAACCCCAGGTCGTGAGTAGTTTTACATGCAGTACACGCATTTAACCACTGTGCCACGGGTTATAGGAGCTACAAGCCACTTAGAGCCTCACCAAAGTCAGCCAGGTTGCCATCCACCTGCACCATGAGGACACATATATTGTCACCAATAAACATGGGCGAGCTGTGAGAACTTTCTTTCCACAGGCAAACTCCATGAGTACATTTGTATTATTGTATAAATACTTTCACTGACAGGGTGAACACTTAGGGCAGTGTTGGCAAACCTACAGGACTGGTGCCAAAGGTGGCACTCGGTGCCCTTTCTGTGGGCACCTGACATTGCCCCCTCACAGCCACCTGTATTCAGGTTAAATTGCTGTATTGCCATTTTGTGAAAAATTAGTGGGTTTTGAATCTCAGTTTGGGCAATCGGTCTCTAAAAGGTTCACCATCACTGACTTAGGGCCACGTTGTTGTTGTGTCGTTACAGTCGTGACCGACTCTTCATGACTCCACATCCATGGAGTTTTCTTGGCAGGAATACTGGCGTGGCTTGCCAGTTCCTACTCCAGGCACCTACAGCACCTGGTATTCCCTGGTGGTCTCCCATCCAAGTACTAACCAGGGTCGACCCTGCTTAGCTTCCGAAATCAGGCAAGATCGGATGTGCTTAGGACATCTAGGCAGCTTGACTTAGGGCTATAGCCAGTGCTTAAAAACTAAGAGTTTGCTACTACAGTAGTTAACACACAATACTTTACAAATCTTGTTTCATTCATCCTAACAAAAATCCTAGGAAACTAGCTATACTACAGAACAGAGGAGATATGAGATTCATATAAAGGAAACCTCCATTCCCTAACTGGGATTTACCATAATTTCAACCCTACTAAGTAATTATTCCACTTCAGAAGACTCAAGCCCATTCCCTTTAAACCACATGTTTGTATTTAGCAAAAAGAGAAAACAAAAGGTCAGCATGTACCAATAATTCAAGGTCAAGCAATATTTTAATATTTATTGCCCACGGTTAATTATGAGACACATGTTTAGAAATCAACATAGGCTCATTTAGAACAGTGGTTCTCAACCTTCCTAATGCCGCAACCCTTTAATACAGTTCCTCATGTTGTGGTGACCTCCTTGCCCTGCTTGGAAGAGGCCACAAGCCCCCTTTGGCAGGCTACTGCCGCAGGTAAAATAGAGAACTTCCCTCTATATGGGCACCCTCAGCCTATCGCAGCCTCCGCTGCCATTGACTGACAACCACTCCAACCTATTAAGCTGTAACTCACTCTTCCTCCCCCTCCCCTTCCAGACTCAAGCCGTTTGCAGTTGCACCTTTTTCTTCACTGGCTCGTGGCAACCCCTGTGAAATAGTCATCTGATGCCCAAAGGGGTCCCGACCCCCCAGGTTGGGAACCACAATGATTTAGAAGATCAATCTTCTTTTGGCATTTGGGGAAATGAGGAAACCATCTGTGTTGCAAAGATAAGGTAACTAACGAATTATCAGTGCTCAAACACTGGGTTGACATAAGTTTTGTTTTCACTGATTTTATCTATGTGTGGTGCTACTCAGTGGTGGTCTAGTACTGAACTGAGTTTCCCCCTCCACTGTGCTTCCCTGGTACCTGCCCTTGGCAATGTCCCTCAAGCATCCACTGCTGCTCAGTAAGTTTCTTGTGCTGAAATTCTAACTGAAAATGCTGAAATTCTGAAAATCTTAACATTGAAAGTCTTGCGAACTGCCAAACTGCTAAACTCCAGTCTTTGGTACTAAATCAGAATCAAAAATAAACCCAAGTGTTGGTTGAATCAAAAGATCTGGGAAGCCAGAGGGGCGAAATAGTCCAAATTGAGAAGTGAAAAATTAATTGTTTGGACACTGAGAAAAATCCTGCACAGTCAGTTTAAAAGCCATAATAAAGATACAAATGTCCCATCCAGAAGAGCAATAATATGGTCTATCCACATTCCATATGTTCCTAATGTACAAATGTTTCCACAGAGCTTTCTTGATGCCAACATGTCAGGTCTGGGATCTTTGAGATACCATGGAATACATTTCTGTATGAAATTTCTTACTACCTGTAAGAGTCCTGACTTGTGTGTCAAAGGAAAATGTGAGATAATATCTTTTTGGACCTGAAGTGCAATTCTAAGCAATACATGACACAAGTTCAAGCTACATCTTGAATACCAAGAATATTCTCAACTGGTTATTCTATTATTTTATATCTTGTTTTTGTTTGGTAATCGAATTGTGAGACATACCAAGCCTTTCCTAAGATTTTTTTTTAATCAAAGAAAACAATAATATATACAGTCTTACTGAAATATTATTGATCTGCATAATTCTCTTGATCTGCATAATTCTCTTGATCTGCATTCTGGAGTCCACTACTGCCTACATTTCCTCTCCCTTGCTTCTGTTCCCACAAACTGAAAACAGAGTTTTCCTTTAAGCCCACTGCAAAATTGCTGGTCCCTAAAATGGTGGTTCATCTTCTCCAATGGGGTGCAATTCCTAGGACCTCTTGGTTATGATGACCTTGTCAACAAATCAGTTTTCCTTTGGTTCTATAGGCATGTAGCAACTACTTAGAACGCTGTCAAAGGGATGCAACTAATCCCTGAACTATGCCAGGTAGATCTGGTAAATGCTAGAACGCATTCAAGGCCGCAGGACAAGAGGAAGACATAACAGGAGAGGGACTGATTCAATAAAAGGAAGCCATGACCTTGAGTTTGCAGGACTTTTAGCAGAATTATAATGGGAGGACCTTTTTCTTTTTGCATAATAATTATACCAAAAAAACCCAGCATATCACATACTACATGAAAACTATGGAGATGCTGGAATAGTGAAACAATACATACATGATTTTTCTGATCTCTCCAGATCATCCTGTGGGTACTTAGAAGCAATATCCCAGTATCAAACTTCACCTACAGAGAGGGGGGAAATCCTAAAATTATACCATATTCAATTCACACATTGCTAGAACTATCTTATGCTTGGTCAACCTAATTAAAAACCAACCTAAATTTGTTAGCAATTAACAGGAGGCCAGCTCTGCCTATCTGATCCTAAAAAAAAAAAAGGTTGTCAAAATTCAGAGCGTCTATCTAAAAAGGTAGCACTCGAGATGTGCAACACCCTAGTGACTAGTCCCATCATTCCCTGCTTTGGAGCTCGTTAACAAGAGAGCCGGTTGCCATCCAACACAACTGCAAGCCACAAAGTTGGGGCGAAGTTGATCGGTCACACCTTGTGCTTGAGTTGCAAACGAGACAAGGCTTGCGGTGAAGGGGCTGCAAAGAAAGTGTATGGAAAAACCCGGCGCCGATTCGTTCCGTGGGGCCAGCCGACACCCACCCACCCACCTACCCACGACGCCCATTTCCACACTGGGGCCGGAAGACGCGCCACGCGGTGGTGGTCGCCACTAACCAGGCTCCACTTGTGCCCGGAAAGCAAAAGCGGCGCCCAACGTGGCCAGCCTCCGGGGTGCCACAGCGTTCTTCTTCTCGGGGTGGGGGTGGGAGTGGGGGCTGCCGTTCCTTCCAAAGCAGCACCGCCGCGCCCTCGGGGTGGGTGGCTGCTTTCCCTTCGGCAAAAGCCCTGGCTGGGTCTCAAACGCCAAAAAGGCGGCGCCTTCCTCCCGGCCAAGCACCGGCTCGGCCCGGCCCGGCTTCTTCCTCCTCCTCCTCCTCCTCCTCCACCACCACCACCACCCCGCTGAGGCTCGCATCCCCGGCGGCTACTCGCCCGCCCGGACCTTCTCCTCGCCATCGTAGAGGCGGACCCCGCGCTGCTGGGTGACGAGGTGCTCGTGGATCTCCAGCAGGCCGCTGGTCCAAGAGAAGCGATCCATGGGCCCGCCCGGCCCGCCCAGCGCCCAGCGCTTCCCCCGCTTCCCCGGCAGGCAAGCAAGCAAGCAGGCAAGGCGAGCAGAGGAGAAAGGGCCGGCCCTGGCCTCCGACGCCGCCCCGGCTGGGAAACACCTCCAGCTCGGCGGGAGAGATGACGTCCCACTCCGCCACGTTTGGAATTAACCCTGACGACGACGACAACAATTTATTTTATTGGTTTATTTTAGAGTGTTTTCTTTTTCTTTTATTTGATTTATATACCACAGCCATCTAGCCCAAAGACTAGTCTGAGCGGTTTACAAAGTAAATCTCCTTGGAAAAGTAACGGGGGATAATCTACAGTCCAGTACAATTAGTCATGTTCAAGTATTGAGAACAAGGCATTGAGGGACATCTTGGCCTTCCAGGTGTTTGGGACCACAGCTCCCAGAATTCCAAGCCTGTATTGCCCATGACAAAGGACTGTGGGAGTTGTGGTCCAAAACATCTGGAGTGCCGAAGTTTGGCCCCACTAGGCATCAAAAGACATCACATGCATGATAAATGTTTTGTCTTCCAAAGACGCTCCAATCGCCCCCATGTTGACAAAATATATAATTTTGCAAACACAGAGAACAAAAAAACCGCGACAAAATGAAATAGAAAAAAAAATGAGATGATGGAAAGAAGGAAAACAAGTGACAGGGTACCCTCCCCGTACCCACACACAGCGCCATTATGCTCATTGATGCCTGGGCACAGGTGGGATTTGAACCAAGGGAGCTGGGTGTTTTAAGCGCTCCTTCTATGAGATTTGCCTTGAAGAACCCTCCCAAGGCTGGAACGCTGTCGCGTAGCCTAGTCAAGTTGCAACTGGAGTGTGGACGTGGTCCATCGACTCAGATGGGTCTCCTCGAGTGCTCACTTCCTACACTGTGCAACAGGATGGCAGACCTTAAGTAGGACCGAGGCCATCACGCCACGGGGGAGACTTCGGCCTTCCAGATGTTTCGAACCGCCACTCCCATAATATATATATGGCCAATGATGGACTGTGGGAGCGGTGGTCTGAAACATCTGGAGGGATAATGTTTCTCCAGCCCTGTGTTAGAGCACATCGAGAGTTCCCCCGCATACAAGAGTTCCCCGCATAGGTCCAAAGCGGGCAGAAAAACCGCTCGGCTTTTCTTTCGCACGAGAACCGGAAGTAGAAGGAGACCCAGAGCTCACGTTCGCGGCACCGCCTCCTCGTGGGCGCCTCTTAGTAACGCCATTGGTGGATTTCAATCGACGCAGCCGCCACCCCCGCCAATCCAGGGAGCGGTTAGGGTGACGCGCTCCCCTCGCGCGTGATTCAATTCAAACGAGGCGACCGGCGGGTGGCGGTTGCGTGGAGGGTCTGGAGGGGCAACGGCCGCGGGTGAGCGTTCCTCGGGTTCTCCACCCCCCACCCCCCACCTTTGCGTTCCGTGCTTCAGGTATTCGGATTTTAAAATAGGCTTTGTTATTTTAAACGGGGACGAGCAAGGCTAGCCGGTGGGGCTTGGGGAGGCTTCCGTCCTCTGCAGCTGAAGACCCGAAAACAGGAGGAGAAAGGTAGGAAGGGCAACAAAAACCTGATCTGGCGGATGCAGAGAAATGGGCTGATTTTGAATCCCTTAAGTGGGATCTGTTGTTGTTTTTTTCATTAAATCGATATTTATAACTTTTAAAGTGATTGCTCTTTGTTAATTACTAATACAGGTAAGCAAAGCACTGGAACCGTTGCTAAAAAATTAAATGCTTGAAATTTAAATACAACGAAACAGTATCTGGATTTTTAATTGGATCTGTGATGTACTTTTTGTTGAAGCAAAACAAGTTCAGGAGCCCTGTAGCCATCACAAAAAAATAAATACAAAAATAAACGATGTGATACCTTTAGGCTAACAGTAGAATGACAAAAACGTTGCTAATATTTTGAGGGCGACACACTCTTCCTCAGACCTGTACCAAAATTTAAACATGACAAAAGGTGGAAATGTCAGGAGTAAGTTTTTAGATGTAAAGTTCTTGGCAGGGTGGAAAAAAATGCCAGGGAACTGCCCTTACTTCTATGCAGCCAGGAGCTGAGATAGATGTAATGAAGCTGCCTTTGGATTGGGGGTGGGTTGTTTTCTGTCTCAGTCCTTTTTGTTGTGATTTTGTTGGGTGCCCTGAGTAGTGTTTCTGCCTCTCTAGGACATGTTTGAACTAGCCCACAGCCTCTTCACCAGTCAGGAAAAAACTGCAGGGTCGTCAAAGCAGTACAAAAGCAGGAAGAGATGCGATATTTATTTCACCATTCAGTATATAAAAAAAAAAAAACACCCCAAACAACAAACTTTCAATGATAATTCATCATTTTCAAGGTTGTACATCAAGTTCTTGTACCAGATCCTCCTGGCGTGGTGGTTCAATGCATGTCCTGGAGGTAAAACTGCTCACGACCTGGGATTCAATCCCAGGTTGCAGGTTGAAGGTTGACTCAGCCTTTCCATCCTTCCGAGGTCCGTAAAATGAGTACCCAGCTGGCTGAGGGTGGGGCAATGTGTAGCCTGCATGCTGCAATTAAAAATGTAAACCACCCAGAGACTACTTGAAGTGGTATAGGGCAGTACTGTATATAAGCAGAACACTTTGCTTTGTGGGTAATTCCCAAAATTATGTGCTGTTATTTATATCCCAAAGTCACATGCCCAGGGTTCCTCCCCAGCCAGCAGTTTGGAACTGATGACACATCTCTTGAAACAAAAGACAGTCATGCAATGGGGGACTTCACTCCCCTTTCCACCTTTTGAAACTTGGAAGAATTTCTTTTTTAGGTATGGAAGAAGGGAAAGCCCAGATGCATGGCCTATCTCCAGCAGAGACAAAGTCACTCAAGGTCTGGTATTAGCAGAAACCTAGTTTTTTTCTGCTGTAATTCATCCCAGTGACTTATCAATAGATTCTGATCTACTTGATCCCCACCCAGCTCGTACCAAATCCTCAATGCACACCCATCTCTTGTTCTGTGAATAGTTATGATGATGATGATGATGATGATGATGATGATGATGATGATGATGATGATGATGATGATGATGATACCACATACAGCTTTAGGCTAAGTAATTTGCAGGTGTTAATGGTTTCCTGGTCTTTTTGCATACTGTTTGTGACTATTACACTGTATATTTATTTAAAATGAATATACACTTATGTATAGAAATAGTGCTGCCTAAAAAAGTTACTGTCTTCCTATTTTTGGCTTCTCTGCTGAAACATTAGTGACTTAATATATTTTTACTTGAACTGCAGTGTTGAAATATAGTAGATGAATCCTGAATGTGGTACTTGATCATTTAACTATTCATTAAACTTTTAAAAAATAAACAATGGCAACAATTTTGAATTTGTACAATAATTGATTGATTTGATAGAATAAAATTTTACACAAGGAGTTCTCTCCTTTTTTAAGTTAAAAAGCGGAATATGTCAGCATGTGTCTCAGGGTGTGTAGAAAAAAAAAAGATAAGAGATTCCCAAACAGAAGGATATGGGGTGGATCTATTTGTAGGCATATGGATCATGGCGAACAAACAGAATATGGTAGCCAACCTGCCTGTACATTCAGCCTGTGTGATGTTTTGGTGCTCACGAAAAGAATATCAACAGAAAGACCAAGGATGTTTGATTTGGAAAGATTATATGCAAGAAATGTAAGGCTTATGTTTCAAAGTGAATGACAATCAGTTTTACTTTTCCTCTGCACAGCATTGCAGAGGAGGGTGTTTAATTGAAGCAGGAACATCAGATTATTCCTAAACAAAAATATGCACAGAATCCTAAAACAAGCTTGGGTCATACCTTTATTGGATCATTATAATTACAAGATGAAGATCCAGCAGCCCTCCTCATCAAACTGGTTTTGGGACAGTAATGGGAAGAGAATCAAAATTGCTTTCCCCCCTTACCTAGATATTTGTATCTAGGTAAGTTGTTTCTGGCTTCCTATGGAATTTCTTTGGGTTTTTTAATTGTTACAAACCAGTACCTTCTAGGGATGACCTGGAACAATGCTCCATGCCCAAGTCTATGCAGGCCAGTCCTTTTACAAGGCACAGTCTGGAACTGGACTCTGACCTTGGCAGTGCAACTAGGTATTGTGGCCATCAACATTGCAAGATGAAGAACTGTAAATCTGAAGAATATGTTTCTGGTGTGGCATCACATTACATCTGCTGGGGCGTGGACACTGCCCAGAGTATTGCTTTAAAATATTTTTACCGCACTTTTGTCCTTAAACTTAAAGGGACTACACCATTAAAAGGAGAGTATTTAAAAGCTAAATTTACAAATACAGTGGTACCCCAACTTAAGAGCAGTTCGACTTAAGGGTGGAAAATTCTTGGCATTTTAACTGTTGCCTTACAAATTTTAGATATGCTCTGTTCAACTTACAATTTTTTTCATTTTTTTTCAACTTACTTTTTCAATTTTTTAGGTAGGTACCCTGACTTAAGAGTAGTTCGACTTAAGAGCATGCATTCGGAACGAATTAAATTCGTAAGTCAAGGTACCACTGTACTTTAAAATAAACCTAAACCAGAATCATATTTAAAATAATTAAAATTACTACTAAAAACATATCCCGTTTATCCTTATGTAAAATAAAGTTGCACTGGCATACATGTGTCAGGCAGTCTGTGTGACGAATTACAGTACTGTATTGTTGAAGATATAACTATGCCAATAAAATATATGACATGAGAGAGCCTAACTGTGCCCATTTGTTTGGATCCAAATAAAGAGAAGGCAAAGATAGTGTCTGCTTCCCATTTATTTATTTATTTATTTATTTATTTATTTATTTATTTATTTATTTATTTTTACAACTTATATGCCGCCCACTACCCAAAGGTCTCTGGGTGGCTTAAATATGTTTCATGACTTCACACAAAGCTTCATTAATGCTCATAGAAAAATAATAATTAAATTTAACTGAAAACATATCCCATTTATCCTCATAGACCTAAAGGACCATCCAGTCCAACCCCTGCCATGCAGGAACCCCCATCAAGGACTTACAGTACAGATGGCCATTGTTGCCTCTGCTTAAATAGCCAATAAAATAAGACTCCACCACCCTCCTGCCCATTTATTTGGATCCAAATAAAAACAGCCAAAACCGTGTCTGGAGTTAATGGGAGTCAGGACACTTTTAAGCTTTGTACAAAAAAGCAGGAGGGGAAGCCCACTGGTTTACACAATGAGGCAATATGTACCCAAAGGATGGGAAACCGTTCATTCCAGGGTGGGTTTGATTTAAATCACTAGTCACTAAGGCTCAATTTAGATCCATGACTGAAGCCCCATGGGGCAGGAGGCACACAGGGGTGATGGACAGAGCCCCCAAGGGGCAGGGCTGAAAGTTAAAGGGGACGGTCATTCCCAGCATGACCAATTGCATCATACGCCAGTGGAAGTGCTTCAGTGGGCATATGTACTGTACTGTAGTTGCACAGTTGGGGTTTGGTTTCCCTTTCTCTAGTTGTGTATGCAAAAGATTGCTCATGACAGTGATCTAAAAATAATGTTGCACTTAAAATACATAATTTGGGGTAGGCTATCCCAGTTTGAATCATTTCCTCAATGCTGTAGATTTTCTCAGACCATCAAGTAACTTGATGGAAGCCAAAGGGCTCCTATTAGCCTGGTGTGCTGTGCCTGTCCCCACTGGTCCTTTGTGTCTATGAACAGTGAGTTGTTGGGTCTGCAGGGCAGAGGTTTTTCAATTGAGATAGCTACACTTTGGAATTCTGTTTAGAATGCCTATTCTGTCTACCATTTCTTTATATGCTGAAGTTTGGTAAAAGTTGCCTTTGATTATTTAACATCTGTATATTGATTTTATTTGACTGCTGGTGGTCTTATCTTTTACTGTATATTTTTGTTCCCATCATAGATTTTTTTTCCAAATCAATAACTATTTTGCAATTGGTTTTAGCTAGTAGTACATAAATGGATTAAATTTGGGCTGAGGTTGAAATCTTTTGTTTTTCCTTGCAGCTAGTCAAGAGGCACTGGAAGACAGTTTCATTGAGTGAACAAATACTTTAAAAATGGTAAGCCTTAAAATGTGTTACAGTATTTGTTATTTATTAGTGTAAAGCTTAGGATTTTTTTGTGACTGTCTGTGATTCTATGTGAAATGATGGTTTCCAAAACAATGACACAAACAAAATGTGTAGCCTGCATAACTGTAATTAAACTGTAAACCACCCAGAGACTACTTGAAATGATATGGGGTGGTATATAAACAGAACACTTTGCTTTGCTTTACAAATGGGGTATCTGTTGAGATGATAAGGATATTTATTACATCTGAAAAATGCTTACATTTATATTATATTTCAGTAAATAAGATCTGTGCCAGTGGAGGCAAACCTTCAGCACTCCACATGTGTTGGACCACAACTCAAAGAATTCCAAGCCTAGATTGCCAATGGCAAAGGACTGTGGGAGTTGTGGTCCAAAACATCTGGAGTGCCAAAGGTTTGCCACCACTGATCTGTGCTATCTCTATATTTGAAAACTTTTGCTTAGAAATGTGAAGGCCCAGAAAAAAACAGGAAAATTGGAAAAAGAAACTTTTTTCCTGAAACCTTTTGGTTTTTTTCCAAAAAATATTGAAAAATTTAAAAAAGAAAAAATGATTATGGGTGTTTTAATTTAATATGATGAATAAAATATTTTAAGACAGGGTGTTCTAATATTTTCCAAATTCTAAAAACTGCATAGTATCAGAGTATTCAAATTTCTGTGCACTGAGGACAAGCAAGTCCTAGGTTGCAAACTGAACTCTCTGATGCAAGAACAAGATGCATTTCTTCCTTTGGGAGGTGTTGCTATTGTCACAAGAAAAAGAAAAAGGTTTCACTTTTGTTTTTGCATGTGGGTGGGTGTGTTTGGTTTTGTTCTATCCTCTTCACTTGGCCTCAAAACACTGGAAGAAAATACAGAGCAACAAAAATGTTTCTGATTAAATTTCATGCCCATTCATTGAAACTTAGTCCCACTTCCTTATGTACATTTTCCCCTTTCAACTCTTTTTTTGAGAATGAGGTTTTTATTTTATTTTTATTTAATACTGTTGAGAGGAAATATGAATTGTTAATTCTGGATTTTTGAACATTGTTTTGTAGAGGTGTTTTTTTTTGTTCCACATAAACTAGTAAATAGTTGAGATTGTTACTCCATTTGTTACTTACAATTACAAATAAATATTATTTTAAAAGTAAATTCTCTTTGTAATAATTGTTTGGATACACTATATTTTAATATGCTAGTTGTGATAATTTTATGCCAAGTCAAATTGTCCCTAGTCATATTTTATGTTCCTAAAATAACATAATGATTTTCAAGCTGTAAAAGGGGGTGAGGAGTGCTAATGTAGCATTTTTTTTAATTTTTCTGATTTTTTTTTCCTGGGGGAAAAACTGTTTTGTTTTTTTGACCTTCAAAATTTCTGGAAATTTAACATCTCTGCTTTTGGGAGGAAAGTTTGTAATTTTATATTCACTTTTCAGGAGGACAAAGAAAATGCTCCTGGAAGTACATGTAATCAAATTGACACTACTGTGGGACACAACATAACTTCACCAAAGACCTTAAATTCACCTTCTGTACTAAAGCAAAATAGTGCAGTTACAAACTCTAACCCTCAATCTGGTTCCACATCAGTTGTTTCTAAATCTTCCGAAACGAAAATGAAGAGCTTGTCCTTTGGTCAGACCATCCTACTCAAACAGAATATAAAAGAGAAACAGCCCAAAACACCTGCACCCAATTCTGGTGTGTGCATGTCAGAGAGGAGAGTACTCGGTTCGTATCGTGGTAAGATTGTGTCATCGAAGATAAACTCTTTCAGAAAAATAATAGAAAATCCGAACAGCAGGAGCTCTTGGGCTGTTCCTCCGAAGTCGGCAAGCAAGGCAGGATCCACAAGCAGTCGTGCTGGCATACAGGATGCCAAAGTCACTAGTACGGGATGTGTTTCAAAGTCCGCAGGTAGTACCACACAGGACAAGCCTACCGTGAGAGTGCCCGTCATCAATCCCAAGCCCATTTTAACTTCTGAAAAACAAGCGGCTACGAGTACATCAGTGAGTAAAGCGGCAGCCCCAAGAAAATCGGATAAGAGTTCGAAGCCACCGTTGGTTCCATTTTGTGCTAACAATTCTCATAGAACAAGGAAGCCTCTTCTACCAAATGCAAGAACAGGAAGTTTATTAGAACCTGTTTCTGATCCTCATGGTACAGCTTCAAAGCCGCTGGACAACAGAAGAACTACTCTGGCAAAATCAGAAATGAGAAGGTAATGGAAATAACAGTGTTTGTTTCATGTTGAGAAATAATCATCTTTCTGCTATATATTGACATATAAGTTAGGGTGATCAGAAATGGAGAAAAAACCATTTTAAACGAGGGGCATTATTTCTTAAGTGTATTCTGTGCAATGGTTTGCAGTAACTTCTTCACTTGTCTATAGGTACTGAAACTATACTAGGCAGTTTTTTTGTAGTTTTGAGGCTGAAAGGTCATTAAGTCCAAAAGCAAGCCAGCCAGCAACTAGGCTAATAATTAAAAAAAAAAAACATTGGATAGTAATTTGAAGCAAAATCTGTTTGATGGGCCTGTAGTTGTAGAAATGCATGATAAATACTTTTTCTTCTAAAGAATCTCCATTTGCCCCATGTTGATTAAATATATAATTCTGCAAAAACAAAACACAAAAACCCACAAGATGAAATAGTAAATGAAATGATGGAAAGAAGGGGAACAAGTGACAGGGTACCATGGGATACTAGGAGAATGGGTATGAGAGGAATTGGCATTAGAGAATCATAATCTTGAAAGATTTTCAAAAAAAAAAACATAAACAGGTTGAGGATGAAAGAAAATATATAAATAAAGTTATAGAAAAAATCAAAAAATGGAAATAGAGATGGACATTAAAAATGCAGACAGATTTTATATGTTTGAAAAGAAAATATTTTGAGTTTAGTAATAAAAATTCAAGGACCCTGGCCAAAGTCAAGCTAGCTTTTTTAAAAAGCAAAAAATTGTACAGGAGTGATTTAAAATGATAAGAGGTGTGATGTCTAATTTGATAAGGGGTGAATTAACTATTCGTCATTATACTGTGAAACAAAGCAAAGTGTTGATTACTTTGTTAAAATACTGATTTATTTGTAGAACTCAAGTAGGTGAATGGCGCGCATCCAAAGGGATTAAGAAGCCTCCTGCTTCTAGATCTGCAGAGAGGCAGCCCGACACGAAAACGCTCCAGCAAAATGTAAACGAACGAGCTGAATCCTTCTGGACTGCTATAGCGGAGGAAGATGAACAAAGTCTAGTCAATGATGGAGTTAAGAAGACTCTTGCAGAATGTCTGTCCCTAATTGAAAAGGTGAAGCATCGGTGGCAGTCATGATGAAATAAGCATTTGCTACATTGACGCTGGAATCTTGTTTATGTGGTCATCAGCAGCCATGGACTTGTATCTTGAATTAAACATTTCCTATTCTATGGTTCAAATTCTAAAGCTCCCTAGGAATTCCTTTTGACCTGGTAAACCAGTTAACGCCTGAACATTTCTTCCAGCTCCTGTAATTTTCTGATGTTAATACAGTGGAACCTTGACTTACATGCTGCTTGACTTGCATCATATTTGACTTGCAGCAAGAAGGGGCCTGTTTGACTTGAGTCGCAGGCTTTGACTTACATCTCGGAGCCCCGGCACAAGGCACCGGAATCGGGCGGCATCCACAACCCAGCATCGCAGCTGCCACCTCCAAACTGCTCCTGCCTTCTTCCTCTCCTCCGGCAGCGGCGGCTTCGGCGAGACCAGCTCAGAGCACCTGGAGCTGGTCCTCGGCCTCACCGAAGCTGCCGCTGCTGCCGGAGGAGGAGAAGGGCCAGGAGCTCGGGGCTGGTCTCGCTGGTTAGACAGTTGGCTCAGTCTTGTAAAAAATCTGGCTGCAGAAGTCTGGTCCACAATGGAAGCGTTTTAGTTGGGGAGCTGTAAAGTTGTGGGACTCTAATGGTAAGCATAGAGTTGTTCAGAACTTGGAACGTCAGGTTAAAAATCAGTAAAACTTAAATGTTAGACATTGTTTCTATGAACATTAAAAAGTGGAGGCGTATAATTTGTGGACTATAATTCCACTGCCTCCTCCTCTCTTTGAAGAGACATTTCATTTACATCCTCAGAAGGAATCTCCTATCCCAGTCAAATTTGTGTTAAATTGCTGTTTTCGGGGGTCTTTTTCATCATCTGGAACGGATTAATCCGCTTTCCCATTACTTTCTATGGGAAACGTTCGTTTGACTTAAGTCTAGACCACTGGGACGGATTAATGACGTAAGTCAAGGTTCCACTGTAGCTTCCATCCTGAGGACCCCACAGCTTCATTCTCAGGTTGGAAGGGATCTTTGGAAGCCAAGGGAAGAAAACAGGGAGTTTTAGATTGAAGATTAAAGTCCATGGATGATGACCTTGACAGCCATAAGTGTGCACAGCTGTACCAACAGGATTCCAGTCACAGTCTCAATTCCGTTTGTCTTGAATAAGAACATATGTAGCAATAAGGTATATTTTCACAACTTGGATTTTTCTGAAAACTTTAAGGATAAAATCTTACTGCTAGCAATAAGATTTCCAAGGGAAGATAAAATGCACAAATGGCTATTCCGGAGTTTGAAAGAGCCATGATGATGTCCTACTTCTGGTAGGAGAAAAATGAGGGAATAAAACAAATTTGCTACTTTTGAGTAACATCATAACTGAGACTGCTGAGAACAAAGTTCTACCTACGCTTTAGATGAGAAAATGCCCTTAGCAAGTAATCCACACATCAGCCGTTGATAACCATGTCACTAGTTTTGGCAACTCCTCCACTGTTAAGCACTGTCCCACTACACTGCAAGGAACAGAACAATCTGATTTCGTGTGAGGTATAACAGAGGAGATATCTCCCCTCCTCCAACTTTCTTGCTAAACATGGGAAGAAACCAAGTTTTTTTTCAAGCCTGCCCTAATACTTTGATGATTTGGACTGGGGTTAAGAACATAAGAAGAGCCATGCTGGATCAGGCCAATGGCCCATCTCGTCCAGCTTTCTGTATCTCACAGTGGCCCCACCAGATGCATCTGGGAGCACATGAAACTAGATATCTGTCTCCTGGTACCACTCCCCTGCATCAGGCCCTTGAAGTATCCTGGTTTTAAGCCTGGAGATTACACATCTCCATCATGATTTGCAGCCTGTGATGGGCTTTTCCTCCAGGAATCTGTCCAATCCCCTTTTGAAGGCATCCAGGCCAGATGCCATCACTACATCCTGGGGCACATCCTTTATTTATTTATTTATTATTTAGTTATACACAGACTAACAACGTGCTGAGTGAAAAAAATATTTTATTTTGTCTGTTCTTACTCTCTGAGCCCTCAGTTTGAGTGTATGTCCCCTAGTTCTGGTATTTTGTGAGAGAGAGAAGAGCATCCCTCTATCCACTTTACTCATGTCCTGCATTATTTTGTACGTCTCAATCAAAACTTTTGCAATGAAAAACCTGGACATTGAAAAAGATCAATACAAGTTAATATTCTAGAATTCATATATATAAATTCTAAAAAGTTGGCTTTATGCTTGCCTTCCAGTAATTAAAATGTTTACTGTTTTATGTTTTGTCTTCAGGGTTTTCCTGGTGAAACAGTACATTCCACCCTGGAAAAACTAATACTAAAAGTGCCAGATGCAACAAAACACGCCAAGTATTGGGTGTGCCAGATGCGCCTTGAACAGTGCCGTTCTACAGAAAATATCCTTGGTATCTATGAAAATGCCATTCTGGCAGGAGCACAGGTATGGACTCCTAAACATGACAAGGTTTCCAATAGGGTACTTATGATACCATTTATCTTAATTGTAAGATAATATATAGACATTCTTCAAATGAGGCATAAGTTTTATTGATAGTGCTTATTCAGTGTCCAAAATGGCTCAACTGTTTATTTCTTCAGTATCTCACTTTTTATCCAAGCAGCTCAAGGTGCTGTACTTTTATGACTGTCAGAGGTTTGGTAGGTGGTAACTGAGCTGTATGAGAATTTAAACCTCAGTTTACCATGTCGCAGTCCAACATTCTGACCACTAGAATGTACTGCCTAACTATAACTGAGCTGAAGAGATAATAACCAAGGGTGTTTCTTTCAGCCAAAAGACGAGTTACGTCATGCATTAGCTGATGCTATGAAGGTTACAAGAACTGAATCAGTAACTGATGGTAAGATTAATTATTTCTACCATAAGATGAGTAAACTTTGCCCCAAAAAAGCAACTTTTTTCATAAGATTGCACTCCTATCTTTTGTCACCATGGCTTAGTTTGTACAAGTATATTTAAAGACTTGTACAGTAATATCTTGGATAACGTAATTAATTTGTTCTGCCGGCCGTTTTGCTGAACGGAAATTATGTTAACCGAAATGTAGTTTGCCATTGAAAGGAATGAGAAACCAATTAATCTGTTCTGGAGGTCAGATTAATTGACAGTCACCTCCTTTCTCTCGCTGCAGTACCCAGAGGGGGAAAGGAAGTGTTGGATCAGGCGCCCTAAAGCTGAACCCAACAATGCAGGGAAGCTTTTTGGGCGCCTGATCCCAGCGGGGGAAACAGGCTACCACCGCAGGATGCAAAGTTGGGTGGCGAAGGAGCTAGCTGTTCCTGCCGGCCAGTTTCACTTCAGACAGCTAGCACCCCAACTCCACTCGACTTTGCTCCCTATGGTGGTAGCAAGGGGTGGCAGGTGGATCTTTACCCACTCCCAAAAATAAGGCACCCACTTTTCAGGTGCCATCTTTTTGGGAGTGGGTAAAGACCCACCTGCTGCTGCTCATTACAAGCCCAGGCGGGTGCCTTTGGCTTTTGGGTACGTCTTTCATTCCCCCCCACCGTGCTTGTCCTCACGCACTCCCAAAAAGAAGGCACTCTCTTTTCAGGTGTCTTCTTTTTGGGGGTTGGTAAAGACCAACCCACCATTGCTTGCTTCAAGCCCATGCGTGGATTAAAGTGAGTGGGAGCGGCAGTGCCCGGGAAGTTCAAATGGCTGGGTACAGCTGTTTGACCTTCCCGGGCTGCGGGCCGAGCAGTGCAGCACCCGATCTGTCCCTCTGCCCAGCCACACCACCTTGTGGCTGGGCAGAGTAGCGCATCAAATCTGCCGCTCGGGAAGGTTTGAACTTCCCAGAAACAGACAGAGCGGGAAGTCCAAACCTTCCCAGGCAGCAGACCCAGTGGTGCAGCACTTGATCCACCCCTCTGCCCAGCATCATGTATGCTGCTCGGGAAGATTTCAACTTCCCCGTCAGCAGACAGAGCTGGAAGTTCAAACCTTCCCGGGCATCAGACCCAGTAGTGCAGCACCCAATCCATGCTCTGCCCAGTAGGAATGTAGCTGCTCACCCAACGGACAGTTTCCAATGGGGTGTGCCCGAATGCCGTAAACAGGGGCACCCCATTGGAATTTTTCATTAACAGAAACATCCCTAATCCAGGGAATTCCATTTCATTATCTGATTTTTTTCATTAACAGAGGCATTTGTTATCCGAGGTATTGCTGTACAATATATAATTTCATAAGTCTTTAAGTGTACACAAATACATATTCAGTGTTTAGTGGCAGAAGAAAAGAATAGAGACACATAAAGTATTTTAGTATTTTATAGACTTAGTTTTATTTCAGTGTGAGCTTTTGTCAATGAAAATCCAGTTTGTTAGACACTGGTGTAGAAAACTCCTGTTTTCTAAAATCTGGCAAGTTGGAAGATATTTTCAGTCCTTTATCACTCTTTTCACTGACCTTGTTATATTTATAATGGCATTTCTGTAGGGACCCAACTGTTCCTTGTTAATAGGTTTTGTTCAAGGCATCTTATTTTGATGTCCAGCATCCTGATCCAGCTTGCACCAGCGTAACTGTGCAAATAAATTTTTGCCCATTGACTATTATAGACTCAAACTACCAAAACAGATGGGATTTCTCTACAAAAAGTAATCTAACTTTTGAATTTCACTTTCACATAAGTTGTCAGTCAGCATGACTTATGACTACATTTCTGTTCCTGCTTCTCTAGAGGAACACTTGAAAAATGTCAGTCAAAATCATGAGGCAGAAACTGATAAAGAAGAAGAGAAGATAGAAAAGGTTGTCAAGGAAGTCTCCTTTGATAAAAATGTGGACTCTGATAACAAAGAGGCTTCCCAGGAAACAGAAACTTCTGTGAAATCTGAACCAGAGGGAGTTCAGCCTGAGAGGTCTAGAAAGGAACACAAGCAGAAGACCTCAGTTCTTAAAAAAGAAGACCAGAGTAGCGACACTGAAGAGGAAATCGTGGAACTTAAAACTCCTGAAAGCAATGAAGGAGGCTCATACTTAATTAAGTATAATCTGTCAACCACTCCTTACCTGGAAAGGTAAGCCCTAATTCCGAATTCAACACACTACATGCCGTACCTGGGCAGCATGGAGGAAAAGAATCTACTGTACATGTATACTTAAATCTGCTACATATTGCACATCCTTCTCCTTTAGACTTTCAGCAAATAGCGATTGCAACTCTTGAGCAGGGAATGCTCTCCGGGTATGGTCAATATAGACTTGCAAACTGAGATTGGGAGGAAGTTTCACCTCAGGAACCATCACAATGTTGAGAATGTCCCTAAAAGATCTTTAATGGGGACAACGTCCCTTCCAATTTTCAGCCCCACTGGGTGGGCTCCACCTGCACCACCCCTTGTGTGGGGTTCTCTCTTGGCCCGATCCAAAAGGCTTGAAAACGGTCACTGGGTATGTGGAGTTATACATGGAATGTTATACATGGGGGGCAGAGTAGCATACAGTTGCACCTTGAATGGGGACTTGTTTCAGTTTAATTGGCGTGGGGGGTTGGTTGGTAATGCAAAAGCTTTACATATAGAGGTGCAGATACTGTATATACTCAAATATAAGCCTAGTTTTTCAGCCCTAATTTTGGGCTGAAAAAAGGGGCCCTCAACTTATATGCGGGTCAGTACTTTTAGCCACTGAGGCAAGTGCTTGGGTCGGTGGCTAAAAGTCATTTTAAACATTGTGTGCCGCTTCTCATGACCCGCCTCTGCATCACAGGAGAGCGGTGCGTGATGTTTAAAATAACTTTTAGCCACTGACCCAAGCACTTGCATCAGTGGCTAAAAATCATTTTAAACATCACACACCACTCCCCCAGCTCACAAAGGAGGAGCTGCCAGCCCCTGCTGCATTTCCCACCCTAGACTTATACTCGAGTCAATACGTTTCCCCAGTTTGGGGGGGGTTAAATTAGGGGCCTTGACTTATACTCGGGTCGACTTATTCTCAAGTATATATGGTATATTCAGTATAACAGGTGGATGCAGAATCCCTTCTGTCTTATTGAGGGACAAACTTCTCATCCACCATAGAATTTCTGCTGGTGGTGTGGTGGATACAGTGATCTTCATCATTTCCACTATCCTGTATTCTTACCCCCATACAAACTTTTATTTATTTTTTATTTTATTATTTGAACAGTGGGTAGTTTAAAGGTAGGATGATCAGTCTCTTCTCTTCCTACTTGGTGAAAGCAGCACTCTAAGCAGAACCCCTATTCAGGTTTTGTTTATCTTGCTGGAATCCACAGAACAGTGAGATGATTGGAGGAACAGCAACGGACAGTTAATGCATATGTGGTGATGAGTGACTGTGTGCCTTATCCGGGAGGATTTTTCTGTTCCTTTAATCTCTAATCATCTTCATCAAAGCAAGGGATTTGATTTTCTGAGAGAGTTGGAAAACTCGCTCATTTCCCCCCAGTTATAACAGGCTGTTATGATCATGTGACTCAGTGATACAAAACAATTTTACAGCCTCCTACCAAATAATTTTGTCTCCCCAATGCTGCATGAGCCATCATGGGTTCATTCTACACTGAGACTAATAGCAACTATTTCTGTGTTTTAATGGCTCCTTACCTGAATGTGTGCAACTTTGTAAGGCCTATGTTGATATTGGCCGTTGTGCCATTACTGGCCACTTGAAGTTAACGTAGTTCCAAGATGATTCTTGTCACTGGGGCAGTCTCAGTAATTGTTCTATTATTATGAACTCCGTGGGGGTTGTTTCTGTGCTGCACAGTTTCAGGCCTGCATCGTGTGTTTCTAAGACATTAAGTCACAAACCTGAATGTTAGGGGCTGAGTCAGGGTGCTGCACCTTCTCTGGGCACTGCCTCTAAGAGGAGTGCCGAACTGCAGAACCTCTTCGGCCATCAGCCTAACTAGCAGTTCATGCTCATCTCGACTTCGCATTCAAGGTGCGGAGTTGTGGCCTTGTGTGAAAGTCCTGATCTATTGATGAAACTTGTGTTCTGACTTTTCGTTACCTTTACCACTGCATTGCCAATATAGTGAGGCTTACCACTAGCAATTTTAACGGCAAAGGCAAGGTCCCCAAATCACTTTTTTGAGGTGATTTTTACATTTCTATACCAAATAGATAGGCTTAAGCCAGGGGTGCCCAAACTTTTTGTAAGGAGGGCCAGATTTGGTGGCTGAGAATGTGTCAGGGGCGGTTGCTCCCCAACCTTGCCACCCCACTGCAAGCCCCACCCACTTTCTTTTAAAAAAACATGGGGTGAAGGAGGGGGAGGGAAGGGTGGGCCGGCCAGCCGCGGGCCACTCAGAATGGCCTAGCGGGCCGGATTTGGGCCCCGGGCTGGACTTTAGACAGGCCTGGCTTAAGCCAATTAAAAATAAATCTGCTGATGATATTTTAAATCTCAAAATCAGCAAGTTTTCTTTTCTAAAGGGTTTCTATTGAGTTACATCAGTTTGAAGCAATTTCAGTGCTTTCTGAGTAGACTTCTGTAGTTTAGGTAAAGTAGGTCTAAATTGTAGGTTATCTGTGGCTGGGAGACAGATAAGGTTTGATTAAATTATCTGCTAAAACTAGGAAATTGTCTTTGCAATAGTGAAGTAATATTCTGTGCATCTCTAATCTGTGTTTCTGTGGCTTCCCCCTTTTCTTGATCCTTAAGCACAAAGAAAAAACTTCAGGGCGAGACTAATGATTCTGCAGTTAAGGACCTGAAATTCCTGACGCCTGTGAGACGCTCCCGGCGCATACAAGAGAAGGGCTCCAAGTTGCCAGATATGTTGAAAGACCACAACTTTTGTCTTTCTTCACTAGAACAGCTTGGAGAACTGGGAGATGATGGCACCGGCTTCATCTACAGACAGAACAGCGCTCTGCAAAAGTTCCCTCTCCATGAATCAGAGTAAACCAAAATAAAATAGAAATGGCAGTTCAGAATGTTTTACAATATTATTTAGATCAAGCTTCTGTATCTCAGTGCTGTTTAAAAGACTCAGTAGGCCCATAGGGACGGCAGGCTTGTAAGTTGGTGTCTGAAATCTTTTAACATCTGCCTAACTGTATACTAATATTTGGTAATACCGAAAAGTAGAAGTATTCAGAAATGTTTCTTGTAATAATAAACGTTACCATATTTTTCCATCTATAGCATGCTCCAAAGTATAAGACCCAAACTGTAGAAAGAGGAGCCTGTTCGGGATGGATCGTCCCCTGCTTTCCGCACCCACAAACCAAACATTGCAGCATCCCGGGGCGCAGAAGCACTTCCACAATCCCCTCTTTCTCTCACAGACACTTTAATCAAGCCTGGCTGATTTCAATGGGATTTCCTCTCTCTTATGTGTCGTTCTCCTGCTCAGCGCCCATTTCACCCCCAGGACATGTTAGATTGTGAGCATCTTGAGGCAACAAGTTTTAGGCTTGCATGAGTTTCGTGTAGGCTGTTGCCCCTTACTTGATTTTTGTAGGATAAGAGATTTTTAAAACAAAGCTGAGGTGAGTCCATCCTGGAAAGATCCTCCCCATCTTCTTGCCTTGGACCTGGCGGGCGTAGGCGGAGTGGATTCTTCTTTCTCAGCTTTGTTTTTAAATCTCTCGTGCTAGCCTAAAAGCTGCTGCCCCGAGACGCTCACAATCTAAGACCTGCTGAGGGATCTGCGCGAAGGTCACTGAACGAGTGTGGGAATGCCATAGAGAGGGAAAATGCCATTGAAATCAACCAGGCTTCGAGGGATGTACAGGCGCCTTAAATGTGTGTGTTTTGTGCAAAAGGGGATTGTGAAAGTGCTTCTGTGACCATGCAGTAATGTTTGGCTTGTGAATGCGGAAAAGACACAGAAGCTGAGAAAGAGGAGCCTGTAGCACACCTGCTTACAATATAGGCAGTATAAAATGACCCTCAATTTTCAGTATAACAATTTTAGGGAAAAATAGTTATAAATGAAAAAATACAGTAATATCTTGAGCTTTATGGTTACTGACTTCTCTTAGGCATTAATCTAAACTAGAGATAAGGGATAACTAGTGTGTTAATATTTGAAAATAGTACCGATTCCTGTTAAAATCAGAACGACTAGATTCCTGAAGCAAACTTCAGCATTCATTTCATTTACAGCCCTAGTTGTGCAGAAACTCACACCACATTCACCTGAATCAATATACAGTACAGTGATTCCAACTGCACTCATCATAAGGAAGACCCACCTTCTTATGCTGCACACACTTGGTCAATTTGGTTCCATTTTGGGAAGTGTGTGGAAGCCGGCTTGCCCGAGGTCTTCAGTAGCACCTCCCTCTTTCCCACATGCTGGCAGTGCTGCTGTTACAGCCATCAGCCTTGCCTCCTCCTTTTATACATGATGATGCTTAACAAAAAATGGTGCTGTCACCGCTGGCTGAGAGACTGCTCTTCAGGTTTCATGCCGTCAGATAGTTCTGCCTGAAAGATGAGGCAACCAAGACTCCAGGCGCACGTGCTGGTTGCATTGTCATGGTCTGAGGTGTTGAGCTACAGCTACCGCTGGTAGTACTGGTGCCTGAGGTGGATCTGCAAGAGTTTCAAGTAGTAGCAGTTGATAAAAGAGAATTTAGGCATGACTTGCTTGTTTATTTATTTCATTTACACATACTGCCTTTCTCCCAATGCTTCCGGACCATCATCTTCTAATAAAGTTGATGTCATTTCTGTATCACGTGCCTGAAACATGTATAGCACTTGCAATAAACAAATTATTGGTTCCACAGACGTCCGCGTGTTGCTCTCCCAATTTGTTTTTAATTCCTGCACTAACTCCTCCAACGATAATTTCTGGTTCATTTTCTACTTTTGCATTTTAGCCACCCATGATTATCAGCACATCCTGGACATGGGAAGTATCCCATTTCTTCAGCATCTGCAGTTGGAGCACAGGTTTGAATAATAGTCATGTTGGTAGCCCTTCTGTAGAGTCTGATTAATATTATTTAGTCAGATTCTACTTTATAACTCCCAATTGCTTGTGCTACAGTGCCTCACTATTACAACCACACTACATCTTCTGAATTTATCATATTCTAAGTAAAATATTTTGTGGTTTTGTAATGCAAAATACGCTATTCTGTTCTTTTTTGTCTGCTCTGGTATGTTTAAACTTGGGGGTTTCTTATTTGAAGATTAAGCTATACTGTACTTTGAGTCATACTTCTTACATTCCATGTTCCAATTATATGCACCATGTCATTATCATACACTACTTTCCTTTTGTATTCTCAAAATAATTTTTGTTTTAAAATATTTAAAAGCATTTTACAACTGCTGCCTTCTGCACAATACTACCAAGAGTTTGCTTGGAAGTCATTATTGCCTATGGAAGATCTTTTACTACAATCACTTTTTACCACTGCTGCTGTGTAGAATCTGTCTTACAAAAACATCAATGGAATTCTTCTCTTCTAATGTCTGTATCTTAAAATGATTTTAAAAGAAAAGAAAAATTATCCACAGGCAAAAAGACCAGAAGTCATGACTGGAGCTTTTTCCTCAGAAATGGGCACCCTGATGAACAGTTCTTAGACTTTAACCTCACCTACAAAAGGTGCATTCCAGTTTTTTATTTCCCAAAGATAAAAAAGTGCTTTAAACCCACCGTCTTGCTGTACCTAACACATAAAGCAAAGAAGTTGGAAACACCTTACCACTCCTGCTGCCCCCCCCCATATCCCATTTTGAGTAAACAGATTATGTGTTTCCCAGCCAGACATTGTGGGGTGTAGCAGTGCAATATGAATTGTCATTGGCATAAATCCTGTTGCACAGTTTAGGAAAAAAAACTAATTTGGACTAGGGCTGGTGGTTAACTACCGACCAGTAGAGAGCCTCTCTTATTTGAGCAAGGTGTTGGAGTAGGTGGTGGCCAGGCAACTCCAAGTGGATGAAACAGATTTTCTGGATCTATTTCATTTGAGTTTCAGGATGGGTTTTGGTACAGAGACTGCCTTGGTCACCATGTACGAGATGACCTCTGCCAGGAGAGATGGGGAGTGTGACCCGGTTGATACTCCTGGACCTCTCAGCAACTTTCATCACTATTGACCATGGTGTCCTGGATAGGCTGCCCAGGTTGGGAGTTGGAGGCACACCTTTGCGGTGGTTCCACTCTTTCCTGGCTGTGGGACAGTTGGTCTGCCCTGTGGTATTTACGTCACCAGGTTCCTCAGGTCTCGATACTGTCCCCCGTGCTGTTTAACATCTACATGGAACCACTGGGAGAGGTCATCAGGAGTTTTGGGCTACCTCTCATTTTCCACCAATCCAGGCTGAGGTGGGTTCTGTGCTGTGTCTGGACCAGATAATGGGCTGGAGATGAGGGTTTATAAATTGAAACTCAATCTAGTCAAGATGGAAGTGCTGTTTAGTGGGTGCTTTGCTGGACAGGTTAGAGGGCCACCTTCCTGTCCTGGATGGGGTTGCACTCACCATAGGGACAGGGTCTGTAGCTTGGGGGTGCTCCTGGACCCTGGTCTAACTGGAACCCACAGCAGCATATAAGTTGCATAAATAAATAAATAAAATAAAAGGTACCTTTCAGCATTGAGGTGCTGTAAATTAAGAAAATGTTGTAGGCATTCTCTGGTGCTTCTGGTTACGTTTAGGTATGTAGCCTGTAGTTGATGAGATTACTTTCCCATTGAAAAAAGCACACAGGTTGGGGGGTGCTCCTGGATTCATCCTTGAGCCAGGACGCCCAGGGCTTGGCAATGGCCAGGAGAGCATTTGCACAATTAAAACTAGCACACCAGCTATGTCCATTTCTTGAGTGGTCTGATTTGGCCACTGACTCACCCTAGTGATTTCCTGGCTGGATTACTGCCACACACTCTATATAAGGTGACCCATGGAAAGTTTCAGGAAAATTCAGGGAGTCAGAAATGCAGTGGCCAGATTGTTGATGGTCTGCTTACAGAGTCATATAGCACCCTTGCACCACCAGTTCCACTGGCTGCCAGTTTCCAAGCACAATGTAAAGTGTTGATTTTAACCTATGAAGCCCTAACTGTCCTGGGTCCAAACCAGCTCAAAGGCCGTATCTTTCAGTATGAGTTGTTTCCAGCACTAAGGTCATCAAAAGAGGCCTTTCAGTCCACCACCTTCACAGGAGCATCTGATGAGAATACAGAGAGACCTTCTCTGTTGCTGCCCTTACACTGTGGAACTGCCCCCCCCCAGAAGGCCAGAATTGCCCCATATTTACTGCAAGCCTTCCCTCAGTAAATAGCTATCTGTTATGTGGTTTTTAGATGGATTGTTATGCATTACTGTTTCGACTGGATTTGTAATACTACCTGCATTTTCCATTTTTCTGCTCTCCATTTCTCAAGACTGCCATTTCCCCTATATTTTTACTTATTGTTCTTAACTTTAATATAGCCTTGAGAATGATGTACGATGACTCGCTACACTCATTGTCCTTAACTTTAAACATTGTCTTAAAGTGTTAACCACTACTGCATACTCATGGTCTCCAATTTTATATATTGTATTGTCCTTCAATGTCATAAGCTGCCTTGGGTCCTTTCTGAGGAGAAAAGCAGGGTAAAAATATTGCAAGTAAGTAAGTTAACTCAGTAGGCAACAGTAGTCCCAGTCTTTTAAGTTATGGTAATTTGCACCAGAAGTTACACCTTTTACATAACTCTACAAGATTTTGGTCATTGTTTCAGAGCTGGAGGGCATGTTTACGGCACAGTGTTGTGCATAGAATTGGCAAAGACACTGAAAACCTGGAAAGATGTGCATTAATTCTAGAAAATTCAGGTTTCTCTAAGTGCCTGGGGAAAGCAGTCCAGAATGTGGAAGCCAGCATCTGCCTGGGAACAAGCAAGGAGTAACACCTGCAGTTTTGCTCTTGTAAAAAAGGCTTTCAGTGCTACACTGGCTTCTTCTCTGATGCAGTCCTAATGAGGTAATTTCAGCTGTGTAAAAGGAGAGGCACTCCAGGCCTGATGGGCAAACCATCTGAAAGAGTATAGAAAAAGATGTTTAAAGGGGGTTCAGAAATCACTTTAGTTGTCTTAGGAGGTGGTATGTTGTCCCTTGAAGGAGTATGCTTCTGAACAGTGCTAACACTAATATGTATTAGGCAATCAGTCTAGCTTTTTATTTTCTGGTGTGTTCTCATAATCATCCGTTATGTTCACATAATCTGACGGTTGGTTAGATGGTGTCATATGAAAATCAAATAAAAAAATGATTGCCTTAACTTTGTTTCAATTGTATCTTTGCTCCAATTACTCTCAAACTCCTTTTTTTGGAACTTTTGTCTTTGTACTATCTTGAATAAAATACTGTATAAGAATTGCTATAACCAAGTGGGGTTTGGGCTCACAAGGTTTGTGTTACAGTAATACAACTGCGCCTTGACAAAGAGTTTTGGTGGTTTTGTGGCTATGGTGGCAGTCTAATCTAGTCTAATCCAAGGTGGGTGTTAATGGTTCTGAATGTCTATGATTTTCTGCCTCCTGGAAGTACTGCCACTTTGTTGACTTACGTCATTAATATCTTTGACTTAATCAAACATGACTTAAGTCAAACAAACTTTTTCCATAGAAAGTAATGGGAAAGCGGAATCCGTTCTAGATGATGAAAAAGACCCCGAAAACATTTAACTTTTGACTGGGACAGGAGATTCCTTCTGGGGATGTAAATGAAATGTCTCTTCAAAGAGAGGCTGTAGGGGAATTATAGTCCTATAACCAAGTTATATGCCTCCACTTTTTAATGTTCATAGTGTTGTTTTACTGATTTTTAACCTGTTCCAAGTTCTGAACAACTCTATGCCATTAGAGTTGCAAAGAGCTTTTGTGGACCAGACTTCTGGCCAGATTTTTTTACAAGACTGAGCCGACTGTCTAACCAGCGAAGCCAGCCCCGAGCTGGCCCTTCTTCTCCTCCTGCGGCAGCGGCGGCTTCGGAGGCAGTCCAGCTTGCTCTGATCTCACCGTCCACTGCCGGAGGAAAGAAGGCAGGAGCAGTTTGGAGGCCAAGATGCTGGGTGTGGCTGCCGCCCAATTGGTTCTGAATGTCAAAGCCTTCAAGTCAAACAGGCCCCTTCTTGATGCAAGTCAAATATGATGTAAGTCAAGCAGTATGTAAGTCAAGGTTCCACTGTAGTCTGGCCAACTTTTCAGAACATATTACTGAACCTTCTTTTTGAGATTTGGGTGAGAGGGAAAATCGTTTAGTAAAGAACATGCGGATGAGCAGATAATGTGAAAGAAATTTTGCATCCCAGAGTGCAGTTTGATTTGCAAATTATATGCATATTTGCATAGTTTGCACATTTAAAAAATATAATTTTTATTTTAGTTTTTTCATCCCGACGATGCTTCTGCATCTCGTTTCTATTTCTGTGTACCAGTAAGAGAATTCCGCTTGCACAAAGCATCGGGCCCCTCATCCCCGGTGCTGAGCATCAGGCGTCCACGTTGTTGTTTTCCCCAGTCTCCCACTACTACAGGCTCTGAGACGTCCTCCCACGAGAAAACCCTCGCTCCCCACGGGCCTCACGGCAACAAGCCCTTTCCTGCTTGGACCTTCCGGCAACTGAAGGCACACCCATAACGAGGGAGGGGAGAAAGGCGGCGCCCAACTCCTCCTCTTCCCGCCTTCCTTTGTTGTTGGCGCCGGGGCCAAGGCGGGCTGGGAAGTGCCGTCCACCCCGGGTAGGTAACGCTACGGCGGGTGCACCTGGCACAGGGGAGACGTTTTATGAGAGCGACCCAGGCCGGAGATACAGGACGGCCATACAGAGCATCCCTCCTAGGACCAGACCAGAGAACGGCAGGCATTCAAATCCCCCAGGCTGTGAATGATCATCGGTGGGGATGAAAGGGCACTTTGGTGGTTGCTTTTCTAACAAAGCAGAAGTCTCTCCAGACCTCCTTGGGTTTGCATCAACTCCCAGAAATCCTGGCTTCTGGGAGTTGTCGTGCAAAAGGATCTCTGGACCCAAGTTGGGGTAAAGGAGATACGCCGCTTGGGGTTTTCCCTCCATCTGCCCTAGAATATTTTTTTTTCTATTTTAAGAAAGTTTACAGAAGGTACACTGCGTTTACGGACCTCCCTATGTTTCTTGGTTCCATCAGGGTGCTTTCGGATGTGCTTTCTAGTTAAAAAGTGCATTGCCATGTTTCCAGGACCACAGATATATGGCGGGGGCGGATCACGATGTATTTGTGATGTCGAAGGAATGGTTTGCCATTAGCCACCCGTCAGTACGTTTTCATGGCTGGGTAGGGATTTGAATGCAGCCCCCTCGTTGCCTTGTACATGATGCTGTGTGCACTGGGTCCACGTTATCTGGAAATGAGAAAAAATAGTAGTATCAGTACTGCACCCAAGTTGCAACAGGACCTCTAGTTGGACAAGTCCTGAGAAAGGCACTAGGTTTTTTTGGGGGGGGAGGGGGTGTCTTGTCAAAGCTGACAAAGGGTTCTTTTGGATTCATAGACAACAAACATTAGAGGAAAGGTTAAAAATACTTTATTAAAGAGATAACAGAACAGAAAACTTAAGCAGTAAAATGGCAGAGAGAAATCCTACCTTTCTTTGGCTTGCTTGGGAGTGGCTGAAGAACAGCAGTGGCAGCCCCTGGAATCAGGAGTTGTGTGACACTTCCTGGTATTTCGGGCTTTCCTAAGATCCACTGAACCAAGGTCTCTCAGCTCTACATATAAGCATATCTAGATGCTGCCAACTTTCTCAATGTTTATGTTTTATGGGTTAACAAGATGGCAGAACACCTCATAAAAAACCGAAGAGATCACAGTACTAGACATCAGAGGAGAGCAGAATCAGATATCAAAGCATAAGCACGTGCATAGCAAATAAATAGATTTGGCATCGACATTGACAGGGAAGACCTGCTGGAGATTCAAATTCTTGGATAAGGAGAAATTGGCTAGTTCAAGATGTTTTGTTGTTTTTTCTATTTGTGCATAGATTATAATTGAAAGCCAAACTACTGGAGTTTTGAGGAGACTTCTAAAAATAGTAAAGCAGTCATCAAACATGGAGAAATACAGCGTGTTAAAGATACTTGGAGAAGGATCATTTGGGCGAGTTATTTTGGTCCATGACAAAGAGAGAAACCAGAAATATGCTATGAAAGAAATAAGACTTCCCAAGGTAACTAACTATTGATTATCTAAACCCTCTTGAGTTTTTTTTAAATTAAATATAACTACTGGAATGATCTTCATGATGTCATAATAAAGCACACACACACACACACACACAGAGAGAGCCTGTTGTATGTTTGCTTGCACCTAATTTTAGCTAGGTTTGGGACATGGTTCAAAACTACAACTTTAGAAATTTATAATTTCAAAAGTTTCATATTCCCAAGACTGGCAACGGGGTTAAAAATAAAATAAAAACATGGATTACACTTAGACCATGGTATCAGTAACCCCTGATTCGCTTATCCACAGTCTGAAAATATTAAAAATATTACAAGAAAAAATATATGCTGTTGATGATGAACACAGGAGGGAACCTGAGACCACTCACTTGCTATCATCCATGTTTTTCAGTGTGGAGTGGGGTGCTTGGAACTGTGGATACGGGGGTTCTATTATATTGGATGTACAGTATTTATCTGTAGCATCTTGTAAACTATAAATCCAAATTCTTTAAAAGCTCTTTAAAAGCTCCATTGAAGTGAATGAAGATACTTCCACTGCATTGAACTTGGCAGGCCTGGTTTTTCTAGACTGATGTGTTTCTCTCTTTCTCTGTGTGTGCACATGCATGTGTGTGCAGACTCAAAAGACCATCTTAGAAAAGAGGGGCAGATTAAATATTAAAATTGATGTGTCCTGCGAAATCATACCTGGTGGAGCTTTGAGAGAATTCTGATCAGATATTTTTCCACTCGGAATGCGGCCAGCAATGGGATCAGATGGTTGGCCTCTGTCTTAGTCCCAAAAAAACTCCTTGTGAAATTCTAGGGTAGATGGGAAACAGACCTCTTGAGTAGTTTTGGCATTTGGGAGACTGTCTCCAAATGTGAAAATAAATAAATAAATAAATAAATTTAAAAACATGAGTATCCCTCCCAAAATATAGTATGTTCACACCTGTCTCAGGCATCATGTTTAGAAGGTGCGGTCAACATCGGCCCGACCGACTAGGTTGTCGCGGGCGCACATGCGGGTGGCCACGCCCAGGGAGGCCCGAAAAACATCCACCCGTACTAGAGCCTTCTCTGTGGCTGGCCCTACCCTGTGGAACCACCTCCCCAGCGAAGTGCGCCTTGCACAGTCCCTGCCAGCCTTTTGGAAAGCATTAAAAACCTTGCTTTTCCGAGAGGCGTTTGGTGACTAAATTTCAAGCTTCCCCCCCCACACACACACCATCTGCTATCTGCTAGTTGTCTTAGTTTATTGACTGTTAGTGTTTTTAAATTGTCCTATTTAATTGTTTTGATTTTGTTTACACTTTTTGTTGTGAACCGCCCGGAGTTCCTCCGGGAAGACAGGCGGTATACAAGTTTAATAAATAAATAAATAAATATTATCCAGTTTTCCAGATTCCTTCTATGCTACCCAAAGCCCATTTGGACCATCCTCTGACTTTAATCCCCAGATTTTGTGTTCTTTTAAGTTAAGTTGACAGCCCTTTGTAGAACTTAGAGATAGAAGGCAAGATTTATACACACATTTGCCCAGTTATTCTCAAACCAATGACAATTCCTCTGTATGGAGTTAATGGTAACCCTCTCTCGGTTCCTGTTGCAATGAGGGTGTTTTGCAGAGTTCCCTGTCAAAAGAATAAGTAATGAATATGTTCTCAGAATAAATGAGTGAGGAAGGGGCTATGAAACCAAAATTCCTTTGCAAAGCAGGAACACAAGCAACTCTATGTACTTTTTAGCATTTATGATGTTAAAGAGTTTATGTGATGTTATAAAAGAGGAGAGTGAAGAGGGAAACCTAAGAGCTGATTCTTGTTGTGAATCTTATAATTTTGGGAAGAGGTTCAGAGACAGACAAGAAAACCGTGACATAATTTTGGAATGAATTATTCTACTTTTACTAGTTTTGGGAATATGGTCTGGTCCTATGAATGGTTTAGGCAGATTGTACTCTTCCTAAATTAAATGGACCTTACATACATATAAATCTGCCCTGGAAATTAATATAATTACAGGAGATTTGTGACTGAGAGGAAATTTGAACTTTGCTGTTTTCCAAATCTAGTATTCTAGTGGATGCAGTTTACCAGTGTCTGTGTTTGTTTTTAAAGACAGGGTTTGTTCATTACAACTTCCTCTTCAATTTCTCAATCTTTTTTTTTTTTGGAAGGGTGTCTTTTTTTGTATCCAGATGCAATAGTGCTGGCATTAAATTGTTAAAAGCAAAGAAAACTGGCATTATTTGCGCAGGTCCATCTCCCCCTCCACCATCGTGCCAACCATAGCACACACTTTTGGGCAGTGGTTTAAGCCACCAGGCCATCTTAACCAATTTGAAGAGGAAACCCCCAGTGGCAGAGGGAAGACTACATTGGGGAGGGGAACTCTGGGTTTATTTGCAAAACCTTTTATGTCATGTGATCAGGAAAAAATGTGAATCAGACCACCCAACCCTTTAGCACAGTGATGGCGAACCTTTTAGAGACCGAGTGCCCAAACTGCGATTCAAGACCCACTAATTTTTTCTGCAAAGTGTCAATACAGTAATTTAACCTGAATGCAGGTGGCTGTGAAGGGGTGATATCAGGTGCCCACTGAAAGGGCTCCGACTGCCACCTTTGGCCCCCATGCCATAGGTTTGCCAACACTCCTTTAGCATTTCTGTCATTCTTTGCCCTTGTATTAGCAGCCTCAGTCCTGTTGTTTTCAGTGGTACTTATCTCTGTGTTCACATGATCCCAGGTTCAGATCTGTCAAATTTAAACTTTAGAAAAAGGCTGAAAAAGTAGTCTGAAATCTTAAGAAAGATTGTCTAAATATTCTGCATTGTATTCATCCTATTGCGGTAGCTCTGTATTTTTACTTACTAGCAATGTGTTTCCAGTCTGTCCTTGGTGCAGAAAAGTCCTGGAATAAATCTATTCTTTTGGCAAGAATGAAACATCCAAATATTGTCACCTTCACAGAATCATTTGAAGGTAAGTCTGGTTGTAAAAATGTGTTGTGGTTGGTTTATTCACTTGGAAGGATTCTTTCTTGGAACGTTCCTTGTTTAGTACACTATCCATGCTATTGATGCAATAACATAGTAGTTTTATGACACACACACACACACACACACACACATTCCAAGACTATATAGTTCCACTACTAATCCGTCTGAATTTCTCTGGATGTTAGCTGATGGACATCTCTACATAGTAATGGAATATTGTGACGATGGAGATCTTATGGGAAAGATTGTAGAGCAAAGAGGAAAGTTTTTCCCAGAAGAGAAGGTAAGAATACAATATCCTATTATAAATTTGGAATATTTTGAAGACTTATTTTCAAGGCATCCCGGAGTATTTGCTGGGTCTATGAGGGCCAAAGCCTTGCCTGAGTCCAATCACATCCCACCATCATTTGAACCCATCAGCAGCACTGTTACAAGTAATGCCCCCTTCACCTCACACATAGGTCACTCTCCCTGCGGCTGCCCCCGCCTCCCCCCAAAATCTCTGCAGCCCTTTTTTGTCACCCTTTCCACACCCTTCCCCACAATCCTTGATCCAGCATATACTGCTGCCTTCTTAAGCCCTCACAAAGTCACTCCATAGCCTTTCTACAAGCTACCGCCATTCCCCAAGTTTACAAGGGAGGCAACAGGGACCCCCTTCCTAAATTGTGTAGCAAAGAGAATGGCCTGGTTTCCAGTGATCTTCATGCAAAATGGGAACATCTTGGTTAGAATTCCTGGGACAGCCGCAGCCGCCTGTAGGAGAACAGGAGTTAATGGGTTAATGGTTTCATAAGCTAGCTTGCATCTACCATTATCAGCAAGGCTTGCCATACCAAAGATGCCTGTGTCATTGTTTACTCTGCGCATGCTCTAGGCATAAATTGTGCTATTGTTCTCACTTATCTCTGGCTAAGCCAATGATAACATTTGAATGTGGCTTCATTTGCACGTATGGACCTGACCTATTTTGTACTAAATAAAACTTGCCGTGGGGGTGCGACAGTGGAACACTCTCTATCTCCTGCACCAGATATCAGTCCCGGACTCCCGTTATTTCTGACCGCACCCTTTAAGGGCTGGTTCCCTTCAGCCGCCCATGTCCATAACTATACTGCTGAGGCCTCCGATTTATAAATCACCTTGATTTCACATCACCCTGGCCTGAATAGGTTCATTAGGTGGACAGTGGCCTGAATAGGCTTGTTATGGGAACAGTGGCCTGAATAGGCTTGTTAGATGTACAATGACCTGGGGTACTAGAAAGTCCCACCCAACACCAATTAAATATGGGTCGGTAGCTGTGGCCTTGTTGGTGGAGGTGTGAAGTGTTTCTGATTTGTTTGGTGATTGGTGAAAAGGCAGCATGATAAGTAGCAGATTGTGTCTGAGCCTCCCACCTATGTTGAAAGAGGGGTTTTCAATACTCACATGAATAGCTCCCCTGACCTCTCTCTTGAACCACCTATCTTCTCTGTCTAATATGTGTACATCCTCATCTTTATCCTTCAAATGGAGGTACGCTGCTGATTGTGATCCTGAGCTGTTGCCCCTCCTGTGTTGGGCCATCCTCCTGTTTAATGGCTGTTTAGTTTCTCCAGTGTAGAGGTCTGAACACTCCTCACTGCATTGGACTGCATATACTACATTGCTCCTTTTGTGTTTTGGTGTCGGGTCCTTTGGATGGACAAGGCTCTGCCTTAGTGTATTTGGGGACTGAGGGTAAACAGGGATTTATTTATTTATTTATTTATTTATTGCACTTATAAACCTCCCGATTTTCCCGAAGGGAACTCTGGGCGGTATACATAAATATCACCCCACAATAACTACCCAAATACAATCTGAAAAACATAGCAATCCCCAACAGAGCAAACAGAATAAACAAAAGCAAAGCAAATCCTCCTCCGTTGCCGAGCCCGGCCTTCCCCTTGGTTCACCGGGGAGCTTAGGGCAATGAAGCAGGAGAGGAGGAGGCTAGAGCGCAGCTGGAGGAAAACCCGGACGGCGTTGAGTAAGGCTGCCGTTGATGCCCAGTCTAGTCGCTACACCATCGCGATAAGGGAGGCTAGAACATCTTTTACCTCCCTGAGAATTGCGGAGGCCTCGAACCGCCAGGCGGAGCTTTTCCGGGTGGTTCGTGACCTCAGCAATCCTAGTCTGGCCAGGCCTCCTCCTACTGATTTCAGTAGCGAGCAGTTCGCAGCCTTTTTTCGAACAAAAATAGAGGCCATCCGTGCCGGCTTTGACTCCGGTTGCAGTGGTCCCTCCCCGCCATCACCAGTTGCTGGTCCGCCTTCGTCGCCTCGGTTGGATGCGCTTGGGCCTGTTTCCGCTGTCGAGGTCTCCAGGGCTATGGCGCATTGCCGGCCTGCCTCCACCCCTTTCGACCCTTGCCCTGCCTGGCTAATTAGAGCTGCCAGAGGGACCATGGCCGAATGGGCTTCTGTCATCGCCACCGCCTCCTTCAGTGAGGGGTTTTTCCCCCCGTCTGAAGGAGACGGTGGTTAAGCCCATTTTGAAAAAACCCGGCCTTGCAGTTGACGATTTAACAAACTATCGCCCAATTGCCAACGTCCCGTTTATGGGCAAGGTGATCGAGAGGGTGGCGGCGGTCCGGCTGCAGTCATACCTGGAGGATCGGCAGTGCCTCGACCCATGCCAGTCCGGGTTCAGGCCCCGTCGGGGTGAAACAGCTTTGGTCGCCCTGCAAGATGACCTTATCCGGGCGGCCGACAGGGGTTGCTCTACCCTGTTGGTCCTCCTGGATCTGTCAGCGGCCTTTGATACCGTCGACCACGGTATCCTGTTGGACCGGCTCTCTGAGGTTGGGATCGGAGGCTCTGCTCGCAGATGGCTCCGTTCCTTCCTGGAGGGCCGGCCGCAGTAAGCATGGGGGAGTTATCGGCCCCTTGGATTCTCCCTTGTGGGGTTCCGCAGGGGTCGTCTCTGTCCCCCATGTTGTTTAACATCTACGTAAGGCCGTTGGCGGGGGTCATCAGGAGTTTTGGAGTCTGCTGTCATCAGTACGCTGATGACACGCAGCTCTATCTCTCCTTTTCCACCTCTGCTGTGGAAGCTGTTGAAGTCCTCGATGGGTGCCTGGAGGCCGTACTGACCTGGACCGGGGCGAACAGGCTTAAGCTCAACCCCGAGAAGACGGAGGTTATGTTCTTTGGGAGCTCGCCGTCGGGGTACGGTGGCCCCCTCCCCTGTTTGGGGGGAGTGTCCCTCCAGCTCGCGGAGAGGGTGCGGAATCTGGGCGTGCTCCTGGACCCGGCGCTCTCCATGGAATCCCAGGTGGCGTCGGTGACCAGGTCCGCCTATTACCATCTCCGTCGGATCGCCCAGATCCGCCCGTACCTCGACGCGAACTCTCTGAGAACAGTGGTCCAAGCACTGGTGATCTCGAGGCTGGACTACTGTAACGCCCTCTACATGGGGTTGCCCTTGACTCTTCTCCGGCGGCTGCAGCGGGTACAGAATGCGGCGGCCAGGCTGGTGGCCGGCGTGCGTCGGTATGATCACATCACGCCAGTCCTGGCCCGCTTGCACTGGTTGCCCGTTGCAGCCCGGATTAGATTCAAGGTCTTGGTTTTAGTTTATAAAACCCTCCATGGCTTGGGACCGGACTACCTGACAGAGCGTATCGCTCAGCGAACCACCTCGGCCCGTCCCGTTCGGCAGGCGCGAGCGCACTTGCTGCGGGTCGCCACTCCCCGAGAAGCCCGGAAGTCGAGTACTCGGGCCCGGGCATTCTCAGTGGCGGCCCCTAGCCTTTGGAATTCCATCCCTCCTGAAGTGCGCTCTGCAGAGTCCCTGCTGGCCTTCCGGAAGGCTTTAAAAACCTACCTCTTCCGGGAGGCCTTCGGCGATTCCTAGGGGTTTTTTTTTTTTCCCTTTCTTTACCCGCCATCGCCATGTCTCTGAATGATATTTTTATTAGACTTTTATTAGATAGTATCAGGAACACTATCTGGTTTTTAACTATATTAGTTTGTTGTGTGTATCGTCTGTTTGTTCAGCTGTGATTATCTGTGCCAATTGTGGCTTTGTAAGCCGCTTAGAGATCTTTTGATATTAAGCGGGATATAAATACAATAAATAAATAAATAAATAATAAATAGTGTTCAATACAATACAATAAAACTACTAAAAGATGCTAAAAAAAAGTGGCAAGTAAAAATAGCAGGCGCCTCAACCAAGACAACAAGTCCAGGTAATATCCGGCAGGCGACTAAAAAACTAGTACCAGCAAGGGGGGGGGGAGATGTAGTGTTTGCCAAAAATCCATCTAATAAGCATATTCAGGCCATTGTCCACCTAATGAGCTTATTCAGACCAGGGTGATGTAAAAATTAAGGTGAACTATAAATTGGAGGCCTCGCTACTAATTTTTCTCAGACTTACAAAGCTGCTTGGATGAGTAGCGAAATGTTTCGATCTCTCAAGAAAAAGAAGTCCAGTTGCCATTATTCAAATTCCAGATAACCTCACCTGGATGACTGAGAATCTTCACAGACATATGTCTCTGAAGATTCCCGGTCATTCAGGTGAGGTTAATTGAAGGAGCTGCTTAGATGAGGAGTGAGGACCTAGATACCTGAAGGACCGCCTCCTTCCATATGAACCTACCCGGCAATTAAGATCTAGCCAGGGGGCCCTCTTGAAAGAGCCATCCCTCAAGGAGGTGAGAGGGATGGTTTGTAGACATAGGGCCTTCTCGGCAGCTGCCCCCAAGTTATGGAATGCCCTCCCAAGTGAGATCCGCCTGGCGCCAACATTGATGACATTTCGGCGCCAGGTAAAAACCTTCCTGTTCCAGAAGTTTTTTAATTGATACAACATAGACTGGGGTCCTTTGATGGCAATTTTAGTGATGATTTTAGTATAAGGTTTTGCTGTTGTTTTAATTATTTATTGATATTTTATGTCTTAACTGTTTTAATTCCTTGTTGTAAGCCGCCCAGAGACCTTTGGGTAGTGGGCGGCATATAAGCTGTAAAAATAAATAAATAAATAAATAAATAAATAAATAAATAAATAAGAAAATAAATCCAGTTGCCAAGACTCAACTTTTTGTCTTCCCTTTGCATTGCTTTTGACAACACAAATACTTCTTTGTTTTTTACTTTATTTCCCATTATTTAAGGATAATACATAATCCCTTGTGCCATATCTTTTCTTGTTGCCGTAGATACTTAATTGGTTTGCACAGATATGCTTGGGAGTAAAATATATTCATGACAAACGTGTATTGCACAGAGACATCAAATCCAAGGTAAAAATAATCTGTCTAATGCTTGTTGTGGCAAAACTGTTGCCATTTCTTTTCTTCTTAGAAAAATAAGAAACATGAAGCCATTTTGAGAATCTTTGCTTCTCGTTGAAATATTCACATGCTTTTATTTATTTATTTCTATAAAACAAACATTCTGTTCTTGGTGCCAACCGAGACTTGTCTCGGAAAGTTTCCTCTCAGGTTGATGGTCAGACAATGCAAATTCATTGCCAGTGTCATCATGTAATCATATAAGAACCAGCGGTGATAATTGTGGTTTTGTTCAATTTTAAATCCATTTGCTAATGTGTTTATTGTATTGATTTCTGATTTGCTATTGCAGTAAAAATAAATATGTTTTTTTTTAAAATCCTGAAAAACACACACACCACCACCTGGCAGTTCTGCCAATATGTACCTCGTCTATCCAGGGACACATCTGCTTAAAGCATGGCTGGGCAGCCATATTGGTCAGCCTTGCAGCTGCCCTTATAGACCACAGTGGGTGCCCTACTTCCATCCTCTCCACTCTGCTGCCATCATGCTCTGCCACTGAGCACCTGCAAAAGAGTTGATGCCTAAGAGGTGATCTGATTGAAGTTTATAAAATCACCCACGGTGTGGACAAAGTGGCTAAGGAAAAACTGTTTTCCCAATCGCACAACACTAGAACTAGGGGGCACTCTATGAAACTTTTGGGTGCTAAATCACAAACAAATAAGCCAAAGTACTTTTTCACCCAGAGGAACACTGGTCTGTGGAACTCCCTGCCAGAAAAAGTGGTGACAGCCTGTCAGCCTTGACAGCTTTAAGAAAGAATGGGACAAGTTTACAGAGAACAAGGGTATCAATGACTATCATTATGGATACCTAAGGACAACCTCCAGGTTAGAGAGATAGGCAGGATATCTCTCAATGCCATTTGCAGGGGATCATAAGCAGGTGAAGATGTCTGCTTGGGAATACTCTGAAGCAAATGGTGAGCCACTGTGTGAGAAATAATGCTGGATTGGATGGGCTGTGGCCTCTTCCAGCAAGGCTGTTCTTAAAGGATACTATGGGGAAGTGTGGGTGTGGACATGCACACACGTGCACACATGTGTGGTTTCTGGCTGCCCAGCCAATTGTTCCAAACTATAAAGTCTGCCCACTACTGATTTAAATTGATCTTGGATGACAATTTAGACTCTGTGCTGCACTTGCCTTATAATGAAGAATAATGTTTTCAGAATAGCTGTACATGGCATACTGCAAGAGTGTGCAAACTCCGGGCCTCCAGATGTTTTGGACCACAACTCCCCAGAATTCCAAGCCTGTATAGCCAGTGACAAAGGACTGTGGGAGTTCTGATCCAAAACATCTGGAGGGCCGAAATTTGGACACCACACATCTTTTTTTAAAATCAAGCTATCGATTTTGAAGCTGTCCTTAGATACAGACAGCTGAATGCTGATTTGAGCAGAAAAATCCTGAAATCCATAGGCTGAAACTGTTGAATAATAGAATAATTGTGTTGGAATGGGGCTACAAGGCCATCAACTCCAACCCCTATTAATCATGCCATGCAAGTTTGATGACATCATCAACTTTATGCAGTGTGTGACTCCCACAAACAGGATTTCAACTATATTCTCTTTTTTATTAGGCCACATATGGGGTGATAGATTTTGATTAAGTTTACTTCATACATGCATGGACTCTCCTACTTTTTGCAGAACGTTTTTGTCACACAACATGGGAAGGTAAAGCTGGGAGACTTTGGATCGGCACTTCTCCTCAGCAGGCAAGTAATCTTTGCTGTGTTTTTTTAGCAGAGTTTTATTTACAAAGAATAACTTGGCAAAATAACAACATAACATAAACAGCTTCCTTCAGCATTCCATCTTACAGTCACAGAGTCCTTCAGCAGAGACTAGCAGCATGGATCATCATCAGGAGGTTGAGATGAAGTGATCAAGTGTTACCCTCACTTGCTAACCACTATATACACAGTTAATTACATATTACAGTCAGCTGATCCCTGACTGGCTTACTACAGTTACAAATTCTTAAGCAACTTACTTACAATTGTTAGTTACTATACTGTTATACCCTAACAATCTTAAAGCGGGACTGGATCCCTTCCTTGATCTGCTTCTGAGAAGAGAAATCTGCCTCGAGTGGCAGTAGAAATGTTAGTCTGTTATTTGTAACAACATTTTTTGTTTATTTCTGGACAAGTCCTATAGCGTATGCGTGTTCGTATGTGGGGACCCCTTATTACGTGCCTCCAGAAATCTGGGAGAACATACCCTACAACAATAAAAGGTAACAAAACCTGAAATAACATTTGTTTTGTGTGTGTTGTGTCATTACAGTCGTGACCGACTCTTTGTGACCCCATGTCAATGGAGTTTTCTTGGCAGGAATACTGGAATGGCTTGCCAGTTCCTGCTCCAGCCTACAGCGCCTGGTATTCCCTGGTGGTCTCCCATCCAAGTACTAACCAGGGCTGACCCTGTTTAGCTTCCAAAATCAGGTGAGATTGGATGTGCTTAGAGCATCTAGGCAGCTAACATTTGTTTTAACCTTCTACAAAAATAAAGTTACGCGTATCAGGACAAAATTATTTCGTTTGCCCATTTGATTTAGAATCTAATGTCAATTTTTGCTACTTTTAGTCACATAGTGAGAGAAAGAGGGCGAAGTGAGCACGTGAAAGACAATAGGAATGAGTAGCTAGGGGAAACAGTACCTGTCGAGTTGGCATAAATCTTGGTTATGATAGACAGAGATTTATTCTTAACACTTCTTGGTTCTTAAAAAGTTACCAAAAGCCATCAAGAGAGCTTGCAGTGGCCCAGCAGAGGTTTCAACAGGGCTGTAGAAACTGCTTTTAAAACTGGCTGGTGGGCCAAATTAGATACGAGTGAGGCAGGCCTGTGGGCAGAACAAGATTCTAAACCAATTTGGGGGAGGGGACGGTGTTTAAAAGGCAGTGTAGGTTGCGGACTTGTAGTGTTCAGCCTATTCTGTTGCCCAGCTTGTTCAGAATATCCGCAGTACAGCATTATCTTCACACAAGAATTTGGCTTAATTTGAATGCAATGATTTTGTGTGCTGTACTTGCACAATACTTCCTTCATAGCCCGTTTGAGACTGAACTACAGTGACCCCTCACCTATCGCAGGGGTTAGGGACCTGACCCGATCTGCAATAATTGAAAATCTGTAATATTCGGATGCAGGTCAGGTAGGGCCTGGGCGGGCTAGCTGGGGGCCCTTGTACTTACCCCCAACCTGGCGCTGCCCCGAAGGGCCTACAAGCGTCTTCCCGGGCCTTCTGGAGGCCCCAAAAGGGCCTCCCTGCAAACCGGAAGTGACTTCCGGATCACCAAAAATCATTTCTGAGGCCTCCGACAGGCCTAGAAAGGCCCTCAGAGGCCTCAGAAATGATTTTCTGCGAACTGGAAGTAACTTCCAGTTCACAGGGAAACCATTTTCGGACCTCCAGACAGCCCAGGAAGGCCCTTGCAGGCCTCTTTGGGGCAGCACCAGTCCTGGGGTAAGTACGGGAGGCCTGAAACAGACCTTTCCCCCTTACCCCAGGGGGCCCTTTTTCATATACTGTGGTCCTACGATATAGTGAGGCCGCAGTATATTAACCGCAAACGGGTGGGAGACCACTGTATAACATAAGCTAACCGACCATTCAAACCTCTCTTTCCAGTGATATATGGTCTTTGGGATGCATTTTGTATGAGCTATGCGCTCTTAAGCATCCGGTGAGTATAGTTTTTGTTGTTGTTGTTCATTTCTTCCAGTAAGTGAGCCAAAGCTAACAGCCTTGTTACTTGTCTATTGAGAGGGCCATACTTGGCCTCCCTGAAGGAGTCCTCTCTTTCCAACCCCCTCCGCGGTTTGGAGCCTAGTAGTTTTGTCCACTTAGGAAATAGCCCCAAACATTTCACACAGCAGTTGGAAGCATTCACAGTGACCGCTTTTACAAGTTTTGGCGTCCACTGACAACACAAGGTGTTGTGCAGATATAACTACACATTCTGAGTTCTTTCTCAGTGGCCAATTAGCTTCCCGTCTCAATTCAGAAACATCCCATGGCCCTCTTGTTAAGTCTTTCCTTATTACGTGCATTGCCAGGATTGATTCTACCTGCCTAAGCTTTCTTATTCCATTCACAACAGGCCGTCTGAGAATTTAACTTTCTTCTCCTGCATTCACCTTATCTCCTTTTGATAGCTTTTTTGTTGACTAGTGATTGGTTGAGATGTCTCTCTAGGAGGCTGTTCCTTATTTGATTGCCATGGGTCGGGTGGGATGGGGCAGGTCTTAGTGTGCAGAGATAGAGGACATGAAATTTTCCCCATGCAATGACTTGAATTTTTAAGGAAAACTTTGATGGGAGCAAATGGAAGCTTTTAAAAATATTTTGATCAACACAATGATAGGAGTGGATAGAGACATTGGAATCTGTACTATTGATGGTACAAAGAGGAATAATCTTTGCTGCCCACCCATCTGCACACACCACAACAGCCGCCACGTAGAGTAATTAGACTTTTTAAAAGCTTCCATTGGTAACAACATAAGAATTTCTGTAAGCCTAAAAGATATACAGGGGATGGGGCTGAGCTATAGACGCTAAAGGCCAAAAGGTTGCCATCCCTGATACAACGAGAATTGCTCAATATACTCCTGTGTATTTGTGCTATTGTTATATAGCTTTTGTACAGAAGTTTGAGACATGAAATATAAATAGAACATGGTACTTCTTAGCTGTCTGCTTTCTTGCCCTGTTTGTTCCGTTTAGTTTCAGGCCAATAGCTGGAAACATCTTGTTCTTAAGATATGTCGAGGATACTACCGCCCAATTCCACCCCACTACAGCTACGAACTTCACTATTTGATAAAACAAATGTTTAAGAAGAATCCCAAGAGCCGCCCATCAGCTAGCACGATCCTTACAAGAAAGTGCCTGGCAAAGCGGATCAAACCATCTTCTTTGGCACAGGTACTTGCATATTTTTTGTTTGTGACTTAATTTTATGACAAAAAGTTTTGCTTGCAGGGCGTGAGTGTGGGTGTGTGGGATGAGTGGGTGGGAATGGAATAGTGATAGCTTGCTACCAAATGTTTCCGAAATGAGAACATTAGTGCTCTTAAAGAAATGATACTACTATTCAGTGCTTGAAATATTTGTATTATTGATGATGATGATGATGATGATGATGATGATGATGATAATAATAATAATAATAATAATAATAATAATAATAATAATAATAATAATAATAATAATAATAATAATAATAACTAAAAATCAATATACAGTGATACCTTGTATAAAGGAATTAATTCGTTCCAAATGAACTTATGTTAAGCAAATTTTCCTTTATACAAATTCCCATAAGAATGGCTTGAAAATGGAGTAATCCCATTTTTATGTTGTACGGATTTTCCCCATAGGCGATTATGTTAAGCAAATTTCCCCTATCTCCGGAATTTTTTATGTTGTACAGATCTTATGTTATACAAGCTGTTTGTTATACAAGGGTCCACTGTAAGTATATTTGATTCCTTCTGGTGTCAGAAGAACAAACGTCTCATTCCTCAGCCCCTAAATACATCTTCCCTCCACTTTTTTTGGCTGGCTTCTTCCGCACTCTGGAACAGATTGGGAATGTGTGCAGGAGAGTTGCAAAGAAGAGAGTGGATTCTTTGTTGTATGCATTCTATCCCCAGATCGATGTTGCTGGATATTATCAGCACCTGTAGAAGAGATTTGAGTATATTTTGCACAGAAGTGCTTCCATTTTACACACTGCGGCAACAGATGAAAAACCGTAATTGATGCATTGAGCTGAAAAAAATGCTTGGCGAGTCATAATTATCTGAGGTTAATTATTTATAGCAATGCTTCTTCTGAAGTTGTTGATATGAATGGGAAAAAAACACAGGGTGCTTTTCAAAACATTGATAGGGATTAGCAATTAAAAAGATGGAATACACAGATATCCTTTATTTCTTCTGAAAGACTTGCACTGATATTTTCCTAAAAGTTTCAGGGTGTTGTGATTTTCAGACAAGGCACTGGATTCCTCATCGGCACAAATACCAAACTGAGTGGTATCTGGCTGTGTAGAAGATTTTTTAAAAAATGTTCTCCTAGTTTTATTTTTGGTGGATGCCCTTAACTGTAGACTTGTAATGGTGACAGTGGCCATTGGACCAATAAATGTAGATCATTTTGCAATGTTTTAGCCACATAGTCCACACATCCTCCACAAAAGGTCAGTTACATTATTGATTCCCTTATGATTATTGTTAGGCTGTGTGCTTGGAATAGGTACTACTGCAGTGTCCAAAAATCCTGTTAGATGTTTATGGATGTGCAAAAAAAAAAAAATCATGGCAATTGCCATGGAACATGACCAGGCAGATAAGCAGCAGCTGCAGGAACTTCTGCAGTTCCTCTTACATGTAAGATTCTGGCCATTACATCTTCCCTTCTTCAAAAGCATTCACTATCGTCCATGATTCATATAATCTGTGGAGGGGCTCAGTATCAATCCCCCACAGATGTGTGGGTCCTGCTATAAATGCTCCGGATTTAAAATATTTAAAATTTGCTCACAAATCAAAACACAACAAAACAAAAACTTTATATATTTTGTTCGGTCAGATATTAGTAATCCTATTATTAAACCTTTTAAAGGAGGAAGGAGACTATGAAAGGAACAAGAATAGATGTTCAGGAGCAGAGGCCATCCCCAGCTATTCCTGCGAAACGGGATTGGAGAAAACGTGTGTGGATATAAAAGGTAAAATGTACATGAAGTTATAAAGTGATCTGTCAGCTAAGGATCTAGGACTCATTCTGATTAAGTCATCCTCAGGATGCCAAGCAAAGTATGATGTTTATAATATACACTAGAGATGGGCACCTTACAAAAAACAACATGCTGTTTTGTCATTTCGTAAACTTTCAAAACGTTACAAAATGAAACAAAACGGCAGCGTGTCGTCACGAAATGAACAGCTATTTTTTTGGTTTGGTTTCTGAACCAAGGAGCTGTAGGATCTCACATCAAGCAAGGAGCTGCAGCGAGATCTGACAGCTGGAGCAATCGCCGCCACCACCCAGCTGAATGGTGCTGGCAAGAACTGGAGAGGAAGCAGATTTTGAGTTTGGTGCCGCCTGCTCCACTCTCCCCGCTGTCGCCACCGGCATCCAGCTGGTTTAGCTCGGGCTGTGGGGCCCATCTCCCCACACCCGACCTGTCAAAAAAACCCACCTGGGAAGCAGGGGCAGGGGCGACACAGAAAGGAGCAGGAAGCAGTAAAAAAAACTTCCCTCCTGCCGTGTCACCCCTGTCCCCGCCTGTCAGGTGGGGTTTTTTGACAGGTTGGGATGTGCAGAGGGGGTCTGCCATCTCTTCCCACATCCCGACCTATCAAAAAACCTCACCTGAGAGGTGGGATTTGCAAGGGACAACGTTTGAAATTCCTGGTGCTTGCTCCATTGTTCCTTGCGACCCCAGCCTCCCAGGTGGGTGTTGTTGTTTTTTGACAGGTCGGGCTATGGGGACAGCCTGACCTGTCAAAAAAAAACCCACCTGGGTGGCAGCACCTTTCAAATTGTTTCATTACTCGTTTCATTTTGTTACAAAAAGTTGTTTAGTCACTAAACTAAACTAAATGCAATGAGTAAGGAAACAAAACAAAACAAAACACTCATTTTCCGTTTCATGCCCATCTCCAGTATACACTACCCCATAGTGTTTAAAGCACTCTGGGTGGTTTACACTTTAATTATGGAGGCTACATATTGCCCTATCCCCCCCCCAGAGGGTTAGGTACTCAATTTACTGACCTCAGAGAGATGGAAGGATGTCAATCTCAAGCCGGCTACCTGAGTCCATCAGGATTGAATACAGATTATGAGCAGAGTGTTGTATGTAGTACTGCGGTTTGCTACGAGGTTCATTATTTGTGAGTTCCTCAATGCATAGCTTCTCTGAGGTTGCAAGCCTGTACAAACTTACAGTCACCCCCCGCCATTTTGCGGTTCAGGTACTGCGGTCCCACTACATCGCGGGATCGCAGTACCTGCACCTCGGGGCGGCGGGGGAGGGGCGATTGCGTCGCTCCGTGTAGCTCCGTGCTGCCCCCGCGCTCCGCTGAGAAGCCTAGGGCCATGTGGGGGGGTGGGGGGGCGAGCGGCGGCGGGAGGTAAGATCCCGCAACACCGCCTGCGCGCGTTGCCCCAAGACTTCTCGGACAGGCGCGCGATCGCCCCCCCCGCCCCAGGCCCCACCCCACCCGCTTCCGCATATCACGGATTTTCATGCATTGCGGGTGGGGTGGGTCCCTAACCCCCGCGATTGGCGGGGGGTGACTGTACAATGAGATTAATTTATGATTATTTGTGCATAGGATCATGGCATTTCTTGGACCTCAGGAAGGCATGACTGTGTTTTCATCAAACATTTCATTACAACATCTCTACAGCAGCTGATTTCCCGCCTCCTGAAAGACGGCAGTGGGAAAAAGGACAATCTAATACTGTGATGAACATCCTGGAAAATGCATCTTTGCTTGCTTCTAGTACTCCAGCCATGGAGGATGCAAGTAAGATAAGAGTCAATATTGGATTATTTGCCATTAAAAGTCATTGTGTCGTTTAAAGATGCTGTTCTTGTTAGATTATTATTTGAGATGTTGTGCAGTCAGGGAGGCACAAATGTCTGTCCAAATCAATTTTTTTAAAAATAAATAAATGCAGAGGTCCAGAGGCCCCATTGGTATGCCAACGTTCCTGCAGGGAAGGCCGCAAGTGTCAATAGCACATGGCCCGGTGTCAATAGCACATGGCCCATGGTAGGTGGTCTTGAGATGGCTTTCTGAAGATAAATTTGCTGATGACTCAGTTTGCAGCTGTTTTCCGAAGAAATCATTTCAGAGTGGTGTCATGGAAAACCTTTTTGATAGAAAACATACTAGAGTAAATGAATTGTGAGGAAGAATTGATCAATTTCTGAAGATAAATTTGCTGATGACTCAGTTTGCAGCTGTTTTCCGAACTCCCTCCGAATAATTTAGCCCATAATCCATTTCAGAGTTAACTGTGTATAGAACTGTTTCATTTGGTGTAAGCCTCACCTGACAAGAACTTGGATTGTTCCTGGTGTGCCAAGTTATAGTTTTAGCACTCTACTGGTCGGTTGTGGCTGGAGCATTTATGGGGCCTCAGCCCAGTCTGCATCAAGTAGTCTAGGAGAGAAGTAATTCATTGTTGATGGAAAAAATGAAAACATACCAGCCACGAAATGGTAAGAATTCTTCAGGCAGATCCTTGATGAAAAACGGAATGAATCCTTTAAAAGAAAAGAACCTTCTTTGCCACTTGGACATCAATACCTATGGAATAAAAACTGAGCAGAAAAAAATTAACATTTTAAATTAGAGCCCATAACTGAGAGAAGACACAGACTGCTTTTGGGGTGATATGATAGAAAAAGATCTTGGGCTAAATCATCATTGGTGTAGAGACAACTTTCCAATGTTTCTCAAGCACTGCCAGGAAAATTAGGAACTATTCAAATGAATGCTAGGAACATAGTTTCTGTGCACACTATCCTGTGAATTGCGTGAAGTTGAGAAGTGTTACCACAAATATTGTATATCACCACTGTTTGTGAACCAGCCATAGATATCAATCAATCAGTCAGTCAGACAGACAGACAGACAGACAGACAGACAGACAGTCAAACAGTCAAATACAATCTGAAGTGAATTGTTTACCTGTGTTAAATGTATAATAAAAGTTTACACAATTACTGGTACAGAGACACACATAACATTGTTTTGCCTGTTTTCTGATGCTAACACGGTTTTGCTTTGATATTTTAAACAAAAAACCTTACTTTTCCTTATATTGAATTTATATAGGTACTTGTTTCAGTAATTTAATGTTCACGGTTCTTCTAACCAGGTGGTTGTGTGAGAAAATATGATGAAAAACACACACGTAAGCAGTGGACAAAGGAACCTCCTGAAGCTCTGTTGAATATTCTTCACGATGCTGATATAAGCTTAGCTTTTAAAACATATACGATCTACAGAGCAGGTAAGGCACAACATAGCAGTTTTGCATTATATGTGATATATGTAGAACAGAAAACATCCTAATCTATACTGTAGTAGATCCTTGAATGCAGGAGGAGACTGAATGCTGCTGTTTGTACGGTGATCTACAATGACCTCCATAGCTGGTAGAACCTCCATAGCCTCCTTCCAACCAGATCCGCCCAACCCAGGGGTGGGCAACTGCCAGACCTCCAGATGTTTTGGACCACAACTCCCACAGTCCTTTGCCATTGGCAATCTAGGCTTGGAATTCTGGGAGTGGCGGTCTGTGAGTGTGAACTGAAGAAAAGTGCGCCCTCCTCTCCGCAAAGGCCAGCCAATGAGGAGGGAGGGAGGATTAGCAAGGAGGAGGCGGGAGCAGAGAAGGATTGTGGGGGAGTTCAGGCGGGAAAAGAGGAGGGAGAAGAAGGGATAAGCGGAGAATTAAGTCTAGAAAATGAGTGCTTAGCCTTAGAGGAAGTACACGGGAGGAAGCCTAGGAGATGTGTTTTCTGGGACTTTAGATTCAGCACCTGTTGTACTTGTTGAGAGTAAAGTGGACCCAATGCTTGGGACGGTTAAAAGAATATGGTGTGAGCCTACATGTTGCTGTAGTAGAAAAGAACCTCGGAGATAGTGTTCCCTTGTTTGAAAATCCGTTTAATAAATTGTGTTTGGAAGTTGAAGAATCATCCGAGGAACCTTCTTGCCATTCTTGAGAGGTGGGACCAAGGAGAGGGTGGCTGTAGAGAACTTCACCTGGCCCAAAACCTTTGGAGGGCTGACCTTTGCCCACCCCTGGCCTAGCCTATCCAATTAACTCAGGCTGGACAGAGTTGAGTTCCTTGATTCCAAGAGAGGCCCAGAAAGAGAAGACAAGGAACGGGGCCTCCTTTGTGATTGCACCACATGTATGGAATAACCTCCTGACTGAAATTTGCCTGACTCCTTCCCTGGGGATTCTCAGGAGACATCATAAAACGTGATGATATAGACAGGCTTTCCTAAACTTTACATCTACAGAGCACAGGGGTCAACTTAAGTCACCAATTTCACTTTCTTGCTTTTATTAATTGGTTTATATTACTGTTGTTTTTGTTAACTGGTTATATATTTATATGTAAATTATATGTAAATTTCTCAGCCCCATGTGGAGCTGAGAAAGCGTACGCACCTGTTGCAGCTGTTTTTGTTATGGTCGCAACGGGACTGGCATTGGGGGAGGGATTTTTGTGCATGCACATGGAAGAGAGCCCTGCAAAACTGAGACAAAAATTAGAGGGCATGTTGACAGGGAGGGAAGGGTGAGTCCATCGACAGGCCCCACGGCCTCCCCCAGTCCCCTCCAAAGGCCCCGGTTGCCTCCCTACCATCTTTGCTCCTGGTGCCCTGGTTCTGCTGCTGTTGCCACTGACACCGTCTTTGCAAAGAGCCCAGGCACTGCTGGCGGCGAGGAAGAAGAGAGGGAGCAGATGGGGGCCTTTGGAGGAGATGGGGGGACAGGCTGTGGGGGATAGGGACCTCTTTTTTCTTTTTCTTTTTTAAGGACACTCACAGACGGATTCATTAATTTGTTGGTTCACGGAGGTGGATTTGTGGTTCGTGGTTTTACTTCGGAAAACCCTGACAAAGCTCCATGTTGGCGGTTCATCCCCATCACTAGTTTGAATCTAGTGGCAAGCTGTAGTTACAATAAATCATGGAAGGAGTGAAGCAGTTGGATGAAAGGATAGGAAAAAGGGAACAAGTATGTGAAAAATGTCTCGTTTCCAAATGATGGGCTAAAGATCAGGTTTCATCTGAGTGGAGGCACAGGCAGCTTTCATCTAATATGTTTTTCCACATTTGAAAAAAAAACATTTAGGAATGTGTGAATATATATGAATGAGTAAAGAGTCTGTAGATGTGATGGTGCAGATTCAAAAGGGTCAAGACAGGCAAGGGTCAGATAGAAAAGGCACTGACACGGAAGACTAGGAAGAAGGTAGAAAAACAGGTCATTCTAGTTCACTGATACACACATTTTTAAAGCTTTTGACTTCAATACAAGAAAGAAAAAAACAAGGTAGAGTGGGGCAAAGTACAGTTTCCAGCTGCTGCATTTTACACCAAAGCTTACCTTGCTAATCTTGGAGATGTCTAAAAACCCTGAATGTTTTTATTTCCATTTTCTAAATATGCAAGCCTCGGAGGACCTGCTAAGGGGACCACTAACTGAGGACATCAAAGCATCTGATGAGCCAGATGGAGAGACAGTTGTGGAAGATACAGAGAGCCTTGAGCCTAGATCAGATGAAGAAGACACGTACGTACAAACACTGTGGGAAACAGGATTCTCTGAAAACCTGGGACCTTCCTTCTAACAAACCCAACTAGCTATTGTTTCATGCCATTTTCTAATGCCATTCACTTTTGAAGCGGCTTCAGCGTTTAAAGGGAGTCATGGGGAGACTGGCATAGGGATGGCTTCCCTCTCTTAATTGTAATATCCCTTCCAGCCTGATCAGCTGTATCCATTTATTTTTGTATTCTTATTGTAGGGTGTCATTTATAGAGAAAGAGAGAGAGGATATATATGTTATATAAAACCTTTTGGTCAGTATCCTAGTGAATTTCTGCTGAGTGGGAGGTCTGAAAAGTATGTTAATAGAGGATTGTGCCACTTGTGCGAGCATAGTTCTGGGCATCACTGTGTGCTCAAAAGAAATAGTTGCAAAAGGGGTGCACCCATGTTATTCTACAGGCAAGACTTTCTGCTTAGCAGAAATTGTACTAGATACTGCTGTTTACAATAAGATTTAAAATACAGTGGACCCTCGTATAACAAACGGTTTGTAAAACATAAAATCTGTACAACATAAAACATTCCAGAAATAGGGGGAATTTGCTTAACAGTATTGCCTATGGGGCGAATCCGTACAACATAAAATTGTCATGATTAGGGATTACTTTGTTTTCAATGCATTCCTATGGGAAATTTGTATAAAGGAAAATTGGCTTAACAGAATTGCATTTGGAACAAATTAATTCCTTTATACAAGGTACCACTGTATATATTTGTGGTGGCATGCATTTTCATTTTTTTACAAGGTCCTTTTAGGAGTTCCATTGGAAGACGGGCGGTATAGAAATAAATAAATAAATAAATAAATAAATAAATAAATAAATAAATAAATAACCTTTCAAGCTGGACATACAAATTAATGATCACCATTTTGTTGTATCCTGTTTGTTGAGTGTCTGTTTCACATCCCCTACTTATATAGCATGATTCAGCTCTGTAGTTCAAGTGACTTTTGTGGGAAGCAGCTAGGATTATTTTTCACAAATATTCTTAATAATGCTCTGAGGAGAAGCAAACCCAACCAGCCTCCCTAGTGCTTATTAACTGAGACCTGAAAAAGAAACAGTAGAACAGTGGTCAAAACTCTGTTGCTTAGCATGGTAAATTGAACTAAAGTGCTGTAGCCAACTTCTTTATTAGTTTTGTTGATTTGTATAGACCTACTATAACTGTGACTTATTGATGCAATTTATTATGCTAAGCTCCAGGATGTTGGCCACTGAATAAAGTTAACACTGAACAGAAGTAGCTAGGCTGCTTAGCTGAAAAAAAATATTTTAAGGGTAAAACAACAGAACTAATAGTCTGGAATAATTGTAGAATATATTGGACTACTTGAAGACTATCTGAAACATATGGTTTATTGAATATTATGAGAAAGTAGACTCCCTTCTATTTCTGTCGTCCCAATTGTTCATCTTTTTAATAAACAATTTATTGCATTGACCTCTCCCTATCTTTTTTGTAGGGATTTTGAAGCGGAAGATGATCCAGACTGGGTTTCTGAACTGGAAAGGATAATCAAGAGGACTGATTGACTGAATGATTGATTTTAAAAAGTAGAATTACCAGATAATCCATTGTTGATATAAAATGTTAGTGAATTATTTAAAAGTCAAGTATAAAAATACAAATGCATGGGCGCTGACTCCAGGTGAAATTCTTCAGACTAACAATGGACATGTACTGTAATGTCAAAACATATTCGAGCAGTTTCTTTAAGTGCTGGTGATGGTGCAGGACTAATTCTTTAAAGGGAAAGAATAGCACTTGAAGAAGGTATGTGATTATTCTTATAGAGCATTTTCCATAAAAGAATAGATTTGTGCATTTCTTATATAGTGTAAGGCATTTTTACACCAGTGACAGTATAGAAACTGCATGTAATAGGAGCATAATTACTGTACTAAAGATAGGATCACCAGGTTTTATTGGCATTTAATACATTTTAATGTATTAAATCTCCATCTTTAAGATACTTACAAATGCTGCTTTTGCAAACAGAAACATAATAATATTCTTTATGTGTTAAATTTAAATTAGGTAAAATCTAAACAAAAATGGTTATACCAGAACCAGAGTCTTCATTTCCCATCACTATAACTGTTGCCTAAAAAAATTGTTTTTCATTAGGAAAAATCTTCAACATTACAATTTCTGCATTTCCTATGATTTTGTATTGAATTATTGCAGTTCTTTTGTGTAATATTTTAAGCATGTCACAGAAATTAGAAACTTAATAATATTAAAAAAACAAAGCCCTTTCAACTGTTTTTTTCAGGAGTGATAAGTTCCTTAATTATGAGGTATCACATTCAATAAAAATACACAACCTGATTCCATTTGCAACACTGGTAATTAAATCCTCCAGACACCCTTGTTCATGTTGAAAACTGGTCTACTTTTACACACCATTTTTGATGTAGTTCATCTTTTATATCTTGTTTTGTGGTATATTATGTATTGTAATATTGTTGTACACTGTATTGAAATTTCCAGGTATGAACAGATTTTTAAATAAATAAGAATTCTCCTTGTCTCAAAACTAAAGTTGGTAAATACCACTGGTCTTCTAAGCACTTTAATGGCCCAGAAGGCCATTTATTTATTTATTTAGCTTCTAGACTGCCTGACAATGAAACATTAGTTCGGGCTGTTTACATGCTTAAGTAGAACATACAACTAATTTTAAAAAAGAATACATAATGCCACCAACTAAACAAAAACAGGAACAGAAAAGGCAACTGAAGATTGCTACTGGATAGCTTAAATGAAACAAATTATATAAACCATAATATAAACAAAATGTCCTGTAGTATAATAAAAATAATTGCAATAGCTTATGGCCTCACCATAGGCCATTGTTTCTTATATCTGATCTTTTCAAGTCCTCTGTGAGAGCAGAGAAGAGGTGACTTTTGACTTCTGTCAGTCTGCTCTATGCTCTTCAACGTGTATCACAGAAAATTTGAGCCCAACGGCTCTTGGTGTTGCCTGTCATTGAGAAAAGATGATCGGTTATATTTATTAATCTTACAGTGGTGTTTCTGATGCAAACAAAGAAGATTGATACCTGGTCTGAAAGGCCATTTGGAGCTTTTGCAATGTAAAAAAAAACATTAATCATACATTTCATTAAGAACAAGATTAATGGTAATCTTTTACCATGCTACACTTTTCAGGATGTAACGCCTGTGTAGCTGCCTAGATGCCTTAAACTCATCTGATTTCGGAAGCTAAGCCCGGTCTGTCCTGGTTAGTACTTGGATGGGAGACCACCTGGAAACACCAGGTGCTGTAGGTGCCTGGAGTAGGAACAGGCAAACCACTCCAGTATTCCTGCCAAGAAAACTCCATGGATAATGGAGTCACGAAGAGTCAGTCATGACTGTAAGGAACCAACACACACAAACAACTCCTGTGCAAATAAATGCAGTGTACTTCTTAGTAGATAATCTGAAATTGCACTAGAGTGCAAATCGATGGGGATTTCATAAATCAATTCACCCTTCGATTCAGATGGAGATAGTCCAACTGCAACAATTTACCAGTAAGTGAAGCAACAGGATTTGAGCCAGTGTATGTTTCCTGCTCAGGAAAGATAATTTAAAAAGAAATTTTTTAAAAATGAAGCTTCCAGCACATTTATACTCTTCCTAGTTGCTTTTGGTAGCCTCATTTTTCAGGTTCTGCTCTATAATAGCATTTCATGATTGCCCGATTCTCTGGTAAAGTATATTTCTGCCGCTTCTGAGATTGTTCAACTTCCAGTAACTCAACAGGCCCATGCCCTGGTTGCCCAGCAATGGGACCCGTGACCTGTAGCCCATTTATCGACGGATGTCCAGGTTCATCAACACCTGTCGCGGTCCATGTTAACCCGGACAGTGGCCGAGCCGGTATAGGATTCTTTTGATTATATTTCACCATGATTCATGGGTTGATGGATGCACTTAGTTCTGTTCCTCAGTTGAGACCTCTCTGGTATGGTTGGACCTACTGGTAGTTTACACTACTGTCAGTACAGCCCTCAACATCACTGGAGCAGTTAAGTCCCCACCACAACAAGGTGGCACCCTTATGGGGGTTACTACTACTACTACTACTACTACTACTACTACTACTACTACTACTATTATTATTATTATTATTATTATTATTATTATTATTATTATTAATTATTATTATTATTATTAATTGTTGTCCTTGTCGTTGTTGTCAATGTATAAGGGTAGGGAACGTTCCAGCACATTTATCCTCTTCCCAGTTGCTTTGAGCAAGCTGTTTGTGTTAAAGATAAGAGTGGAAAAAGTGTGTGTGTGTGTGTGTGTGTGTGTGTGTGTGTGTGTGTGTGTGTGTGTGTGTGTGTGTGTGTGTGTGTGTGTGTGTAGTGTTCTTATGTGCCATCAGTTATCCTGGACTTAGGGTGACACCATGAGTGAGTGATCAGTAAAATGACCTGTCCTCAACAGCCCTGCTCAATTCTTGTAAGCCCAAGCCCGTGGCTTCCTTTAGGGAGTCAATACCATCTCCTATTTGATCTTCCTCTTTTCCTGCCGCCTCCAACCTTTCCCAGCACCCTTGTCTTCTCCAGATAACCTTGCCTTCCCATGAGGTGTCCAGAGTAAAACAACTTCCCTTTCAACTTTTTTTTCCCAACTTGGTTTGATCTAGGAACCCACCTGGCCCTCTTTCTCGCTCTCTTGGGTGTGTGTGTGTGTGGAAACCTCTCATAACGGGACAAGTCTTAAATGTTCACTGGAGGCCTGTGAACCATAGACAGGGTGGGATGGCGGCAAACGTTTGGCACACCTGATGTGTTGGACCACAACTCCCAGAATTCCAAGCCTGTATTGCCCATGACAAAGAACTATGGGAGTTGTGGTCCAAAACATCTGGAGGGCTGAAGTTTGTCCACCATAGCAATGGGGGGGTGGAGCATAAGAAAGGCACTCCCCTTGATGGGTGGTTGTTGTTGTTGGGGTGGGGGTGGGGAGTAAGAGGGTTGCCTCTCTCTGTAGGGCTGAGCCAGCCTTGCCAGCATCTATCAGTGGGTGATCTCCTCTCCGCTTGCTCAGATCCAGGGATCTCCTTCCACCTCCTGATCTGGTGGGTAATAAAGAGAAGGGAAGCAAGCGTGCAGGGGTGTGTGTGTGTGTGTGTGTGTGTGTGTGTGTGTGTGTGTGGGAGCAACGGCGCGCGCGTCCTCTGTCTCCTTGGTAACGGGAGAGGGGGGCTCTGCAGGAAGCGAGGCTTTCCCTCCAGCTTTGCCAGCGGGAAAGGTGGCGGTCGTGGGATGTACAGAGAGAGAGAGATAAAGATAAAAGGTTCCCCTGTATAGGAAAGGCCGATGGCGTCGCATGAATTTTGCCCACCCTAGACACGCGTGCCTTTATTTAGAAGCAAGTTCCCCCGTCTTGCTCCCAGAGGAAACGTGCACGGGATGACCGTGTGAACGCACTGCCCGCCCCGCCCCCTCTTGCGGGACAAGGGAGCCCCGAGAAGCTGCGCCTGGCTGGGCAGGGAGAAAGGAGGAAAGCGTCCCCCTCCCCGGCCAGGACCCACGCCCCCCCCACCCCACCCCACCCCTTTATTCGAGTGCAATTATGCCACTGGATTATTGGCAACGGTTGCGAGGAAAGAAAGACTACAAATAAACGATTTTTTAGTCACATGCACTTGGGGCCGGCCCTCCAGATATTTTTACAGTCCAAGATGTTAAAACCATTGTGCGGTGATTTACAAATGGAAGTGGACCTTAATATGTCTGGAAGGCCAACATTTCCTATCCTTACACATCGACAACAACAATGACAAGACAACGATGACGCTGATAATAATAATAATAATAATAATAATAATAATAATAATAATAATAATAATAATAATAATAATAATAATAATAATAATAATAATAATAATAATAATAATAAATGGGTTTCACCTCCTTTGGCCATTATTCCACTCAAGGCGATTGAGACTGTTGTCTACCTTAGGAGCCTATTCAGGCCATTGTTTATCTTATGAGCCTATTTCAGACCAAGGTGACATGAGGTCAAAGCTGACTATAAGATGGAGGACTCAACCTTCCTCAAACTGACGAAGCTGTTTGGATGAGCAGCGAAACTGTTCACTCTCTCAAGAAAAAGAAGTCCAGTTGCCATGACTCAACTTCCAGATAAACTCACATGGATGACTGAGAATCTTCACAGACAATAATGATGATGATGATGATGATGATGATGATGATGATGATGATGATGATGATGATGATGATGATGATGATGATGATGCACAGTCTATTACTTGGTTATTTTTGCAGCTCAAGAACAAGCTATCAGGGCAAATGCAGTTATGGCTAGAATAGAAAAATCAGCTGAGTACCCCAAGTATAGACTTTGTAAAGAGGCAGATGAAACTATCGACCATATAATGAGCTGTTGCAAGAAAATTGTTCAGGCTGATTACAAACAATGTCATAACGTAGTTGCTCAAATGGTCCACTGGAATTTGTGTCAGAACTATCATCTGCTGGTAGTAAAGAACTGGTGGGATCATAAGCCTGAAAAAGTGATTGAAAATGAGCATGCAAAATTACTTTGGGACTTTCGAATACAGCCAAACAGGGTTTTGGAGCACAATACCCCGGATATTGTGATTGTGGAGAAGAAAAAAATGTGGATCATTGATGTTGCTATACCAGTAGTTATCTTGTCTGCTGTGTGATGATGATGATGATGATAGTTGTTGTTGTTGCTGTTGTCGTCATCATCATCATCATCATCATCATCATCACACAGCAGACTACGCTGGATTTTGTATTACAAATCACTAGTTGAACGCTTCCCAAGCGTTTAGGACTATGTGATGTATCAGCAAATTATGCAAGTAGATCTCAGTAAAGCGGCTTCTGCAGCTGACTGACGGTGACTTTGTCAACTCCAATTTCTTCTAAATACTTGCTTAGCTCTTTAGGCACCACACCCATCATGCTGATTACCACTGGGACCACCTGTACCGGTGGTTTTATTATTATTATTATTATTATTATTATTATTATTATTATTATTATTATTATTATTATTATTATTATTATTATTATTATTATTATTAATATATCTAGTCTCATGCGCTCCCAGAGGAATTTGGTGGGGCCACTGTGAGATACAGGAAGCTGGATTAGATGGGCCTTTGACCTGATCCAGCATGACTCTTCTTATGTTCTTATGTTATTTCTTTCAGGACAATCCAAAATTTCACATAATCCACACAGTCAAAGGTTTGCTGTTGTTTGTAAAGCATAAACTGATCTGAAATTCCTGGGTGCATCCAAGTAGCCAGCAGATAGTTGCAACATGATTCTCAAGTGCCTCTTCCGTTTTGGAATCTAGCTTGAGCATCAGGTATTTCTCTCGCCAAATAAGGTAAAACCTTTGTTGTGATACCCTGAGCACCACTTTGCTTGCATGAGAAAATAAAGCAATGGTCTTATAGTTACTGTACTCCTTGGCACCTCCTTTGTTAGGACTGAATGTTTGACTGAATGTATATTGAGTGTTTCCAGTGTAGGGGCCATTATTTTGTTTTCCATATTTGTTGGCATATTTTGATTAGGATTTTGACAGATTTAGTCTCTGTGACTTGAAATAGTTCTCTCAGTATTCCATCTGTTTGTGGTGATCAAGTGCTTCTCAGTACTTTCAGAGCAGATTTCACTCCACTTTCTAGAATGGTAGGTTTTTCAACAGAAGACAGCTCTTCAAAGAATCTGTCATCCTTTTATCTCTTCTGTATAGATTTTTATTATAGTGTTTCCAACTTTTCTTCATTCTATCCTGGTTAGGTAGTGTGCTTCCACTTTTGAATTTACACCGTGGCATGGTGGCATCTGGAAATATGTATTTGCTATTATAAGTTCCTCTTCTTGACATAATTGAATTGATTGGTCACCTCACTCATTGCCAATTCCTAATCCATATTTGCCTACTACTTCAGCCCCTTGGTCTTGCCCTACCTTTGCATTGAAATCACCCATAACTATGGTAACTTCCATTGATTTGGTAAATGATAAAGCAGACTTTAATTGATTATACAATTCTTCTATATCATCATCTGATGCATCACATGTTGGTGATAAACCTGGATAAGATTTAGCAAGACAGGTTGTGCATTAAGTTGGAGAAAAGTGCCTCTGTCCGACACTGGCATAAACTTTCTGACGGTCTTGCAGATGTGTGGCTCCTGTGATTATAAACATGGAGCTGCCCTCCAGACAGTTTATGGTCTGCTTATGTACACTGCCCCATAGCACTTCAAGGACTCTCTGGCCAGTTTACAATTTAATTATGCAGGCTACACATTGCACCCCCACCCCAGCCAGCTGGGTACTCATTTTACCCACCTCAGAAGGATGGAAGACCGAGTCAACCATGAGCCTGCTATCTGGGACTGTACCCCAGGTCATGAGCACAGACTTAGCTACAGTACAGGCATTTAACCACTGTGCCACGAGGCTCTCCATTAGCACTTGAACTATCTGTTCTCTACTCCTGATGTGGCTGTCACTCTTGAAGAAGGTGGATGCATCTTAGTCTGGTGCCTCAGCTGAGGACATTACACTTTGGGTGACCCTTCTAACAATCCAGCTTCTTGATGGCATTAATGTTGGCTTCTCTGACATGCGCAACCCCTTCACCATGTTTTTAGTGTGTGCATGCAAGAAAAACTTGCTATATATAAGGAGTCATATATACATTCAACACTAGTTGCTGTTACTGTGGTTGTTGTTGGGATTTATACCTGTGGTGTTACAAATCTTTGACTCCATCATCCCCTGTCATCTCTCATCTTCAGCTATATTTACTCGAGAATGAAGATTGCATAGTCAAGCTCATGATAATTAACCTGAAATAACAAGAGTTCTCCAAACACCTTCAATTGTAATCAGGTCATAACTATCTGTGAACCCTATGATTCATAGGCAGAGCCCCTCCACTCAAAGGTTTGTGTCTGAAAAATAAAGGTTTATGCCTTGTCATAAGTATTTGTATAAATATCCATCACTATAATCTCTTTGTCTTGTAGATATTTCCTTAAAACCCAGCCCCATGGATCAGTACGAAACGATTCAGATGATTGGGGAGGGATCCTTTGGCAAAGTATTTCTAGCCGAAAGAAAACAGGACAATCAGCAATGTGTTATCAAGGAGATCAGTTTAACAAAGGTAGATTGTTATTGTTGTTGTTGTTTTCATCATGACCTTGTTCACGTTGCAAAATGATTCTCTATACAAGTGTGTGTTCCATGACACATGGAATCGAATATACAGTAGTATAATCTGGGGTACACATACACATGTCAATGATGTGTCAAGCGCACAAACAAAAAATCATGGAAACTCATGTCAGGCACAAAGAAATACAATAAAATATAATAAATAAAAGAAGACAGAAAGTTGTGGCACTTGGAAGACTAATTGCTAAATATTAATGTGAATTTTTTAGGCTTTTTTAAAAAAAATCATTTTACAGTATTTGTTTTTGCTTGACATGCCAAGAGTGACATGGCTACCTCTTCTAAAACTACACATCATAAAAATTCAGCTGTTTAAGTAATCAATATAAACAAACCCTGATAAGTGTAACATCTTTGAAACTTATGCTGGGGCCAGCTTGAAGCAGCCCCATCAATTTTATTACATGGCGTTTTATTTTCTTCTCCTGTGGTTCTTGATTTTATGATGATTGCATCGCACATAATCCAAGCCACCTGATAGACAGAATGCGCAAATTATAAACGTAAATAATAAATAAAGATCTCAGGGTGGCATGCAAGATAGTTCGCACATCTGCTGCTAGAAATAACATTTGAATTCAGTATATATCACTGTTGGAGAACCTATGGCACGGGTGCCAAAGGTGGCAATCGGAGCCCTTTCTGTGAGCACCCAACATCGCTGCTTCGCAGCCACCTGCATTCAGGTTAAACTGCTGTATTGGCACTTTGCGAAATATTAGTGGGTTTCAAATCGCAGTTTGGGCACTCGGTCTCACCGTCACTGGTATATATGGTACTTTAAATGTTACAGTGACCTTTTTCTTAATTGTTGTACTATTTAATATACAGTCACTTTAAAATGTATACTGTATATATATATTTCCTTACTGTCTTGTTTTTATATTAATTTAGTTGCCAAGGAAGGAAAAAGAATCATCTGAAAAAGAAGTGACCCTTCTGGCCAGATTGAAGCACCCTAATATAGTAGACTTCTACACTTCCTTTCAAGGTTCATTTTATCATGTTCTTTTAACGGATGAACTAAGCCCCTGTCTCCAGTGAGAAATTAAAGGATCTGGAAATAACTGGTGTGGCATTATTTTAATGAGTTTCTCGATAAAAATGGGATAGCTGGAGTGAGGTTGTGGATAGAACAGGACTCAGAAGACCTCGGTGTAAATCCTCACTGGGAGTGGGGGATGGTAGAGCAGCTAAAACCACTCCTTGAATATCTCCCCTGGGTAGCTCCCGCTCTCTCTCTCTCTCTCTCTCTCTCTCTCTCTCTGAAAGTATGAGAAGTATAGCTCACATTTCATTTTTGTATGTTAAGGTAGGTTTTGAAGACACTGTGAACTAGTTATCTTAGGACAGATCAGATACGGTCCGTCTCGATATCCACTGAAAGTGAGGCACAACTAATAATACTGTTATTAACAATAATACTGTTATTAACAATAATACTGTTATTCCACACAAGACGACTTGGCTGTGTTATTGTAAAAGGATTTTCATGTATAGATGCTCAACTGCACATTTCAGCAAATTTTTAAAATAAGCAACACACTAGATGATTTTATTGAGTGTTGCTGTTGCTGTTTATGCTGGTGTGGTAGCAGTTTATCGTTGAATAACAATGAACCATGTTTATCAAAATCCATTATACTTATATTTTACTACAGAGAAAAATAAATTATATATTATTATGGAATATTGTGACGGAGGTGACCTAATGAAGAGGATAAATATGCAGCATGGAGTGCTATTTGATGAAGACAAGGTAGGTTTATATTTTTAAGTCTTTATTCCTTTACTTGTAATCTTGTTTATCACAAATATATGCACAGACACAGGCACGCAAAAATACAAGGGCATTTGCATCCCAGTGTCCATTTTAGTTAAGTCTTCTCATAGTATTAAGCAGTATTTGTCCTAATAATAATATTAATGTATGATTTGCTTACTACTACTGTATGTATTAATATCTACAGTTAGTTCCTTTGTTTCAGCCTGCCCCTCCCTTCTGCATGCCAGACATCCTGAACAAGGCTCATCAGGACAACTCAGGCATGCTAACCAGGGATGCTCTGCACATCTGGAAGACAGCTTATTGGGGAAGGAGACCTGTATGACCAAGGGATGATATTAGATCACTCTTGAGAGATCTTCTATCCCTACAGCTCTGTGATTCTAAGCCTGATTTAGTCTTCCATCAGTGTTTTGTTTTTTTGTAGTGGATTAAATACAGTGGTACCTTGTTTTACAAATTGAATGCGTTATCTGGGATGTTTCATATTGTGAAAAAATCATAAACTGAAACAGGGTTTACGGGGGCGGTGCTATAAACCTTCTAGGCACAATGCATCCTGAGGAAAGTTGCTTCATATTACGGAAAAAAATCATAAACTGAGGCATTATTTTCAATGGATTTTCATTCATAAACTGAAAATTTTGTTAACTGAGGCATTCGTAAAACAAGGTACCACTGTACATTGTTAACTTTGGTTAAATGATTGCATTCATTACATTATATGTTTTAGAATCTAGGCCAAGCTTTCAGTAGCGTTCCCAAACCCGAAGCAGAGGAATTGGGTGAAGCCCTGGGATTTATGATTTTGGCAGGTAGACCTGCCATAGACTACAAAAATACAAGTGGTGCTTGGAAAAAATTACTTAGTGTTCAAAGTAACATCCTAGCAACCTTAGGTACCATGATGAGCTTGGTAGCTGGGAGTATGGAGAATTTATATTTCGTAACTAACTTTTCCCAGTTTGGAAACATTTGCTATTTTGTATGCGTTGTTAAAGAAGAGTTTGTTTTTAGCTCTCTTTTTTTTTTTTGACAGGTTGGTTTATTTCTCTTATAGACACTTCCGTCTTTTGTTACTGATAAGAGACCCAGGCCCATAAATATTCATTCTGCAAACTTTGCAGACTACATTCTTTGTGAATAAATTCAGAGGAGAGGAAACCAGTGGGAACAGAAGGGGCTTGAAATCGCGCACACCCCTACTGTGAAGAAAGGAAGGGATGCGGTCCACACTTTATTCTGTTCTAGTATTTAAGAAATGTAATCTAATTGATCTGATAATTTCTTACTGAGACAAGTACCCTTTCGTGAAAGATTTTGCATTTCTCTGCAGTTCTCGTGGAAGTAAAGAATCCTTGTGTGTTACAATGCATTGGCATTTTATCTTTGTCTATAGATCTTGGGTTGGTTTGTGCAAATCTCGCTAGGCCTAAAGCATATACATGATAGGAAGATTCTTCACAGAGATATAAAAGCCCAGGTAATACCTGAAGATAGAGTTTCGTTATTACGTTTTAATTTTTCCATTAGTTGGCTTTCTTCCTTTCGTTTATGCTGGCATATTGACTTCCTTCATTGCAGAACATTTTTCTCAGCAATAATGGAATGACAGCAAAACTGGGAGACTTTGGGATAGCACGAATGCTGAGCAAGTAAGCACAATTACAATCCCTACTGAGTGGAGTTGGTACAGTAGGACCCCCTATCCACTGATTCAGTTATCCACGGTTGGCAGAGGAAAAAAATTAAATAATTCAGCAGCCACAAAGCAAGCTATTGTTACAAATAGCAGCTGTAAAGCAAGCTATTATCACAAACAGCAGCCATAAAGCAAGCTACTGTTTCAAAACAGCAGTCATAAAGCAAGCTACTGTCAGGAAACAGCAGTTTGGAGGTGGGTGGGCAGGCGATCTCTCTCTTATCCACTGTTTTCATTATCCACAGGAAGGCCTGGAACCAATTCCCAGTGGATACCGGGGTCCTACTGTATATATTTTCTTCAGCGTTAGCTCTGGAAAAGGTGAATTTATTCCAGGCTTGGTTTATATATATAGTGAAAAGTCCAGAAAACAAGAACAGATTAGTCTTGTTCCAGTGTCATCCCAAGACAAATGAACTGCTTCTTGGTTTCCTTTTCTTCCTGTTTAGTTCCTGAGGAAAGGGGGTTGAAGTCTTTGGGAGGTGGGGGGTGTTTATCAATCTCTTCCTCAGAAACTGGGATTTTCGGTGAGATGGTCTTCCTTTCTGGCACCCGTGGAGGACTGCTTCCTAGTAGAGAATCTTAACATGGACAATCTTAGTCAGAACCACTGCAGTGAATGAAGTGGCCAGACGCCACTTCCTGCCTCTGAGGTTCTGGTGATAAGTGCATATTCTCTAGCAACTGATATGTGCAGCAGTTTTTAAACGTATACTTTACAAAAAATATACAGTGGTATAAAGGAATTTTGTTGCAAATGAAATTATGTTAAGCAAATTTTCCTTTTAGCAAATTTTCCTTTATACAAATTTCCCATAGGAATGCATTGAAAACGGAGTAATCCCTAATCACGACCATTTTTATATTCACCCCATAGGGATTCACCCCAAATTTGATTCTGTTTTTAATGGTTTTTTAAACAAATTTCTGCCATCTCTGGAATTTTCTAGGATGGTTTTTAAACATCATTTGGATGTTTGGGAGGAGGGAATTACACAGGCACAGAGTAAAACCTGTAAGGAAGAGTGAGAACTGAGAGGCTGTGTCTTGGGACTTTGGGAGAAACACAAGTTATTTGTGCTCTGAAGCTAAAAGACAGTCTAGCCAGGCACTACTACCAGATGGAGAGACTTCTGACAGGGCCTGCTCCAAAGAAGAAAAAGCCTTATTAATTCCCAGAGGGGGCAAAGCACCACTGAACTGTGCTGAGGTGTTTTCTGTCTGTGTTGAACTCCAGTGAACATAATAAAAGCCTATCTTACATAATTTTTAAGCACCTCATTATGGAGGGGGCGGGGGGTCGCTCACATTGGCGCCCAACGTGGGGCACTTCCAGATGCCCCAGCGACCACCGCCCAGTTGTTGGCCTGGGCCACCGAGAGGCAAGAACACCTGTTACGGCAGATGGCAGAAAACCAGCGCGTTTTGATGGAGCAAATGTTGGTGGGGCAACAACAAATGGCTGAAGTCTTGAGAGCCACCCCAACGGCTTCGGGTACCTGGGTGGCTGGTCCTCCACCCATTCGCATGCAAAAAATGACACCTGAGGATGACCCAGAAGCTTTCCTCAACACCTTTGAGAGAGTGGCCACAGCTGCGGCTTGGCCAAAGGAGCAGTGGGCCCTAATCCTCACACCTTGCCTCACAGGGTGTCCCAAGAAGTAGTTGATGCCTTAGATGCCCGGGACGCTGCCAATTACGGTAAGGTGAGGCAAGCCATCCTGAGTACGTTGAATTTGTCAGACGAGGCCTATCGCAGGCGTTTTCGGGAGTTACGTCTTAAGAGTAATGGACATCCCAGGGCGGTGGCCCAGAAGATGCGGGCTTATGCTACCCGTTGGCTCAAGCCTGATAGTAACTCAGGGGAGAAGATAATTGAGCTGTTGGTGGTAGAGCAGTTGGTAACCACCTTGCCCCCAGGCCCCCGGAACTGGGTGACACGATTACGTCCGGTTTCCATTGAAGAAGCAGTCTCTGCATTAGAAGCCTATTGGTGTGCTGAGGAAACCTGGGATTCTAGGAGCCTGTCGCCGAAGGACCGGAATTCTTCTAAGGAACAGATGCCAAGGAATGCTGGATCCCCTCCGAAGGAATCATCTTTAGGGAGACACCGGTTGTTAGTTCATCGTGCGGTTCCTAACAGAGGCAACTCACCTGGTTTGGAGGCCTCCCAGAGGACTCAATCAAACCCAAGCCCGTCAGCTCCGGCCCAGGCTAGCAAAGGAGGGGGATCTCAGGGAACCCAAAGCCGGACCCTCAAAAGTATGGCCTGTTTTACCTGTGGGAAGGAAGGCCATCTGAAACGGGACTGCCCACTCATGGACTGTTCTTGGGCTAATGCCTATGTTGCAGCGATGCAGGTAGGCGAGGTCACCGGCCCTGAGTGGCAGGTGGATGTTTTGGTAAATGGGAAACCAGTCAGGGCCTTAATAGATACAGGTTGTAGTACTACCTTACTCCGATCTCAAGCAGGGGGGTCACAGGAAAGCTTGGTAAAAATTCGTTGTATTCATGGGGATGTGAAGCCATATGCCACTACACAGGTATGGGTCACCATAGGGGCCGAGAGAAGACGGTTGAGGGTGGGATTGGTACCAAACTTGGCATGGCCCATGCTGTTGGGGAGGAATTGGCAGGGGTGGAAAAATTGGTGACATCCCCACAGCTAGCAGTAGGAGCTGCAGGGGAGTCAGAAGGGCTGGAGTTAGGGAAGGTCTCGAGCTCAGGTGAGGGCATGGCAGCAGGAAGACCCTGCTTTAACCCACGCTCTTGCAGGGGCTAGGCCGGAAGGGGAAACGCCGGCAGGGCAAGTGGGTTTCGAGATGCGGGATGGTCTTCTTTACCGGATTGACCCAAACCCACCCTTTCCAGGGGCTCAACTGGTAGTTCCTCAACGACTTCGGGGCTTTGTGTTAAAGTTAGCCCATGACCCACCCCTTGCTGGGCATTTAGCCGCAGACAAGATGAACGCCCGCATACGCCAACGGTTCTTTTGGCCCGGTCTGTATACAGAGGTAGAACAGTATTGCAGGTCGTGTCAGTGTGCCAGAGAACACAGATCCGGCCTCGTCCTGGAGGGGAACTTGTGTCCTTGCCCCTAGTGGACAAACCCTTTGACCGAGTAGCCATGGATCTGGTAGGACCCCTCCCTAAATCAGCTGGAGGACACTCTTACATTCTGGTAGTGATTGACTATGCCACCCGTTATCCGGAGGCGGTGGCTCTCCGGTCCACTACAGCCAAGGTTTTGGCTAGGGAACTTCTGGGCATATTTTCTCGAGTGGGTTTCCCCAGTACTATCCTCACAGATCAGGGCACCAACTTCCTTAGTCAAACCTTAAAGCAAATGTGGAAGCTCTTGGGCATAAGGCCTTTGAGAACCTCAGTTTACCACCCACAGACTAATGGTCTGGTAGAAAGGTTCAACAAAACCCTTAAAACTATGTTACGCAGGATAGCACAAGATAGGCCCACTCAGTGGCACCAAATGTTGGCACCATTGATGTTTGCTATCCGTGAGGTGCCCCAGGCATCCTTAGGATTTTCCCCTTTTGAGTTACTCTATGGAAGGCAACCTCGGGGAGTTCTTGATTTGGTGCGAGAGCAGTGGGAATCAGGGGAAGACCAGGCCCAGAGTACAGTACAGCAGGTCCTGGAGATGCGAGAACGATTGCGGACGGCCACCGAATTAGCCCAGGGACATTTGAGGGAAGCACAGATGGCTCAAAGGCGTCGGTACAATGCCCGAGTTCAACTGCGGGAGTTCACCCCTGGACAGAAAGTGCTCCTGCTTTTACCCTCCGAACCAACTAAGCTGTTTGCACAATGGCAGGGACCTTATGAAGTAATACGTCGGGTTGGACCTGTAGATTACGAAGTTAGGATGCCAGACCGGAGGAGGCCAACCCAAATCTTTCATGTCAATCTCTTGAAGGAATGGAAGGATAGGGAAGCCCTCTTGGGAGAAGTAGAAGCGGTAGAATTGGGACCAGAGACTAAAGGGTCCTCCACCGACCTAGAGGATAGGTGGAAACTAGATGAGGGCCTTGAACCTCAAAAGCAGCAGGAGTTGAGGATCCTGGAACAGGAGTTTCCAGATGTCATAGTCAGCCGGCCGGGGCGCACAACCCTGGTTGAACACCCAATTGAGACTGAGCCAGGAGTGGTGGTAAGATCGGCAGCCCGAACCTGGCCTCAGCACCTCAAACAGATCATAATAGATGAAGTCAGGTCTATGCTAGACCTGGGAGTCATTGAACCGTCTAGCAGTCCATGGCGGAGCCATCCCGTCCTGGTACCCAAACCCAGACGGTAGTACCCGGTTTTGCACTGATTTTCGCGGGTTAATGAGGTATCAAAATTTGATGCCTACCCTATGCCAAGGGTGGATGAGTTGATAGAGAGATTAGGGAAAGCCACCTACCTGTCCTCCTTGGATCTAACCAAAGGTTATTGGCAGATCCCACTCCGGAAGGCAGATAGGGAGAAAGCTGAAAGCAGCTGGGAGGAGTGGTCAGCCTCCCGAGGCAGCAAGGCAATTAGAGAGAAATGTAACACCTGTCTGGGGGAGGAGAGAGCTCTGGCGGGCCTAGAGATAAGGGGAGAAAACATCATCGTGGAGGAGGAGGAAGGAGGAGATGGATGTTTGGGAGGATGCAAGGGACACCCTGGATAAGGAGGAAGCCTGGCCAGTCGGACAACCTGGAGGAGGTGAGCATTAAAGGCCGGGGCCAAGGAGTATAAGGGATAAAGTCTCCTCTGTGCAACCCAGGAGCAGAGTGAAGGAAGACAGCTCATGGGCTCGGCCCCTCCCAGAGGCAGCCCAATGTTTGAGAACTAAGAATAAAGGGAGACAACGCGGGCCGGCCTGATGAAGACGGTGTTGTTTAACTGACCAGGACATTCGCTGGCTTCTGGAGTGAGGGAGTGAGGTAACTCCCCACTCTATGGGAATTACACAGGCACAGAGTAAAACCTGTAAGGAAGAGTGAGAACTGAGAGGCTGTGTCTTGGGACTTTGGGAGAAACACAAGTTATTTGTGCTCTGAAGCTAAAAGACAGTCTAGCCAGGCACTACTACCAGATGGAGAGACTTCTGACAGGGCCTGCTCCAAAGAAGAAAAAGCCTTATTAATTCCCAGAGGGGGCAAAGCACCACTGAACTGTGCTGAGGTGTTTTCTGTCTGTGTTGAACTCCAGTGAACATAATAAAAGCCTATCTTACATAATTTTTAAGCACCTCATTATGGAGGGGGCGGCGGGGTCGCTCACATTGGCGCCCAACGTGGGGCACTTCCAGATGCCCCAGCGACCACCGCCCAGTTGTTGGCCTGGGCCACCGAGAGGCAAGAACACCTGTTACGGCAGATGGCAGAAAACCAGCGCGTTTTGATGGAGCAAATGTTGGTGGGGCAACAACAAATGGCTGAAGTCTTGAGAGCCACCCCAACGGCCGGGTACCTGGGTGGCTGGTCCTCCACCCATTCGCATGCAAAAATGACACCTGAGGATGACCCAGAAGCTTTCCTCAACACCTTTGAGAGAGTGGCCACAGCTGCGGCTTGGCCAAAGGAGCAGTGGGCCCTAATCCTCACACCTTGCCTCACAGGGGTGTCCCAAGAAGTAGTTGATGCCTTAGATGCCGGGGCGCTGCCAATTACGGTAAGGTGAGGCAAGCCATCCTGAGTACGTTGAATTTGTCAGACGAGGCCTATCGCAGGCGTTTTTAGGAGTTACGTCTTAAGAGTAATGGACATCCCAGGGCGGTGGCCCAGAAGATGCGGGCTTATGCTACCCGTTGGCTCAAGCCTGATAGTAACTCAGGGGAGAAGATAATTGAGCTGTTGGTGGTAGAGCAGTTGGTAACCACCTTGCCCCCAGGCCCCGGAACTGGGTGACACGATTACGTCCGGTTTCCATTGAAGAAGCAGTCTCTGCATTAGAAGCCTATTGGTGTGCTGAGGAAACCTGGGATTCTAGGAGCCTGTCGCCGAAGGACCGGAATTCTTCTAAGGAACAGATGCCAAGGAATGCTGGATCCCTCCGAAGGAATCATCTTTAGGGAGACACCGGTTGTTAGTTCATCGTGCGGTTCCTAACAGAGGCAACTCACCTGGTTTGGAGGCCTCCCAGAGGACTCAATCAAACCCAAGCCCGTCAGCTCCGGCCCAGGCTAGCAAAGGAGGGGGATCTCAGGGAACCCAAAGCCGGACCCTCAAAAGTATGGCCTGTTTTACCTGTGGGAAGGAAGGCCATCTGAAACGGGACTGCCCACTCATGGACTGTTCTTGGGCTAATGCCTATGTTGCAGCGATGCAGGTAGGCGAGGTCACCGGCCCTGAGTGGCAGGTGGATGTTTTGGTAAATGGGAAACCAGTCAGGGCCTTAATAGATACAGGTTGTAGTACTACCTTACTCCGATCTCAAGCAGGGGGGTCACAGGAAAGCTTGGTAAAAATTCGTTGTATTCATGGGGATGTGAAGCCATATGCCACTACACAGGTATGGGTCACCATAGGGGCCGAGAGAAGACGGTTGAGGGTGGGATTGGTACCAAACTTGGCATGGCCCATGCTGTTGGGGAGGAATTGGCAGGGGTGGAAAAATTGGTGACATCCCCACAGCTAGCAGTAGGAGCTGCAGGGGAGTCAGAAGGGGCTGGAGTTAGGGAAGGTCTCCCGAGCTCAGGTGAGGGCATGGCAGCAGGAAGACCCTGCTTTAACCCACGCTCTTGCAGGGCTAGGCCGGAAGGGGAAACGCCGGCAGGGCAAGTGGGTTTTCGAGATGCGGGATGGTCTTCTTTACCGGATTGACCCAAACCCACCCTTTCCAGGGGCTCAACTGGTAGTTCCTCAACGACTTCGGGGCTTTGTGTTAAAGTTAGCCCATGACCCACCCCTTGCTGGGCATTTAGCCGCAGACAAGATGAACGCCCGCATACGCCAACGGTTCTTTTGGCCCGGTCTGTATACAGAGGTAGAACAGTATTGCAGGTCGTGTCCAGTGTGCCAGAGAACACAGATCCGGCCTCGTCCTGGAGGGGAACTTGTGTCCTTGCCCCTAGTGGACAAACCCTTTGACCGAGTAGCCATGGATCTGGTAGGACCCCTCCCTAAATCAGCTGGAGGACACTCTTACATTCTGGTAGTGATTGACTATGCCACCCGTTATCCGGAGGCGGTGGCTCTCCGGTCCACTACAGCCAAGGTTTTGGCTAGGGAACTTCTGGGCATATTTTCTCGAGTGGGTTTCCCCAGTACTATCCTCACAGATCAGGGCACCAACTTCCTTAGTCAAACCTTAAAGCAAATGTGGAAGCTCTTGGGCATAAGGCCTTTGAGAACCTCAGTTTACCACCCACAGACTAATGGTCTGGTAGAAAGGTTCAACAAAACCCTTAAAACTATGTTACGCAGGATAGCACAAGATAGGCCCACTCAGTGGCACCAAATGTTGGCACCATTGATGTTTGCTATCCGTGAGGTGCCCCAGGCATCCTTAGGATTTTCCCCTTTTGAGTTACTCTATGGAAGGCAACCTCGGGAGTTCTTGATTTGGTGCGAGAGCAGTGGGAATCAGGGAAGACCAGGCCCAGAGTACAGTACAGCAGGTCCTGGAGATGCGAGAACGATTGCGGACGGCCACCGAATTAGCCCAGGGACATTTGAGGGAAGCACAGATGGCTCAAAGGCGTCGGTACAATGCCCGAGTTCAACTGCGGGAGTTCACCCCTGGACAGAAAGTGCTCCTGCTTTTACCCTCCGAACCAACTAAGCTGTTTGCACAATGGCAGGGACCTTGTGAAGTAATACGTCGGGTTGGACCTGTAGATTACGAAGTTAGGATGCCAGACCGGAGGAGGCCAACCCAAATCTTTCATGTCAATCTCTTGAAGGAATGGAAGGATAGGAAGCCCTCTTGGGAGAAGTAGAAGCGGTAGAATTGGGACCAGAGACTAAAGGGTCCTCCACCGACCTAGAGGATAGGTGGAAACTAGATGAGGGCCTTGAACCTCAAAAGCAGCAGGAGTTGAGGATCCTGGAACAGGAGTTTCCAGATGTCATAGTCAGCCGGCCGGGCGCACAACCCTGGTTGAACACCCAATTGAGACTGAGCCAGGAGTGGTGGTAAGATCGGCAGCCCGAACCTGGCCTCAGCACCTCAAACAGATCATAATAGATGAAGTCAGGTCTATGCTAGACCTGGGAGTCATTGAACCGTCTAGCAGTCCATGGCGGAGCCATCCCGTCCTGGTACCCAAACCAGACGGTAGTACCCGGTTTTGCACTGATTTTCGCCGGGTTAATGAGGTATCAAAATTTGATGCCTACCCTATGCCAAGGGTGGATGAGTTGATAGAGAGATTAGGGAAAGCCACCTACCTGTCCTCCTTGGATCTAACCAAAGGTTATTGGCAGATCCCACTCCGGAAGGCAGATAGGGAGAAAACAGCGTTTACCACCCCAGTAGGGCTCTATCAATTCACCTATATGCCCTTTGGCCTGCATGGGGCTGCAGCAACATTTCAGCGGCTGATGGATAGGGTATTGGCACCAGTACAAGATTTTGCGGCCGCATACATAGATGATATCATCATCTTTAGTCAGTCTTGGGGAGAACACCTGGAGCACCTAAGAGCAGTATTAAGGGAATTAAGGAAGGCGAGGTTAACCGTGAACCCTCGAAAATGTAAGCTGGCGCAGGCGCACGTGCCTTATCTGGGATTCCTGGTAGGTGGGGAGAAATCCGGACAATGGCGGACAAAGTGACTAAAGTGTCAAAGTGGTGTCCACCCGTACTAAGAAGGAAGTGCAGCAGTTTTTGGGGCTTGCCGTTATTATCGCCAGTTCATAGCGAACTTCTCGGACATTGCGGCACCCTTAACAGACCTTACACGCCGGAAGGCTCCAAGGATGGTGCGGTGGGGACCCAGGGAGCAACAGGCCTTTGAAAGGCTAAAGCAGCGGCTCTGTGAAGCCCCTGTCCGGCGAGCCCCTGATTTTTCACGGCCCTTCATTCTCCTAACTGACGCATCAGAGCGGGGATTAGGAGCCATCTTAGCCCAACATTATGAGGATGGAGAGCATCCTGTCCTGTTTCTAAGTCGGAAACTATCCCCCCGAGAACAAAAATATGCAGTGATTGAACGGGAGGCTTTGGCCATCAAATGGGCAGTGGAGGCGTTGAGCTACTACCTGTTAGGGGCCCCTTTCCTGCTCGTCACGGACCATGCACCCCTGCAATGGCTCCAACGCATGAAGGATACCAACCCTCGGCTAACCCGCTGGTATCTGGCCCTTCAGCCTTTTGCGTTTCGGTGCGGTACCGCAAGGGTCGCCAGCATGCTAATGTGGACTATTTCTCTCGCCAGGGCCCTTGGACAGAAGACCCTGCTGAGGAGGCTGCCCACTTGGAAGGGGGGATGTGTGAGACAGCTGAAAGCAGCTGGGAGAGTGGTCAGCCTCCCGAGGCAGCAAGGCAATTAGAGAGAAATGTAACACCTGTCTGGGGGGAGGAGAGAGCTCTGGCGGGCCTAGAGATAAGGGGAGAAAACATCATCGTGGAGGAGGAGGAAGGAGAGATGGATGTTTGGGAGGATGCAAGGGACACCCTGGATAAGGAGGAAGCCTGGCCAGTCGGACAACCTGGAGGAGGTGAGCATTAAAGGCCGGGGCCAAGGAGTATAAGGGATAAAGTCTCCTCTGTGCAACCCAGGAGCAGAGTGAAGGAAGACAGCTCATGGGCTCGGCCCCTACCTGAGGCAGCCCAATGTTTGAGAACTAAGAATAAAGGGAGACAACGCGGGCCGGCCTGATGAAGACGGTGTTGTTTAACTGACCAGGACATTCGCTGGCTTCTGGAGTGAGGGAGTGAGGTAACTCCCCACTCTATGGGAATTACACAGGCACAGAGTAAAACCTGTAAGGAAGAGTGAGAACTGAGAGGCTGTGTCTTGGGACTTTGGGAGAAACACAAGTTATTTGTGCTCTGAAGCTAAAAGACAGTCTAGCCAGGCACTACTACCAGATGGAGAGACTTCTGACAGGGCCTGCTCCAAAGAAGAAAAAGCCTTATTAATTCCCAGAGGGGGCAAAGCACCACTGAACTGTGCTGAGGTGTTTTCTGTCTGTGTTGAACTCCAGTGAACATAATAAAAGCCTATCTTACATAATTTTTAAGCACCTCATTATGGAGGGGGCGGCGGGGGTCGCTCACAGAAAGGAAATATTAATCAAAACACATAATAATATAATTAAAAATATAACAAATAGAACAGACATAAACCCCGTGCAACCCACCCACCCCTCGGGACTTTAACAAAATTACAACTCTCATGATATTGACCAGCCCATTTCCCTCCAGAAACACATCGAGTCTTCTCCGGCTGTATACCCTTTACCCTTTTGAAATACATATACCAAAAGTTTATCCCATATTCCATTAAAGTCATTACAATTGTTTATGTTGTACAGATTTTATATTGTACAAACTGTTTGTTATTCGAAGGGCCACTGTACGATGTCCACTATGCCTTATTGTAAAAACACATATGTGAGCCTGGAGGTTGTCATGGTCTAGTGCTGAACTGAATTTTACTTAGCTCACAACTTTTTAATCAGATTTTTAAAATGTCACTGTCTTCTCTCTTTCTAGAAGTTATTATCACATAGATCTGCTGTCTTTAAGAAGGGTGTACAACACACACATTTTAAACTTACAAGGCTCAACTGTATGAGCTGGTGTACTACCTCTTCATGTCTCATTTTACTTTCCCTTCTGCAAGTATTTCTTTCATCTTTCAAAAAAGTGAAAGTGATTTCAGGAGTTAGCTTAAGCCCACTCATTTTCAGGCTCATGCTTTTGGGGGTGAATTTCTTCTGCAGTTCCACTTATCCCTTCCCTTCCCTATAAGAAAACAAGATATTTTTGTCGATTAGCAGCCCCTGTGTCTTCTCATTGGCATGTAAACTAACGAAATAAGCAACGTGTTTTCCAGTAGATTGGGGCAGTCATCACGGATCTTCATTTTGGCTGTTGTGCATCAGAAGTGTCTTGAATGTGGTGTGATCTTAAAGCAGGCTCAAACATTTCAGGCAGAAATCCATCCTGGGAAACTGTCTGGAAAATACGAGTATCTAATTACTGCTTATTTCATTAGCGGCTTCCTGAGTGGCATTCTTTTCCAGTTATATTTCCATTGCACAAACAAGTAGAGCTGATACAGCTTGACAGGAAAGGATTGGGTCGTCCCCCCCCCCCGTATTGTTTGAGAGCAGTTTGAGTGATGTTTTGGAAAAGAAATTTCTCAACATCATTGCTGGTTGTAACACAGCCTTTCTATGACTTCTAGAAATTCAAGGTTTCTTATTCTAGTTTAGACTTTCACACTTTGTTGTTCTCAATGGAGGTTGAAATACAGCCTCAATCATCCCCAAGCAGTACGGCCATGATGGGAGCTAGTCTAATGTTCGTGATGGCATCAGCTTGGCAGATATTGTACTTTGGTTCTTTAGCGTCCAAAAATGGTTTGAATCTTTTTTTCTAATGTGTAGCTTCTGTTAACATCTTTTGGTACGAGACTTTTTTGAAAACATTATTTCCAATGGAAATATTGTACTTTGGTTCTTTAGCGTCCAAAAAGGGTGTGAATCTTTATTCTAATGTGTAGCTTCTGTTAACATCTTTTGGTACGAGACTTTTTTGAAAACATTTTTTTGCACAACTGGTTTCTTTAGTACTATGGAATTTGCCCGGACATGCGTCGGAACACCATATTACCTGTCACCTGAGATCTGTGAGAACAGACCATACAACAATAAAACGTACGTTTCAAGAATATTTTTATATATTTACTCTATTTAATTAAAAAAATGAATGCATAATACCCTGGATGTTTACAAAAATATGTCATTTTTCTGCTTTGAAATATTCATTTGAAATAGCTTCATACATCTCTTCTGTTGTTATTATCAGTAGAGTGTTACATAAATAAATTACAGTACAGTTCTTCATTTGCTACAAAGTTGAGATGAATACTTTCATTCTTTTACTAGATTCTGTTTAATTTTTCCTCATACTTTGTTTTCTATGATAGCGATATATGGTCTCTCGGCTGTGTGTTATATGAACTCTGCACCTTAAGGCACCCTGTAAGTATATTAGCTGACAAAATGTTTTCCAATAATGAATATTACATTTACCAACAATACAAATTGTGCTAGTTGAACAACTGGGTTGTTCCACTGATAGCTGTCAGATTCATAACTATTAGGGCTTTTTTCTGTAGGACAGGACTTTTTCTATAGTAGAGCCTTAGTTATGGAACTTCTTCTTAAGGGAAGTCAAGTTGGCACCATCCTTATTTAGATTCTGTCAGATAGTATAAAACAGTATTATTTGCTCAGGCTTTTTAGCTTTTAAAATTGTTCTAATTTGTTTTTAAAGAAACACAATTTTTATTTTATTTATATGTTTTAATTTCATTGTGCATTTTGATGCAGAAAAGTGTTATCTTCATATTTTAAATTAATTAATGAAGGCAGTAGGTCTACTGGATTTAGGGGAGCTGAGATTCTCAAGCAGCAGTTTCCCTATAGTTTTCCAACTTGATAAACACGTGTGGAGAGACCGCACACTTTGTAGGTTGTGCTTGAGGCCAAGGAGAGGGCACCCAGGGAAGGAAACATCAGAAGAACTTAAGTTATTCATGTTGTTAAATAAGGGCAAGACTGTTCTTTCTCTGAAAGGAATGATTTGAATTTATGGGGTTCGTCGCCGGCGTGCTATTGGCTTTACAGAATGCAATGAGCAGTCTGAGTCTTTTGTAGACAGAAAAGAAGATTTATTGATTGCAATCAAGGGAGCCCTCACTCAATGCAAGATCGGGTGGGGAGTCCACCCGAGAAGCGAAGGAGATATATTTTATAAGGTTTTTCCAGCACTCTTTTCCCCTCCCATTTGCATCTTACGTCATATGCATAGGTTACACACATCAAACATTAATTGGTACTCTCGGTCATTATTTTGCACTTTTTGGCAACAGCTAAATATTTTAATTGGAGCGTTTGTTTGAACTGACTAGTACAGAGCTCCACGGAGCTGCAAGCGTTTTATGACCCTGGAGTTTGACAAGTGATGGATTGCAGCTGCTGTTGCCTCGGCTGAGTGAAGAGATACGATTTTCTTTGGCTGGCTTAGCTATGTGCAATTAACTTTGCAAGGCTTCCGAAGCTACATAGAAAAATAATTAGACCTTTAAGTCTTATCTCTGCTTTCTCAGCCAATATTATAACAGGGGCCCTTTCTCTTAAGGCTTGACCAAAGTTTGCAGGAATAAAGAATACATGTGTGAATAATAATATAAATGAAATATATATATGTATGCTTAGTAACATCATTACCTCTAAATATATAATTTGTGTGGCTTATACTTGGCAAGGCATAGCCTGAAATATAACTTATTTGTGCCCATATTATACCGGGTACAGCTTGGGATATATATTGCCATGAGGTTTGTCTATATTATGCCAGGCATAGCTTGGGATATATATTACTATGAAGCCTGTCAATATGCAAGGCACAGCTTGGGATATATATTGCCATGAGGCCTGTCAATGCCTGTGGGTTACTAATACAGATATATGCTTGATCCATAGCCTTCACTCCCCCCTGTCGTGTTAAGGAAATTTACGCCAGTAAATTCTCCAAAGGTTGCCCCGTGGCTCCGTGATAGACATATAAGGGACAAATGAACATATCAAAGGTGTATGTACAAAAGCGTGAATATTGCTTGAGCTTCCCTTCTTACCATTCCCTTGGGGAGGGGTTGTTCATCATGGCTCAGTGATTGATTTTTCAGTGTTCCTGACAAGAGTGTAGGCAGTGCTGCCAGGAAAACTTTTCCAGCCCTTTTTCCCAAAGGGCTTATAGGCACAGTTCAAAAAAATGAAGTATCACAACATGATTTGTGGCGTCTCATGGTGAGGGACGCATTTGAACAGGTGAATGACAAAGAAATACCCCTTAATTCACTAGGGCACTTTCTAGAGTGAAATGTTAAGTTAACAGATGAAGTGTTGCCATGCTTGGGATGTAAGAAGACCCCCCCTGGTCAGACCCACAGACTGCAACGGATGGATATGTTCCACGGACCACAGCATTTAAGTTTCCCCTGTTGGAGAAATGCAACGTGGTCACAGCAGTATAAGGGAACCTCCCAGGACATGTTGTACACTTTTCAAAGATCCCAAATTCTCAACTTTTGAAGGGGGCTGGCATAAGAATTTTAGATAATATTGTGATAGACTTGGATATCAAGATCCCCGTCCCAAAGCGATAACTAAACATGCTTTAAACAGCAGATTTGTTCAGTACCTTATTTCAGGACAATCATGAAACCCCAATAAATTTGCCTGCCACAGCAGTGCAAATGTGAGATATCGTGCTTGTGTGTTTGGTAGTCAGGCTGAAAACCCTGAATTCTAATAAAGCACCACACTGTAGGTTCATTTTGCAAATCAAATACTTATGAGGAAGATATGCCCTTGTTGGCCCACCAATTCCCTTGTGTTTGCCCAAGTAAAAATGTGGGCAAGGCTACTTTGCCAGTTTTCTTCCTTTTTGCTGTCAAATGGCTTTAGACCTTGAAATATGATTTTTTCATACTGTCATCTTTCATAGAGATACACAAACATTAGTACCTGATTTCATAAAACAAAAATTATGACATGATTTCCAACCTTATTCAGGTGTGTGGTGTGCATTGAAACTCAAATTATAGCAGGCTGTGCAGAATTACCCAGTTGTGTTTGCATTCTCAAATGATAGACATTTGCAATGATACTAAATAAAGGTAATATACATATCATGAAGGCTAAAAGAGGCATAAGACACATCTAGATGGTGCTTAGAAAAACCCACTTTGCGCCATACATTCTCATGGTAAAGTCATGAATGAGCCGTTGAAATCCGGTCAGAAATGTCTCTGTGGCTGACAGTTTACACACAAAAAAAATCTGCCCCGTAAACATGGGGCCAAGATTAGTTCATCAGTGTCTTTGGTGAAGAAAATAATGTAGATATAGCTACTTCATAAAGCCATTTTTTCTTTGGTATAAAGGCTCGTGAACACCCATGGGCACCAGAATGTCTCTCATTCAATACAAATTGCATAGAAAGGCAAGTCATAATCTCTGGCACTCAATGCTTTGTGAGTAAAAAGCATTTTCAGTGACAAAGCATGATCATTACATAAAAGGCACATCCAGGGAGGCACTTCAGTAAGAGTTTTCACAGTGACTACCAATAATAGACAATAAACAATATCATAAACAGTGATCAATAATTAACGTCCCTTTGCAAGGCTTCTAAGGCCGCGGGGCATTTTCCTGCTAGATCGAGCACAGGGTAATGTAAATATGTAAAGTTGCTCTGGAGCCTACCGTGCGCAGGAAAAAATAAGCGCTCACTTGTCGGATGCTGGGAAGCTGGTGTGTGCGTGTGTGGCAACACAAGTTCATGGTGGTCCAGGGCACGCGCACAGACGTCGATGAAGGTCTGAAAGCAGTAGTTAAACCCCAAGTCTGTCCCGGTGGGAAAAAAAAGGGGGTTAAATTGCGGACGTGAAGTCTGTTGGCCGCAATCCAAAACAAGAGTCAGTGGCTGTTTCAGACCCACTCTCTCCCCCCATAAACAAACAGAAAAGAAAAGAAAAAGAGAGGCAGGAAGACAGGATTTTAATCTGTCAACCTGAGTTGAAAGTGAATCCGCAGGCTGCTTCGGGACCCTCCGAAGTGTCAAACGCACGCTGTCATCTGGGGAAGGATGGGCAAGGATGCGATGACCACAGGTCAGGCTCGCTGTGGCGTCCCTCTGCCCTGGTCGATGCTGGCTGAAGGTCGTCACAGGTCTGGTCCTCCTCTGGTCTGGTTCACTGCGGCCAAAGGTGCCGATGTCGCTGGCCCGAGACACACGTGCGTTGGAAAAATCCACGGGGTGAAGTCATCGCGACGACGGCGTTTTTGGGCAGCAGGACAGCAGAGAGGGGTGGTTTCCACTGGAGCCTCATCGCTCGCTGGCTGGAACCTCTCCGTCTGGCGATGCCCGATGCACGAACAGTGCCGTCAGCCTTCCTCAGGAGGGAAAGTGTTTCCTCCAGGGTGTACTTGTATGAAAAGGGACAGACACACACACAACAAACAGACAAACAAACACACACAAAAATGGCCAAGCAATCTGCAGATCATGGCCTTGTTCTCGAGAAGGAAAGAAAAAAATGTCACAAAAAGCAAATGTCCTGCAGAGTGGGGCATTCCTCTATGTGAAACAAGCATATGAATGGGGAGTTGGCCAAATTTTTGGAAAAGGCGTTTGGCCACAGTACACAGTTGCACTTCAGTAGTTGTTCACAAGTTCAGCCGGAACAATATTCCATGGCCATGCTACTAGGCTCCCTATGAAATTTTTAACAAATTAATAATGTGCACTACAGAGCCATCCTTTAAAATAGGGAATCTAGCCCTTTACATGCAGGTTTCATGTGCACAAAAAAGGAAAAGAAAAATCGTTGAGTTCATTTTGTTTTCTAAAAAATAAGTCTCATTTTTCCGCAGGGGAGCTCCTGAGACCAGGTGTGGGTTAAAAGCTGCAACAACACGCTATGCACATTTTAATGGCCAGGCGAGCCTTTTACTGCCTATGACAAAAAGATAATTCTTTTATTCTCCTGTGTTGAATTAGTTATAGTCATTGAAATTGCAAGTCAATTCACTATCCCAGTAGCGTTTGAACATATCTTCTAAAAGCCTAATTAAGAAATGTGAGCACTGTGTTGAACAAGCGAGGCTCCTCTTATTCTTTAGCAAAAATACCTGAGAGTTGTGTTTGATTCCAAGGGTTTAATTAAATTAAAACGTTCCGTTTTGGGGCCGAATCCCTGGATTTTTCTAAACAATAGACTCCCTTTCTCTCTTTCCCTATCCAGGGAAGAAAAAAAATGCTGCAAGTCGGCTAGAAGCCACCTCTCTATGCTTTTAAGGCGGCACGGAAAGTTGTGGTAGTTCCCGTAAGTGGAGAGGGGAGACCTTCAGGCCATTGCCTACAAAATTTACTGGCTTGTGGCTTTAGGGGTCAGTTAATTTTCCTTTCCCATTCATTTGGTTGGTGTGTTCAATATAAGTTCTGCGTCCAAGCTCTATCAAGCGGCTTGGGAAAGAGAAGAGGGGTTGGGAGTTGTTATCCTGCCTTGCCCTGCAAGGGGGGCGAGAGCAGAAAAAGAAAGGAGGGGCTGTAGACTTTTAAATTCCCCCGCAGACTGCCTTATACAGCCTGAGGCAAGCAGATAATCTCCTTTAATTACTCAGTAATGAATTAGGTGTGAAATGCCCTGAAACAATGGAGCCATCCACCATTTCTGTGGCTGTCGATCTTGTTGTCTGCTTAAGCCTAATTTGAGAAGCGTGGCTTTTGTAATGAATAAACAAAGCCACTTAAATCGGGAGGGGAAAGGAAAAAAAATCTTAGGTGGACATGTAGAATTTCTCTCTCTTCCTTCACCCTTATATCTATGGGGAGGCAAATAATGCCTAGATGTTACTTAGGTCCTTATGAAGAACATGAAATCACAGTTAGGAAAAAAATTCCTGCTTATTTTGAGACACCAGTTTGTTCCAGGGGAGAGAGAGAGAGAGAGAGACTAAGATCTTCTCCCCACTTTTCCTTTGTCTAAAAAAAAAGGTAGACTTGCGCAGTTTTGGCGCCTTTTAAAACAGTTCAAATGTGGATATTTGTTGGCAATTTGTTCCTGAGAATCTCCCTGTGTTTGAAACTAAATTGCCTTGTCTTTTCTCAAATGTTCTCAACTGCTTTTGGAGAAGGAAAAAAAAAAGGCATTCATTCTACTTTTTGTCGTGGACTTTGCCAGCTGCCAGAAATGGTACAGCCCCTGATTCGATTTCCCTGCTTTTAATTATTAAGAGTTCAGAAATAACGTCTCTACCTATCTCCTCCTGTGGCGCATAGCCAACATTAGTTCTGTTTAAGGCTTCTATATCCAAGGAGTTGGGCATTGGCGTAACGGGATGGAAATACCTCCTGAATGCTTGAATAAGGCAATTCAGAGGTATACAGACAGCTTGCCCCCCCCCTGTATTCTCCTTTCCTCTGGCTCCTCTCTATCCGTTCCCATCTTTATCTTGCTGCTCCCTTCTACTACACTTGCTCTATCCATCTGTCTCTTTCTATATTTCTTCAGTTCACTATCTTGCCTTCCCTTCCGTCATCTTTCGGGTTTATAAAACCAGTTTAAAAGAATAGGTGCATTACTCAGATACCCTATGATGTTTTCCTTATAAAATATCCCTTCAGCTGGTAAATTTTGTTGCGTGACCAGCCAGTCACAAAATATGTGGGATGTTGTTTATCCCTGAGTATTCAAAAGTATTTTTCTCACTGCCCATATTCCCTGGTATTATCAAAATTGCTGGCGGGGTCTTCTAGTTGGCAGAGTTTTTAGTCTCTTATATTAATTAACTAAGCACGTCCTTGTAAATTCACACACCTCTTGCTAGCAGGTCATAATCGGTCTGCCCTCCTTGAGGGCTAGAATCTTAATTTGAGATGGTAAAGTCCTGCCTTATCCTAGTTAGAGGGGTTCTTCTTAAAGCTTACTTACGTTCCATTTAATACTAAAATCATTACTTCTGGTGGCAGAATTCCAATGTTACCACAGTGCACATCAAAAAGGGGTGCATAAGTTGCTTTAATTCATCCCCATTGGATTGTTTTAAAGGTCTAACTGTGTGCCTATAAATTCTCCCACAACGCCAAACGGAATCGCTCCTAATTAATCACACCATACACACAACATGTGATACTGACGCGCCTAAGTAGGTCGCCTGGCTTAGGAATCGCGTGTCCACACTCAGGTCGCCAAGGGTTATGTCCTAGAGATCAACCCGGCTCATTCATACACATCAATCACTGATTCCGTTTGATTCACACAAATCACCCACATTTTCCCGTCCTCCCCACGTAACTGCGATCCCCTGCCTAGGGAAAAATCTTATTAACTATCTAAAGTCAAACGGAGATGGTGGTGCTCCGTTGGTAGTAATTTGGGGCAAAGATTGCCAGTCCTTGCCCCTGCTTAGACACAGGGAATGGCCACTTCCTGTGGTTACCAAAAAGAATTCAACTTAACACCCACACATATATTCAAACATTAATAAATCCTCTGAGGAAGCCAGAGCAGTGCTCTGCTTCTAATTCTTCAAACACTTGGGGAGGTGAACGCTAGGGTTACTAGAGAGGAGCCCTTTTCCACCCTTGGGGGACCTCAGAGTCTCTCAACTCTTCGTCCTCCCTGGTTCGCGGGATGCTAGGGACACAATTGTCCCTTCTCGTCTCCTTCCCTCCCCCGGGGCCGACTCATAAGAATCCGCAATCTTCTCCACTCCACAGAGCTGTTAGATTCGAACTCACGCCACCCCACAACTAGTTTTCTACCTTACCAGATTTCTTTTGCGCAGTCCTCTCCAATTCCTCCTCCTGCCGGCACTTGGTTTTCTCTCAAGTACGGTAGCCCATTCAATGCTGACAGAGCGATCCTCCTCACAAATTTGAGGGTCCGGACTAGGATCAGTCAGTCAGCACAAACTCCTTACCGTGACTTGAGTCAGACTCTGCAAGCCTCCTAGCAGCGGCAGATTCCCCGGCATCTCCACCAAATGAAAGGAATGATTTGAATTTATGGGGTTCGTCGCCGGCGTGCTATTGGCTTTACAGAATGCAATGAGCAGTCTGAGTCTTTTGTAGAAAGAAAAGAAGATTTATTGATTGCAATCAAGGGAGCCCTCACTCAATGCAAGATCGGGTGGGGAGTCCACCCGAGAAGCGAAAGGAGATATATTTTATAAGGTTTTTCCAGCACTCTTTTCCCCTCCCATTTGCATCTTACATCATATGCATAGGTTACACACATCAAACATTAATTGGTACTCTCGGTCATTATTTTGCACTTTTTGGCAACAGCTAAATATTTTAATTGGAGCGTTTGTTTGAACTGACTAGTACAGAGCTCCACGGAGCTGCAAGCGTTTTATGACCCTGGAGTTTGACAAGTGATGGATTGCAGCTGCTGTTGCCTCGGCTGAGTGAAGAGATACGATTTTCTTTGGCTGGCTTAGCTATGTGCAATTAACTGTGCAAGGCTTTCGAAGCTACATAGAAAAATAATTAGACCTTTAAGTCTTATCTCTGCTTTCTCAGCCAATATTATAACAGGGGCCCTTTCTCTTAAGGCTTGACCAAAGTTTGCAGGAATAAAGAATACATGTGTGAATAATAATATAAATGAAATATATATATGTATGCTTAGTAACATCATTACCTCTAAATATATAATTTGTGTGGCTTATACTTTGCAAGGCATAGCCTGAAATATAACTTATTTGTGCCCATATTATACCGGGTACAGCTTGGGATATATATTGCCATGAGGTTTGTCTATATTATGCCAGGCATAGCTTGGGATATATATTACTATGAAGCCTGTCAATATGCAAGGCACAGCTTGGGATATATATTGCCACGAGGCCTGTCAATGCCTGTGGGTTACTAATACAGATATATGCTTGATCCATAGCCTTCACTCCCCCCTGTCGTGTTAAGGAAATTTACGCCAGTAAATTCTCCAAAGGTTGCCCCCCCCCCGTGGCTCCCGTGATAGACATATAAGGGACAAATGAACATATCAAAGGTGTATGTACAAAAGCGTGAATATTGGTTGAGCTTCCCTGCTTACCATTCCCTTGGGGAGGGGTTGTTCATCATGGCTCAGGGAGTGATTTTTTCAGTGTTCCTGACGAGAGTTTAGGCAGTGCTGCCAGGAAAACTTTTCCAGCCCCTTTTCCCAAAGGGCTTATAGGCACAGTTCAAAAAAATGAAGTATCACAACATGATTTGTTGCGTCTCATGGTGAGGGACGCATTTGAACAGGTGAATGACAAAGAAATACCCCTTAATTCACTAGGGCACTTTCTAGAGTGAAATGTTAAGTTAACAGATGAAGTGTTGCCATGCTTGGGATGTAAGAAGACCCCCTCTGGTCAGACCCACAGACTGCAACGGATGGATGTGTTCCATGGACCACAGCATTTAAGTTTCCCCTGTTGGAGAAATGCAACGTGGTCACAGCAGTATAAGGGAACCTCCCAGGACATGTTGTACACTTCTCAAAGATCCCAAATTCTCAACTTTTGAAGGGGGCTGGCATAAGAATTTTAGATAATATTGTGATAGACTTGGATATCAAGATCCCCGTCCCAAAGCGATAACTAAACATGCTTTAAACAGCAGATTTGTTCAGTACCTTATTTCAGGACAATCATGAAACCCAAATAAATTTGCCTGCAACAGCAGTGCAAATGTGAGACATCGTGCTTGTGTGTTTGGTAGTCAGGCTGAAAACCCTGAATTCTAACAAAGCACCACACTGTAGGTTCATTTTGCAAATCAAATACTTATGAGGAAGATATGCCCTTGTTGGCCCACCAATTCCCATGTGTTTGCCCAAGTAAAAATGTGGGCAAGGCTACTTTGCCAGTTTTCTTCCTTTTTGCTGTCAAATGGCTTTAGACCTTGAAATATGATTTTTTCATACTGTCATCTTTCATGGAGATACACAAACATTAGCACCTGATTTCATAAAACAAAAATCATGACATGATTTCCAACCTTATTCAGGTGTGTGGTGTGCATTGAAACTCAAATTATAGCAGGCTGTGCAGAATTACCCAGTTGTGTTTGCATTCTCAAATGATAGACATTTGCAATGATAAGGAAAAGAGGAGGACTAAATAAAGGTAATATACATATCATGAAGGCTAAAAGAGGCATAAGACACATCTAGATGGTGAACAACAGAAAAATAAAGGTAAGACACATCTAGATGGTGCCCCCACTTTGCGCCATACATTCTCATGGTAAAGTCATGAATGAGCCATTGAAATCCGGTCAGAAATGTCTCTGTGGCTGACAGTTTACACACAAAAAAATCTGCCCGTAAACATGGGGCCAAGATTAGTTCATCAGTGTCTTTGGTGAAGAAAATAATGTAGATATAGCTACTTCATAAAGCCATTTTTTCTTTGGTATAAAGGCTCGTGAACACCCATGGGCACCAGAATGTCTCTCATTCAATACAAATTGCATAGAAAGGCAAGTCTGGCACTCAATGCTTTGTGAGTAAAAAGCATTTTCAGTGACAAAGCATGATCATTACATAAAAGGCACATCCAGGGAGGCACTTCAGTAAGAGTTTTCACAGTGACTATCAATAATAGACAATAAACAATATCATAAATAGTGATCAATAATTAACGTCCCTTTGCAAGGCTTCTAAGGCCGCGGGGCATTTTCCTGCTAGATCGAGCACAGGGTAATGTAAATATGTAAAGTTGCTCTGGAGCCTACCGTGCGCAGGAAAAAAATAAGCGCTCACTTGTCGGATGCTGGGAAGCTGGTGTGTGCGTGTGTGGCAACACAAGTTCATGGTGGTCCAGGGCACGCGCACAGACGTCGATGAAGGTCTGAAAGCAGTAGTTAAACCCCAAGTCTGTCCCGGTGAAAAAAAGGGGTTAAATTGCGGACGTGAAGTCTGTTGGCCGCAATCCAAAATAAAAGTCAGTGGCTGTTTCAGACCCACTCTCTCCCCCCATAAACAAACAGAAAAGAAAAGAAAGAAAAAAAAAGAGGCAGGAAGACAGGATTTTAATCTGTCAACCTGAGTTGAAAGTGAATCCGCAGGCTGCTTCGGGACCCTCCGAAGTGTCAAACGCACGCTGTCATCTGGGGAGGGATGGGCAAGGATGCGATGACCACAGGTCAGGCTCGCTGTGGCGTCCCTCTGCCCTGGTCGATGCTGGCTGAAGGTCGTCACAGGTCTGGTCCTCCTCTGGTCTGGTTCACTGCGGCCAAAGGTGCCGATGTCGCTGGCCCGAGACACGTGCGTTGGAAAAATCCACGGGGTGAAGTCATCGCGACGACGGCGTTTTGGGCAGCAGGACAGCAGAGAGGGGGTGGTTTCCACTGGAGCCTCATCGCTCGCTGGCTGGAACCTCTCCGTCTGGCGATGCCCGATGCACGAACAGTGCCGTCAGCCTTCCTCAGGAGGGAAAGTGTTTCCTCCAGGGTGTACTTGTATGAAAAGGGACAGACACACACACAACAAACAGACAAACAAACACACACAAAAATGGCCAAGCAATCTGCAGATCATGGCCTTGTTCTCGAGAAGGGGAAAGAAAAAAAATGTCACAAAAAGCAAATGTCCTGCAGAGTGGGGCATTCCTCTATGTGAAACAAGCATATGAATGGGGAGTTGGCCAAATTTTTGGAAAAGGCGTTTGGCCACAGTACACAGTTGCACTTCAGTAGTTGTTCACAAGTTCAGCCGGAACAATATTCCATGGCCATGCTACTAGGCTCCCTATGAAATTTTTAACAAATTAATAATGTGCACTACAGAGCCATCCTTTAAAATAGGGAATCTAGCCCTTTACATGCAGGTTTCATGTGCACAAAAAAGGAAAAGAAAAATCGTTGAGTTCATTTTGTTTTCTAAAAAATAAGTCTCATTTTTCCGCAGGGGAGCTCCTGAGACCAGGTGTGGGTTAAAAGCTGCAACAACACGCTATGCACATTTTAATGGCCAGGCGAGCCTTTTACTGCCTATGACAAAAAGATAATTCTTTTATTCTCCTGTGTTGAATTAGTTATAGTCATTGAAATTGCAAATCAATTCACTATCCCAGTAGCGTTTGAACATATCTTCTAAAAGCCTAATTAAGAAATGTGAGCACTGTGTTGAACAAGCGATGCTCCTCTTATTCTTTAGCAAAAATACCTGAGAGTTGTGTTTTGCAGGATTCCAAGGGTTTAATTAAATTAAAAAAAAAAAATTTTGGGGCCGAATCCTGGATTTTTCTAAACAATAGACTCCTTATTTTCTCTCTTTCCCTATCCAGGGAAGAAAAAAATTAAAACGCTGCAAGTTGGGGCCTAGAAGCCACCTCTCTCTTTCCCTATGCTTTTAAGGCGGCCACGGAAAGTTGTGGTAGTTCCCGTAAGTGGAGAGGGGAGACCTTCAGGCCATTGCCTACAAAATTTACTGGCTTGTGGCTTTAGGGGTCAGTTAATTTTCCTTTCCCATTCATTTGGTTGGTGTGTTCAATATAAGTTCTGCGTCCAAGCTCTATCAAGCGGCTTGGGAAAGAGAAGAGGGGTTGGGAGTTGTTATCCTGCCTTGCCCTGCAAGGGGGGCGAGAGCAGAAAAAGAAAGGAGGGGCTGTAGACTTTTAAATTCCCCCGCAGACTGCCTTATACAGCCTGAGGCAAGCAGATAATCTCCCTTTAATTACTCAGTAATGAATTAGGTGTGAAATGCCCTGAAACAATGGAGCCATCCACCATTTCTGTGGCTGTCGATCTTGTTGTCTGCTTAAGCCTAATTTGAGAAGCGTGGCTTTTGTAATGAATAAACAAAGCCACTTAAATCGGGTTAATCCCCTTTAGAAAGGAAAAAAATCTTAGGTGGACATGTAGAATTTCTCTCTCTTCCTTCACCCTTATATCTATGGGGAGGCAAATAATGCCTAGATGTTACTTAGGTCCTTATGAAGAACATGAAATCACAGTTAGGAAAAAAATTCCTGCTTATTTTGAGACACCAGTTTGTTCCAGGGGAGAGAGAGAGAGAGAGAGACTAAGATCTTCTCCCCACTTTTCCTTTGTCTAAAAAAAAGGTAGACTTGCGCAGTTTTGGCGCCTTTTAAAACAGTTCAAATGTGGATATTTGTTGGCAATTTGTTCCTGAGAATCTCCCTGTGTTTGAAACTAAATTGCCTTGTCTTTTCTCAAATGTTCTCAACTGCTTTTGGAGAAGGAAAAAAAAAGGCATTCATTCTACTTTTTGTCGTGGACTTTGCCAGCTGCCAGAAATGGTACAGCCCCTGATTCGATTTCCCTGCTTTTAATTATTAAGAGTTCAGAAATAACGTCTCTACCTATCTCCTCCTGTGGCGCATAGCCAACATTAGTTCTGTTTAAGGCTTCTATATCCAAGGAGTTGGGCATTGGCGTAACGGGATGGAAATACCTCCTGAATGCTTGAATAAGGCAATTCAGAGGTATACAGACAGCTTGCCCCCCCCTGTATTCTCCTTTCCTCTGGCTACTCTCTATCTGTTCCCATCTTTATCTTGCTGCTCCCTTCTACTACACTTGCTCTATCCATCTGTCTCTTTCTATATTTCTTCAGTTCACTATCTTGCCTTCCCTTCCGTCATCTTTCGGGTTTATAAAACCAGTTTAAAAGAATAGGGTGCATTACTCAGATACCCTATGATGTTTTCCTTATAAAATATCCCTTCAGCTGGTAAATTTTGTTGCGTGACCAGCCAGTCACAAAATATGTGGGATGTTGTTTATCCCTGAGTATTCAAAAGTATTTTTCTCACTGCCCATATTCCCCCTGGTATTATCAAAATTGCTGGCGGGGTCTTCTAGTTGGCAGAGTTTTTAGTCTCTTATATTAATTAACTAAGCACGTCCTTGTAAATTCACACACCTCTTGCTAGCAGGTCATAATCGGTCTGCCCTCCTTGAGGGCTAGAATCTTAATTTGAGATGGTAAAGTCCTGCCTTATCCTAGTTAGAGGGGTTCTTCTTAAAGCTTACTTACGTTCCATTTAATACTAAAATCATTACTTCTGGTGGCAGAATTCCAATGTTACCACAGTGCACATCAAAAAGGGGTGCATAAGTTGCTTTAATTCATCCCCATTGGATTGTTTTAAAGGTCTAACTGTGTGCCTATAAATTCTCCCACAACGCCAAACGGAATCGCTCCTAATTAATCACACCATACACACAACATGTGATACTGACGCGGCCTAAGTAGGTCGCCCTGGCTTAGGAATCGCGTGTCCACACTCAGGTCGCCAAGGGTTATGTCCTAGAGATCAACCCGGCTCATTCATACACATCAATCACTGATTCCGTTTGATTCACACAAATCACCCACATTTTCCCGTCCTCCCCACGTAACTGCGATCCCCTGCCTAGGGAAAAATCTTATTAACTATCTAAAGTCAAACGGAGATGGTGGTGCTCCGTTGGTAGTAATTTGGGGCAAAGATTGCCAGTCCTTGCCCCTGCTTAGACACAGGGAATGGCCACTTCCCTGTGGTTACCAAAAAGAATTCAACTTAACACCCACACATATATTCAAACATTAATAAATCCTCTGAGGAAGCCAGAGCAGTGCTCTGCTTCTAATTCTTCAAACACTTGGGGAGGTGAACGCTAGGGTTACTAGAGAGGAGCCCTTTTCCACCCTTGGGGGACCTCAGAGTCTCTCAACTCTTCGTCCTCCCTGGTTCGCGGGATGCTAGGGACACAATTGTCCCTTCTCGTCTCCTTCCCTCCCCGGGGCCGACTCATAAGAATCCGCAATCTTCTCCACTCCACAGAGCTGTTAGATTCGAACTCACGCCACCCCACAACTAGTTTTCTACCTTACCAGATTTCTTTTGCGCAGTCCTCTCCAATTCCTCCTCCTGCCGGCACTTGGTTTTCTCTCAAGTACGGTAGCCCATTCAATGCTGACAGAGCGATCCTCCTCACAAATTTGAGGGTCCGGACTAGGATCAGTCAGTCAGCACAAACTCCTTACCGTGACTTGAGTCAGACTCTGCAAGCCTCCTAGCAGCGGCAGATTCCCCGGCATCTCCACCAAATGAAAGGAATGATTTGAATTTATGGGGTTTGTCGCCGGCGTGCTATTGGCTTTACAGAATGCAATGAGCAGTCTGAGTCTTTTGTAGACAGAAAAGAAGATTTATTGATTGCAATCAAGGGAGCCCTCACTCAATGCAAGATCGGGTGGGGAGTCCACCCGAGAAGCGAAAGGAGATATATTTTATAAGGTTTTTCCAGCACTCTTTCCCCCTCCCATTTGCATCTTACGTCATATGCATAGGTTACACACATCAAACATTAATTGGTACTCTCGGTCATTATTTTGCACTTTTTGGCAACAGCTAAATATTTTAATTGGAGCGTTTGTTTGAACTGACTAGTACAGAGCTCCACGGAGCTGCAAGCGTTTTATGACCCTGGAGTTTGACAAGTGATGGATTGCAGCTGCTGTTGCCTCGGCTGAGTGAAGAGATACGATTTTCTTTGGCTGGCTTAGCTATGTGCAATTAACTTTGCAAGGCTTCCGAAGCTACATAGAAAAATAATTAGACCTTTAAGTCTTATCTCTGCTTTCTCAGCCAATATTATAACAGGGGCCCTTTCTCTTAAGGCTTGACCAAAGTTTGCAGGAATAAAGAATACATGTGTGAATAATAATATAAATGAAATATATATATGTATGCTTAGTAACATCATTACCTCTAAATATATAATTTGTGTGGCTTATACTTGGCAAGGCATAGCCTGAAATATAACTTATTTGTGCCCATATTATACCGGGTACAGCTTGGGATATATATTGCCATGAGGTTTGTCTATATTATGCCAGGCATAGCTTGGGATATATATTACTATGAAGCCTGTCAATATGCAAGGCACAGCTTGGGATATATATTGCCATGAGGCCTGTCAATGCCTGTGGGTTACTAATACAGATATATGCTTGATCCATAGCCTTCATCTCCAATTTCATCTTGTTCTCTTTCTTAACGCTTCTGAACTTTTTGAGCCACACTGACAGTTTGCTGTTTATAACTTCACTTTAATATGACAGTTTGATGGCAACAATTTGGCCCAGCTTGTGCTGAAGATCTGTAGAGGTCATTTCACGCCCGTGTCTACAAAGTATTCGTCTGAGCTGAGAGCGCTAATATCCCAGTTATTTAAAACATCTCCAAGAGATCGCCCTTCTATCAACTCCATTTTAAGGAAGCCCTTCTTGAAGAAGCAAGTAACGAAATATTTGCCCCCTGAGGTGAGTGTCTGCTGTGGGAAGAGAAGGATATTTGAGGTAAAGAGCACAAACTCCTCATTAGGTACTCCTTTGCATCGTTATTGGATTTCTCTCCAGCTCTTCCCTCTGTGGGAGAAATTAATCTCCTTGGCTTTGGCCATTGTACTAAAATTCATGGTGTGATTTGGAAAACGATTCCTGAGGATTGTTTGCTGAAAATTCTCTTCTGTGCCTCCTTTTCCTAGGACAGTGATGGGGAACCTATGGCACGGGTGCCAAAGGTGGCACTCGGAGCCCTTTCTGTGGGCACCCGACATCGCCCCTTCATAGCCACCTCTATACAGGTTAAATTACTGTATTGGCACTTAGCAAAAATTTTTACTGGGTTTTGAATTGCAGTTTGGGCACTCGGTCTCTAAAAGGTTCGCCATCACTGTCCTAGGAGGATGCTGAAGGCAGGTTCTTCTTTCTGTTTTGCCGTTAATTGCCAGAATGGCAGCATGAACTGTAACATTGATCAAGACATTCATTAAACCACTGCTCCATAGAAACAGCGCATGGCTATGTGACGTACTCTGTTATGTTTGCTTTTAGATCATAGAGGAAGAATTCAGCCATACTGTCCTTCATAGAAAAAGACCCGTAGCTTCATTATCTTCAGGCAAGTTGTTGGACAACAAGGTTTTTATTCTTTAAGAAAATAGCATGATAATACTGACTCATTCTCTCTCTCTCTCTCTTCCTGTGTGTGTGTGTGTGGGGTGGATCTTAAACTGAAATTTGTTCTTAGATAAAATGGACAAATGTGAAGGAGGAGGAGGAGTTGAAGAAGGCCTGCTCTGCTAACCCAGTATGCCCTTTGTTGGTCATGAGTCAGGGAAGAGTCTTTTGCATTGCAGCATTCACCACGTGGAGTAACACCCCACCACCACCACCACCAGATTAGATGGACTCCCAGTGTGGTGTGCTTTTGTGGCCAGCTAAAGCACATGTCGTGTGCTCCTAAATACCCAAGATGGCTAAGGCTGTCTCAGCTGCTATTAAAATAGTGGGAGCTGTGCTGAAGGTAAACTCTTCCCTTGGGATCCGGGAAATCCCTGAGAATTTCCCTAGCCCAGGCCTACCTTTGTGCCTGCATACTTGTTCCTGGGCTAGAGGAGTTCTGACTCTTGACAGCAGTGTGATTGCCCCCCCCCCATTACAGCTGCATGTTGACGCTGCATGTTTGGGGACAAGCATAGAATTCCCAGGTCAATGTGTGCTGTTATGCTTGTGGGGCTTGCAAGCAGAGAAGTGCTCGCCATTCTTCTTTTTTTTCTTAGCGTTTGTGGTAGAAAATTGCTTGCTATTACTGAACTGAAATATGGTTGCGTCGGTCTCTCGTGTAATCGTTATGTAGGGTGCAGCCTGACTTCTTTGCAACTCATGCTGTTACAAATATCGAACAAAGCATTTTAATTGTTTTATTAAATAAGCTCCTAAAGTTCAGAAACCAAGATGCCATGATCACCGTTCTCCCAAACTCAAGGTGGAGATGCTTCCCGTAAAACAAGGATTATTGCATAAGCATGAATGGAGATCTCCTTCAAAAATCCAGGATCCTATTAGCCAGGTAATGAAAAATGTTCAAGTGTATTCTCTTTGTATTAGTTGCTTCATGGATACCTGTTATTCTTGCTTCCTTGTCAAGTGCTTCTTTGATGCAGCAGTAGATGACTTGATTGAATGATGTTTACTACACGAAGGTCGTGTAACAATTTGCAACCATTTGGATTGAAGGCACTGGATTTGTTGTCTTCATAACTGTCGTTATGTATGATATATTTTCAGTACAGGAGTCCTAGGCTTAAGATTTGTGGGAAGCCAGAAGAGGCCAGAATGTGTGGACATTATGGCCATTACTATATGGAACTTGCAAACTTGCAAGAGAGACCATTGGTTCAGGAAGACAGTCCTCTCATTCGCCAAAGAATGGAAGAATACTATAAGCAGAAAGGACAAGAACCACCACCTCCTCCACCCAATTGGTACTGATGTCTTCTTTTTGGCCTTTGCTATGTCTGTTGATTCTGACTTAGGAATTCCTGGCTGTATAAGTCTCTTTCTCTCCACCGACTTCACCTTCTTGTTTTCAGTGCACTATCTCACAGAGTGAAGTGTGCCCGTTGAATTTAGAGCAGGCATGTCCAAACTTCGGCTCTCCACATGTTTTGGACCACAACTCCCACAGTCCTTTGTCATTGGAAATACAGGCTTGGGATTCTGGGAGTTGTGATCCAAAACATCAGGAGGGCCGAACTTTGGACATACCTGATTTAGAGTGTTTTTGTTCAAAGTTGACTCTGGAGTGAAATTAAATGTAACAAAATTAGTCTGCAATGTAGGTTCCAAGATACGTGCTAGAAAGCATGATTGTTTGCATTTTATTTGGAATGAGCATCAGCTGTTAATGAAGAGCAATGCAGTGTGAAAAGCTATACTTGCAGTGTAATGTTAGGTGACACAGTCTTGTGGATCTTGGTTCAGAAGGAAGCTCACTTGAGTTCAGTGAGACTTATTTCCAGGTTTACTCCAGTGTTTATGCCAGGTAGAAATTTACTATGGGAAATCAGTAGCGACACATGAAATGCTATGGTCCTGCTTAAGTTTTACCCAATTGTGTCTTTTTCTCCCAGGCCTGCAGAATATCTTCAAAGGCGATACAATGCCCAGCAGTACAAGTTAAAAGTAGAGAAGCAGCTTGTAAGTATTTTCCAATATACAGTAAAATAACAAACTGGAACACATAAACAATGAAAGCCCTAGTTACTGGAGAAACCACACAAGAGCGTTTTTAAAAATGTGCTAACCTTGAAAAAAAGTTATCTAATTTTAACATTTTGCACATTTGACTTCTCAATTCAGCAGGGTGAATTTAGAGAAGGTGCCCTTTCTTCAGATGTCACTTCTGCATTTATCAGTTGTTTCATATTTTAATAGGGCTTGCGGCCGTCTTCTGCAGATCCCCGTTATGATCAAAGGGAGAATCAGGAGATAAAGGAAGAGCAGATCAAAGCTTATCAAAGAGCAGTTGCTCAACGAAATGAAATGAAGGAGCAGGTGAGAAAAAGGAACGGGTCTCAATCACTTGCCCTGATCAACAACTAGCAGTGCTTTAGTTGGGTGCCAAGTTGAGAAAACTGTATAAAACAACATATTATCATCCACACATTTCAACAGCCAGGATGCAGGATTCACATAGATCTGGATAGAATAGCTATGGTGAAATCTATAAATACATTTTTTTTGCAGTGAAGAAGGCATTGCAGATGATGATGCTTTTTAAAAGATAATTTTCATTTAGCTAAAAAAAAAATTCCTGCATTCTGGAGCCACCCATCCTGTTGATACTGTTTTGGGGTTATTCATAAGTAATGCCATGCATCTCATCTTAACGAAGGCTGGACTTCAAAAAGTTATTTTAGATATGGTGAAGGGATTCAGGCTTTATTTATTTATTTATTTATTTATTTATTTATTTATTTATTTATTTATTTATTTATTTATTTATTTAACTAGCTAGTCAGTTACCTCTTGGTTTAGCAACTCCAAGAGTGGCTTATTTTGGCTTTGTCATGTTTTTCAAATCTTCTTTGAAGAGCACACTACTTCATGCTTTTCAAAGTCTTCTAAGTTTCCCTGCCTTCCAGAAACACAAATAAGATGAAGGGTCTTGTGAATAAATGAAAGCATGGGAATTTGCTGTCCAACAACTACTTGCATTTTATGTGTGTATTTAAATATTGATTTAGAGTGCCCTTCTATTCATTTACTTTCTTGAGTAAAGGCTTCCTTGAAATCAGTGGAATTCTGATCAGATAGGTACAGAAGAACAGTGTCAATCCATATGTTGCCAGTTAACAAATGTAGTTTCTGATTATGAATGTGTGTACATTAAAAAATCTAACAATACTCAACAGGAATATCTGGAACAGCTGCAGAAAATTCGCCAACAGTATCACAGTGAAGTGCATGAGATTAAACTTAAAGCGGAAGGGCTAGAGGTAAATTCCCTTGCATCAAAAGTATCATTGTTTTTGATACCTTCATTTCTAGAATGTGAAAAACTGATAATGAGATAAATAAAAAGGCTTAATTCTTAAAATAAACACTTTGTTAATGAAATGTAACAAAGGGCCTTTTTACACGACCCCTAAGATCCGCTGGCCACTTAAATTCGGACCAGAGATCTTAGGGGTTCGTCGCTCTTCCTGTGTCCCCACCCCCGTCCGCACTTCCTGGCTGCTGACTGCGTGAGGGGAGGGAGAAAAAGAGAAAGAAAAGCATGCAGCTCACCTCATTCTGCCTCTCGTCTCTGTAAAAGTAGCTCTTAAAGGGGCGGGAGCCAAAAAACAACAAACAGAAGCAAGGAGAGCCCCCCACACACTATCCTTACACCGGATCAAATAATTTTCACCTCCAAAGAGCAGGTACCTGAAAGCTGCGCTGGGACGCGCTAAAGTGGGCGGGGTCGCACTTAATTTCCTGTTAACTCCGGAGCTGGTGGGTAAACATTTTTAAGCTCCGGAGCTGGGAGCCATTTGCCCCCGAGTTTAGGGGTCGTGTATAAACGCCCAAAGTTGTAATTAAATAATAAGAAGATTGAAAGAGCTTATAGGATAGCTGTTGTAAGGCCCATTATTATGTTCACTGCTAAATAGGACCTTTATATATACTAGAGCTCATAAAAGTAATAACATGTACTTAAGTGTGAGGTTTCATAGACTACGGTCTACAAAATGTGAATGTAAAATTATTTGTGCCAGTTATAGTTTTTTAAAATAAGTAACAAGATGTCGTTGTTTTATTAATTCATTGCTGTATTTTGAAGATATTTATTTCAAGCGGCAGTTTGCAAGCGACTGATATTGTAAGAGTTATATTGGCAAGCCTAACATTTTGACTTCGATTTTTCCTAAAATATGTCTGAATGTAATGAAATTCTATCTGTAGCCAGAGAGGAGAAAAACTGGTGTAACTGTGGCAGAAATAAACCAAAGATTTTAACGGTTTAGTTCTCAGTGCATGTGAAGAAACTGTATGTCCTCTTCCTTGTTTCATTAAACTTCCTATATTTTATTGCAAAATTCTAAATCCCGTTGATTCTGCAGTGCAGAAAACACACAATTTGTGTTATAACTATTGCCTTTGCCTCTTTTTGTTTGTTTGTTTGTTTGTTTGTTTGTTTGTTTGTTTGTTTGTTTATATCCCACCAAATTTTCCCGTAGGAACTCAAAGCGTTTGACAGATATAAAAATTCCATAATACAAAATACGAAAGAAAAAAATAATAATCGGTTCCAGAGATGGACATAAAAGTGACAAGCAAATCAACAATGTTTACTAAGTTGAGAACGGACAATTAGCTAACCTTTAAAATTGTTGCTGTCTTACAGAGGAACAAAAATATAAAAGACAAAACCTATCTTGTGAAGCCACGGATATCTGAAGACCATGCTGTTCGTACCGATGATGACCTGGGAGGCAAAAAGCAGCCGCCCCAGGTATGAGCTTGTGTGTGTGTGTGTGTGTCAGGCAGTGCAGTCTTGCAGTGGGAGAGCTGCAGTGTCTGCAGTGATGGCAAAAAGCATGCACTCGAAACATAATTTAGAAAGATCACGGGAAGGCTCTCGTTGCACCTAATGCTAACAGATATTGGGGGTGGCAGACTGTACCTAATGGTCAGTGAAATGGGCTTTGCTGGTGAAATGGACTTCCAGATCTTCTGTGAAGGTATGGAAAGATGGAGCTTGGAGGGATGGAACCAGAAACCCCCATTAGACAAGCAGAAGTCTCACGGGCAGCTTTGATGAGGCTCAGCTTCCTACAATTTTATAAAACCTGCTGCTATGTCTCTTTAACCTAAATTCTGTTAAAATTTCATAGAGGAAGGGTGTTGCCTTGGTTATTAAAAAAATGTAACATAAGTATGCCACGTCCTTTATTGGAAGTGTCTCTGGTACTGTATGTAAATTAAAACAGTGTTTTTTCCCTTTTAGGATAGGGAGCAAAACACGGAGCAGATTGGAGTGCAAAACTGGCAGGAGAGAAATATTTTTGAAATAACGCATAAAGCAAAGGTCCAATATTTATATATTTTTATTTTCAGTGTTTTAAGGTATTCCATTATTCCAGGTTGCCCCCCCTTTGTTTTATTTTAACACTGTCAGCTCTAAAAATGGGATCTCAGGTGGCACTGTGGCAACTGGCACTTGTGATGGCAAGGAGGATCCCTTAACTTCTTTCAAGTCCCTGTTCCTTTTAACAAGGCCTTTGACATTCAGAAAGGGTGAGGAAAAGAACTGGAAGACGCCTATGGAATTGCTACCTTCCCTAGGACAGGAATCACAATCAAAGCATTAGGCACCCATTTTCTCAGTGTCATGCGACAGGTAGCCTAAGGGTGTTGTGTTGTTGTTTTTCCAAAAATGTGTCTGTGACCCATTTTTGTTTTTTAGTTTATTGAAATGCTGAGGTTTGTCTCTCCTGACAAGAAGCTTTTTGGTCCAGCAGAGGCTTCTGGGAGATTAGGCGATTCTCTCTCTCTCTCTCTCTCTCTCTCTCTCACACACACACACACACACACACACACACACACACACACACACACACACACACACACACACACACACACACACACACACACACACACACACACACACACACCTTCTTTCTTCAGGGACCTCACATTCTACTGCTGTGCTATTCCAAAACGTTTACCAGCCAATGACAGAGCACTTCCTCTGCATGCAAACAATCCCAGGTTCAATGCCTTGGTGTCTCCAGGTAGTTAGGAAAGGTTCCACCCTCTCCTATTGAAAACCCTGGAGCACCTCTGCTGGTCGGTCTTGACAGAACTGGTTTGGATGTACCCCTTGGTTCCTGTGTTTGTAGGAACCTAGATTTGGGCCCAGGGAGAAAGCCAAAGGTTGTTCTGGGAAGGGTAGAATCTATGAAAAATAGTCTTGTTCCCTCTTTCTGCTCATAAAAACCACTGCTGCCTTTAAAAAGTGTTCCATCCGCAAATGGAAGAGAATTCTGAAATGTTTCTTTTCTTTTTTTTCTTTCTTTTTTTCAGGGAGGTGTTATGTTTCAAATTGATTTTAAAGCTGATGTTCCAGATGTAATCAATGCCCAAGAAAAGAAAGGGGTATAAATAACTTCAGACTTTTATGTATAATTTTGAGATGTGTCTCCATCACATGGGCCTCAGTTTATGTACAGAATTAGTCTGCCTACTTGGAACAGAGAGAGAAACTGTCACATTTGTAAAAGCCCAACAATCATTTCAGGGAAGAAATACAGGCTATATGTGACCCTCATTTGGGATATATGGGGCAGAGGATGTCTATGCTTGATGCACATCTGGACCCCTGAATTAGCTTGCAATTACTTCTATACTTCAGAAATCAGTTTTCAAAATGATAGCTCTTGAATCATCTGTATCTCTATGGATGAATGAATGAATGAATGAATGAATGAATGAATGAATGAATTCTTTTAGTTGTTTTGAGGTTTTTGAGCTGTTTGGCCGTGTTCTGGAACTTCCAGAACACGGCCAAACAGCCCAAAAAACTCACAACAACTATCAGATCCCAGCCGTGAAAGCCTTGGAGAATACAATGGATTCTTTATTTATGGTTGTTAATCAAATCCTACATTATATTAAAATATTAAGTTTCATACAAAAGATCTTACAGTGATACATTTAGGAAAAAGATACCACATTCATATAATAAAACCAAATACAAATAAAACCATATAGAAATACATCAAGGGAATTGGCATGTCAGTATTCCAGTATATCAATCATTAATAATCAGCTCTATATCACTATGTATTTCTCCATAAAGAAAGTTTTGGAAGTAGTTAAGGGCTCATGAAGAAATTCCATGTGTTGTTTAGGTGAAAAATGGGTGTACATGGCATGTATATGACAGGATCCAAAATTAATGATTGCACTTGTGTCCATCAATCATGTTAGTGCAGTCCTTTTATTTTGCTTATTTATCTTGAAGGAAATGCCCTAGAAGAGTGGAGGCGAACCTTCGTAACTCCAGATGTTTTGGACCACAACTCCCACAGTCCTTTGTCACTGGCAAATACAGGCCAAAACATCTGGGGTGTTTGTGGCCCAAAACATCTGGGGTGCCGAAGGTTCACCACCACTGCCCTAGAGGAACATAAGCAGTGTGATCAGAGTCAGTACAGTAATTTCCCAATGAGGGTTGTTTGATTGATTTCAGGACCGTAATAAACTCAATGACACCTTGACTTTTGAAGATGGAGACAACCTGAAGAAAAAACTGATAGACAATGATGGCAATTACATAGATAAAGCATTGGAAAAAATATGCCACTGGAAAATGGGTATGTCTCCTGAGATCACTAGACTTATTCACGGACTATCCTTAATAATTGCTAATTTCACTCCTGTATGTTCTTTCTGTGGATTGTATTGGGTATGTCTATATTGCTCTGTACTCACTGACATAACTATGCTCTTGTTTTTCATTTTGGCCAGAAACTATCTCTCTCAGATGCTCAACATGTTGTATGTGTCTTTGGTGGGTCATATATTATTGTGACTAGTCCATAATAGGAACACTTTGGTGCAAAAACTGAGTGCAAGGTCTCTTCCAGAAAGTCTCTCTCTCTCTCTCTCTCTCTCTCTCTCTCTCTCTCTCTCTCACACACACACACACACACACACACACACACACACACACACACACACACACACACACATGTGAGGGGGGAGGTTGTATAAACTGGCTCATAAGCAACACAATTAAACATATTATAATAGCCTCTTTCCACTCTTCCCACTCAGCTTTTGACAACGAAGGCGATGCCACAGAGAACAGAAAACACTGGAAAGATTCAGCTCCAAAAACTCTCCTCAGTCTTCTAGAGAAGGCAGACATCACCTCTGTGTGCCCAACCATGGAAGAAGGTGGCCTTTGTAAAATCGTTTCTGTTGTTGGATTGACTCAAGAGAATAACTACTGTACAGTGTATGCAGTATGATACCCAATGGGGTGTACTGATAATAGCGGTACTCTCTCCAGGGGACCATGGTTCCAATCCCTGCTCAACCATGGGCTGGACTGGTAAAACCTTAAGTAATTCACTTCTTCATTGTGCTCTTTATGGATAACACTGTTGGTTATGATTCTTGCCCAAAGCCAGTTCTGGGCACATTCTAGAGCTGAATCCCTCCCTCTCTTTTGGCGGGAAGCCCACCCACCCACCATCCCTGCCGTACTAGTGGTCCCTGGCCAACTCTCTTCAGCTCCTTGTCTGCCAGTACAATAACTTCTCAAAACAGCTGCTGAGCCAAGCCTTCTTGGCTTTCTTTTGGTTCTTTAGTTTCTTCCATGGTTTAGAGTCTGTAAAGTAGCTTCCCCTTAATTTAAAATTTTATTCTTCGTGCTTTGTTTTTATTTAACTGTATGGCAGACTCCACCCGACTTCATAGCCTCTAAAGCAGTGGTGTCCAAACTTTGGCCCTCCAGATGTTTGGGACCACAACTCCCACAGTCCTTTGTCATTGGCAATCTTGGCTTGGAATTCTGGGCATTGTTGTCCAAAGCATCTGGAGGTCTGAAGTTTGGACACTCCTGCTCTAAAGCCTTGTTTAAGAGGTCACCTTCTTCCGGGGGTAGCATTGCACTTACAGACCCACAGACCCTCTGCTTGTTCTATTTAGGAGATACATGCTTCTCGCCTCTGGGCAACCTCTGCAAGGATTTAACTAAGCAGGGCTTTTGGTTGAAGACACCCAAGCTTAGTCTCTTCCTTTGGAATGGTTCTTGAAGGGAGCGGAATAGGCAACTGAGAGTCATCCCCTCCATACTGTGTCGGTTGTGAAAAGAGGACCTAGAAAACCTAGACGCTGTCATTACAGGACACACCAGTATCAGGAGCGTCCACCTTTGGGCCTTTGCTCAAGTACTTAACAGGTGTTACCATGTCTGCCCAGCACCAAAAGCACTCCATTCAGTCCTCCCCTTTTAGGGCGATACCGAGGCTCAAGATCTCTCAGAAGGATCAGAAAGCCCCATTTGAGTCACTCTCGGTCAGTTGTGACTTAATGGCACAAGTGCGTACATATATCAATGCCGTTCTAGATGTGAAGTCCAGTGGGCCTTTCAGCAAGGTACTGCTGCCCTGATTCATTGATTCCTGGTATGTTAAAGCAGGCAACGCTGAAAAGCTAGGTCCAGATAGGCAACAGGATGTGGTGATGCCACAGGATGTGGTGATGGCATCTGGCCTGGATGCCTTCAAAAGGGTATTGGACAGATTCCTGGAGGAAAAGTCCATCACAGGTTACAAACCATGCTGGAGATGTGTAATCTCCAGGTTTAAAACCGGGGTACTTCAAGGGCCAGATGCAGGGGAGTGGTAAGGGAAAAACATGCTGTTGTTACTTTCCTGCTCTGAGAAGACTCAAAATCTTCAAAATGTGCATTCTTTTGTTGCTGTTGCTTGCACAGGAAGTCAGCACATTCCCATATTTTTAGAAAGAGAAATTATCATAGGAACAAGAGATAGAGAGAACAAAAAGAAAGCAGAGCTGGTTTCTGTTAATTGGAGATTAACTGCAATAGCGCTAATTCTACATGAGAATTATGTCACTGAAAATGTATCCTTTTTCTCAGTGGGCCAGGGAGTCATGCTTCCTGAAATCAGGAGAAAATGGAGCCAAGAATCACCTGGAACATTAATGAACATGTTAGCAGAAGCAGAATGCTCTGGTGACACTTTATGCCAAGATGAAGAACACAGTAAGCTTAATTTCCTATTCAGTATAAAACTTTAGAAATTATTACAGTTGCCTAGTGCAGTCACCAATGAAAGTAGACTGCTTCCAAATATTTTAAATAAATGAATGCCATAGATGAATGAGGTTAGCCCCAAATACACAGTGGCCACATACCATCTACTTTAGGGAGATAACACGTAAAGGATTTTATTTTTATTTCTCAAAAATTCACACTCCTCTTTGCTGTCCAGTTACAGTAGCATGCTAAATGAAAATCGCAACAAGGCCAGTTAACTGCAATTCTTTCTTTCCAGAGAAGACAGAAAATCTGCAGACTCCTAAAAATGATAACATTGATGCGGAGACGAGTTCTGCAGTTGACGTGGATGAAGACAGATTTGATCCAAGGTCTGATGACGACGACACGTAAGTCATTGCCACAAGTACATCTTCAGATTCCTTCTTTTATTGTTCAAGATTAGCATAAGAATCCTTGCTCAGTAACAATATTTTGCAAAAATAGGTTACAGGCGATACCTTTATAGGCCACTATTAAAAATAAAAAAAGAATATTGCAAGCTTTCGAATGCAGTAAATCACCCATCTTCAAAGCAGGTCCCAGAAGTTCAGACATGGTAAAAATGTGCTTTACCAGGAGTTTACTTTTAAAGTCCTTAGTTAGATGTTGTTCTTAAAGTCCATGGCTAGGTGATGTTTTAGCCAGGGCATGATTCTTGTTGGAGGAGGCAATGTGGGCAGTTGTAAGAAGCTGCTTCTTAAGTCACACCCCCATTCTTCAAACAAAGGAACATGGGTCATATATCACCCCTACTCCTTAACCCAGCTCCATTTGGCACTACAAGACATACAAATCCCTTTAGGCGGGGGGGGGGAAGGGTTGATACAAGAAACCCATGTGCTTCATTCAGGGATTGGGGTAAAACAATTTTTTGTAAGACCACTAGGACCCTTTGTACACGACCCCTAAACTCCGCAGCAAATGGCTGCCAGCTCCGGAGCTTACAATTGTTTCCCCACCAGCTCCGGAGTTTGCAGGAAATTAAGTGCGACCACGCCCACCTAAGCACGTCCCAGCACACTTTTCTTGTACCTGCTCTAGAAGAGTGAAAATCCCCAGGTCCGGATTTAATCTGGTGAGTGCAGGGCTCTCCTCGCTTCTGTTTTTTTTTTTTTTTTGCCTCCCGCCCCTTTAAGAGAAGGGGCGGGAGGCAAAAAAAAAAAAAGAAGAGAAGGGAAGGAATCAGGACGACGGGGCTTCGGAGGTGAGCCTGCATTTTTTCCTCTCTTTCTTCCTCCCTCCCCTCACGCAGACAGGATCAAGGAAGTGCGGAGGGGTGGGGACGCAGAAAGAGCAACAAACCCCCAAGATCCCTGGTCCGAATTTAAGTGGCCAGCGGATCTTAGGGGTCGTGTGAAAAGGCCCTAGGTTTGCCAATTGTAACCAGATTGGATTAAAGTCATATTACCTAGTGGTTGCAGTCTTGCCCTTTGATGTTGAGAGTCCATGTGCCTCTTTCCAGGTATCTGGGGGAATGCCAGCTCAATCTTGGTATCTTCTCAATTCCATAAAAGAAAAAGAAAAAGAAAAAAAAGGGGGGGTGAGCCGCGTGGCCATCACAAAACACAATTGCAAAAAATAGGTTCCAGGCGAGGCCTTTATAGGCCACTATTAAAAATAAAAAAAGAACATTGCAAGCTTTCGAGTGCAGTAAATCACCCTCCCGGCCTAAAGGGATGTGTATGTCTTGTAGTGCCAAATGGAGCTGGGTTAAGGAGTAGGGGTATATATGACGGTGACCCATGTTCCTTTGTGTGAAGAACGGAGGTGTGACTTAAGAAGCAGCTACTTACAACTGCCCACATTGCCTCCAACAAGACTCCATCCCTGGCTGAAACATCACCTAGCCATGGACTTTAAGAACGACATCTAACTAAGGACTTTAAAAGTAAACTCCTGGTAAAGCACAACTTTTGCCATGTCTGAACTTCTGGGACCTGCTTTGAAGAAGGGTGATTTACTGCATTCAAAAACTAAAACTTGCAATGTTCCTTTTTTTCTTTTTAATAGTGGCCTATAAAAGTATCACCTGTAACCTATTTTTGCAATTGTGTTTTGTGATGGCCACGCGGCTCACCCCCCCCTTTTTTTTGCTTTAACAATATTTTGTGAGGTACAGTACGACCCCTGCATCCACTGATTCATTAACCCCTGATTCAGCTATCTGCAGTTGGTGATCAGCAGGTGCCGGGGAGGCCTGAGCCTGGTGGCGAGGAGGGCAAAGGTAAAAAGAAAAGAAATGAAAACTTGCCAATGCCAAGCCCTCCTCGCTGCTGCCGCTGCATGCCAGCCAGCCTCCAAAGAGGTGGGGTGGGGACTTAAGAGGACCCACCTGGCCAACCGGCCTTGGAACTTCCCACTGGGGTCCCAGATGGAGGACTGGGTTTGAGCTCAAGCAGGAAATTCCAAACTTCTGGTCCTCCACCCAACAGTGCAGCAAAGGAAAGGGCACATGGCGGAGGCCTGGCATCTCAGGCCACATGGGCACCCCACAAGGTTGGATAAGCGGGCCCCAGGCCCTTTGGGAGGGTGGGGAGATCATCTGGCCGCGATAAGAGTGTTTGCTCTTATCCGCAGATTTCGCTATCCGAGGGGGGAACAGTTCTCCCCGTGGATATGGTGGTCCTACTGTATCCACAAAGAGTTAGCATGTGAAGAATCAGCAACCATAACAGTTTTATACTATATCAATTTATTCAATTGTATATGCTTACAATTGAAATTGCTTCAGATGAGGTGAAGAACCTATATAGTTGCTTGATTATATGATCAATTTAAAGTTCAATTCATGTTTAACATATTACAATAAGAATGTTAAAAGTTAACTGACAATAGATCGAGTACATGCTGTGTTAACCAAAGTGAAGCTACTACCCAGCCAGCAGTATTGCAATGTACAAACATTTTAAAAGATCCTCTTTAATTCTATTTTAGTGAAGGGCAGGATGTAAATTAAATATGTATCTTTAATTTCCACAAAGCTGGTTTTGCATTTGGCATTTAAACATGAACTAAATATCTTAGGTGTCTCAAGTTTGTCGTTGCCTCCCATGAATGCCCCCAGAGCGCACAGAACTGCTTGTTTCATGGTCTGGCTGCAAGTGCCTAAAAGTTTAGATTATTTGAACAGATGGCTCTCATGTTCCCATTACAGCAGTAGGTCAATAAACAGTATCACCGCCTGCACAAGAATTTTGGCAGCCACAGTTAACTCAGTCTCCAAAGGAGCAATACTATTAGTTTGTTACAGGAAAAAGAATCCCAGTAGGCTGCTATGTCAGCTTCAAAGTTTAGTCCAGTATCCTGTTGCAGCCCAGATGGTGTGTTATGCTCCACCACCCACACTGCTCTGCTCTGTCCCTGGCTTGTGCAAATTCAATATTGTCCTGTTCTAGCAAACAGGGTTTCTTTTGGCACCAGTTTTGAATTCCTCCCTTTTTTTCAAGATCCTCAACACTCATGGAACTGTTGAATGGGCAATATATGTCTGTGAAGATTCTTAGACATGCAGGTGAGGTTATCTGGAAGTTGAGTCATGGCAAGGGGACTTCTTTTCTTGTGAGATCGAAACATTTCAATACTCATCCGAGCAGCTTCATCAGAGTGCCATGACTCAACTTCCAGACATGGGCTGATTTACTTTGTAAATCAATACCAAAATGTTAATATAGCATCATTTTTGAGACCTGTTTCCAACTTTGCTTTAATAGATTTGTTGATCCTTAAAATGCTTTAGTATTCTTTGTAGTTTCTATTTATAAAACCATAATTTCAGATCACCTGCTCAAGTTATGAACATGGTGGGAACTCTACATCCTTGCAGTAAAATTACACCAGGCCTGTCAAATACAGGACCAAGCCCTTAAAGTTTGCAAAATGATTTTAATACACATATTTCTCAATTTGATAATTCAACATACATCAAACACCCATTTTCTCCTGTTTACTGTACAGAAACTTTGAAGAATCTGAAGACGAACTGAGGGATCAGTTGGTAGAATCTCTGGAAAAAGTGGTAACTTCTTCAGAAGAGGAGATTCTGAAAACTTCAGAAGAATTGACAGGCGCAGTCCAGCCAGGAAAAGAAGAAAACACAACTAACAGTGAACTTAACAAGGCTAATGAAAGTTTGGAAAATGATACCAAAGTGGCTGGAGATAAACAAGAAGGAGCAATCAGTTAAGATTAATTGTGGCAAATTGGTTTTTAATCATTAGCAACAAGTAGTTACATCCATGTTAAGGGTCCCCATGCAAAAACAAAAAAAAAATGGGCTTTCTTTGTCATCAGGACTGAAGAAGTTAATAAGAGAACTAGGATATCCAGTAGTTGAATAAAACATGAGACATAAGATTATGAACATTATACTGATCAAACGCACAGGTTGTGCCCTGACCTCTTTGCATTCAACATTACCCATTTCCCATTAACCCCAGTGGATACTTACACTGAAGCACTTCAGTACCATATTATTCTAGTTTAACAGCAGTTTCATGTTGCTTTCACTATAGCGGTATTTAAATTTTTTAATGTACTCTCTGTAAAACCTTATCAGACCAGACAAAATCAACAAGGTGATTGCGCCCTCGGTAGAAGTCAATACTATTGTCTTTGTTGTCCCTATGGCTGTTGCTGTTATGTAGCTGACAAGAGATCTGGCAATACACACACTGGCGACATTCCCCAGATGCCCTTGCTACTGCAGGGGGTCTACAGCCATCTCCCTCTAAGGAGCTTCTGGGAAATGAGCGGTGTGAATGAGATGCTTTTGAGCAGTTCTCCTAATTCCCACATTGTATTACAAAATATGTCCAGCATATCCTCTCTGCTTGTTCTGTTTTTATGCGTGAGCATAAAGTCATAAGCCTACTATCACTACCCAGCTGCTTGTGTCCGACGTCTGGTACTAATGTCCTTAATTGACATCGCCAGAAGCATGACCATATCATTAAGATGCCACATTGGATGTGGGGATCAAATGGTTGAATATGTAATGTGGTAAAAAAACAAAACAAACACACAAAACAAGATGGTAGAGTCTTTATAACCTACTTTGTCCCTAAAATATAAGTTTTCTCTATGGACGGTAAGACTCTGGAATGATACACTCACAATCAGCTGCTGATTCATGCCTGGGCGCCATGAAATTCATGTAGTTTAAACTCCATCTAGCTTCATACAAGAGCGTGCTGCACTGCAGCAGACTGTGATATTTATTATTAAGATGACTTGGTCTGTTCATTTGTGATTATGCAAAATAACACAACATCTGAGGAGTAATCACAAATACCCTGACTCCAGAGAAAAGTGTCTCAGAATAATATAGTCTTTAATGTATATCAGACATAAATTAGGAAAATATAGAAGTAAATCACTATAGGAATTCAAGTATGTCCAGATGATCTCATTCTCAAAATACTTTATTTAAATAGTGGTTCCACGGATAAAAGGAATGCTTCCTCAAATTCCTGATCAGCAAATCTCTTGACAGACTGACGAGCGTTTTGCCTGATCTCTAGCCTTTTTGTAGGAGGCAGTGTTAAGATATGAGCCATCGTGTCTGCGTAGCCCTCTTCGTTTTCTGCCAGAAAGCCAGTAATATTTCCTTCATACGGCACCACAATGTCCAGTTTGGGGCCTCCAGAATTGTGAGCAAGGATGATTGTGCCCGCTGCCATACACTCAACAACCCCTGTAAGAGAACAAAAGAATTTATTGCCAACTGTAGATCCGCCACTCCTTTGTAACTAAGCCATCTGAAGGTATGTAGCAATTTTAAAAGCATGGGGGGGGGGAGACGACTGAGATGAGCCTCAAGGGAAATACAGACTAAAGTATATTTGTGGTCTGGAGATGATGATACAGATGTGCCGTTTCTTGCATTTGCTCTGCCGTTCCCAGCGCTCTCCCACAAATTCTGGGCATGTCAACCCACAAGCCCCCATCTGCACGCTTGTAACTTTTGCCTCTTAGAGAAGAAGGGCTTTGGAGTTACAGTGGACCCTTGTATAACAAACAGCTTGTATAACATAAAATTTGTACAACATAAAAAATTCCAGAGATAGGGGAAATTTGCTTAACATAATCGCCTGTGGGGAAAATCCGTACAACATAAAAATGGGATTACTCCATTTTCAATGCATTCCTATGGGAATTTGTATAAAGGAAAATTTGCTTAACATACTTTCATTTGGAACGAATTGAGTCCTTTATACAAGGTACCACTGTACTTACTTGCTTCACCAGCTTGTCTGGCATTGCTTCCTGCTGTTGCAATGGGGATGGGTGGGGAGGAAGCTGATCCAGTGTTACCCAAGAGCCCTAGTTATTTGAGACTCACCTTCTATAGAACGTAACGGGCAGGGAGAGATTGCAACTCGCAGGAAACATCAAAGCAGCCTCCTCTCCCCCCCCTCTCTTTTTTCAAACAAACCAACAACAGGTAGTAAATGAATAAGCCAACATTGCAGGTAAATAATTTGAAAGCCTTGAACTGTTAAGGAAGGGGAAATGACACAAGCGGTCTCTTTGGTTCCCTGTTTGTTGGCAGAACGCTCTACTGGAGGAAAGATCCTTCCATCTGCAGGAATGAGTTTCATGTTCCTCCAACCCAGTGAAATCAGAATACCCCGTGCTTCTAAAACAAGATACAGTACTCTTGGGCGTACCTGGCTTGCTCAAAACAGGATCCAAAAACTAAATTACATGTTTTTGTGAGTGAATCTTGCTGACTGAAGAGACAATGAAAACAGAACCATTATGGACACTTTAAGTTCTTATATCACCATCTGATCATACCACACAGGACTCGTAGTATGAGATTCTAGCATCTCTACATGTGCTATAAAGAGATCAACTGTTGCTCCTGTAGTCACAAAGCCACGTTATATACTCATAGAATGGATTTATTTTCAAACACTTCAGTTGTTTCCTCATGTATAACATATTTTGTGACATCTTTAAGAACAGCTTTATTTTAGCGTGAACTTTTGTGGATTCTAATCTACTTCATCAGACCTATCATTGCAATACTGTACCCAGTTTATGAAAAGGCGTGCAGTATATTGTAATCCATAAATGTTCACTCTGACATTAAGCGGTTAAAGGCCCCATAAGCCTGTTTTATTAATATGTGCTTTGTATTGATTGAACATTTCCCTACCGGATGGCTTCAGCGTTCAGTGTAAAAGATACAAATCCTGTTCAATTTTGAAGGCTAAATGGGAAAATGTTATGAAAACTGCAACTTGTTTGCAAAGTTAATGTAACTTTTCTCCCTGAAATAAGCTACAGTGTATAGGAGATCCAGTGTGGCATACGGAATAGAGGAGGCATGTCCAAACTTCGGCCCTCCTGATGTTTTGGACCACAACTCCCATAATTCTAAATTTAGATTGCCAATGGCAAAGGACTGGGAGTTGTGGTCCAAAACATCTGGAGAGCCAAGATGGACTAGGACCCAGGAGGCCTGCATTTGAATTCCTGCTCAGCTATGAAAACTCTCTGGGGAGGTGGAACTGGTAAAATGATTCCTCAAATGTCTCACCTTGAAGGGCCTATGAGGGCCTCTCTAAATAGGCTCCAACTTGGTGGCACATAAACACCTTCCATTAGCACAAGGGCTTCCACCCACAGAAGCTGTTTCCACCAATCCTGACACACACCATTTAAAAGCATCCTTTGACTTTCTGTGCAGCATTTCGAGGGGCGCGAATATCTACATCTATTAACCCAGCTGCAACTCTAGAACAAAGTCGATGATTTTGGGGACATGAAAATCTCAAATTAAAAAAAAGAGGTGGTAGAGGGGAGAGAAACTCAAATCCAAGCACGAGAAACCAATGAAAAAGTAAATGAGCTACTGGAATGGGGAAGAACTAGCCCTGAAGAGAGCCTTAGATGACTTGTACATCCAACTGAGGGCCTGGAAGGCTGACAGGCTCCAAGCTGCAACTTCAGCTGGCTAGAGAGTGCCCAACCTGAGAATCCGAGACACATGGGGACACTCTAGCCCTCCAAATGTTGGACACCCTCCCGTCACAGCTGCATAGGGGATGACCGGAGAGGTAGGCCAGAAACATCTGGAGGGCCGCAAGCTCATCAAAGGCTTCCATTCTTTCTTTTAGAATGACCCCAATGAAGCAGACAAACCTGGCTCTCCAGAGAGGGAACCACTGGGTGCTGACACTCACCTGCGTATCAGGGGTCCTCTCTGTAAAAAGCAAGAGGTATGGGCTGCCTCACTGGTTCCTTCCCTTTCCTTCCTCCAGCCCACGTTCCTCCTCCTGCCCGAAGGCCTGTCACTGCACTGGGAAGGGGCTTAACCAAGCAAGACCAACAGAGGGTAGCAGCAATGATCTGGAACAGTTGGAAGAAAAATCCAGCCAGGGAAGGAGACAATTGCCCACAATCATCTGTCCTTCTTTTTAGGTGCAAGGTGGGCATCCATGACCATGTGTGTCATAGGAGACCCGCTCTGCTGCTCCCCACCAATTTGCCTCTGCTTTATGGTACGCTAAGCCTGCGCTAAGCCTGACTAGGGGAGAGTATGACGAAAATTCGTATCTATCAAGCTTTCTGTGCAAAACATTGGCCAGGCATTTTGGCAATGGATCTGCTTTGAATAATGTAGATTATAAAGGAAAGATGACACTGAACTGAGGAGGGCCATTCCAAATTAACAACTCACGCAGACAGATAATCCAGACATGAATGGTAATCCAATGAGTGGTTTTGATCAGTAAGCCTGTACAATATTGGAGAACAGGTGAGAACATCAGTGTAGCCCTTTGTAAACTCTAGTGCAGGAGAGCCCATCCACTTCAGAACCTTAAAAAAAGCTACATTCACAGGCGACGTGCAGAACTACTTACCGATCCCGAAGTGTTCGTTCCACATGGTGTGCAGCCCGATGGCGGCTTCTGCCAGCTGCTGCCGGAGCTCTTCAAACGGAATGTTAACCTTGAATTCGACGCTTTTTTCAACACCCAACTCTTGGCAGAGCTTTTTCAGTCCAGTTACACGTTGGTCGTCTTCGTGGTTACGGCAGCCCCCAATCAGAATGAGTTTCGGCTGTAGCTGCTGCCCGGCCACCTTCTCCAACAGTTTGGCAAAGGCTCTGACCTGCAGAGGGTGGTCCTTCTCTGGCCTGAACTGGCTAACGGAAACAATCTTTCGCTCTCCAGGAACTTCCTCTTCCTCGTGTAGTGGGATATCCAGGAAGGCCTGAACGTCACAAGGCGGATACACAACGCTTGTGCGGTCGCTGCACCGCCAAAGGGAAAGAATGTGGTTGAGAGTCCACAAGGAATTCACCATGACCACATCACTGCAGGAACCAGCTAGTCCGTATACGGAAGCAAAGATGTAGTAATAGGCCAGTTTCATCTTACTCAGCAGGGGGTTGGCTGTAATGACGGCTGCGTTGTTAAACCGAGCATCCTGATTCCTCACTACAGAAAGCATGTCGGTGCTGATGGTAGGATAGTGCACGTAACAGCCTATCCGACAACCTCCCAAATATTTAAAGAGAGGAAGTGTGAAAGCATAGCCCATGGAGTCAATATAAACATCAGGAACGCACCTCGTCAGAGCTTCCCAACCAAGAAACACAGAACCTAAGCTCTGGCCCAAGAGAGTGAAATGGGGGTAAACAGAGGCTTCCACCAGGTAGCGCCTGCTCAAGAAGACAAACTTCACAGGTTGACTTAATCTAATGTTGAAACGCCTGTAAGCTCCCTCCAGGATACTCTCAGCGGTGGCCTCCGTGTCGCCAGTATAAACAACGTAGCAGACATCTTTGTGCCTAAAAATAAAATAATCCAGTTTATTTTGGGGCCATGATCAGTGAAAAGCATTTTATTTATGTGCCACCACCATGTTTCCATTCTAGCGTTTATGGTCAATTTAAAATTGCCGTGCGAAATGTAGGCTTGTGAGTACCAAGTACCATGGAAGGTGGGATCCTCTTCCACCTGCAATGCTTTTGCTGTCAATACGGAGATCTGCACAAGAACTCTTAACTGAAAAATTATGGCTTGTGAGCATTTCAGAAAAACAATTACACTTCTTGCCTCATTCTCATATGTTATATATGAATAGTTGTATCAAAATACATGGAGCTCAGCTCACATTCCCATTGGGAATTTCCATTTACATCATGTCTAACTCTTTGAAAACCCTCCTGGCATCAGGACATTCCTAGAGAACCCACATTATTGCTGCATTGCTGCACTTTAACATTACAGTATATGTGTTAAAGTGTAGCCTGCCTCGTGGCGCAGTGGGTAAATGCCTGTACTGCAGGTAAAACTGTGTTCACGACCTGGGGTTCAATCCCAGGTAGCAGGCTCAAGGTTCACTCAGCCTTCCATCCTTCCGAGGTCGGTAAAATGAGTACCCAGCTTGCTGGGGGGGCAATGTGCAGCCTGCACACTGTAATTAAAAAATTGTAAACCGCCCAGAGACTACTTGTAGTGGTATGGGGCGGTATATAAGCAGAACACTTTGCATACTGTAATTAAAACTGGAAACCGCCCAGAGACTACTTGAAGTGGTATGGGGCAGTAGATAAGCAGAGCATTTTATATGTAGAATTTACATGAGCAACTTAAGTTCCTAACAATCAATGTTTATGATTTTTACAGTACAATCTTAAGCATATTTATTCCGAAGTAAAGCCTATTTAATCGGATAAAGCGGCTCTCTCCTTAAAGAACTGCACTTCATGATTTCAGTCTGCAACTTGACACACACACTGACCTTACAGCAGGCCCCAAATGGGCTTCTTTCGGGTAAGAACAGATAGGAGTCCACTGTTAAAAATCCATTTATAGCAACTACTGTTCTTGCAACATGTTGTACAACACCCTGAGTTCCTTCGGGAAAATCGGGCAGTTAACAAACACAAAAATAAATAAATAAAAATAACATAAATAAATAAATAAACAACAAGAATGGATAAGGTTCACTTCTATTTTCCTAGAAGTGAGTTTCACTGATTTCAGGACACAATAGGAGCCAGATTTTTCATTTTATACCATATTTTATTATTACGGTAAATTGGAATTCATAATGCATTACACTGCAAAAGAGAAACAATATCAAATAATAAGATGGACATCCACAAACTGAGCACAGATATGTAGGCAGACCTGTAACTGACTTGTGGACAAAATTTTCACCACCCCTCTTAAGGTCAAGCAAGCGCAACTTGTAATGCATAAATAAAATAAGGAAACTGGAAAAAAATGAAAAAATGAGAAATGTAGTCTGAGGTGAAGGCATCATCTTAACAAGCCAGCTTGTCATGTGCATCAAGTGTCCACAAAATAAAAAGTCAACCCCCATATAAATGAAAATAAATACAAATGTACTTACTTTTTCTGCAGTGCTCTCAGGGCACACCATAACACGCGCTCCCCTCCACCACCGGCATTGCAATATGGATGAAAAAACGCAACTACAAATGGCCTTCCTCCGCCTGGTCTGGGTAGAAATAGCTGCTTTTTCCTTTGCTGGAGCCATAGTCGTAAACCACACAGCAGGAGCAGCAGCAGGAGACATAAAACCCCACTTAGGATCAGCGCCGGGATTGCCAAGGAGCACAGCAATCTGAAACAAGAAGGTACCATAACAACGCTGAAGCTTAGCGACTGTATTATGAAATCCAGCAAAAGAACCCAGGCTTTGCAGGACAAAACCAAGTAGGAGCAAATGGTCGTTTTATGGCCACCAATGAGTTCAAATAACAATCCAGTTTTCTCACAATAGTAAGCACAGCATTTTATCAATATGAAATGGGCAGGGGGAGGGAAATTAAGTTCATTGTATTAAATTAGTTGGTTTAACCAGTTTAACATTGATAATGTAAACACTTTGAATCCAGCAGTTGGGGTCTAAAGAGATCATAGAATCATAGAGTTGAAAGAACCTTGAGGGCCATCCAGGAACCCCCATCACAGGACTTCTGACAGATGGCCATCCAGCCTCTGCTTAAAAACCCCCAAAGAAGGAGACTCCACCACCCTCCGTGGCAGCATATTCCACTGCCAAACAGATGGCCAGAATACAACCCTCTTTTAAACTGATGAAGAGTTGCCAGGGCTGACAAGATCAAGTCAAATAGACTGATGGTCTATTTAGACTTTTATTTTTTCCTTTGCTACTCTAGAAAAACCGTAAAATGCATTTTGGGGACACCTGGAAATTTCATAGAACAAGAAGGACCTGAGACAATCAGAGCAACAAAATCAGAACCATCAGCCGCTGGAGCAAGGCTGCCACACAACATCAACCTTACCACCTGTCTGGGCCTTCTCCATTGAATTGGCGTCCAATGAAAAAGCAGACCACCATTGGCCAGATCTGCTTTGATTCGTCTTCCTGCCTGGAGCGAAGGGTTCGGCTGGATGGCCCCCCCTTCCCACTCCGTTTTCTGTAATAACCCCCCCCCCCAAAAAGCAGGGCCAACCCCTGCCACAAGATGTGGTGATGGCATCTGGTCTGGATGCCTTCAAAAGGGGATTGGACATATTCCTGGAGGAAAAGTTCATCATAGACTACAAACCATGATGGAGATGTGTCATCTCCAGGCTTAAAACTGGGGTACTTCAAGGGCCAGATGCAGGGGAGTGGCATCAGGAGACAGAGATCTAGTCTCATGTGCTCCCAGACACATCTGGTGGGGCCACTGTGAGATACGGGAAGATGGACTAGATGGGCCTTTGGCCTGATCCAGCATGGCTCTTCTTATGTTCTTATGGGGTGTTCCAGCCCACAAAAGAAACACCTTGCCCAACAGGAGAAGAAAAGGAAGGGGCAATGGTGCCCACTTGGAATTCACAGGCACCAGGGTCAGGGTGTGTGTGGGGAGGGGAAGGGTATCTCTTTTATAGGCTATCAACTAGAGATGTAAAAGTTCCAGAAATTATGAAGCTCAGAAAAACCCCTAGGTTTTTTTCCATTTTTTATTCCTGGAAAAAACAGAAAATTTTGGAATTTTTTTTAAAAAATGCTACATTTGCACTCCTCCCACCTTTTAGAGCTTGAAAGTCATTCTGTTAATTTAGGAACATAAAATATGACTTAGAACAATTTGGCTTGGCAAATTCAATGCTCTGTATTTTCTTCCAGTGCTCTCAGGCCTAGTGAAGAGGACAGAACAGAACCAAACAGACCCATCCATGTGCAAAAACCTTTTTCTTGTGACAATAGCAGCACCTCCTAAAGGAAGAAATGCATCTTGTTCTTGTGTTGGAGAGTTCAGTTTGTAACCTAGGACTTGCTTGTCCTCCATGCACAGAAATTAGAATAATCTGATAACTATGCATATTGTTTTAGAAATGATTTGAAAAATATTTGAACACCTGGTCTTAAAATATTTTACTCATCATGTTAAAATTAAATATTCCATAATCATTTTTTTCTATTTCTTTTTTTCAACTTTTTGAATTCTTTTGAAAAAAAACCCAAAAAGGCTTCAGGGGGGGAAATGGAGGAAAAACTATCCCCCCCCAAAAAAAAATCCGGTCTTTTCCCCAGCTTTCACATCTCTGCTATCCACTAGACCTGCTTGGCCCAACTTTTCTCCCCATCAGCTCCTACCCCCATTAAGGGACATCCAGGCAAGGCAGAGAGAAGAGGATATGGAACTCCCTGCCAGAAGAAGTGCTGTCAGCTGCCAGCCTTGACCGCTTTAAGAAAGGATTGGAGAAGTTCATGCTATCATTCTGGATGCCATTTGCAGGGAATCTTAAGCAGGTGAAGACATCTGCTTGGGAAAACACTGAAGCAAATGGTGAGCCACTGTGTGAGACAGAACGCTCAACTGGATGTTGGCCTCTTCCAGCAAGGCTGTTCTTATGTTCTTATATAAGTCAGAGATCAGAGAGCTGCTTTGGTTCAATCCCAGTAATCACACCTGAAATATGGTATATGAAGACATCTGTGTTACTATCTTCCTTACCATCTGAGGCTGCAATGGCTGGGCCTCTTCACTTTTGAACGACGGCACCTAAGAGGTGACCTGACTGAAGTTTATAAAATCATACACGGTGTGGACAAAGTAGATAAGGAAAAGCTGTTTTCCCTATCGCACAATACTAGAACTAGGGGTCACTCCATGAAACTTTTGGGTGCTAGATCTCAAACAAATAAGAGAAAGTACTTTTTCACCCAGATGATCAATAGTCTGTGGAACTCCCTGCCAGAAGAAGTGGTGACAGCTGTCAGCCTTGACAACTTTAAGAAAGGATTAGACAAGTTCATGGAGAACAAGGGGATCAATGGCTATCATTATGGATGCCTAAAGACAACCTCCGGGTTGGAGAGAGAGGCAGGATATCTCTTAATGCCATTTGCAGGGAATCGTAAGCAGGTGAAGACATCTGCTTGGGAATACCCTGAAGCCAATGGTGAGCCACTGTGTGAGACAGAATGCTGGAATGGATGGGCTGTGGCCTCTTCCAGCAAGGCTGCTCTTATGTTCTTATGTGTATTTATTCCACATAAATACTGCCTTGGTACATTATGCCACCTCATTAAGCATATCCAGCTCACAAAGGAGGAGCTGCCAGGCCCTGCTGCATTTCCCACCCTAGACTTATACTCGAGTCAATATGTTTCCCCAGTTTTGGGGGGGTTAAATTAGGGGCCTTGACTTATACTCAGGTCGATTTACACTCAAGTATAGATGATTGAATGAAAGTCCAACTTTGGAGCTATTTAAACAGAAGTTGGATAACTACTTGCTCTTCCGAGAGGCCTTTGGTGACCAGGTTTAAATTATGCAGTTATTTAGTTTGTGTGGTTTTTTGTGTGGTTTTTTCTCCTTTGTTCCCGCCATTCGCCATTTTTGCCCATTTCGGCTCACTTTGGAAAATTATCTATATGGCTATGGAGCCTTTCTCGCCAGTATGCTAAGGGTGCTAGAAGTGTTTTTAACTTGTTGATTGTTATTTTATTCTTTGTCTATGGTACTGCTATTGTATTTTGTACTGACGACCACTGTTTGGTCCGTCCATTGGAAGCCGCCCAGAGTTCCTCCGGGAAGATGGGCGGGATATAAGTGTAATAAATAAATAAATAAATAAATCCTCCTTTATGGGGTACTACATAAATGCGACTGTATTGGTTATTTATAGACTCCCAATAAATGTTTGGTCCAGCAAGGCTGTTCTTAGGTTCTTATTATCCTGAGGATCAGATAAAAATGGTTAGTAAATTATGATCAGTAAATGATTAAGGCTGTTCTTAATGATCTCCTCCTCCTCCTCCTCCTCTCGGCCCAGAGGAGACCCGGGGGAAGACCCTCCACGGAGGTGGTGGTGGTGGGGTGATGGGGAGTGGGGGGACACCCAGGGGATGATGGTAGTGGTAGTGATGATGATGGGGCCTGGCCCGCTTCAGGCGCGGGAAGAAGGCGAGGGGGAGCGGCCGAGGGAGGGAGGGAGGGAAGAGGGGGAAAGGAAATCCCGCGGCTTCCCCAACGGCGGCCGTACCTGAGAAGGGGCTCCAACGAGAAACTCGCCATCGTGGGAGCGGGGGGGGGGGCGGCGGCCCGGATCCCAGCCGGAAGTCATCGGGGTTTGACCCGGAAGCCGTCGGTTGCCCACAGCCTGAAGCCACCGCCCCTCCCCCGTCTCTTCCCTTTGCCCTCCAATGAGCCTTTCCTGCGGAGGGCCGGCACTTGGAAGCCGTTCGTCAGCCCAGGACCCGCCACCCTGGATCGCAAGAAGATTAATTAATCAATGAGCTTCCCCTCCCCCCCCTTGCACAGTGCCTTGCACAGCCCAGGCCGTGGCTTCTTTGATGGGGGTCAATTCAAGTCCCGCTCCTCTTTCCCTCCTGCCCCTCCTGCCCCTCCTGCCCCTGCCCTTTCCCAGCGAGGCCGGCCTCCTTCCCGAGGCCCAAGAGGGAACCCCTTCTTGGCGCTTAACGACCTATCAGAGAGAAGAGCCTCAGGGCTTTAAAAAATAAAATAAAAGTGGTGATACAGGAAACCTCTAGCGACCCTTCAATTAATGCCGGAAAATAGGATAGGTGGTTCTATTCTTCCATAGCTCTACGGTCCTTCACTAATTGGTCAAACAGGACCAGGAAGGCCCACCCTCCCCTCACCCTCTTTCCCTCTCAGAGATCATAGGTTTAGAGCACAAGGAAAAGCCAGCCGGACGGCGCCGCCGACTGTCCAATAGGCGCTGGGAAGAAGGGCGGCCAATGAGAGACCCCTTGCTCAGCTCGACGTGGCCAATCAGCGGCGGCGGGTAAACTTGAAAGGGTAGCTTGCGGAAGGGGGCGCGTCCCCTCTTGAGCCACGGTGTCAAATGCGAGCCGCTGAGCGGAGGGGAAGGAGATGGCTGGTGGTGTGCCAAAGCCACGCTTCCTTCTGTGGCTGATGATTTTGTATGGACGGAAGCCACTGCTAGGGTGGGTTTGCGGGGCAGGTCAAATGCAGAAGGAGGGCAGGAAGCAGGGCTCGAAGGAGAAGACAAAATTCAAATGCAGAAGGAGGGCAGGAAGCAGGGCTCGAAGGAGAAGACAAAATTCAAATGCAGAAGGAGGGCAGGAAGCAGGGCTCGAAGGAGAAGACAAAATTCAAATGCAGAAGGAGGGCAGGAAGCAGGGCTCGAAGGAGAAGACAAAATTCAAATGCAGAAGGAGGGCAGGAAGCAGAGCTCCAAGGAGAAGATAAAATTCAAATGCAGAAGGAGGGCAGGAAACAGGGCTCGAAGGAGAAGACAAAATTCAAATAAAAAAGAACCAAAAAAAAAAGACGAAAAGCATTGCAGCTCTTTAACCTATTGAGACTGTTGTCCACCTAACGAGCCTATTCAGGCCATTGTTCATTTTATGAGCCTATTTCAGACCAAACTGACATGAAATCAAAGTGAACTATAAAATGGAGGACTCGCAACCAGCTCTCTTCAGACTGACGAAGCTGTTTGGATGAACAGCAAAATGTTTCAATCTCTCAAGAAAAGAAGTCCAGTTGCCATGACTCAACTTCCAGATAAACTCATCTGGATGACTGAGAATCTTCACAGACCTTAAAGATGAACTGTTCTGTTTTAATGAGAGCTTTCCTAGAGACCTACATGTCATTAGCAGAATGAAACAATAAGGGAAATATCAGTTCCAACATTTCATTGTTTTTCACAACAATCATAAGGAGCTCCTCAATCTTATTCTCGAAGGCCGGGAACTTCTAGAACATGGCAAAAAGCCCAAAAAAACCCTCACAACATCAACCCTCAATCTTGTTTTATTTAGTGGTTTTTACTGAGACCTAATTTTGAAAAGGAGAAATGGTTCAGGGATTAGGTGAGTTTTGGGAGTGATTGTGGCTCATCCAACCATGTTTCATGGTTTATCATTCAGTATAGTTAGCTGGATAGCTCCTTGAGTTATTGGGGAGCCAGAAGTTGGGAGCTTGATTCCTCACTGGGCCTCTTGGGAGAGAAGGCAGCCTGTGTGGCCTTGGGCAAGCTACCCAGTCCCAGGGTGACCCCACAAGAAGGGAAGGGTAAACCAACCACTTCTGAGTACTCGCTACCTAGAAAATCCCAAAAAGGTCACCATAACTCGGAATCAACTTGACAACACACATAAGCATAAGGTGTGAACCAAGCTTGTCAGTACAGTGGACCCTTGTATAACAAATAGTATGTATAATATAAAATTTGTACAACATAAAAATTCCAGAGATAGGGGAAATGTGCTTAACATAATCGCCTATGGGGTTAATCCGTACAACATAAAAATGGGATTACTCTGTTTTGAATGCATTCCTATGGGAAATTTGTATAAAAGAAAATTTGCTTAACATAATTTCATTTGGAACAAATTAATTCCTTTATACAAGGTACCACTGTACTTAAATTGAATTCCACTGTAATCCAGATTGAATGCTATACACTACTTGACACACGAGGCAAGTCCTGCACTGGCTTTTAAAAAAGCCTTACAAACAAGAGGCATATTCATGAAACTAACTTAATGCTATAGTTCAGTTTTGCTGAAGATTCACACTTCTTAGAAAATGTTGCATGTAGAAGCACCTGCCACGTACCAACAGACAAAGTCCAAAATGCAAAATCCAGAGTGAAAACTTTATTTGTGCAACTTTTTTAAAAAAGGCACAACATTGTATGCAAGCTTTTGGGGTTACTATCACTTCCTCAGACAGGAGGGAAAAGGTTAGTGAGGGAGAAGGAGCAAACTGATACAACGGACCAGATCTTTGACATTTTCAGGTCTCCACTCTCTCTTAGCTGTTACTGAGTAGGGACAAATAGCAGATATTCCCTCAAGTGACTCACTCCAGAACAATGAAATGAGGATTTGGATCATCGCCTTATTGAAAAGAAATCTCATTTATGGATTTTAGCCTGTCTTTCACCTTATGGAAGCTCGTGCCCCCTTGCTATGTAGAGATTAAGTAGTATCCAGATAGGCTCTGTACTAACAAGTTTAGCAACAGTCTCAAGTACAGTGGACCCTTGTATAACAAACAGCTTGTATAACATAAAATCTGTACAGCATAAAAAAATTCCGGAGATAGGGGAAATTTGCTTAACATAATCGCCTACGGGGAAAATCCGTACAACATAAAACTGGGATTACTCATTTTCAATGCATTCCTATGGGGATTTGTATAAAGGAAAATTTGCTTAACATAATTTCATTTGGAATGAATTAATTCCTTTATACAAGGTACTGCTGGGATCCAGCCTCAGCAAAGGATGCGGTCAGAAAAAAGAAGGGAGACTGCAGTCTGTGATATCTGGTGCAAAAGAGACAAAGATGTCCACCGTCCGCACCCAGACGGCAATCTTTTATTGAGTTCAAAAGTAGGTCAGCGCATACGTGTACATAGAGCCACAAGCATCAGTTATGATTGGCCTAGGCAGTGATAACTAAAACAATAGAAGTAGTGTATGCCTAGTGCAGGCATACTGCATTCCAAGCATGACTAAGCTTCTTGCCATGGTGAATGTGATAGGTTCGCTTGCTGATAATGGCAGCGTTACAAGCTGGCTATTTGAGGCCCGTTAACCTGTTAACCCACATCTCCACTTTCTTAATTTTATTCAATTCGTGCTGTGAGCTTATCCCAGATGTATACGCTATCTTCAAAGCCATCTTCCATATAGGGCAACGGCTGATACTGAAGCATAGCATACAATTGTCTTCGTGTTAAGCCAGAGGTAGGCATGTTACGTGAACAGCAATTAGCAAAGACCTGAAGTAAATGAGGGATGCATTGAATGCCGCAACAGAGAAAAACAAGGATCACTACAATGCTGACTAAAACAATGAAAGCTTGCTGCAACCACCCCCAATTCGGAAATCATGCCCGCAAATTTGACCACCATAAGGGAAGGACATTCTCAGTAATGTGGGAGGTGAGATCCTGGAGTTCTTTGACTTGTTGGTGTATGGCATAACTGTTATCTGAGATATTAAAGCAACACATTTGAGGCACTGCCTCACATCCTAAATGCAATTTCAGCAGTATAAAATCAATGGCATCTCTGTTGTCTAAGGTAGCCTGTCGAATTTCTGTTTGTTCACTCGCCAGCAATGCCAATGCTTTGGAAGTGTGATTAATAGATTTAGCCAGGGAACAGGTGAGAGCTTTGATGTTTTTATAATTTGTACAGGCCTGCACAGCAGGGATAATAACCCCTCCCAATGCTTGAGCTTCAGATTGAATTAGGACATCCCCAGAGCAAGACTCACCCAAAGGTTGCCCTGAGGTGTCCTGACAGCGTCGAGACAGGACCTCCTGTCTTTGAGGTAAAACAATGATCAGTCAGGACAGGCAACAAACAGAATCTGATAAATTAGCTGGAATGTAGTTGAAAGCATGAGTAGCACAAGACCAAAACCATCCAGGGGGTAACAAAACATGAGCAAGAAGAAATGATGAATTAACAGTAACAGAACAGTTCAGTTGCGGGGTGTCGGTATTGTGACAATGCGGCTTCTGTGGGTTAGAAGAACAGTTCACCATGTGGGTACAGGTAAGATCCTGCCCTACAACAACACTGGGGGTGTAAAGAGTAAAGGCAGATTTTGGGAGCTGTTTGATGGCTGGGCCCCAGCTGGCAACATTGGAATAGTCAGCCATTAAGGTTTCCTCACTGTTCATATGTCCGCTAAGACCAGTAAACTCCATTATATTGCTAGGCTGTTAGCAAACTAGAATAAGGCACGTCAAAAGCAAGTCCCCAACAGCATAGCTGGTAGGAAGGAAAAACTTGGTAACATTAATGATTTGTGCAAGTTGAAGCCAGACGTTAGTCTGTAGTCCATGAGAAAGTAGCTCAGAAGGCACGGCGGCCTGACATTGAGTTCCGTCATCAAACACAAAGAGGACGAATGCCAAGAGTGTCACTGTGGTGGATGAGCCTTGGAGGAGCACCATGGCTGAATGCAGTGTGCTGGAATCCACACAACACCCTTTTCCAGGGCTATGGCGGCGTACCCACGTCCCCAGGTGATAAGTGGTAGCGGGCCTCTCCAAGCAGGATCCGGGGGTTGACGATATGACACCAAGGGCCGAGGAAGCTGTTCTTCAGTCCTGAAATGCAACTCTATAGGAGAATGAGACCTGTTATGGGGAGCAAGCAGAAAATTCAGAGTGAAAAGCACTTTGGAAACCACAGTATTGATAGACCCCCCGGGCACCCCTTTCCCCCCTGTTCGTTTGTGCAGCAGGGTCTTGAAAGTAAGATGAGCACATTCTGCTATTGCTTGACCCGAGCTATTAAAGGGGATTCCGTGAGACAACTTAATGTTCCATAGGGTACAAAAGTCAGAAAACGCCGAAGAAGCATAATCTGGGGTATTATCAGTCTTGATGGCCAGGGGCTTTCCCATGACCGCGAACATGCGAATACAGTGTTGGAACACGTGGTGACTAGTCTCTCCTTTAAGGGGAGTTGCCCAAATGATGCCAGAGAAGGTATCAATAGAAACATGCAATTTAGACATGGGGGCCAGTGCAGGTACTTGCGTAATGTCCATCTGCCAAAGCTGATTGGCTTCCGTTCCACGTGGGTTGACAGCATAAAAGGCAGATTAATAGGAGCTTTGGTACAGGAAGGACAAGAGGAAACAATATCTCTGGCCTGTGACATAGGAATTGACAACTGTTTATGAAGCATTTTGGTAGATTGATGGAACATCTCATGACTAGCAATGGGATCATCAAAAAGAGGAAACAAACCCGGATCCCGTAAGGCATTATCAGCCCTAGCATTTCCTTCAGCTAGGTAACCAAGCAAATTCGTGTGTGACTTGATATGGGCCACAAAGCACAGCGTGCGGTGGTCCTGAATAAGACCTTGGAGCTGTTGAAACAAATGCAGCAAGTCAGGATCCAAAGCAGGAGTGAGATAAGCCTGAGGAAGGCAAAAAAGCAACTTATAAACATACTGAGAGTCCACTATCAAATTAAAAGGCTGGGCAGGGAAAGTAACAAAGGCCAGAACCACAGCAGCCAGTTCAGAGCGCTGAGCCGAAGACTGGGGCTCATTGAATTTCGAGTGCCAAGCACCGTTGGAGTCCTGCCAGGTGAGAACGCCACACATGGGAGATCCACCTGTAAAGAGGGTGACAGCACCAACCAAAGGCTGAAAAGAAACATAAGTTGTTAGACAATAAGGAGTTAAATGCAAAAAGGTGAGTCTCCGATCCTTAGGAGGATTGTGTTTGATGACCCCTATGTAGCCAGCCATTGCAACCTGGAAGGGGACAGAGTGCTGATAAAGCGAATCCACTTGGTCCTGTGAAAAAGGAAAATAAACAGAGTCAATGTCATAACCAGTCAGTTGTTTTGCCCTCCCCCTGCATTTGATGAAAAGATCTGAGACAGCCTCCAGCAAGGTGTAAACATTCTTAGAGGGGGTGTGGGGGAGATGCAGCCACTCCACAATGGCTATTCCCCGGTCATCAACATGGGCATAAAGGATGGCAGTTGGTTGTTTAGCTGATGGCAAGATGGCACAGAATAAAGAGGTACACTCCTGTGGGATCCTATCCACTGCAACTTGATGCAACTGCTGGTTAATGAGAGCCAAGGCTGATTTCATTTCCTTTGAGCAGGGAATACGATCAGCAGGTGAAGATCGGCCGGTGAGGGCGGAGAACAGAAGTGAGAGATCTGATGTGGTTAGAAGTTGTTGTAATTCCACCAGGGTGAAGCACTCCGGGATCTTTATGGTAGGCAGCACAGGAATTGAAGAAGTTTCCGACAGACAATGGCCCAGATACTTGTAGGGTGGGACACGTTGTACCTTTTCAGGGGCTAGGAACATTCCATAGCTGTTAAGGATAGAAGAAAGCGCTTCTAGGTGGTTATCAGTGACCTCCGGAGCCGATACAAGAATGTCATCCATGTAATAGAGAACCTGCACTTCAGGGAATAATTTCCGAAAGGGTTGAAGGGCATGATCCACAAATAATTGACACAATGTTGGCGAATTTTTCATTCCCTGGGGGAGCACGCACCACGTGAAATGGAGGGTGGGGCGCTTATTATTTAGGACAGGCAAAGTGAAAGCAAACATGTCACGATCTTGCGGTGCCAGTGGAATGGTAAAGAAACAGTCTTTAAGGTCCACTATTGCCACCTGATGGCCACTAGGTATAAGGTTAGGGCTAGGCAAACCACATTGGAGTGGCCCCATGACCTTTAACCTCTCATTGACCTTTCTCAAGTCCTGTAAGAGGCACCATTTTGACCCTGATTTTTTCTTAATGATGAAAATGGGGGTGTTCCACGGGTTGGTGGTAGGTTGCACATGTCCCAGTTTGAGCTGCTCCCTGATAAGGGCCTCTGCCACCTGGAGCTTTTCTGACATCAGCAGCCATTGGTCCACCCACACGGGCGGCCCCTCCCGCCAAGTTAAGGGGAGGGCATGCAACGGCACTGCCTGGGAGGCCCTCACTAAAAATTTGTATTAACAGTGCAGCCAGCCTGAGAGAGCAAATCATGGCCCCACAATGTGATTGGAATGTCCATGACTAAGGGGCATAAAGAAACAGCAGTTCCGTTGTCAGATTCAAAAATGATTGGGTGAATACTCTGGTGTGCTGCTCAAAACCTCCCACCCCAAAGAATTTCTGGGTCTGTTTGGTAGGCCAAGAAGGGCCAGTCCTTTTTTGCCACCACCGTGACGGCTGCACCAGTATCCAGCAAGCCTGTGATCGGCTTGCCCCCCATTTGTAATGTTAACCGGGGTGCTCAGGGGTAATGCGCATAACCGCCATAGCTGCAGCTGGAGGTGATTGGGGTGGAGCGCTGGGCAGATGGCCAGTAGCATGTGACAGGATGTAGAGATGCACCAGTTCCAGCCCCTTCCGCAAATCAGTTGGTGACGTGGCCCAGCTGGGGACGGACAAAGGCGCACCATGTGATGCAGTGATCAGGCCAGCTGTAACGTGAACGGGGAGGAGGAGCAAGTCAAGGCGCGGAAGCACCATGACTATTGCATCAGCCGGGATGTGTCCTTTCCAGGAAGTAAGTAGGGGGGCAGTGAGCCATGGGGTGTGTAGAGACACATCTTCAGCGAGGAGAAGGGGAACACTTGGGGGACCTTGGAGATGACCAGGTTCCTCCCCCACTTCATTATCACTGCTCCACAGCCCATTATCGTCCATGAGTGTCCATCTATCATCCTCCCCAAAAAGCTGCCGCTTAAGATGGTGCCCTATTGTTTCACCGAGCCAGGGGCACGGCCTGCTGGGTGGTTTCCCTGATCCAGCGGGCTGTTGGAGTTGTTGGGATTACACCGGCATGGAATAGCCCAATGATACCCCTTTTGGAAAATTGGACACTTTTTGGAGGGCCTCCCACCCAGCTTTTGAGATGAATGGCACTGGGGTCTAAAGTGTCCCTCTATTCCGCAACCAAAGCATCATTTACCTGCAGCGGGATTTGAATTCGGAATTTGGACTGCAGCGGCAAGAAGCTGCGCCTTACGAGAGTGAGTACCCATATTTTGGCATACTTGTAGCATATCAGTCAGGGTGGTTTCAGGACGGCTATTGAGAGGTGTGAGGGCTGGCTTACAGTCAGCGTTAGAGTTTTCAAAGGCCAACTGTTAAATCGGGAGTTTTGAGGCATCCTTATTTTCCACCTGCCTCTCAAATGCCACAATCAGGTGATCCACAAATTCAGCAAATGGCTCCTTTGCACCCTGGCGGATGGCAGCGAAGCCAGCAACAGAGGAGTCGGTCTTGGGCGGTATGTGGCGCCAAGCCTTTAGGACAATTTCTGTCACATTGGAGAGGGCAGCATCCAGCAGAGCCATCTGTTGGGCAGCCATTGCGTAGTTATCCTCGCCCATTAACATAGGCAAAGTAAAGGGTATGGGTGGTCACTGAGCCTGCTTTTTGGCTGCTTTTTTGTTGCCAATTCCCACCACTCTTGAAGGCAAAGCATGGCCCCGGTGGGGGTCAATAGGGCTCTAATGGCCATTCGCCAATCAGTGGGGAGCAGCTTTTGAAGGGCGAGACCTTCCAGCAAGCTACGGGTGTAGGGAGCTTGTAGCCCATTGTCGCGAATGCTGCGATGTAACTCTTTCAACGTTTTAAAGGGAACAGGGGAATACTGATCAGCCTGGCCATTAACCACAGCTCGCAGGACTGGAAAAGTGGAAGGAGCAGACTCCATATCCAGGGCTACTGCTGAAACGGCGGCCTCAAAGGCGGCGCTGTGTAATTCCCTGTTTTTGATAGTGGACAAGGCCAGGTAGAGGTCTGGCGGTGGGTCTGACAGCCAGGCAGGAGGGGGGGTTTGAGGGCTGGGTATGCCGGAGGCAGAGCCGACAGGATTGCGGGCAGAGCGGGGCATACAGGTGGCTGCGCCGGGTTTGAGGGAGGCAGAGCCTGTGGAAAAGGCATGTTGGGAGGCAAAACTTGTGGAAAGGCTGCCATAGATTTTTGTGCCAATTAGATATTACTCGGAGTGAGTCCTTGAAGGCACGCACGGACCTTACACCAAGTGTGTTGGACCGGGATAGTAACTCTGGGATGATCTTGAAAAGAGTAGCCAATTTTGTCCCATTTCCAAAGATCTAGCAGGGACATTCGTCATAAATGGTCTTGGCAAGGTCCTCAACCTCTCTGAAATAAGCTGCATGGCCATTTTTAGTAAGAAGATAATGCAGGTCACGGCAGAACTTTTGTTGCGGAGAGGAGAGAGCATTGCCGCCCATGTTCCTAAATGTCTAACTTGACCAAGTTCACTGGGATCCATAGATGCTGGGGCGCGCCCGGAGACCTTGCTGGTCATGGCGAGTGGACGAAAATAGCAGCAGCGAGGTCACGGCTGAACCGAATACAGGGCACCACTTGCTGGGATCCAGCCTCAGCAAAGGATGCGGTCAGAAAAAAGAAGGGATACTGCAGTCTGTGATATCTGGTGCAAAAGAGATAAAGATGTCCGCCATCCGCACCCAGACGGCAATCTTTTATTGAGTACAAAAGTAGGTCAGTGCATACGTGTACATAGAATCACAAGCATCAGTTATGATTGGCCTAGTCAGTGATAACTAAAACAATAGAAGTAGTGTATGCCTAGCGCATGCATATTGCATTCCAAGCATGACTAAGCTTCTTGCCACGGCGAACGTGACAGGTTCGCTTGCTGATAATGGAGCTGGCTATTTGAGGCCCGTTAACCCGTTAACCCACAAGGTACCACTGTAGTTTAAAAGTAAGCAAAGTCAACTTGGTAATATTAGGGCATGGTTCCACTGGCAACACGTACTGCAGCTAAACTGATTCATCACTAGTATTATTGAAATTGATGTATAAATTCCTGGGCACACAACACATGGGTGAAATTAATTTATTTGGGGTGCAAAGTGAGTTTTTTTGAAGAGTCTGTCAAGGCCTTTTTCAAATACCTCAGATCCTAAATCAATTCAATTTAATACAGTTTGTGGATGTAAATTCTGCTGTCATTTTAATTTGTGCCTGTGCGGATTTTTGGGTGTCAGGGGTGTTTCAAGCGATATTTGCAGTGAAATCAGAAGGGTTGCTCTCTACTTAAAACAAACGACTGATTTATCAAAGTAGCTGTATATAGCAAAGAAGATCAGCCATTAAGGGCACCACCTTTTTTTTGCCTTTAATTTTTTAAAAATCTTCTTTCTTAAATCATTTATTGCTGCATATCTTCATCCATATGCTTGCCATTACAACCACCTGCCTTGTTCCTCCATTCAGTGGATGAAGATGATGGTGGAGCAGCAGAAGGCCACTGGGCACAGAGCAGGCATGCCAGGACACAGAGGACAAAGAGCTGGGGTCACTTCTCCAGTGTTTCCCCCCATTGTTTTCTTTCTCCTGCCTATAATGACACCAGGTGGCGCCCTGCAGAGACTTCATTTAGCACTTTAAAAAGTTATATACCATGTGAATTTTTTAAAGAGCCAGGACCAAAATCCATGTAAAATTGGTCATGTTACAGAACCCTTAGATTGTGGTTATAATGTCTCAACTCTCAGCTGTCTGAAGTCCTCCTTTTCAATCCCACTGTCAGAGTCAGGGTTTCTCAGCTGTGGGTCCCCAGATGTTCCTGGACTGCAACTCCCAGAAATCCCTTCCAGCACAGCGAGTAGTGGAGGCTTCTGGGAGTTGCAGCCCAGGAACATCTGGGGACCCACAGGTTGAGAACCACTGCTCTAAGTATTGTCAGTAACAGGGATGCCTCTTGCCAAGGCTTTCAGGGAACAGGTGAAGGACAGTGGGGTGGTGCAGCTGGCGGCCCTGGAAGAGCGGTACAACCAGGCTTCCTGTGCTGCTGTCCTTTGCCTCAGCAACACAAGGATCCTGGGGATTCTTGAGCTCCGGACCTACGCTCCGCGGTTCCTGAAAGTCCAGCTCCTGCTCTGCTTCCAAAGATTCTTGTGTGTTCCAGAAAGTTCCTGCCTCGCTCCTTGTTTGTTCCTTCCTTGCTCCCAAAGACTCCTGGATGTTCCTGACTTGTTTCCAAAGATTCTCTTAGGCCGCACACGTTTTTTGCCTTGCTCCTGAGGAGTCCTGCATCCTCCGGTTGCTCTTGTCTCATGGACTCTGCCCCAACACTCTGGTTCAGGTATCTTCCCTATTTTGTCTTCTTACCCATGCCCTGGCCCTGAAATCCACCCCTGGATGATGAGACATTTCAGTATCTTCCAGGCCATGGGCCACAGAACGCAGCTATGGTGAACAATAAGCAAAATCTAAAATAAAAATTCCATATCATGGTGATGTCTTCACTCAGCCAACTTTTTCCTTTAAAAAGGCAAACAATGTGCAAGCTTTTGGGGTTACCACCGTCTCCTCGGGCATGCAGAGGGACAGGCAAACATTCACAGCAGGACTTGACATTGCAATAATGAAGGCTCAAAGCTGTCTTTCCCTTTTTTTAATTTAAAGATTTTATTAATTTTAATGGGAAAAGGGAAAGGGAAAAAAATCACAAAGGGTTACATTGAATATATCAAGTCAAATATCCTACATAACAAATTTTAATAACAAATCAGTTAACTAATATTTTAACTACTTCTTGCCATCTTCTTTTAGTAGTAGTCTTCATAATCTCCTTTCAAGTATCCAGAAAAGTCTATCGATTTCAATACATTCTCTTATCTTTTCACAGAGGTTTCTCTCCGTGGGCACTTCAGCTTGCTTCCAAAGTTGTGCATACAAAATCCTTGCTGCAACAATTACATGATGTAATGCATGCTTTTGATGGTATGAAATGTGTTTTTTTTTAAATTCTCAGCCAGAGGAGTGGCAATTTCCCCCTGCCGTTCAATCCCTACGGTAGAACTCCCCTGAGAGAGCCAAATCTGGTTCCTGGCTCCCCACCCTGCTTTCATCACAGCTGGGATAGGACAGGGACATGAAGAGGTTAGGATCCAGTCTGAGTTTGGGGGGGGGGGCTGGCAGGGAGGGAGCATCTCCGTCTTTCCCATCTTTGTCCCCAGCCCTGCCTTGCAGCATGAGGCACATGAATGTGTGCCTTGTGTTTGGCTAGTAGAGCTAACCAACTTGATGCAGAATGTGGAGTCTGGACTTTTCCAAAATACGTCATCAGAAAAAGACAGGCCCAGGTTTGTTGAGACAGCAGAATCTCCAGGGATGCTGGGTCCGACTGAGTCCCTAGTCCGAGTCTTTGGTATCGAGTCCAAACATCCCCATGTCCGAGTCCCTATTAAAAATAAGACTTTTCTGCAGAAAAAAAGGGAAGAGGTAGATGGGTTCCAAATCACAAGTCAAGTCTGAGTTGCTACGAAGAAAGAAAGAAAGAAAGAAAGAAAGAAAGAAAGAAAGAAAGAAAGAAAGAAAGAAAGAAAGAAAGAAAGAAAGAAAGAAAGAAAAAGAAAAGAATAAAATAAAATAAAAAACCCTGTGTTGAGTCTGAGTCAAGTCACCAGTGAGACTTTAATCCAACTTGACAGGGAGTCTTACAGCTCCAGTCTCCATCCCAGGGGATTTCCTCGTGATCTGGCCTTGTGTTAAACCGATACCTCTGAAAGTACTGTGGGACTTCCCCCTTTTGGAAGCTGCTTGCTGTTTGAAGGCTCAAATCCAAGTCAGATTTGAAGATAATCAAGGAGGGAGCCCCCGCCTTCCTCACTCCCATCGGAGGCACGGAAATTCCGGTTCCACCACGAGTCTTTTCTCATGTTGTATCTATGTATAAATGGATGTGGGCACCTTTGTGAAAACCGGAGTCTTATTTTTGGAGGCCCATCGTATCCTTTTTGGTACTGTAATTTGTACGTGATCACCACAAATGTGCTGGCTAATTTTGTGACCCATCAACAGCGGTGGAATTGTCTGTGAAAAGTACTGCTTGCCCTACCTTGCAGTGCTGAGTGTGCAGAGGCACCACTTTGCCAACATGAAGCTTTGCTCTTCCTTATTAGGTAGAATTCTAAGCTATTTCTAAGTACCGCCTGTGGTTCCCAAAGGAGCCAGAGGCTGTAGATCAACAGCAAGTTCTGGTTACTCACACTGACTTAAGGAAGAACCTTGGATCCGAAGGCTGTGGCAAATAATTTCCTGGCTTGCTCAGTAGTGGCACTAGCAGGAAAGAGCAGACCAGTGTACAATGCACAGTGTGTTTGTTGAGACCAGAAATTAATAAAAACTAACATATTCAAGTGAACCAAAGTGATGCCATGCTGATTCCTCTGTATGCCTTGTATGCATACAGAGGAATGCATTGTATGCAAAATGAATGGGTTAGGATGTGTCTAACAAGAGTTACAGCTTGCCTAAGGAATGTTGTTCATTGGGGAGAGGCATCTCATGCTTTCTGTACTTAAATGTGTACCCTGTTAGTCGGGATTTTTCCTTTTGCTTCAGGGGTAAAGGTCGACCCCTTCCCTTATCCAGCTGAATAAATGAATGGTGATTTGGATCTCTGCTTGTCTCAGAAGTTTTTGACTAAGTTATTCTGATACAAGAAAAGTTTGGGATTAGCCTGAACTCAACCTGTTCATGCAATAAACTAGGATATTCCAGAGTCCTTGCTTGTTGCTTTGTGTGAATGTGGCCCCTGGCTGGAAAGCGCTCAGATGTTGCACCGTCATTCAGGAGACATCTTGAATTAGCCAAGAGCTGGCTTGATGGCCTTCTTTAGAGGAAAGGCAAGGGGTCATAAATTAAGCAAACCAATCCGTTTTCCCCACTTGTATTCATTAGTTACACAAGTCAGTATTTGCCAGACTTGCAGCCCTCCTTCTGCTCAGTATTCTGAAGAAGAGGAAAAAGTTCAGAGAAAAGAATTCCCCCTTGGGTGAATTCTCTAAGCAAGAGGTGAACGGAGAACAGCAAGCCTTTGTATGGCAATTTCAGTGACCAGGCAGCTGCTGTTTCTCTCCGTTTGCACAAGGAGGCTTTTGCTTTTAGCAAGTCAAAGGGCATTTTTGGGCAAAGCGGGAGCTTGTGTCGAGTTAAAGAGCTGGTCCCGGGAACTGTGTGCTGAACCACTCGTGGGAGTCCCCGGACACAACATATGCAGGCAATTTCATGTAGTAAACTCTTGGTGAGTAACAAATTAGATTAATTGGGTGCAAGTACTTTCATATGACTATCATGTGGCCTTTAATTCCTAGTCGAGAGATCACTGGCTTTTTGGGATTTCTTATGGTATGCACAATGCAACATTAGCGGCGTTGGAACTCTAGCGGCGTGGACACTGAGCTTCCAAAATGTACCGAATCACGTTGGATAGAAGGAACTTTAGACTATTGACATACACAGTAAGTCTAAATATTTGTAGACTGTGCTGGGTAGGCTTTGTGCATACCGAGGGTCTATTTCGTGGCATATTCCTTCCGAGCTGCAGCTTCCAAGAAAACTATTTGTAATCATTTCTCAAACACCAAAGATTACGGTGTATTTTCAGGAAGTCTCACTGAGTGAAGTGGATCTTCTTTCTGGGTAAATATGCACAGGATTTGCATAGGGTCAGGATGCTGTCTTGATTAAGACAATGGGGATATTTCAAGGTTACGGAGAAATGGTGGCTCTAGTGATTGTGTTGGTAAAAGACGAGACACCTGAAAAAAAGTTAGCAAAAACTGATATTTTGTAAGTTGGTAACATGACTGTAAAAGCCCAACTGTCTATTCTCAAAACAGTGGCTTTCATTTACCCAATAGAATCACATTCATAGTCGGTCTTCCCTCTAAATTGGTGTTTTCCAAACTGGGGATCATTACCCCCCAAAGAGGTCACAGAGTATTTACATGTTGTGACCTTTGTTAAATAATTTCTTCCTTGATTAATGTGTGTGTGTCCTTCTGAGGAGAAAGCAGCCTCTACTTTCTGAAACCAGATAACGTTACCCCATAAAATATGCCTTTTTAAAATGCAAAGGTGGCAGGGGGAATCTCAGGTTAGTTGGCTGATATAAATGGGGTCTGTCACTTGAAAAAAAGATTGGGAACCACTTCTTTAAAATGTTCAGTCCATGCAGATGGGATTAGCAAGCATTTTTGTCTTCCCTGACTCCTCTCTCTAACCACCTATCTTCTCTGTCTAATGTTCGTACAACTTCAGCATTGAATGAGTGCCCTTTGTCCTACAAATGGAGGTGTACTGCTCATTCTCTGAGCTGTTGCCATTCCTGTGTTGGGCCATCCTCCTGTTTTAGTGACCGGTTTCTCCAATGTAGAGAGCTCTGCACACTCCTCACTGCATTGGACCACATAGACTACATTGCTCCTCTTGTGTTTTCGTGTCGGGTCTTTTGGGTGGACGAGTCTCTGCCTTTTAGTGTGTTTGTGGGTTTGAGGTAAACTGGCATGTGGTGTTTGCCAAAAAGCCTTTTAAGCTTTTCAGACACTCCATCCATATACGGAATGACCAGATTTTTCTGTCGGCTCTGGGCCTCAGGCTGATCCATTGTTCTTCTGGGTCGGGACACTGCTTTGTTGAAGACCCACTTTGGATACCTTAAGTGTTGTCTTCAGGTGCTTGTCTTCCTTCTTCTTGGCTTCTGTAGAGGTGGGGACGCTCTCTGCTCTGTGGTTCTACACTTTGTGGTTCTAAACTGCTCACAAGAAAAGAAGTCAAGTTGCCATGACTCAACCTTCGGATAACTGTATGGAGAATGTGGTATGCTGTGTCTCCTTTGGGAAGTCTGCAGGCAAGGGAGATTAAATACACGCCTAGAAGAGAAACGTCTCCTCTTTGTCTGTAGCCTCCTGCAAAACTACAGCATACCTGATCTCTGAGCTCTTTGTGTTGGCACTTTGAGCAATCCTCTCCCCTTTAGATCAGCCTGAGGTTCAGATTGCAGGTTTATTGTTCAGGATGAAGGGTTTGAGTTTGTTTGGTTTTTTTTAAAAGATACTTTTCTTTTGGAGAAGATCCAAGAGATTAGATATATGCCGCAGAAACTCTTGTTTGTTCAACTAGTGTCAGGCTTGCAAGATTTGGAAAAGAAGAGACATAGATTCTTTTTATTTTATTTTATTTTATTTTATTTTATTTTATTTTATTTGCCTACGGTTCTGTCTGGAAGCATGTTTCCAAGGGGTTGATGACTTCCCATGGCATTTTCTTTTTGGTATGGGTCTCAAGGTGGTATTACGGCGAGAATGTTAGATGTGGAACAGAGAGAGAACTGAACTGAGACATTTCATGGGCAAATGGGGGCCAGTCTGTCCTTTCTCATCTTGCTTGCTATCACTGGATTATAATAAGAAAGCCAAAGGTCTTTAGTAACCTCAGGGGCTTCTTAGCAGTGCAGCACACCGGCATTTTCCTTTGAGCCCAGGCAAAGATTATGGAGGGTCCCAGCATGGAGTAGTGGATAGAGTATGGAGTAGGAGCCAGGTGATCTGGGTTGGATTGTCCCAAAGTCCCCCCCACCTTACCCTCCAACTTCTCTTCCTCCTTTTTACCCCTCTTGCCCTCCTCCTCCATGACTCACGGGAACCCAGAGACATCTGCCAGCCCAAGTCCCCTCTCACCTCCATTGTACCCCCCTTGCCACATGCAAAAGAGCAGGAAGCTTAGGTAGAGTGTAAGGAGCCACTGCCATGACAGCAACAACTTTTCCATCTTCCACCAACTTTTCCATCTTCCACCAGCATTCCCATCATGCACTGGGCGCTCACCTCATTTTAAGCCTTTTCCAGCCGGGCTAATGCTCCAATGTGTTGGAAGTACATAGAGAAAGACATAAACAGGTGAATGTGACCCGACGATGCTCACGGTTCTGCTAGAGATCTGATGTGGAAACAGCAGTTTTGTCTGGCAGTTGGAAGGTGTGGCTCGTCCATCAACCCAAATGTTACAAAAAGCTCATTAATCACAAAGAACCTCCAAAAGACACCGGGCAATGTTCTACTATTTAAAGAATTCTTATTAGTCTTCGTGTTAGAAACGTGATTGGTTTTGTGACTGAATGGGACAATCCAAAAGAGAGATGCACAGGCCACATTGGGGAAGATGAAGGAACGCCCCGCCAATATCCCGCTACCAAGCAGCAGCAGAAAGGCAATCTTGTCCAATAGTTTAGTGAACTCAGTGTTAGGTCCTGGCATTGCACCCGTTGTGTGTGTGTGTTGTGTCGTTACAGTCGTGACCGACTCTTCGTGACCCCATGTCCATGGAGTTTTCTTGATAGGAATCCTGGAGTGGTTTGGCACTTCCTACTCCAGGCACCTGCAGTGTCTGGTATTCCCTGGTGGTCTCCCATCCAAGTACTGTACTAACCAGGGTCGACCCTGCTTAGTGTCCGAAATCAGGCGAGATGGGATGTGCTTAGGGTTTAATGAAAACCAACTGAGCCACTTAGGAAAATCAACAAGCCCCAGGCTCACATGATGAATTAAACAACTGTGCTAGGCAAGAGTTCAGTGAATGGAATGAAGAGCAGCAAAATTCAAGATTATGGTCTGCTGAGGCTCATGTAAAGAAAGAGAGAGAGAGAGAGAGAGAGAGAGGAGGGGGCACATAGCTGCTGGATAGCTCAGTGCCTTAGGTCTCTGGCCAGCTGTGCCTAATGATGATGATGATGATGATGATGATGATGATGATGATGATGATGATGATGATGGATAGCTCAGTGCCTTAGGTCTCTGGCCAGCTGTGCCTAAGATGATGATGATGATGATGATGATGATGATGATGATGATGATGATGATGATGATGATGATGGATAGCTCAGTGCCTTAGGTCTCTGGCCAGCTGTCTGGCCAGCTGTGCTAAGATGATGATGATGATGATGATGATGATGATGATGATGATGATGATGATGATGATGATGATGATGATGATGATGATGATGATGGATAGCTCAGTGCCTTAGGTCTCTGGCCAGCTGTGCCTAAGATGATGATGATGATGATGATGATGATGATGATGATGATGATGATGATGATGATGATGGATAGCTCAGTGCCTTAGGTCTCTGGCCAGCTGTGCCTAAGATGCTGCTGCTGCTGCTGCTGCTGATGATGATGATGGATAGCTCAGTGCTGCTTAAGATGCTGCTGCTGCTGCTGCTGCTGCTGCTGCTGCTGCTGCTGCTGATGATGATGGATAGCTCAGTGCCTTAGGTCTCTGGCCAGCTGTGCTGCTGCTGCTGCTGCTGATGATGATGATGGATAGCTCAGTGCCTTAGGTCTCTGGCCAGCTGTGCCGATGATGATGATGATGATGATGGATAGCTCAGTGCCTTAGGTCTCTGGCCAGCTGTGCTTAAGATGATGATGATGATGATGATGATGATGATGATGATGATGAGCCAGCAAAACAAATTTGAAACCAGTTTCAACTACATGGCGCTGTTGATAATGTCGTTTTGCCTCACAAATTAATGCTTCAGTTAATCCCTTTAGGATTGGGCAAGAGTTTTGAAAGCCTGCTCTTCCCGGCGCATGGCTTGTGTGCCATCAGACAGCAAAATCCCTCCGTGCCCAGCACCCTCCTCATGTTTAAGTAATGTGTGTCTGCAAATAAATAGATTTCCTGTGTTTTGGGCACGCAGGTGACGGAAGGAGGATGAAAGCTGGGCTGACGGAGTTAATTATACACCTGGGTTGCCTCATATAGGCCATATTTGAGAAGTTTGTGAAAGGCAGCCTTGACTGAGGACACCGGAGAGCCGTGTGCAAAGATTAATAATACTGAAGGCACTTTCTCATGAAGTACGTGGCTGACAATGTGGTGGGAAATACTTAGACCTGCTTGCAAAAGTGGACGGCCCAGGACTGCCTTCCGCTCTGCAGGGAGGAGTTCACCCTCCTTCTTAGCCACACAGGGGGCTGGTAGAGAAACAGGGAGAAGTAATTTGGGCAGTATCGGATAGAAGCCCTTTTGCACGGGGGTTTGCTAAGCATCAAAAGAGGATGGAGAAGAAAAAATTGAGGTCACCTCTTGCAACGCTCAGCCACCGAAACCTTACTCTGGTGCGTTTCTGCAAAGAGCAGTCTCCGATAATCCTTACTGGGTTGGAAGATGATCGATCCAGCCAAGCAAGAGGTCTTGAGGACACGCGTGGCTTGCCTCGGGTAGAAGAGGAGAATGCCTGCACAGTCTTAGCAGGAGTGCGAGAGAACGGTGCCAGACAGGTCAGTTCAAATAGGAGGAATGTAATGTTAAATTGATGGTTCTGCTCAGCTTCTTACTTGGTTGGTGGATTGTGTAGGATTTTAATGTACTTTTACTTGGAAGTAAGCCCTATGAAATGCAGTGGAAACAACTCTAAAGGAAGGACAATGAGGATTGCCCTGTGAATGCTCTCCCTGAGATGTCATGTCTAAAGATCAGAGGAATGCCTGTTAAGCAGTAGATTTACAAGTATTTCTTAAAACCGCTTCATATGACATTCCTTCACTTATAAAAAACAAAAATTTTACAAGTACTGCACATCATGCCCCACCAGTTTTCCTCTTTCTCCTGGTCTTTTGTAAAACAACAGATTTTCCTCCTAAGAAGTCTGAAAGTTGAGTCATGGCAACTGGACTTCTTTTCTTGAGTGATCGAAATGTTTCACTGCTCAGCCAAGCTAACGACTCACACTTAATGGGTGTTGGGAAAGGTTGCATAGGTGGGACTTTCATTTGCCCTAGGCCAGTGGTGGCGAACCTTTGGCACTCCAGATGTTTTGGACCACAACTCCCACAGTCCTTTGTCATTGGCAACCTAGGCTTGAAATTCTGGGAGCTATGGTCCAAAACATCAGGAGGGCCAAAGGTTCGCCACCACTGCCCCTAGGACATTGTCCACTTAACAAACCTACTCAGACCATTGTCCACCTAACTAGCCTATTCAGGCCATTGTCTGACTTATGAGCTTATTCAGACCAGGTTGATGTAAAATCAAGGTGTACTATAAATTGGAGGACTTTCCTCAGACTGACAACTGCTTGGATGAGTAGCGAAACGTTTCAAGAAAAAGAAGTCCAGTTGCCATGACTCAACTTCCAGATAAACTCACCTGGATGACTGAGAATCTTCACAGACATTCGCCCAAGAAAGTTAACTGGAAGAGGTAAATGACCTGTCTCGGTTGGCAGTTTAAGAACGGCTTCCTCCCATAGCTGCTGTGAGGTATCCACTTGTGGGTGGTAAGAGAGTTGGCGATAAGAGCAATGGCTTGGGAAACCCAGCCCCCGACTCACAGCAACCTATGAATGTGTGCTTTCCAAATACAGTGGTACCTTGTATAAAGGAATTAATTTGTTCCAAATGAAATTATGTTAAGCAAATTTTCCTTTATACAAATTTCCTTAGGAATGCATTGAAAACGGAGTAATCCCATTTTTATGTTGTACGAATTCTCCCCATAGGGGATTATGTTAAGCAAATTTCCCCTATCTCCGGAATTTTTTATGTTGTACAGATTTTATGTTATACAAGCTGTTTGTTATACAAGGTTCCACTGTATCCTGTCGTCAGCCTCCGTCCTTGTAGACTCAAGCCTATGGCTTCATTCTAGGTCATAATGGGTATCCCTCTTTTTCCTGCCGCCTTCAACCTTTCCCAGCATTATTGCCTATTTTTTTTCAAGGAACCTTCCCTTCTCATGCTATGCCAGAAGTAGGACAGCCTCCGTTTCATCATTTTTGCCTCCAGAGAGAGTTCAGGTTTGATTTCTTCTGGGACCAACTTGTTTGTCTTCCTGACCATCCAAGTATCTATCAAGCTCTGCGCCAGCACCATATTTCAAACAAATCAATTTTTTTCCCTGTCAGCTTTCTTTACTGTCCAGTTTTTACACCTGCACAGGCCGATCAGAAACACAAGAGCGTGTAGATTATCTTGGTCTCCAATACATATTCTTACACTCAATTATCTTTTCCTTTTCCTTTGTTGTGGTCCTTTTTGTCTTCTTCTGATTTCTGGGCTGAAAGCTCCATATTGGAAACAGATGCTAGCAGTAGTTTTTAATGGTACAATAGTCTTCAGAAGTTAAGCACTTGCTTCTCTTTTATAGATTTACATATCAGGCAAAAACAACAACAGCAATTTGCTGATTTGGGTCAGTTATGGTAACGGACTCACTCTCTTTTACACAGCTTTGTACTTACTGTTCATTGATATTTCTTTTACTCTCTGGCTGTATAAAAAAATATTTGGCAGAACAGTTTCAGCTAATTAAGTGTAATAAATACCCCTGTGCCAATCAATCAGAACCTTTTATTGACATCAGACAGACAGACATTGATATAAATAAATAATTGATACATGCAATTAGAAATATATGCCTGGTTGAATTATACAAAGCTAAAATGTGAACCAAATATAACGAATCACAGAGTGACAAAAAATGGTGCTGTCTTATTTAAGCATCCTCCGTGGACTCTGACCCACAAAGGGGTAAACACCCCTGTGCCATTTCTAAGAAAATGCCATGAAGAATTTTGAAAAGTCATAAATGTTTGCTTTCATCTCTTATGTAGCTGGTAATAAGTTTCCCATTTTTAAAAAGCCTTATAGAATACAGTGGGAATTAATTCTGAATAAGTATCCCTAATATTGTGCTGTTTGTTCACATACTAACCAACTATAAAATTTGTGAAGATTTAGCCTTTGGAATCTACAACATAAAATATGCACACCAAATGTAATTTGCAATATAATAAAATACAATCTTATTTACAAATAACCAAATGTAATTTACATTATACAGTATGCAAAACTTTCAGCATTTTTTCCTGAAACATATCTGCTCAATAAGGTTTTCATCAAATTAATGTTGAGCCTTCACAGAAATCAAGCCTGGAAAGTAGTGTGTCCTACTCAGTTTGCCATTCTTGTAGAAGCAAAATGCTGAAAATTCAAAGTCGTAACAAAAGTTATGAATAAATAAGAGGACCATATTAGTAGCCACAGTTTTCCAGAAGGGGAACACTTTAAAAATCTGTCAAAGCAGAGTCAACAAAGGATTTTCCAGCACCTTAAAGAGCTAAAAAAAATTCAGGGACACAAGGGGTTGCTAACTACAGACCCTTCCTAAAACTGCCTCTAAAGAAGCAGGCTGCAATTCATAAAAACTCACACCAGCCTGTCTCTAAAGGTGCCACCGCACGATTCTGTAAAGTTCTGCCAAGAACCAGAATTGTGAGGAAACAGCATCTATTATGTTTTGTCCCCATACTGAAACAGCTAGAATGCAGGGTCACCCTGGGTCCAGGTTCTCACTTGTAGAAAAAAAACTATTAATGGATGGAACTCCCCCCCCCACTAGTTGCTGTTGTCTTTTCTAAGCCAGAAGGAAATGTACTTGGTCGTACGCTATGGGGCAAATGAACTAGCTTCCCTCCTACCATTTCTGTTTCCTAGGGAGAGGACCTGATTCAGCAGCCCGATGATTGTTGCCGGAGCGGATCCCTGAACAAAGGAATGATAGTGACCCCCACGTGGGAAGCAAGGGATACAGGGGTGCAGCATGGGAATGTGGGGGTGGAGGGAGGCACTTGGAAACGGAAATGGGCACCAGAAAGGGGCAGCCCCATTGGCGCACAACACATTCCAAGGGGCTGTACCAGAGGAGTTAAAAAGGAGGGTACGAGGAAAACAACCCCCTCTTTTCCCGTCGTTTGGTCATCGCTTAGGGTGGGATCTGGATAAAACACCCAAATATTAGTTTTAAGGCACTGGACATGTATCTGGCGGGCGGTGTTCATTTGTTGGAGATTGGCAACGCACAGTGGGTAACAGGAGTAAGAAGTGCCGTAGGCGGTTGGGTTCAGCTGCAGAGGCTAGTGGAGAGTCGAGTGAGGCTCGCCTCTAGTGGCATTTTCTATAGGCATTGGGATGGATCCAGGCTCTAAAGCAAAAAAAAAAAAAAAAAAAATAAAAAACCATTTTAAAATGATTGATTAACTGTTGATAATGATTTATTACCCGGTGACAGTGATTTATGACCTGTCAAAATGATTTATGACCAGTGACAGGGAGTTATGACTTTGCCTCCGATGGGGGTGGACACTCCCTGGAACCAGTAAGCCTTCTGGCACAGTGGTGAAATGCCTGTACTGCAGGTAAAACTGTGCTCACGACCTGGGGTTCAATCCCAGGTAGAAGGCTCATGGTTGACTCAGGCTTCTATCCTTTCGAGGTCGGTAAAATGAGTACCCAGCTTGCTGCTGCTGGTGGGGGAATGTATAGCCTGCATACTGTAATTAAAACTGTAAACTGCCCAGAGATTACTTGAAGTGGTATGGAGTGGTATATAAGCAGACCACTTTTGCTTTGCTTTTGGAGTGGAGGCTCAGGATACCAATGGGGTGGGCACCCTGGGGTGTCCCATAGTGGCTGGGGAGCATCCAAAGGATGGAGTGTTCCGTTGATGTGATAGATCCAACCCAATTGCCTATAGCCAGAGTACTGTCTGCTGTATTAAATAAAGTTGGGGCCTAGTTATATCCAAAAACTGTGATGGCCATGCCTCTTCATTGTATAATCATGCCGTTAAGGGGAGCTCAGCTGTAGGCAACAAGGGAGAGGACCAGATTCATGAGCCTGATGACTGTTGCTGGACCAGATTCCTGAATAAAGGAATGATGGTGACCCCCACGTGGGAAGCAAGGGATACAGGGGTCCGGCATGGGAATGTGGGGGTGGAGGAGGCACCTGGAAATGGAAATGGGCACCAGAAAGGGGCAGCCCCATTGGTGCACATCACATTCCAAGGGGCTGTACCAGAGGAGTTAAAAAGGAGGGTACAAGGAAAACAACCCCCTCTTTTCCCTCCTGGTTGCCGAGCAGCCCCACCTACCCTCTGTCTTTTCGCTGTATAGTTTTTCGGTAACTGTGTTTGTACTCATTAGGATGACTGTTAGTATGTTTGTCACAACTGAAGAGTTTGGCATTTTCTATAGGCTTTGGGATGGATCCAGGCTCTAAAGCAAAAACAAAAAAATTAAACCATTTTAAAATGATTTATGATCTGTTGACAATGATTTATAACCCGGTGACAGTGATTTATGACCTGTCAATATGATTTATGACCAGTGACAGGAAGTTATGACTTTGCCTCCAATGGGGGTGGACTGCCCCTAGAACCTGTAAGCCTTGTGACACAGTGGTTAAATGCCTGTACTGCAGGTAAAACTGTGCTCACGACCTGGGCTACAATCCCAGGTAGCCGGCTCGTGGTTGACTCAGCCTTCCATCCTGTTGAGGACGGTAAAATGTGTACCCAGCTTGATGGTGTGTGTGTGGGGGCAATGTGTAGCCTGCATACTCTAATTAAAACTCTAAATCACCCAGAGACTACTTGAAGTGGTATGGAGTGGTATATAAGCAGACCACTTTTGCTTTGCTTTTGGAGTGGAGGCTCAGTCAGGACACCAATGGGGTGGGCACCCTGGGGTGTCCCATAGTGGCTGGGGAGGATGGGGTGCTCCATTGATGTGATGGATCCGACCCAATTTCCTAGCCTGAGTACTGTTTGCTGTATTAAATAATGATGTGGCTTAGTTATACCCCAAAACTGTGATGGTCAGACTCATACCTCTTCATTGTATAAACATGCTGTTACAGGGAGCTCAGCTGTAGGCAACAAGAAGTTCTGTAGAAGAGCTTTATTTCAGCATCCCTACCTTTTCCCGAATTTTGCACTGTTTACTATGCCTGATTTAGCACTTGGCATCAAGGTTCACATGTCTGCAGTTTTAAAATTTATAATTTAAATTCTGCAATGTAATCTGATCGCCAATAAAGAATATTTACTCTGAACTGAGTCATGCAGTCCCAGTAAGTTCAGTGAAACGGAATCCTAGTGAATGTGTTTTGGACTATAAACTTGAAAAAAAAAACCAAAACTTTTAAATATTTAACTGGATAGGCATTAGTTTCAGACTTGATGAAACTCAGCATCCAACAGCCAATACTGAGTCATCATGGCTGCCAAACACAGAGTTCACAACTGCATTGGGATAAAACGTGACAGAGAAATTCAGAATGTTTACAGAAAAGGGTGGGCAGTGTATGTCTCATCAGAGGACACTGGACTCCACCTCTCATCATCCCTAGCCATAAACTATGTTGGCTGGGGTTGATGGGATTTGTAGTCCAAGCACAGTCTGTTCCCCACTTCTGCTTCAGAGCTGACAACAAAATGTAGAAGTAAGATAAGATAAGATAAGATAAGATAAATCTTTATTGATCCCACATCTGGGGAAATTTACTTGTTACACAGCTCCCAATATAAAAAAACAAGAAGTAAAGATAGCTAAGTCTAGGAAACAATTCCATGTTGGGAAAATGGTTGAAGATACATTTAATGCAACAATATAATGTAATTTCAGGATGTAATGACAGGACGTGTTTCGCCACCACAAGCTTGGTCTTTAATTTTTTTTTTAACTTGGGAGCTAAACTCGTGAAACTTTTAGGCTTTTTCAATCAGTTGACTGGGATTGGTCTATTTTAAAATATAGTTACTGTTTGGATCGCATAATTGATGTTGCTGCTAAATTATGGAGGAATTGAGCAGCTTTTGCTTGTAGCTTGACAGGAACTGCCCAAGCATTACCCAGTTGATTTAAACATTAGGGTAAAATGTTGAAATAAAATCAACTGGAAGGTTGGGGAATGGAAAAGGGTATTTAGACCTAAAATATAGAAGGCTATGAAAAGACTTTTCAAGATTTTCACTGCATTCTATGTTGATTAGGTAGAATTTTTTTGCATGCCCTGAACTTGTTGGTCTCCTAGAACAAAAACAAAAAAAAAAAAACACCCTTCATGTAAGAGGTTCAGTAAATGATCGTTTTGCAAACATGCACATACTGTCCTCGGTTTGAACTGTTTCCTAAATTCCCAACTGTTTTATAGGCACCTGGCAATCATTTGACTAAAAGGCAAACAAGCAAATATGAAAAGAGGAAGGATATAGGTATTAGTACCTCTTGCTCCCCCTTCAAACCAAACCAAACCAAACTCGCACAATTCAAAAAGGCAGTACTTCCTGCTGATGGAGCTCAGGGTTAATTCTCTTGTACACAGTGTGTCTCCTTGTGTGTTGTACACACCTGGAGTTGCCCAGTTGGCCCTAGAGCTGTACTAAAACTTCAATAAAAAAAACACCCTTTCCTTACTAAGAAAGTTCAATTCCCTGAGGATCAATGCTCATTCCCACAAAAGTCATTCTTTTATCCCCCTGAAAGTCATTCTCAGCGGCCTAACACAGCTTAGCAGAATAAGTCACGAGGGACTGAAGTCATCAGACGCAGTTCCAGTTTGGTGCATCAGTTTGCTACTTTTGTATTTATTTTTATTTATTTATTTATTTATTTATTTATTTATTTATTTATTTATTTATATACCACCCGTCTTCCGAAGGAACTCCGGGCGGTTAACAACATCAACGAACAAACAATAGATAACAGCAATGTAACAAAGAAATAATAATAATAATAATAATACAAAAGAAAAGTAAAATATATAAAATAAAATAAACTATACTAATACGGAAGCAATCATAGAGCTATCGTCATCGTCGTCGTAGTCATCATCATCATCATCATCAATTTGTAGCAGTGTTCAATACTGAAACAAAAGAAAAGTAAAATAACTATATGCTTGCTTTTCTCTTCTCTGTATATTCCAGGCTGTCTCTGGACATGCTTCGCCAGCCTCCAAATCAACAATGAAGCACCGGCTGGCCTTTGACAATGCTACCTTTGAGGATGACGTGGAGCAGCGTTCTCCCTCGCTCCGTTCTCGAGTGGACACGGTGACTGTCCATCTCACGGGGGTCACTGGCCAGGCCTCTGTCCAATCGATCGAGGGCCAGCTTTCCAAGGTGGAAGGAATTGTGAGCGCCAAGGTGTCTCTGGAGGAAAGTAAGGCCACGATAAAATTCTTGGCAGGAGAAATCAGTCCCCATCAGATCTGCCAGGAAATAAAGGACCTGGGATTTGATGCTAATACTGGAGATGCGAAGCCACCTTCAGGGCACGGCGCAGGAGAAGCTTTTGTTAAGATGAAAATAGAAGGCATGACCTGTCAGTCCTGTGTCAGCGCTATTGAAGATAAGATTGGGAAGCTACACGGTGTAAAGAAAGTCAGAGTCTCCCTCAGCAACCAAGAGGCGACCATTACTTATCATCCCGTTATAATTAATCCTGAAGAACTCAAGAATAACATAGATAGTTTGGGATATGAAAGCACGATCAAGCATAAGCAAGCTCCCTTGAAACTTGGGCTGATTGGCCCAGAACGATTGGGGCAGGTAAACGCAAACACCCATGATGGGCTTGATGGTGACAGAGAGATGATGGGAAATGGTGCCACCAATGACTGTGTGCTAGTGCTTGGCGTGGACGGAATGAGCTGCCAATCCTGTGTCAGCCTCATTGAAGGTTCAGTCTCAGGCATGCCTGGGGTACGATGTATCAAAGTGTCCTTGGAGGAAAAAAGGCAGTTGTACGGTTTGACAAGAACTTGACAACTCCACCTTTGTTACAGCAAGCTATCCAAGCCCTTCCTCCAGGCCACTTTAAAGTATCCCTGTCTGATGGAGCTGAGAGCCATAATGGACCCATTGTCTCAGACACAATGTCCTCTTTGCCTTGTATCTCTAGCGGTCCTCCGCAAGGAGAAACTCCGAGTGAATCCAGCACAACTGTGATTAAGGTGGATGGAATGACCTGCAGTTCCTGCGTGAAATCCATCGAAAGTGCCATGTCCCAAAGGAAAGGGGTGGCACATATCTCTGTGTCTTTAACAGAAGGAATTGCAACTATATCTTACAGTTCAATTGTAACTAACCCTGAGGATCTCCGAGCTGCTATAGAAGACATGGGCTTCGATGCTTCTGTCCTAACAGGTATTACAAGCCAATCTGTCAAGGACCCCTGTGGTTTGGGAAGGATCTGATTCATCTTCAGATCGTAACAGTGAAACATCAAACTTGTTCTTGACAAGGGAACAGCAAAACACCTAGAGTTTGGAAGCAACTGGTTACAACAATGTGTTACTTGTAATTTGTTGTTTTGTTTTGTTTTGTTTTGTTAAAATAACAAAATCTTATAAATTATGATGCAATAAGAGATAATGTTCCATTTGTGGGGGGAAAGTCCTTTTATAGATAAAGGGCATAAGCAGCACACTGTATTTTTCTGTGTATAAGACTATATTTTTGTCTAAAATTGTTATACTAAAAATTGAGGGTTGTCTTATGCACAGAGGTAAGCCAAGGAGAGAACCATGCTATTGTAAAACTGCCCATATCTGCAAATAGTCATCCTATACATGGGGTGTCTTATAGATGAAAAATATGGTAACTAATTTTATAGGCATAAAATTAAGTATCCAAAATGGCAAAGGGCCTGTACAAATATAAGTGTTCTGCTTGGAATGAGAAATACACACACTACCCAAGCAGTCATTTGAGGTGGCACTATTTTTAGGAGCACTAACAAATTGTAAGCATTCCAAGCTGTGTTCTACTGCCATGATGGTACCTCACCACTGTACTTGCAAAAAAGCTTCCTTGATGTCCAAATGGCTCTGGGTCTTCTTGATTTTTAAGAAAATATATTTTTAAAACAATGAGTTTATTTTAAAAGAATTGCATTATGCAAAGTGAAGCTTGGTCCTCAGATGCCATCTTTATTTCCCAGAATGCCTCTGGGTCCATGTATCCAACCTGTGGTGATCATTATCATAGACTGCTTTCACACTACCACTAAAATCCACAGCAAACTTTGATACGGATCACACACACACCAGAGCGGTCACATGGTTGATGTCGCAGATTGGATGTTCCCATGGTCACTTTTTGAAAATCTGCAACCGTTCTGATCCCACGACTGAGAATCACAGCAAAGACCGCTACCGCACTTCTGTGAGCTTCCGTGAGCTTTTTATTTTGGGTCGCCTTTTCTCTTCCAGGGTTCATGTGGTTGTAATAACGTTTAAGTTCGCAATTAAGCGGGTACCTAGCAATTGCCTTTCCAGTTCCCACTTGATTAAACCACTGTTTTATGAAAGGAAAACGGTTAAGAATTGGGGACAATGAGGAAAAAAGCGACTTACTGTGTCTGCAAATAGCACCAAATGGCTTCAAAGGGAGGCGCAGGAAGTGATGTAAAAAACCACTACTCCCAGTGGCTGTTGCAAGAAAAAGCACCACAGTGGCCAAAAATGGGCGTGGCCAAGGGGGTTCTTGAGATAAATCATTTTGAAAACCGGACAGTGATTTTTAAGGCGCCTTGTTCTAAAGGAAAAGGCATTTTAAATCAGAAATGCGGTAGTGGTTAAAGACACCATAGGGGGGGCAAAAAGGTTTTGGTGCGGATTTTCCATGTTCCCACAACTCGATTAACGGTTTAAAATTGGCATTGGGACAGCGACAAGGATTTTACCTTGAGACCAGGTACTTGTAAAATGTGCTGGGTTGAGCTTAAGTGGGTGTGGTCGCACTTAATTTTTTTAAAGTCTGCTTCCTGTGGGTAAACGATTTTATGCTCCGCATCTGCAAGCACTCTGCAGTGGATCTTAGTGCTCATGGGAAAGCAGGCTTAGTTCCCATGGTTTGTGGTACACGGTCTGTCCCTAAGGTATGCTGGTTAATTCAGTGAGACCTGGTGTAGTTCTTCTTCTTAGACAAGTTGCTTTTCTTTATCTAAACTGATTTGCTTTGTGACCAGAAATATGTGGCAGCCATTTTACGAGAATGCAAGCTTACTTTCCTCGGGCATCCATTTTAAGGGAGGATTCACAGTACCCAGCATTCCAGGTATGACCACTAGCCCACAAAGTTGAGGGAATCTGAAGCTCTGATGTCCGAAAATAATTAAACTTGGAGAAAATGGCTTTCTGCCATATTGATTTGTTGGCATGAAATGGCTAATACTGTATACTGCTTTTAAGTCTACAACGTGCCCCAAAAAGTGGCTCAGAGGCACTGAAAAACAAAAGAAAGACACCAATTAAATCAAGCAGTGATTCCTTTTGCTCTTTGGGACCTTAATTCTGTTGATGGCCAAACTTCAGCCCTCCAGATGTTTTGGACCACAACTCCCAGAGTCCTTTGTCATCGGCAAAGCAGAGTTAGAATTCTGGGAGTTGTGGTCCAAAACATCTGGAGGGCTGAAGTTTGGGCACCACTGGTGAAGAGGAAAGGAGACAATAATCAAATAACTAATAATCTACCATCCTCTTTGAGATAAAGTTGAGTCAGGATTTTCTTTCATGCTGTGCTGTTCACATTAATGCAGTTTTAATGGTCTTATTTCAGATGCTGCCACTGCCGGGAGGCCTACTAATGAAGGTACAGAGGCCAGTGTATTGGTATCATCTTCTGTGGCAAGTAAAGCTGTCCCAGGATTGCTACATGGAGAAGTCATCTCACTGAAAAAGCACCTAGACCATGACCCTCCAAAGCTGCCCAGTGCCGGAACGACAGAAAGATGCTTCATATTGGTCACAGGCATGACATGCACATCATGTGTCGCGAGCATAGAGAAGAATCTGCAAAAAGAAGATGGTAACATGGGTCATTTTCCCTACATATGGTTTTGGTCTCTAGCTCTAGTATTTTTAGCATCCAGCCGTTATTGGTTACCTGGGATGGTTTCCCTGGACGGTGCAAGATGTAGGTGGTGGCCTTGAAACCTGTTGTTCAATATACAAATCTGTAATTCTGTTGGAATGAATGCCTTACTCAGCACAGGCATAAATGCAGCTGTGACTGACATGCTGGGTGCCTCCATTTTAACAATATGAAGCACTACACAATAAAGCTATACTTAATTGGAGAACTGCATAAATGACCAAACGTTTATTGGGAGTCTATAACCAATACAGTCTCGTTTATGTAGTACTCCATAAACGGTGATGTGCTGTATGAGGTTGCATAATGTACCAACGCAGTATTTATGTGGAATAAACACACATAAGAACGTGAGAACAGCCTTGCTGGAACAGGCCACCACAGCCCATCCAGTCCGGCATTCTGTCTCACACAGTGGCTCACCATTTGCTTCAGGGTATTCCCAAGCAGATGTCTTCACCTGCTTATGATTCCTTGCAAATGGTATTGAGAGATACCTTGCCTATCTCTCCAATACCTGCATAATGAAACTGTATTTCATTGGAGGACCATGTAAGTGAGGCAATATTTATTAGAAGGCTGCCTAAAAATGAGGCTATACTTACTACGGCAAATCCAGTCTCATTTGTGAGATACTGTACAGTGGACCCTTGTATAACAAACAGTTTGTATAACATAAAATCTGTATAAAATAAAAAATTCTGGAGATAGGGGAAATTTGCTTAACATAATTGCCTATGGGGAGAATCCGTACAACATAAAAATGGGGTTTCTCTGTTTTCAATGCATTCCTATGGGAATTTGTATAAAGGAAAATTTGCTTAACATAATTTCATTTGGAACAAATTAATTCCTTTATACAAGATACCACTGTACTTGAATGTGTTGTGAGTGTATGCCGCTACAGCACCTTGGAAGTGAGTACTACCAGTTTTAGGCTGACTTCCATGTTGGGGTTTGTCACCTGAATTAAAAATAAACTAATAATTTCTTAACCTTACCAAGAAGGCTGAATAGATTTACTGCTCTCACAGGCAAGTTGTTGAGTCACTCACTAAATAGTTCTGTATCTGATATAATTGTGTCCTTTCAGGAATATTGTCTGTGCTTGTTGCCTTGATGGCGGGGAAAGTTGAGGTTAAATATAAGCCAGACAGAATTCAGCCTCTTGAAATCACCCAGTTGATTGAGAACTTGGGTTTCGGAGCTTCAGTCATAGAAGATGACCCCGGTGCAAATGGCAATATTGATCTAATAGTGAGTATCACAAGAAATATAAATATCCTGTTGCGTGGCCCAGCATGCACAACAACGATGATGTCAGTGGTGGTGGGCAATTACTGTCAAAGACTTCCTTTGGGAATTTTGGGATGTATGTGACTTCACTGCATTCTTTACAAGTTGTGTGTATATGAAAATTGCCTTTAATCCGTAGTGATTTGCCTTTAATTAACTGGCAGATGGATAATGTCACAATACCTGTTGCTATGCAACAGCATTTCAGTAATTTTTTATTTATTTTTAGAGACATATTTGAAGTTTTAAATACAGCTGCAGCAGCCATACCATTTGAAGTTTTAAATACAGTTGCAGCAGCCATACCACCCTGAACCCCAATCTTGGAAGTTAAGCATGGTCAGGCCTGGTTAGTACTTGGATGGGTGACTGTCTGGGAATAACAGGTGTAGACCCTGCAACAGGCTGGCCGAATTCCCCCCCCCCCCCCAAAAAAAGTTGCATCAGAAACAATGGATCTGTCTAGCGGACCCCACCACCAAGTGGGACAAATGCTGAAGAAGAAGAAGAAGAAGAGGAGGAGGAGGAGGAGGAGGAGGAGGAGAAGGAGAAGGAGAAGAAGAAGAAGAAGAAGAAGAGGAGGAGGAGGAGGAGGAGGAGGAGGAGGAGGAGGAGGAGGAGGAGGAAGAAGAAGAAGAAGAAGAAGAAGAAGAAGAAGAAGAAGAATTGAATTTTTAAATGCTGTATTTAAGCAACATATTTTTAATATTGGGGACTGTGAATAAGCTAGATAACATGCATCAGATCTGGAATTGCCCCCAAGGTGGGTGGAATTAGTCTGTTGCCAATCAGAAGATGAGTCAAATGTACACAATGTCTGAGAAGCTAGCTGGTGTGAATTTGTGTCTTCCACCTGGAGCCTTCCAGAGGTCTTGGACTGCAATCCCAAGTGATCCAACACATCTGAAGCGCACCAGAACAGGCTCTTCTGTTTCACCCAGAGCATGAAGAAGCTAAAGATGGCTTTGCTTCTGAAGGTGGTTGACCAAGTAAACAGAGCAGGGTAGGAGAAGCTTGGGATGGAGCACCCAGTCTGGTTTACCTGGGATCTCCACCCAGCCCCACTGGGCGGTTTTTGTGTCAAGATGCACTTCTGTTGTTCTTCCTATCAAAAAAGAGTGTGTGTGTGGGCGTTTATACACGACCCCTAAACTCCGCCGCAAATGGCTGCAAGGTCCGGACCTTAAAAATGTTTACCCACCAGCTCCGGACTTTGCAGACAATTAAGTGCGACCCCGCCCACTTTAGCGTGACCAAACAGCAGTTTTCTTGTACCTGGTCTTTGATGGTGACAAATATTTGATCCGGTGTAAGGATAGTGAGTGCGGGGCTCTCCTGGCTTCTGTTTGTTCTTTTTTTGCGCCCCGCCCCTTTAAGAGATCTGAATGCTGCCGGGAACAAAACGGAGGTAAACCGGCAGTCTTTTCTTTCTTTTTTCTCCCTCCCTCAGGCAGCCAGCAACCAGGAAGTGCGGAGGGGGGTGGGGACGAAGACAGAGGAAGAGCGAGGAACCCCTAAGATCTCTGGTCCGAATTTAAGTGGCCAGCAGATCTTAGGGGTCGTGTAAAAAGGCCCTGTGTTAGAGGTCATGGTTTGCCCCTAGAAACCTCCGCCCTGTGGTAATTTCTGGAAGGGTAGGTCGTAGTTTCCTCCTCATTGCTTAATTTAGTTCAGTTGTGAGTAGAGGAGAAGTTATCATATTCAAGACTGAATTGATCTTGACATTAAATTGCAAATGACAGAGAATTTGGTTGGTTAACGAAATAACTGAGACAGTTGAGCTGGAAGTAGGAAAGAACATGACTGGGCACCTATTATACTTCCTAAGACTCTTCATAGGCTGCTGAGATAGAAAATGGTGTTCCCTATGTTATGAATGCCCTTAAGGGGAACAGCTGCAGCTGCAGCGATGAAGCACATGGTTCATAATCAGAAGTCCACAGATTCAGGTTGCAGTCAGATGAGGCCTTGTTCCACTGTTTGGTCAGTTTTGTGGACATGTTTTGTGGTTGACTCCTTTTTTCCAGTGATCACATGATGTTTGGGTAGTTATTACCCTGGCCATCTCTTACATGCCTACCCACAGCTTTTTTGGGTCACTGTTGGAGGTAGGGTAGGGACATTGTTTTCTAGTGCAGGTAGCATAGCTCCATTTGGGCTTGGTTCCAGCATGAGTCACCAACAGAGGCGGTTACTCCATGGCCTTCTTTGTTCTGCGACTAGTGTTGAACCATGACAGCGTTGGTCACGATCACATGGTTTTGTCCCTGTTTCAGTGTTCCCCTTATTGTGATAACTTATCTCATGACAAGTGTTACCTCACAGTCTTGTACCGTGACAAACACAGCATTTGTCTAGCTTCCTTTTTCTTTTCTTTTTGTTTTTTGGGGGGGCTTAAAACAACTTTTTTGATATTTTGAATTACTGGTGTTCAGGGGTTCATATGGCAATGCAGCAGAGTCAAATTAAAAACAAACAAACCCAGACACAGTTTTCTGAGAGAAACAAATGTTTTGTTGCGGTACAGTCATTACTACATGGTGTCTTGTCTAGGAACAGAAAGCAGGAACAATGAGTGACAAGAACCCCTACCCCAGCACCAGATACAGTATTGCCGCGCTTACCACCAGTTCCGGTGGCATGGTCAAGACAAGTTTCAGTACAGTAGTTGTGCGATGGACGTGAATTAACATTTTTGTACTGCTCCTAAGCGCAACAATAACAGAGACAAAACAGACGTGAAGTAACCGCCAGTCAAACAAAAGCATATGGGTGGGTGTCACTTTGTTTAAGTTGCATCATGACCTCACCAGTTTTAAGGAAATTTAAAAGCTCCTTCCTGCTCCCTCATGGAGAGGGAGACAGAAGAGGGTGCAATGGAGGTTTTTTTAAATCCCTAGTATCCAATGCTGAACTGGTTGATCTGCAAGTCATTTCATAGAATCAGAATAGAATCACAGAGTTCGATGAGACCTTCTTAAGGGCCATCTAGTCCAACCCCCTGCATGCAAGAACCCCCATCAAAGTACAGTGGTCCCCTGCCATTTCTTGGTTTATATACTGTGGTCCTGCTATATCGCGGGACCACAGTATATAAAAATGGCACCCTGGGTTAAGGGGGGAAAGGCCTGTTTCAGGCCTCCCATACTTACCCACAACCTGGCGCTGTCCCAAAAGGGCCTCCTTGTGAACCAGAAGTGACTTCTGTATAATCGAAAATCATTTCTGAGGCCTCCAGTAAGTACAAGAGCCCCCAGCTAGGCACCCCAGGGCCAACCTGACCTGCATCCGCATATCTCAGATTTTCAATTATTGTGGGTCTGGTTGGGTCCCTAACCCCCGCAACAGGCGGGGGGTCACAGTACCTGCATAGAATCACAGAATCATAGAGCGTTTCAGTGCGGTGCCACATTAAAGAAAAATTAAAGTGCCGCTTTCATTTTTTTAATAATTTATATAATTTATTTTATTAAAAATAATATAAAATAAAATAATATTATTATAAAATAAAATAACATTTTTAAAATAATCCCCCCTACAGATGGGGGACAAGGAGGGAGATCTTTTGTCATATTTGTGTTTCCGCCCTTTTCCCTCTGAGACCGCTACTGCTTCTTATTATGGATCACCTTTTCTCCTCCCGTGGTCACGTGGTTGTTGTACTGATTCTGCTGTTCATAAGTGGGTAGCTAGCAATCGGCTTTCCAGTTCTCACTTTATTGAACCATTTTAAAACTTGCTATGCCAATGCGTTTCTCTTCAACCAAGAAAATGAAATTAAATGACAACGAGCTGAATTTTTTGCATAACAAAGTTGGTAAACGTCCTGGCATGGTGGTATGATTCTGTTTTCTATGTTTTCTGAAAGCAAAAAGGCCAAGAAAAAGGGGCAAGGCGGGGGAAGTGACTTAGTATGTCTGCAAATTCAACCAAATCGCTTAAAAGGGAGACGCAGGAAGCGATGTAAAAAACGCCACCTCCAGTGGCTGTCGCAAGAAAAAAATGCCACAGTAGACAATACTGAGCGTGGCTGAAGGGGTTCTTCAGATAAATCATTTTGAAAACTGGACAGTGATTTTTAAGGTGCCTTGTTTTAAAGGAAAAGGTGTTTTAAATCAGAAGTGCAGTAGCGGTCTCAAATACACTCAAAATCTTCAAATGCCAGTTACAAACATTGCCCTATAGGGTAGCTTTCTCAGAATCTTAATCTCTATAATCCACACTATATGAAATTGTCTTCTTTCTGCCTCTTGTTATGCTTATGTGGTTTTTCTCATTTATTTTTGGTAGCTGAATCTTATTTTGTCAATTAGTATGTTGGATTATATTTGCTAATAGTTACTTTAATGTTATGAGGTTTCGTGTTATTTTAGATCAGCTTGTATCTTATTTGTTATTACTTCATTGTTTATGATTTGTATTCTCTTGCATTGTAAACCATCCAGAGTAGTCTTCAGACTAAATGGCATGGTATAAAAAGGGACAAACGGCCTAAAAATAGAGTTGTTTGGGGTGCAATGTGATTTCCTGCCTGAAACCACGCAATCCTTGCACGTAAATGGAAAGACTGCCTTAAATGACATCTCAAAACCTCAAAGTGACCCTGATTGGCATGATCTGATTGGGTCATTTAGGGCCTTTTTACACGACCCCTAAGATCCACTGGCCACTTAAATTCGGACCAGAGATCTTAGGGGTTCCTCGCTCTTCCTCTGTCCCCACCTCCCTCCGCACTTCCTGGTTTCTGGCTGCCTGAGGGAGGGAGAAAAAAGAAAGAAAAGCATGCCGGTTTACCTCCGTTTTGTTCCGGGCAGCATTCAGATCTCTTGAAGGGGCGGGGCGCAAAAAAAGAACAAACAGAAGCCAGGAGAGCCCCGCACTCACTATCCTTACACCGGATCAAAATTTTGTCACATCCAAAAAGCAGGTACAAGAAAACTGCTGTTTGGTCGCGCTAAGCGGGCGGGGTCGCACTTAATTGTCTGCAAAGTCCGGAGCTGGTGGGTAAACATTTTTAAGGTCCGGACCTTGCAGCCATTTGCGGCGGAGCTTAGGGGTCGTGTATAAACGCCCTTTGTTGCAACCTTATTCTTCTGCTCTCAACTTTAAAGGACTTCCTCACCCCCTGGAAGCCCACAGCTAGCACGATAGAATTTAGTAGTGTGGAAGGACCTGTCTTTTAATAATATGACACTGACTGGCTATTCTGCTTAGATCCTAGGAATGACCTGTGCTTCGTGCGTTTATAACATTGAATCCAGACTTACCCAAACACCCGGCGTTCTCCATGCATCTGTAGTGCTGGCTACCTCCAAGGCCCATGTCCGCTTCGACCCTGAAACGGTCGGTCCTCGAGACATTATAAAAATTATTGAGGTAAGTTGTTACAAATGAAACTTAAGAGTGGTTGAATTGAGAAAGAGGTAGCAGCAAAGATTTGGAGACAAGCTTTAGTCACCAGAAATGTGGACATTTTGTGAGGTATTATGTCCTGGACCATCTTCGTGGCATGCCTCTCGCTTGATTGAACATCGGTCTTTCTCTTGGGCTTTGGGAACATTTAATGGGGGTTCACAAGCGGTAGGCAGCGGGAAAGCGGTGAAATTATCATAGGCACAACGAAGAACGCCCTTCCCCATTCCTGTTAAGTAACGTCTTCCAGTCTTTGATGTTGTGTCTTGCTGCATATTGGGGTTTACTATAAGGAAAATTGGGAGTAAGTGTGTGTGTGTGTGTGTGTGTGTGTGTGTGTGTGTGTGTGTGTGTGTGTGTGTGTGTGTGTGTGTGTGTGTGTCAGGGAAAAACAAAACAAAACTAAATTTTAAAAAGGAGGCAACATTGTGGTCCCTTGAGGAGTAACTGACAAACAGTAGTGGACTCATCCACAGAAGGGAGAGGGCCTGATTCAGCAGCCTGATGATTGTTGCTGGAGCGGATCCCTGAACAAAGGAATGATAGTGACCCCCACATGGGAAGCAAGGGATACAGGGGTCTGGCATGGGAATGTGGGGGTGGAGGGGGGCACCTGGAAATGGAAATGGGCACCAGGAAGGGGCAGCCCCATTGGCGCACAGCGCATTACAAGGGGCTGTACCAGATGAGTTAAAAAGGAGGGTACGAGGAAAACAACCCCCTCTTTTCATTGGGATGGATCCAGGCTCTAAAACAAACAAAAAATTAAACTGTTTTAAAATGATTTATGATCTGTTGACAATGATTTATTACCTGGTGACAGTGATTTGTGGCCTGTCAAACTGATTTATGACCACTGACAGGGAGTTATGACTTTGCCTCTGATGGGGGTGGACACCTCCTGGAACCTGTAAGTGGAGTGGAGGCCCAGGACACTGATGGGGTGAGCACCCTGGGGTGTCCCATAGTGGCTGGGGAGCATCCAAAAGATGGGGTGCTCCATTGATATGATGGATCCAACCCAATTGCCTAGCCTGAGTACTGTTTGTTGCATTAAATAAAGTTGTGGCCTAGTTATACTCAAAAACTGTGATGGCCATGCCTCTTCATTGTATAATCATGCCGTTAAGGGGAGCTCAGCTGTAGGCAACAAGCTCATATTAGCAATTTGTTTTTAAAGTGCCACAACCACAATGTTCTTGCCCTATTTTTTTTCTTTAAATTTTCCTTTGTTATATTTTTGCCTGACATGCTAGCACAGAACACAAACAAAACACAAAAAAAAGACAAAAGAAACAGTGGTAATGATTAAATTGGCAGCTTCACAGCAGCTTGCAATTTTGAAAAATCATGATCATCATCCCATCTTTACAGCCATTGTGGGGAATGTAAGAAACAGTTAGGAGAACCTTAATGATTTTGAAGAGTATAACAAACTAATGTTTCCTATTCTACGGAGACCCAGAGATGGGAACTTGAGTTGCAGGTCTCATTGTCAAGTTGGACTTAAGTCGCTCATGTGTTTTGACTCAGACTCGACTCACAGGGAAATGGATGGGGGATCTGTGTCCCTTTACCCTTACTGGACCTTTCAGCTGCTTTTGACCCTATTGACCACAGCATCCTCCTGACTCGCCTCTCTAAAATGAAACTTGGGGAGGCACTGTCTTACAGTGGCTTCAGTCCTGCCTGCAGAAGAGAATGCAGAAAGTGGTGTTAGGGGACTCATGTTCAACACCACAGCCACTGACCTGTGGGGTCCCACAGAGTTCTGTTCTGCCTCCTATGTTATTTAACATTTATATGAAACCACTGGGGGAATTATTCAGAGTTTTAGGGTTAAGCATCACCATTGTGCCTGATAGGAACGGGTTAACATGCCTCAGAATCAAAATATATTATAAGTAGACCCAAATGAGCTCACAGGGCCAGGTTGGCATAAACACAAAAGAAGATGCCAGCCTGTAGAGTGTAACAAATACTTGTGGTTAACCGAGATAGAGCCAACAGGGAAGCGAAGACAACACAGATATGTGGGCACCATCTTATGGCACCAAAAGCGCCGTTTTGTTAACAGCAAGCAATGGGAACTAAAGAATAAACAAAAGCCATTTCTAAGAATTATGATAACTTACCAGGTATAATTACGTATGACATACGCACGAAATACGTAAGCTGCGGCTACAGAAAGGTATAAAAAGGAGACCACTCACCATCACTCCAGGGGGTCCAGAGAGCAGCAAGGCTGTCAGGCCATGCTGTGCTCGGATCCTAAGCTAACCCACTCTCTGTACTGTCTATGTTCTGTACTGCCTATGATGCACTTCTATTTGCCTTTAATAAACCTTTTGCTATATAACTAACTCAGCATGGCAATTTTGATGAACCATCAATGGTGCATTGACAATTTATAATGGTGCATTGGCAACTTACAAAGAAAACAACCTATACCAATTTTTAGATTAAATTTTATTCTTATCACTTTAATCTTATCATGCCGATGACACTCAACTCTAACTCTCATCACCTCTGGATTCCAAGGAAGCTATTTCAAAATTAGATCATTGCTTAGCTTCAGTAATGAACTGGATGAGAAAGAACAAACTGAAACTAAACTCAGACAAGACAGGGGTGCTTCTGGTCAGTCAAAAAGGAGATCAAGGGATAGGGATGCAACCCGTACTGGATGGGATTACCCCCCAATTGAAAAAAGAGGTCCGTAGCTTGGGGGTGCTCTTGGACTCATCCTTGAGCCAAGATGCCCAGGTCACGGCTGTGGCAAGAGTGCATTTGCACAATTAAAACTAGTACACCAGTTACTCCCATTTCTTGAAAAACCTGCTCTGGCCACTGTGATACATGCCCTAGTGACCTCCTGGCTGGACTTGGAAAGTCTCAGGAAACTTCAATGGGTCCAGAACGCAGCAGCCAGATTGCTGACTGGGGCAGGCTACAGAGGTCACATTACACCCCTACTAAATCAGTTCCACTGGCTGCCAATCAGCTGTCGGACACAATTCAAGATGCTGAATCTTAACCTACAAAGCACAAAATGGTCTGGGTCCAAGGTACCTCAAAGATCGAATCTCGCAGTATGAACCAGTTCAGGTGTTAACGTCATCAGGAGGTGCCACCTTCACAGGTGCATCTCAGAAGAACACATGATAGGGCCTTCTCTGTTGCTGCTCCCAGACTTTGGAACTCCCTCCCGCTGGAGACTAGGACTGCCCCATCTCTGCTGTCTTTCTGGAAGCAGGCAAGCTTTCCCTGAATGAGGGACTACCTACCATGTGACTTTTATATGACTGCATTGACTGATTTCATAAGAACACCAGTGTTTCCATGTTTACTTTCCACTTCCTCATAATGGGTTTTTTTTCTTTTGGCATGCTCTTTGTAGCTCTACTGTTACCTTTAAATGTTCTAAGATGCCTCTCCTAATTCCCTGTTCTTAACTTGAATATGTCTTAAATGTTCTGGGCTGTATATTGTCCCTCATTACTGTAAGCCACCTTGGGTCCTTTTCCAAGGAGAAAGGTGGGGTAAAATATTCAAAATGAATAAATACATTCCAACCCACCTACCCCCTCCCTTTTTCCTAGAGGTGGGGGAACTTGTTTTTAATAGGAACTTGGATTTGGGGCTTGGGATTCAGGACTTGTTAATAAAGTCTTGGACCCAGACCTCAGACTGGACTCAAAGACAGGCCAACATCCCTGCTGATACCAGGAAATTTCCCAGATTTATAAAATAACAAAATATGAAGTATTGCTTCTGAATATATTGTAATAAATACAGAGCCATTTTCTATGGGGAAAATGTATTCTAAGAGGTTGAAACAGAGATTTAAGTGGGGGGGGGAGATAAAATGTATTGAATTTCCTGTTCAAAATAATTATGATTTTTTTAAAAAAATGCTATTGTAACAGAATGCATTTTGCAAGAAGTTCTTTTCCTAATTTCTTACAAGGCTTGTGGTCTTCATGCAAACAATAGCCTTTCATAATGAAGCAATTCTAATCATAACCAATTTTTTTAATTAAAAGTTTTATTAGTTTTAAAAGGAAAGGGAAAGGGGAAAGGGGGGAAAGGACAGAAAATAAAACACAAAGAATTACATTAAGTCTATCAAGTCAAAGATTATACATATCAGAATCTAATATCATATCAGTGAACTAATAAATTTACTACTTCTTGCCATCTTCTTCTGGTGGTCTCTTCGTAGTCTCCTTTCAAATATCCAGAAGGTCTATTGATTTTGATACATTCTCTTATCTTTTCACAGAAATGTCTCTCCATAGGTGCTTCAGGTTGCTTCCAAAATTGCGCATACAGAATCCTTGCTGCAACAATTACATGGTGTAGTACATGCTTTTGATCATGAGAACTATTCATATCAATTATATTCAATAAAAATAATTTCTTCTTCTGCGGGTCCCTTGGGGCTGTACAGCTTGACCAAGGCCACACAGGCTGGTTGTTCCCACACCGTGGGGAACTGAACTTTATGCCTAAACCACTGAGATCTCCACAAGCAATTCTACAGTCCAACATCCGGGAGCTTCATAAACAATAGAGCAGCTGATGAATGAAATGCCACCTTTTACACTATGTTTGCTTGTTTAGTCTTTATTTTAAATTAGATACATAGATGCCTCCCTCCCTCCCTCCCTTCTTTTTGTCTTAAAGGAAATTGGTTTTCAGGCATCTTTGGCGACAAGAGACCCAAAGGATCATAACCTGGATCATAAGCTGGAGATCCAACAGTAAGTAAGGGCCTTTTCGCACGACCCCTACGATCCGCTGGCCACTTAAATTCGGACCAGAGATCTTAGGGGTTTGTCGCTGTTCCTGCGTTTCCACCCCCTCCGAACCCCTGGCTGCTGGCTGCGTGAGGGGAGGGAGAAAAAAAGGAAGAAAAGAATGCTGCTCACCTCTGTTCTGCCGTCCCGGCACTGCATTCAGATCTCTTAAAGGGGCGGGGGGGGGGGGCAAAAAAAGAACAAACAGAAGCAAGGAGAGCCGGGCAATCACTACATTATATCCATATCAGGAATTTTCACCTTCAGAGAGCAGATACCTGAAAAGTGCGCTGGGACGCGCTTAGGTGGGTGTGGTCGCACTTAATTATCTGTAAACACCGGAGCTGGTGGGGAAACAATTTTAAGCTCCGGAGTTGGGAGCCATTTGCGGCGGAGTTTAGGGGTTGTGTACAAAGGGCCTAAGGCTGCCTATCAGGTGGTGTGGCAGACTGATACAAACAGTGGGGTGTCCTAACTAGAAGAGGAGCTACCATTAGCAACAGGGAAGGGTGTTTCCTCACCTCTCCCGCAGTCAATGGTGAGGCTTCAAAATTAGTTCTGCAGAGTTTAGGGGAACCTCTGAAACACGGCAGGAGAACAAGTTCTGTGCTGTGAGTTGGTTTGCACAACAACCGGACTCTTTTGACCATAATCTAGCTTTCTACATATCACTAGAAAGAAAATTATCTCTTGTCTGGGTCACTGAACATTGTGCCTTTTAATTTCATGTTAATTAAAACCGGAGAGGTTTTCAAAAGTGGAACAGGTGATGCCTTTAGGTTACTATAAAAATAACAAAACATTGCTAATATTTTGAGGGCGAAACCCTCTTCACCAGAGCAGTACCAATAGGTAATAACATGGCAAAAGATGGATTTGCCTGGAGTTATTTCTTAAATGTAAGGTCCTTGGCAAGATGGAATAAAAGCCAGGCAGTTTACTTGAGGCACGGAGCTTGGATGTTCTTAAGCTGCATCCAAATTGAAGGGAGGGAGGTGTTTTAATTGTCCTAGTTCTTCCAAAGACATGTCATGGCTCTCACATACACACATTCACACCTCTCCTCATTGTGCCTTGTCGCAGCCAAAAGCCTCTGCTTTGTCAGCAAGGTTTTCAGTATACAGTATTTCTTTCCCCGTTGATGAAATGAAGTGCTTATGTATACTTAAATCAAGATTCATATTCAGAATTCAGTGACTTCTGAGTTGACCCTCCCACATCAGCAGAAGCTGGCATTGCACAATAGTTTTCTGCTAACTTGCCAGAAAAGGCTTACCTTTTAATGCTGTCGACTCCCTTGCTTTTCAGATGGAGGAAATCGTTCTTATGGAGCCTGGTGTTTGGTATCCCTGTTTTGATCTTAATGATTTACATGTTAATACCCCCTGGAGACCATCATGAAGCCATGGTGCTGGAGAGGAATCTCATTCCTGGATTATCTATTCTAAACCTTCTCTTCTTTATCCTTTGCACTTTGGTTCAGGTACTGATCTGGAGTATTTTATGCCTTTAACTTCCCATTACTTAATTGGCTAGAAGAGACCCTGGTGGAGCCAACCAGAGAGAAATAATGGGGAATGCAAACTGCTCTTTCCTAACAGTTCCTTGGTGGACATTACTTCTATGTGCAAGCCTACAAGTCACTGAAGCACAAGATGGCCAATATGGATGTCCTTATCGTGCTGGCTACCTCTATAGCTTATGCCTACTCGTGCGCCATTTTGATAGTCGCCATTGCTGAAAGGGCAGAGCGAAGTCCCGTCACTTTTTTTGACACTCCTCCAATGCTGTTTGTGTTCATAGCCCTAGGGCGATGGCTGGAACACATAGCAAAGGTCAGTATATGTCTCTTGTGGCGCAGTGCTTAAACTGCTGTACTGCAGCTATAACTGTCCTCACAACCTGGGGTTCAATTCCAGGTAGCAGGCTCAAGGTTCACTCAGACTTCCATCCTTCCGAGGTCACTAAAATGTCTAGCCATCCTAATTACTTGTAAACCACCCAGAGAGTGCTTTAAGCGCTGTGGCGCATTATATAAGCAGCACACTTTTGCTTTGCCCATCCTAGGTTTTGTGCCATCCTCTTTCTCACAGGTGCTTGAGGGGCTCAAAAGGTACTTAAAATAGACTATTGAAATGACAAACTGCAAACAGACACTATAATAAGTCATAGATGCTTGATAATATACAGAATATACAGACATAGCAGCGAGGGATGAGTAAAACACTTGCTGATTTCCTGAGAGTTTAAATTTAATGTTTTGACGTTGGGGGAAAAGAGGTGTGTGGAAGACAATGGAATTCCATGTAATCTTATTATAAGGGGCAGAGGAAGATATTTTAAATTTCAACAGTTGTGACAATCCAGATGTTTTTGATCTGCCATTTCATTGAATCTTTCGCTGTTGGCTCAGCTGACTAGAGTCATTAGGCCACAACATTCAGAGGCTCAAAATTGCCCTCCTGTGTCTTGGATTTGGGGTAACTGAACAAGAAATGAAATGTGTATATCATGACTGCCAGTCTGAATTCTGTCCCTATTCCATAGAGTAAGACATCAGAGGCACTTGCCAAATTAATCTCTCTTCAAGCTACAGAAGCTGTTGTGGTGACCCTTGGACCTGACAATTGTATCATCAGGTAAGTCTGTATGTGTTTATGAAAGTCTCATGTGCTCCTCTTGGATCTCTGAAAAGCACTTCAGAGGTCCATGTCCTATGTTGGAGTGTCTAGCTGTTGGGAAACTAAGATGCACTTACTATAATGTGTTTTTCTTTCCAACATCCACATTAGGGTTATTTTCTTTAGACTAACTGAGAGTTCACAGAATGGAGTACAAGTTTTTGAGATCTCAGGATCAAGCAAGGTGTTACTTAACAGCTTTCTTGGGGGTGAGGTGGATAAAGGAAAAGAGGAAAGGCTGAGTTCTTATTTCAGTCATAAACAGTCATGCTGTAGAGGCGAAGCACCATGAATTTTTAAGTAGCAGGGAATATATCATTATCTGCCGCATTTCTCTGAGCTGGATGCAATTTGTTGAATGACTCCCTAAACTTGGGGTCAAACATGTGCAATATGTGAGTTAGGCAGCCTAGGGAAGCTAAATGGCACATGGAAATTCTAACCCCTGTCCAAGTATTAAGAGTGTTATCATTTTCCTTGGGGTGACTTTAATGTATTAATGACCAAATGCCAGTGTGCCACACTAAGCATATGGAAGTCTATTGGTAATTCTTTGTACATGCTTTCCAACTTCTGACTGTGCATCCTACTGTTCCCCCCCTCCCCAAATAGTACTGCTAAAATGGAATAATTCATCTTTAACTTTGAGTCTTTTTTTAAAAAAATAGAGAGGAACAAGTGCCTGTTGAATTGGTCCAAAGAGGTGATATTGTCAAAGTGGTACCTGGTGGGAAATTCCCCGTCGATGGGAAAGTGACTGAAGGCAGCTCCATGGCGGATGAATCTCTCATCACTGGTAATGTCTGCCTTCTTCTATAACTCAGCAACAATAGGCTTCTGAGGCCCGGCCTGTGGATGGTAGTAGAAAGGGTTGTTATGTGGATGCATCAGGACAGACGCCAAACAGTGGCCATGTCTCCAGATGGGTGGGATAGAAATTGAATGAATGAATGAATGGTATTTGGGTGAACAAATATTCTCTTCCTTTTACTCTTCCTCACATCCCCCAACTTACGCTGCATGCTCTCCTTCCAGAGTAGCTCTGAAATGTGTCGATTTTGGCTAACGCAGACTGAAATCCTGTGGTGTAGTTTTGCTGGCGTGCACAATGCTAATGGTGCAGTTTTTTGCAGGTGAATTGCCTCAAGTTAAGAAATCACCCTAGAGAGATAATCAGTTGTACAGTATACTGAGATTAATGCCATATTCTGACATGATTCACACACAACAGATAATGCGAGGTGGTCTGTTCCAGGCACAGTTGTCCTTTTAATAAACTATAGTGGGTTGATAGGGTCAATATGCAGGAGGCATATTTTATAGTGCTCTAGTGAGGAAGCCACTAAACTAGAAGAAAAATGCAATTCATTGCAATCCAGTTCTAGTCCTTCCCAGTAGGCAGGCAAAAAGAGTTTGTCATTTGCTCATGCCCAACAGTGCCCCTGAACAAGTCATGTATACCACACAATACAAAAGAAAGACAAAATAATGTGACTTGAAAGACTGTTTTGAAAAGCCATGTGGACAAAATATACTGCATCCTTGTGCCAAATGATTAGTTCCACCAATGACCACTAACATCTTGTAGTTGACAGAACAAATATCAAAGGGAATAGCAAGAATCAAGGCATGAACAGTAGGACAAATATCTGTCTCGTCAGTCCCTGGACCCAAGCCACTTCCTTTTGATATCTGGCCATTGGGCAGAGAACCTCTCTTCCAGTGGAGTCCCATAGTCATTCAAGCCATGTTGTTCATTTGGATTTTCCAGGAATGAGAATAAGAACATATGGCCCTGGTCTCACGATGATTTTGCTGCTCTTTTTGCTGCAAAAGGCAGCACAGCAAAAGATCGTGCCTTCACTCCGAAGAGCAGTATTTTGGTACCCTGGCCAACCATGCCCCCGAAGGTGCACTTTAACCGCAGCATTTTGTACCACCGCTAGGTCTTGTGTTAAAATACTTCTGTTACTGATGTACACTTTTTAACGCCTCAAACGACGTGTGACCTGAGAAAATTCGCACCAATTAGAATCTACCCCCTTTCCTGCCACTTCCTGTAGTTCTGCCTTGGTCATCGTTTATGCTACTGAATTGGTGGCATACCGGCATGCCGGCACAATTTTTACTCGCTTTCTGCCTGCAATTACAATCGATTTTAGGAAGAAAAACTGCTACCTGGCTGCAACGCAGGTATTCGCCACAAGGGAAAAAACAGGGGAAAGATGCGCAGTAAGCAAGCCAGGACGGACACAGAGAAGTAAAACACTCCCCTGTCGTCGGGGCGCTAACTGCACATCAAACGTCATGTGACTGGCCAAAAAAAAATAGTGTACATCATATTAAGATGTGCAGATAATGGTAGTGAGACCAGGGCCATAGACGGAGGGAGCACACACATATTTACTGCTGCAGTTTTTCTCAGTAGTTGGAGGTTTGCATGTTGCATGTTGTCCTCGGTTAAACATTTTAATTAGTAGTGTAAATACAGGCTTGTTGATCCTATAAATGCCCCCCCCACACACACAATAGGACTAAAGTATTATGGGAACCAAGCAAAACTGGGATGCCTGCTTTGTTTTGAAATTCAGACCACACCTCGATTGTCATCTGCAGGAAAAACTGTAACTTTGTAGAATCATTTTTACACCCATGTACTGCTAAAAAGGGGTATGGTAGCTCAGTTGGCTACAATGCTGAAACTTTCGGTGGCAAAGTCAGCAGCTTGGCGGTTCGAATCCCAGGTGCCACACAGCGGAACGAGCTCCTGCTGTTAACCCCAGCTCCTGGCAACCTACCAGTTCGAAAGCATGTACTGTATATACTCAAATATAAGCCTAGTTTTTCAGCCCTAATTTTGGGCTGAAAAAAGGGGCCCTCGGCTTATATTCGGGTCAATACTTTTAGCCACGGAGGCAAGTCATCTGTGGCTAAAAGTCATTTTAAGCATTGCATGCCGCTTCTCATGACCCCCCTCTGCATCACAGGGCAGCAGCACACAATGTTTAACATGACTTTTAGCCACTGACCCAAAAAGTTATTTTAAACATCACACACCACTCCCCCAGCTCACAAAGGAGGAGCTGCCAGCCCCTGCTGGATTTCCCACCCTAGACTTATACTTGAGTCAATATGTTTCCCCAGTTTTGGGGGGTTAAATAAGGGGCCTCAACTTATACTCGGGTCGACTTATACTCGAGTATATACAGTAAATGCAAGTAGATAAATAGGTACCACCGTGAAAAGCGGGAAGGTAAGGAGTGTTTTGTGCACAGAAATGCATTTAGCCATGCCAGCCACATGGCAACAGACTTGCACAACACTGGCTCTTGGGCTTGAAAATGGAGATGGGCATTGTCCCTAGAGTTGGAAACAGCTAGCTTATATGTATGGGGGGGGGACCTTTACTTTACTGTTAAAAAATCAGTAAGTCTTCTTTAGGTCTGGAAACACTTGAATTATGGTTCTTTAAATACTGCATAGTAAGCTACCATCGGCAAAGAGGTTAATCTTATGCTGTGTTCCATTAACTCTCATTCTTTTAGCTTTGATCCAATTACATTTGATATCCATTCAATTGTGGTTGGAAAAAATAATAATAACAGCTTTCTTGTCCCCCGCCTAATAGCAAATAGGATTCTGCATCTTGTCTGTTCATATATATTAGTTTCTGTGAATTCTTATAGCTTCCAGTGCTGCAAACCTCTGCCTGAACTGGATGATGATGATGATGATGATGATGATGATGATGATGATGATGATGATGATGATGATGATGATGATGATGATGATGATGATGATAAAGCAGGGATGACTGTTTGCCATCTATAGAACCCTCTGAGACCATTTAGTGACTAAAAGCATTGCTTTCTTTTGCGTTTCCTTTCCTATATGGATTATGTTTAGAGTGGAATTATGCAGCATAATGTTACACAACCAGGATATTGACCATTATTTATTAAATAAATCTTACCAGATAAAGGGGAATTTGTTAATCAGTATTTTATAGAATTCCTCAAGAAACCCCTGGTGATTTACCCTGCTTCCTTTTTTGTTTAATGGCTTCTTTTTCTTCCTCATTTCTGATTAGGACATTAAGCAACATCCTACGTACCTCCTGATTTTTATTGTATTTTTTACTTTTTGTCCAGATAGATTTTAACAAAATGCATCCATCTCTCTTTTGCTCCCCACCTTGATGAGTGGGAATAAAAATGGTTAACCCGTTTGCTTAATTTTATCAGGGAGATTATTTTTGGTCTTTTGTCATTTACAAGGTCACATCACAAACCTCTTGTTCTCCTGCTTTTTTTTTTCCAGGACTCTAACCAATAAATATGACTTTTGTTGCCAAAACTTGTAATGTTGGCCAGTGAGAAAAACTATGGCAGTTTTAATTTTGTTTATTTCAAAATCTCTCCTTTCCCTTAATAATTGTCCCCAGACTCATTGTATTTCAATAGGGTTTGCTGATTTAGGGGAAGGGGTCAAGAATGAAAATGGACACATGGTGACATGTGATTCTGAACAGAAAAGATATTGCTTGTTTTGCGTTTGGATTCAAATAGTTGTTGTTCATTTGTTAAGTTGTGTCTGACTCTTCGTGACCCCATGGGCCACATTTAAATATTGTAGGGCTAATCACGTCTTTGTCTTAACACATAGAGTAGGTTAAGATTTTGAGCCCCGTGGCGCAGTGGTTAAATGCCTCTACTGCAGGTAAAACTGTGCTCATGACCTGGGGTTCAATCCCAGATAGCAGGCTCATGGTTGACTCAGCCTTCCATCCTTCCCAGGTGGGTAAAATGAGTACCCAGCTTGCTGGGGGGGGGAGGGCAATGTGTAGCCTGCATAATTAAATTGTAAACCGCCAGAGAGTGCTTGAATCACTATGGGGTGGTATATAAGCAGAACACTTTTTGCTTTTAAATAAATGAATTAGAATCAGAACTTAATCGGAGCTTAGTCACACTTGGCAAAGACACCTGGTTAATCCATTTTCACTGTTATTTGGATTGTTTTGAATTTTCCCTTCACACAGTGCACGGCTAACATCAATTATTTTGCCCAGGCAATAAGTTCATGATGTAATAAGAGAACAGCAAGGTTAGGCTGGCCCTTTCCCTATTGTTCTTCTGCAAACAAGGAAAAACTTCTTTTTCAAAGCAGCCTTTGGAAACCAAATGCCCTTGTGAGCAATGCATTTTTTGTGGGTGGGTGCAGTACACTTTAGTGGCTTTGTTAAATTTTTAACAGGTCCCTCCCACCCCACATCTTTTAAAATAAAGACTTTTTAATATGGATACATTTAACTGTGTTTTCATACTGTGATTTATTGTGACTTTGTTTGTGGCTTTTACTCATTTAAAGGTTTCCTTGAGTCTTTGTTGGGGAGAAAGATAGGATAAAAATACAGTAAATAAATAAGAGCAGCCAAGAGGAAAACAAAATGTTAATACTCAAAGAACAACCAGGTGTTTCTTGATGCCATAAATCTTAAAATTTGAACTGTTGTATGTTGTAATAGATTTTGATGAATCCATCTTGCCTGGAAGCAGGCTGCTCTTGGGACAAGAGGTAGCACTTATTAAATTTTGCCGAGCGTTGCATGTTTAAGATCTCAGTCCTCTTCACAGAAAGAGCAATTGTCAGTAGTCCTGTTAACTATTTAGGGGATTTTCTATGATTGAACATCTGGATGTGATGGCTCTATGGCTCTATGATGGTTACTTCATGTGCACTCTCGTCCCGGGAGGAAGTTTGTTGTGTGTTGATGTCGGTCACGGTCACGTGGTCTTCTTGCGGTTCTGCCCCTGTTCCCATGTACGCACGGGCATGATTGATGATACTGGCATGACTGTTTCCGCACGTCCTCATTCCATGATGAGATGTGAAAATCCATGCCTTTGTTCTCTTTTTTCAACCCGACCTTCCGTTTTTCGATATTTCGATTCTCTGAAGCCTTGCCTTCAATGTGTTACAGAGCTAAGTTTGAGGCATTCTGCACTGCGTTGCTGACTCCATAGGGAATGTACTGGCAAATGGCACTTCACACTCCTGCCACAAGATGGAGAATGGCACGTTGTGTGAAGAGCCTTACCTCATGGGCACTTGTATTGGAACAAGAAGCGAGATGAGGAGATTCCCAAGGCCAGGGAGGGGAATCTCTCATCCCGCTTAGATCGCAGTTCAGGGAGCGTGGTCGGGACAAACTCCCTTCGTCCCGCAATGGACGTGCAGTTAGATTTCTTCGTACCAGTCCCCAGCGGGACCGCAAACAGCTATGAGATGGACATGAAGTATGACAGCTCCTCCTTGCCCTGCTTGCCACCTTAGACTTTACCCTGCTCTAATAAAATTCAAACAGATCTTGACTTCAAACTAATCGGAAAACAAAATCACATAGAAATGTGATTCCCCCCCCCATGCCTTTCTTCCCAACCCTGGCTCTGCCTTTCTCTGTTTTACTCCACATTGCACAAAGATTTGTTTAAAGACATTTCTAAAAATCCAGATGTTCAATCATAGAAAATCCCCTAAATAGTTAACAGGACATGACAATCTCTGCGGCCTCTCCCTGGATGAAGGATTGTTCTGTGATTGCTTGATTTGCCCAGCTTCTGAGAAGACATATGAGGTTGCCATGGAGAAGGAATAAGAGAAAAGAACAAAGGACCTAACGAGGGTTTCATCAAAAGCATAGTTGTCATTTATTTGCCCCTTGATGTCCGTCACCTTTGTTGCTTGACAACTAGGCTGTGATTTTTTCTTATTCGTGAAAGAAGATCTCACCATGGTTCATATTTGGTGATGGCCACCATCTGAAGATATTCTCTTAAACGATGCTGATGGATACACTCAACTGTATTTATTTATTTAATTTTCTGTCAGGGGAAGCCATGCCTGTGGTTAAAAAGCCTGGCAGCACAGTGATTGCAGGCTCTCTAAATGCGCACGGCTCTGTGCTTGTCAGAGCAACTCACGTCGGCTCTGATACCACCCTCGCACAAATTGTGAAACTAGTAGAAGAAGCTCAGATGTCAAAGGTAAGGTCCATCCATTTGTCGGCAGGGGGCTCTGGAATCAAAATGTTCACCTAGGTGCATGACAGTGACTTCGGTAAAACAAACCCAAATCCCCAGGATCGAAGTATTTGAGTACGAATTCTAATAGATAAAAGAAGAAAATTGCAATATTCCAGACACATAATGTGCCATAAGAAATACCATCTGCTGCAGGTTATCCTTCAACAAAAAATAGGCAGGACATGTGGCCTGGAGCATAGAAGAACATTCTGGCTTAAGAACTTAAGCCAATGGTCCACAGTGAGCATAGCTGCTCTGTTTAAAATAGCTTTAGATAGAAACCAGTTCAGGCTACTTATTGTCAACATTCTACAAGGACATGGCACTTGAAGAAGAATTAGCAATCCATAGGCATTCAAATGAAAGGTAGACTCAATGTCCAACGATATATTACACACAACCTATTGTAGGAATGACTACACATGGGTACATTATTGGGTTTAGCAGGCCAGGCCCTGTGCAGCTGCTTCTCCTCTGCTAGCCGGGTGCAAGGCTTTTTTGGTTACAATGACAGAGCATCACGAGGGGTGGAGGCAGGGCCTACGTGCCAGGGGTCATGTGAGCTGGTGAATTCCTGGGAAGGCTTATCTATAGTGGCAGGGTCTTTGGGCTGGTCACATAGCCAGCTTGTTTTTTCCTACATACCATCTCATAGGCTTCCTGGCTGATCTGGGGGAAGAGATAAGACCAAGCTGGCTTTTCCTGAGCATATGTGGGCTATGGAATTCATTTCCTTCCATCCGGGGCCTCCCTGCTTAGATAGAGAGGTTTAATGATTCCCAAAGGCCTCAACTCATGCAGGCAGCTGGGGTACTGTCTCTGCCCCAAGGGGACATCTCTATAACCTAACACTAGAAAAGGGGATTCCTTAAGAGCTGATTGTGTGTGATCTTCTCTCAACTCCTGTTAGCTGCCAAGTTCTCAAAATGTCTCTAAGGAAGCCAACTGGATGCAGCAGGAAGGACAGGCTAGATGACTTACATAAAGCTTTCTATTGCAGTAAAAGAGAAGTTTGGAGCTCTGGAGCCATAAAAACAAAACTGAACCTGGTTTGAAATAGAGGGCTTGCCCTTGAAAGCTCAGCAACTTTTTTGTTATTTTTCTAGCAGCCTATGAAGGTATCACCCATAGTTAGTAAAGCTTTCTGCTGCTCTTTGACTGTACAAATGTGTCAGCACTTATCCGTCCAGTTACTCTGAGGGCAGTTGCTGAGACTGTGGGTATCTGACCACCAGAGGACCACACATTACTAAGGTTACAACATGGCAAAGCCAAGGTCCTGAATTCCTTGGAGACTGGCCAGAGGAGACTTAAAATGTGTACAGTTATTTGAGTGGGGCAGGGGATCTTAAGTCAATCTCAAGTCCTCCTTCCAGGGAGACCAGAAATGCCAAGTTCCATTCTCTCCATTCTTGCCTTCCCTCAGGACTGCTATCTGAAACACCACTTCTTACCAGTTCCTCAGCACATAGGAATAACGGCCAAAATCTTATTAGATTTAAATATTGGCGTGACAGCAAATCCCCGCACTAGCGTTTTAACTTGCAGCAGTTAACTGCAAAGAAGATGTATGCTGATGGTATTATACCCTCAAAAGAGCGAAACAACTTTAGGGCCAGTGAAGTTACAAGCAATTTGCTATCTACGAATGAGTTACTGTACCACTTTTTCTTCAGCATTAAGAGAGTGGCAAAGTTATTTCTCAAAAGTAATGTAACATGCAGGGACAACATTATTATATGGGTCTAACACAGTGGTTCTCAACCTGTGGGTCCCCAGATGTTCATGGACTGCAACGCCCAGAAATCCTGGCCAGCTCAGTTAGTGATGAAGACTTATGGGAGTTGCAGTCCAGGAACATCTGGGGACCCACAGGTTGAGAACCACTGGTCTAACAAGTAAAAGATTATAGTTGTGGTGCAGTGGTTGAATGCCTGTACTGCAGGTAAAATTGTGCTCGCGACCTGGGGTTCAATCCCTGGTAGCCGGCTCAAGGTTGACTCAGCCTTCCATCTTTCCAAGGTCGGTAAAACGAGTACCCAGCTTGCGGGGGTGGGGATGTGTAGCCTGCATACTGTAATTAAAACTGTAAACTGCCCAGAGACTACTTGAAGTGGTATGGGGCGGTATGTAAGCAGAACGCTTTGTTTTGCTTTTTGCTTTTTTTCCCAGTGTTGCATTTAAAAGGCATTGTTTAGCATTTTTACAGGCCTTTTGACATGAATTTTTCAATTGTTGTGCCATTCTCTTACCAACCTTTGCTAACATATATATGAAAATTAGCTCACTAGCTGAGTCTTTGCAGTTCTCTATCTGTTATGCCCAAACATATTTTTTTTTACATTTTTAGGCCCCCATTCAGCAGCTGGCTGACAGATTTAGTGGATACTTTGTCCCTTTTATCGTAATCATTTCAACTGTAACGTTGGTCACATGGATTGTAATTGGCTTTCTACACTTCGATATTGTGCTGAAATATTTTCCGGTAAGTACGGCACTCTTTATTTGGGATACACACCAAATCCTGCTATGTTTTTGCATTGGCGTAATGCAGTTGGAGTAAATCTCAGTGGCTAATTGTCAGAGGTTAAGAAGCGTGCATAGGCATTTGTTGTTGTGCTGAGTTGCACAAATTGCCGTGCAGTGGCAAATGTCTAATAAACTAATTTCTTAACTTGTGGCCAATTACTGTAAAGATTTATACCAATTGTATTAAACCAGCAGGTGTGACTAATAGGATTTTGGCCACAATGCCCTTTTCTGTCCCACTCTGGGGAGGCAGCTAGCAAGAAGGGTTGCCACCTCAAAGCTCAATGTGTAGTAATAACAATATCTTTCTGGCCATGTGCATCCATTAAAGCCATGTTGCTTTTCACTAGAGCGGTAGGCAAATTTGGGGGGGTCTGGGTCCTAATTGTGAGTTCCAGCCTTTGGGACCAAGCCCCAACTCCATTTCTGAATCTTTGGGACCAAGTCCTAACTCCCAAGCCCCAAGTCTGAGACCCTATTAAGAACAAGATTTTTGCCCCTGAAAAAAAGGGGGAAGGGATGGATGGAAGGATTCCTAGGCATGAGTCAAACCAAACTCAGTCCCCACTGCAATGTACATCTGTCTTGACAGGGAGTTCCCATCCCCGCTTTTCACTAGGTCTCAAAAGTGAAGATATTGTACATGTACAGTGTACACCATATTTAAGACCTGGGACTGGTCTGCTCGGTCTCGTGCCTGACATTTGTCCCGCTGTTTGATCCACTGTGGGCGATGGGCTGGTTTGCTCCTTTTGCTGATGGCCATACAACCACAGTGCCAGTGTAAACCAGCCTGGCCTCATTCCAGTCCAGCCATCTATCACCCAAATAGGATGATGATGATGATGATGATGATGATGATGATGATGATGATGATGAGAAATAAACCATGGGAGACACCATTTCCAAATACCTGAAAGGATATCATGAAGATGAAGAGAGAGCAAGAGAGCTGATGTTTACTAGGATATCTGGAATTGACGCAGAATAAGCAGCTCTGACTATTAGGAATAAAGAATGTTTTCTAGACTCTAAACCAAGCTGTAAAGCACATTCTAGCATAATTCCTTGAGTGAATGTGCTGAAAGCAGTTATGGTTTTAGAAACGTCTAGATCTGTGTTCCCTTGAGATGAGTAGAGGAAATGAATATTCAAGCATTAATACCATAGGTTGTCTCCAGACTTACCATACAATTGACGATGCATCTTGAGTGTGCATATCTCTGGTGTTTGTGTGTGTGTGTGTTGGTTGATTAATGCTAATGAGCACTGCCTGTCTAATGCCTCTTTGTTTTCCTAGTGGGCAAAGATACGTTGTTTTCTCTTACAGCATCACAGCAAGCAGATCTCGAAAGCAGAAGTTGTTGTGCGCTTTGCCTTCCAGACCTCCATCACGGTCCTGTGCATTGCGTGCCCTTGCTCCTTGGGCCTGGCTACTCCGACGGCAGTCATGGTGGGCACTGGAGTTGCCGCACAAAATGGTATTCTCATCAAAGGTGGGAAACCCCTGGAAATGGCACACAAGGTTAATATTTCCCTCACTGCCCTCATCCCCTCTTGCAGTTCTTCTGTCCTGTGAAGCACGAACGTTTTGAACATTAAAAACGAAACAAAAAACAAATCTTAAGAAAGGTTTTGAAGTGCCATCTGTTGTGTAGCTACTCAGATAATTCAGTGGGGCGTACTCCAGGTGTGAATGGGGCTTTAATCTGCAGTTTATAGAAGGACATATGTCCTCACATACTGTGTTACAGTCTGGTATGCCGGTTTGACAGCCGCGGACAGAAAGACTTTACAGAGGGTAGTGAACACAGCACAAAACATCATGGGCTGTCCCCTGACTCCACTGGATGACATTGCCAGAGAGCACTGTCTTAGGAGAGCAAGGAAAATCATCAGGGATGATTCACACCCTGGTCAGCACTTCTTTACTCTCCTGCCCTCGGGTAGGAGATACAGAAGCAGAGCAAGCCGTACCAACAGGCTAAAAAAATAGTTTTTTATCCGTGGGCGGTTAGACTGTGGAATGAGATGTGATAACTCATGATAAACCTGTGGAGATGGCGAGTTGTGCAACCAGCACACAGAGTGAAATGAGATTGAGTGGCTTTATTAGTGGGATGGTGTTGGGGTGGGGAGAGGGAGGCTCAGTCAATTTCACTGTGCACAGGTTGTACACTGACAATAAAGTTTATTATTATATTTCACAAGTCCCTAGAGCAGCATCTCCCAACCTTGGGCAACCTAGATTTCTCAGAAGCCTTCGCCACCAGCTGTGCTGGCCCGGATTTCTGAGAGCTATACATGGCTCTCCAAGAATACCTGGGTTATCCAAGGTATTCTTGGAGGTATTTGTGGAGGGCACATCTTATATCTGAAACAGCACCAAGTAGGGAACGGTGGGCCTGAAAATACCTCTGCTAGCCCCAGTTAGAATAGACTCACTGACTCAACTGCAGATGGGACATCAACCCAAGTATATCTCATTGATTCAGTAGGTCTACTTTAGTTTGGACTGACGATTCCTTATTTGTCCCATATTGACACGTTTTGCTCTGGGATGAGAAACATTTTCAGGCTAAGTGGAGCCTTCTATAAGATTAATGGAAGGAGACATGGCCTCTTCTGTCTTACTTTAACGCACCCCATCCTGGCTGCAAACATTTTTCACATGACTAATTTAATGTGGAGGGCCTGTTGGACCAAGAATGATTAATAGCAACCGCATGAAGGCCACGTTGGCAGGGAAAAGTTTCCCCAAATTAATCCCAACACAGATATGAAAAACATGGTCTCAAGACAAGCACCTAATCCTCGCCATTTCTTCTCCTTTTGGCATTCTACCTTTGGGGGATCTGAGCAATTGTAGATGCCCTGAGCACATCCGATCTCATCTGATTTCAGAAGCTAAGCAGGGTCGGCCCTGGTTAGTACTTGGATGGGAGACCACCAGGGAATAGCAGGTGCTGTAGGCGCCTAGATTAGGAACTGGCAAACCACTCCAGTATTCCTGCCAAGAAAACTCCATGGACATGGGGTCACAAAGAGTCAGTCATGACTGCAATGACACAACACAACACACACACACAGAGGCCTAATTGTTATCAACACATAGATTTAATGTATTGTATTGTTCTAAGGGGAACAACTAAGAATATAAAGTGGGTGTGTTCTGTTGCCTTATACTTTAAGAGGCTTTATTACACAAGAATCCAAAAGATGATAAAATGAACTATTTGTGACTCCCTATTGTTGAAAGATTCAGAAATAAAATAGGCTTATTCTTGTATCTATCAAATGATGCAATCCCTTAAGCATACGTGAGAATCTTAAACAGAAGACCTCGTGAGAAGCTCCTAGATTCCTTGAGATGGGTTAGCAAAAAATGATGTACATGTAATTTTTTTTTTTGGTTATTGCATCTTAGAAGGAGGATAGTTTGTTTGTTATGTTTGTATTCTGTCTGTCTTCTAAGGAACATAAGATATAGGGCAATACGAATTCCCCTCCAAAGCTTTGCGAAGAGGCTTTTCCACAGTCATACACTTTCTCTACAAGATCCACCACTTGCTCCTTCCATCTCTGTGTGTGTGTGTGTGTGTGTGTGTGTGTGTGTGTGTGTGTGTGTGTGTGTGTGTGTGTGTGTGTGTGTGTGTGTGTGTGTGTGTGTGTGTGTGTGTCCTCTCTCACATTCAGGAGCTCAACTCTTCAGGTGTTTCAAGTTTGTGCAGAGAGCCAGCCATCGTTTGCCTGTGGCATTTTGCTTGCAGATAAAGACGGTGATGTTTGACAAAACGGGGACCATCACGTATGGCGTGCCAAGAGTCATGAGGGTCCTCTTGCTTGGCGACGCAGCAGCCGCTCTGTCGCTGAAGAAGGTGCTGGCGGTGGTTGGCACTGCCGAGGCCAGCAGCGAGCACCCTCTGGGCATGGCTGTCACCAAATACTGCAAGGAGGTGCGTGTCCTTTTAATCAACAGAATCCCAGCACGGGGGGGGGGAGTTCTGCCCTGGCATGACACTGAATGCCTAACTCTTAAGTTCTATAAAACATGAGCAGGCACCTGTGGTGTTCCAAGGGTATCTGAGTGGCACCACCCCATAAACCTTCCCAGTTGGCTGTGGTGGGAATTATTGTTGCGAGCTGTTGGCCAGGAGGATCTGGAGGGCCTGACTGTGGACCTGAGATGAGACCCCTTGCAATGGTCTGCATGGACATGCTAGGGAAGGGTTGTGGTGCCTCCACCCAGGAGACCCCTGGAGGTGCTCCATGGAGAAATCCACTGCTAAGAAGTTGGTCCCTTCAGGCACCAGAGCTGACCGACCTGAGTGACGGAAAAACAAGGAAGCACCTATCTCCATCTTTTCATACAGATGGGCTGTGGCATCTAACATCACTCCTTCCAGAGCTGTTTGCCACAGTTGTCCCCATCTCATGTTTAGAAGGATGCAGAACTCCTTGTGTCACGGGTGGACCATCTCTCACTGCACTGCCTCCTCAGGCTTGGTCATGTCAAGCACGATGAGCTGTCAGGCTGGCGGTTGGAGATGTCCTTCTGGCAGGCTGCTGTGTGGTGTCTGGATGGCAGTGCAGTTTCAATCCCAATTCCGAGGAGGGCATTGAACCAAGTGGGTGGTAGGTGGTGGCATCCCGTCAGGATGCTGGGCCTTAACAGCCTAGGACAACAGTGCCATGTGAGTCTCCAGGGGTATTTTTACAGTTCCTCTAAGGCCACCCCACTCACAAAGCTCTTGGAGATATTTGGCTTGCTCTCTTTCAACAATGCAGGGAATCTTTTACTATCAGTAACTGAGGTTCTGTTCTCCCCCCCCCACACACACACACCATAAATTGCCACATTTAGGTTTTCTGTTTGAGACTGGGCATGGATAAAGTGTCACCCTCCATATGTCACTGAGTTGCATCATGGGCTGCATTACTTAGGGCTGATGGGAGTTGTAGTCCAGGAACACCTTGGGAGGATGTTCATGCCAGCTTTAGGCCAAGTTTTAAAACACCGAGTAGTCAATCTTGGTATCCAATTTTGTGGAACTCCAGACTGATTTTAAATATTCGTTCATTCATTCATTCATTTGCAGGAACTTGGCACAGAGATGCTCGGATACTGCAAAGATTTTCAAGCAGTGCCCGGATGCGGCATAAGCTGCAACGTCAGCAGCATTGAAGGTGTGCTGGGTGAATCTGAGCAGCGCTTGAATAGTCCTCTCCTTGGTGTGGCCAACAGAGGCACGGCAGAACAAGGCTTGCAACCCTTGATCTCAAAACTGGAAGGTAAGTGTGATAACATCTGCTAGGGTTTTTTAAAACGAGTAGTTGTGGTAGCCAACAGTAGTGCTGTGTAGCCAGGACTCACTGGGTTGAAGCGCTCTCACTTTCTGAGGATTCCATGATCTGCTGCCATTACTTCTTGGGCTTTCCTTATACAATGGAAACTATTTTGAGGTGGCTTCATCTTGAACAAGGGGTGAAAATCCATTGGTTTTACCAAGAAAATTCTTCTGGTAGGAAGTAAAAATTATTACATCTCGTTTACTGATGATGATGCAATTCAAAGTAGCTGCCTGTTTGTTTTTTAAATTATCCTTGGGAACGGGGCCTTTGGGGGAATCTCTTTCGTTGATTATGTTCCCCAAAGCTGGTAACTACACCGTTGACAATCACTGAGGGCGTTTATACACGACCCCTAAGCTCCGCCGCAAATGGCTGCAAGGTCCGGACCTTAAAAATGTTTACCCACCAGCTCCGGACTTTGCAGACAACTAAGTGCGACCCCACCCACTTTAGCGTGACCCAGAGCAGTTTTCTTGTACCTGCTTTTTGGATGTGACAAATTTTTGATCCGGTGTAAGGATAGTGAGTGCGGGGCTCTCCTGGCTTCTGTTTGTTCTTTTTTTGCGCCCGCCCCTTTAAGATATCTGAATGCTGCCCGGAACAAAACGGAGGTAAACCGGCATTCTTTTCTTTCTTTTTTCTCCCTCCCTCAGGCAGCCAGCAACCAGGAAGTTCGGAGGGGGGTGGGGGCAGAGGAAGAGCGAGGAACCCCTAAGATCTCTGATCCAAATTTCAGTGGCCAGCGGATCTTAGGGGTCATGTAAAAAGGCCCATAGCTAGTTTTGACTAGATTGCTTGCTATAGAATATTAAGATTTTTTTTATGTCTCATGTTATAAAACTGGACATGGTGTACTTCTGATCAGTTCAGTTGCTCTGAACCTATGGAGTGGCAGACCTCTAGCAAAGATTAAATTGTGAAGGTCACAGAAAAAGGAACTCAGATTTTATCAACATAACTTGTCTTAATGATAAATGGTGATGGTGTATAAGTGGTGACATCTTAGTGGGAACATTGACTGCCTTGCATTTGAGCTACATGATCAGCGCCATAATACAATGCAGTAAGTAAGAAGACACATTGGTAGCAATCTATCAAGGTCCTAACACAAGGAATTCTTGAGCTACTGAAATCTGCCTGAACTTCCTAGACAAAATATATCCCATGCTTACTTGGTTTTTTTAAATGCAGAATTATTATTCCTCCCTTCCTGTCTCTGCCATAATTCAGAACCATTCTAGCCCAGACGTCATGCACAGTGCCACAACACTAGTGGTATTGGATGAGTGTTTTCAAATAAGTTTTCCCTTGTCATGTGTGAACCATTTAAACAATCCAATTTTTGGTGCAGTCATATTTCTCTTCTTGACAGATGCTGGTGGTTCTCAGACTTACTCCGTGTTGATAGGAAATCGGGAGTGGATGAGACGGAATGGCTTGTATATCTCCAGTGATGTTCATGAAGCCATGGCAGGGCATGAAATGAAGGGACACACCGCTATCTTGGTGGCTATAAATGGTACAGGAACCTTATTGAAACACTATTGATGTATCGTATTTTTCTGTCTATAAGATGCTGTCATATATTAGATGCCCTCCCAATTCTAAGACCCAAAAGTAATAAAATTAATAAATCCTCCTTGTGTTCTCCTGGACCCCCTCGGCTGTTTCCTTTCCTTTCCACATTCTGAAGAGTCCTCCCTGCTTTGCTTTTTTGCATGGTTCGGTGCCTTCTTTTCAGTAGGGAAAGATACTTCTTAATGGGCTGCTCCACCCCTGAGTCTTTCCCTACTGAAAAGAAGGTTACAGTCCTTCCAAAAGCAAAGCGCAAAGGAGTCTGCAGGACAGTGAGAGTAAAGGGCTGCCGGAAAGAAAAGGAAACAGCAAGGTCAGTTGGGGTTCTCCTCCGCCTCACCCCCACCCCTCAGGAAAGGCTTACTTCCATGTATACAGCACCCCTTAATTTTTAGTGGCATGATTTTGGGGAAAATAGCATCATATACATGGAAAAATACATTCTTAGGAACTGGTGTCCATGTGTTTCAGATGGTGGGCTGTAGTGGAACTCGGCTGGACAAAGCTCCTTAGTAGAGGACAGTTTAGGTCCAGAAATAAGGTTGTTGAAAAAAGAAAGAGAGAAAAAAATCATAAATACGACTTGTTTATTTATTTATTTATTAACAAGATTTTTTAGCCACCCCACTACCAAGAGGTCTCTGGGTGGCATACAGCAAGTATTAAAAACTATAAAACAATAAAATTATTAAAACTATAAAATACAATACAATTAAAACAACATACAATACCAATTATAGATTATACAACTCTGCTGCTCATGTGTCCAACTGAGTAATCTACTTAAAATGCTGGCCAAACAGGAAGGTCTTTGCCTGGCGCTGAAAAGCCAAAAGTGTTGGCGCTAGGCAGATCTCTGTAGGGAGGGCATTCCAGAGTTGGGGGGCAACCGCCGAGAAGGCTCTGCTTCGACATGCCACCCCCTTATCTCTTTGAAGGATGGCACATTCAGCAGGGCCTCCTGGCCTGATCTTAAAGTACGAGCAGGCTCATATGGAAGAAGGCTTGATTGTTACGTTGCTTGATTTGGACTACTGAATTAATAAGGTCATTTCCAGATAACTTTGTTGTGGGGTGGCAAACAAATGTGTATAAGTAAGTAAGGTCCCGGTCTCACAACAATTTTGCTGCTTTTTTTGCTACAAAAGACTGTGCAGCAAAAGATCGTGCCTTCACTCCAAAGAGCAGTATTTTGGTACCCCATCTGACCATGCCCCCAGAAGTGCACTTTAACCGCAGCATTTTGTACCACCGCCAGGGGTTGTGTTAAAATACTTCTTTTATTGATGCGCACTTTTAAGTGCCTCAAACGAGGTGCGACCCCAGAAAATTTGCACCAATTTGATTCGTACCCCCTTTTCTACCACTTCCTTTAGTTCTGCCTTGGTAATTGTTTATAAAGCAAAGTGTTCTGCTTATATACCGCCCCATACCACTACAAGTAGTCTCTGGGCGGTTTACAATTTTAATTACAGCGTGCAGGCTACACATTGCCCCCCCAGCAAGCTGGGTACTCATTTTACCGACCTCGGAAGGATGGAAGGCTGAGTGAACCTTGAGCCTGCTACCTGGGATTGAACCCAGGTCATGAGCACAGTTTTACCTGCAGTACAGGCATTTAACCACTGCGCCACAAGGCTCCTGCTACTGAATTGGTGGCATACCGGCAGGGAATTCACTGCCACATTGGAGGACCATGAAAAATAATAAACAGCAGTGACACCCAATGGCGGTTATTGGCATTGCTCGTTCGTGTAAATTTGCCCATAGACAACACATAACACATGGGGGGGGAGGAACAGACACTTCCACATGAGGACAAAGAGTAGTGCTAGAAAGCCGGCATGTTGGTAATCAACCAGCAATTTTTTTTAAATATATGTAAGCGTGACGGAGAAAATCAACTCGAAAAACAGGGAACAGATGCACAGTAAGCAAGTCGGGACGGACACAGAGAAGTAAAATACTCCCCTGTTGTTGGGGTGCTAACTACGCATCAAACATCATGTGACCGCCTGAAAAAATAATACGCATCAAATTAAGATGCACAGATAATGGTAGTGAGACCGGGGCCTTAGTCAATGAAGAAATAAAGAAATGGATTCCCTTCTGCAGGTGTACTTTGTGGCATGATTGCAATCGCAGACACTGTGAAACCCGAGGCAGCTCTGGCGATGCACACGTTGCAAAATTTGGGAGTGGATGTCGTGCTTATCACAGGAGATAACAGGAAAACCGCCAAAGCAATTGCAACTCAGGTATGTCTCCTGGTTTGGAAAGTACGTGAAAGAGCGATTGGCCCATCCGAGGATGGGCACGACAAGATTTGATCCCTTGTCTGTTTAAGAATCTTAAATAATTGAAAAAAATTTCACTAAGTTTAAAAAAAAATCTGAGAAAATTTTAAAAAAGTGTTCCAAAACAATGAACCATCTCCGGCAAAGCAAGGTCACTGAATCCATAATCTTGATTGGCAACTGAGTATCTGTTTTGTTTTTCAGTTTGCAAACAAAGATACAGGGGTACCTCAACTTATGAATTTATTCCATTCTGAATCTGTGCTCTTAAGTCGAACTATTCTTAAGTCAGGGTACCTATCTAAATAATTGAAAAAATAAGTTTAAAAAATCAGAAAATTTTAAAAAATTGTAAGTTGAACAGACCATATCTAAAATTTGTAAGGTGGCAGTTAAAACCACTTTTCTGCTCTTATTTATTTATTTATTTATTTATTTATTTATTTATTTATTTATTTATTTATTTATTTATTTATTTATGGATTTATATATCGCCAAGCTTAATTCAGTCAACAACTCCAGGCGGTGTACAAGGAAAGTTAAAACAACAAAATAAAAATAACATTTTACATATATTAAGTAAATAATAAACATATAGAGCAGTGGTTCTCAACCTTCCTAATGCCACAACCCTTTAATACAGTTCCTCATGTTGTGGTGACCCCCTTGCCCTGCTTGAAAGAGGCCACAAGCCCCCTTTGGCAGGCCACTGCCACAGGTGCCATTGAGAACTTCCTTCTATATAGGCACCCTCAGCCAATCTCAGTCTCCAGTGCCATTGATTGACATCCCCTTCAACCTATCAAGCTGCAACTCACTCTTCCTCCCTTCCTCCCCCCTCCAGACCTAAGCTGTTTTTGCCTTTTTCTTCACTGGCTCATGGTGACCGCCAGGTTGAGAACCACTGATAGAGAGTAAACAAATCATAATAGTCAGTCAGTCGGTTAGGTGGCGAGTAACGTGCAGTATTGCCAAAAGCCTCACGGTAGAGCCAGGTTCTTAAAGCGCCCTTAAACATTGCCAAAGATGGAGCTAAACAAATGTCAACTGGCAAATTTGTTCCAAAGAGCAGGGATGGCCATTGAGAATGCCTAGTTTCTCATAACCGTTTTTTGGGCTTCCCTGGGGTGGCCACCTTAAGGGCCAACGCTAAAGAAAATCTAATATGATAATAGTAAACATTTGACAGGCAAGAATAATATTATATTATAGAAGCATATGTGTGCATCATACAACAGTGCCATCTATTGAAGTTGATATAAACTGCATGAAAGTGGCAAATCTTGCCATCAGCTGATATGGAGTTCAGCTGCTACAGCCATTAGCTGCCCTAGCTATCTGCTGACTTATAAGATAATAAATGTTTGGCTTATGATAAGACACACCCAGAATATAAACAAGGGGAATAAAACATACACTTGCATGAGGTATCTCATTCAAAGAAAGGCCAAGTTCATGAGATACAGAATGAACATGATGCCAAACAAATGTCATTAGAGAAACATAAAAGATAACGATGAGGCACCAGAAGATTAATAATGGACTTTACATAGACTTTAGTATGAGAACCTGTTAACAAAGAACATGTTAAGTATGCTTAGAGAGTTAAAATGTTTTTCATTTTATGTTTTTTTCTTATAAGAACTTTGATGTTCTTTCTTGTGTTTGTAAGATAGCTTTTAAAGCTTTTGAACTTACACTGCTTCTTATTTTTGAATGAAATGTTATTAGGATACATTCTCTGCCTTAATATTAGGTAATAAGCTATTGCATTTTTAGAATGCATTTGAAAAAGTCTCACTATTGTTTTGTATTTTGTAAGATAATCTTTACTCTTAAAAGAAATGCTCCTGTACTTTACATTCCAATATTACTTTATATGTTTTAATATCAGTGCCTTTTTACAAGCTTCAAATATGTACTTTTAAGCGTATATGCCTACAGTTTTCTTTATAAATGTATGACTTTTGTGTCTTCTAAGAACTTTGAAGTAATTTTAGGTAGAGAGGAACATAGAATCATAATTGCTAGATAGTAGACAAGGTGAGGCTGCCCGGAATAACTGCAACAAAGAAAATATTTAGATACCCAGATGAATTTTATGTACCAAAAGTTAACTGGTGTCTGATAGAAATAAAATTTTGCATGCCAGTGTGTTCCAATGTATCCAAGTTTTGGAGGATGTCTATTGATTTGACATTTAGTGGCATAATTAAAAAACTCATTTAGGAATTCATACAGATCTGTGTATCTTTTTTAAAAAATGATACAACAAACTTCATTCCACCACCACCCCATTTTCATTTGAGATTTACTGTAGTGGCATAATTAAGAAACTCATTTAGAAACTCATACAGATCTGTGTTTCTTTTTTTTTTAATGATACAGTGTACTTCATCCCCCCCCCATTTTTATTCTCTACTACTATGGTGGGCCACATGTGTTATGATGCCCTAGGGGGTCTGAATGCAGACCTCCAACATCTCCAAAGATTTCTGATTTAGTTTAATTCTTTTGAAATAAACTGGGGGGGGGGGCTCAAAAAGTCTCTGTGTACCTTCTTGAATGTGTGAAGGGCAATTTTGTCCTCTTTTGATAATCTTTTTTTAGAAGGTGACCTTCAGTGTCCTTCCTTTTTTGTGTGGAAAGAAAGGCCTGTATCAGCAACTATGGCCCACCAGATGTGTTAGGACTGTCACTTGCATAATCCATCACCACTCTCTCTGTCAGCTAGGGATCATGACATCTGTGGGCCAAAAAAGGTCTAGAGGGCATGTCTACTGTTGCTCAACCCCACTGGATGCACATGAGATGTGGTTTGTTCCAAACACTTGACAAGACTAGGAAATCAGAATTTGGCCATAAGTTCCCTCTTTATATGACGTCACCCTCAGACGGTCTTCAGCTTCTGTCAACTGTGGTGGCTGTATGTGTCTTTCTGGTTGACAGGCAACATACTGCTGAATGCCAGCGGTGAGGGAGTATCAGTAGGAGATAACACATGACCTTGTCACCCTTCCTGTGAGCTTCCCAGGGCTTCCCAAAGGTTTTCTACCAACTATATCCTTGATAGAAGAAGAATGATGGCCCTTTGGTATAATGTAGCATGGTTATGTTCCTTCCTTGCAACCCCCCAGCTTCAAGCTTATTTTTCCTAATATAATCAGTGTGTACAACAACAACAACAACAACAACAACAACAACAACAACAACAACAACAAACGTGGACCTTTGTGATTAGTAGTTAACAGGATAAATCTTCCTCTATCCAGGTTGGGATTAGGAAAGTCTTTGCTGAGGTTCTCCCATCTCACAAAGTAGCCAAGGTCCAGGAACTCCAGACAGCAGGGAAGAGAGTCGCCATGGTTGGGGATGGGGTCAACGACTCGCCAGCCCTGGCACAGGCAGATGTTGGCATTGCTATTGGAACGGGCACAGATGTCGCCATAGAAGCGGCCGACGTGGTGCTGATTCGGGTAAGCTCCCCACAGGTAGAACAGGGGGGCGTTTCTTGGAAATTCTTCCAGAATTTGGAAAGCACCTTGACTGCTGAGATGAAAAATAAATTCTCCCTCTTTTTCCATTGCAGAATGACTTACTCGATGTGGTTGCAAGTATTCACTTGTCCAAGAGGACAGTAAAAAGAATACGATTAAATCTGATCTTGGCCTTGATATACAATCTGCTTGGCATACCCATAGCAGCAGGTAAATTATAGTTAAAATGGTTCATAAGCATCTCAGCTGATAATAGACCAGAGAAGAAGGGTTGGCGGCTTAGAGATATCCCGAGATTAGTGAAGGTACTACTTGCACTACGATATTCAGAATCAGCAACTACTGTACCACAGCCAGTGGCCATGCTGGATGGAGGATTCTAGGAATTAGCATCCAATTTTTTTCCAAGTTCTTCATGATCTATAGTAGATTTTTTTCTTTTACTTATGGTGGGGGACATTATATGTGTTCATTGTTTGGGAATTAGGGCTGGGCTATGTGAAAAAAGTGGGAGAGGTATATAAAAGTTAAAGAGTAGAGGTGAAGGAGATCAGCAGCACTTTGACATCTTCATCGGTCAAAAACAAAAGGGGAAAAAAACTGGGATGTGACCTGTGTTAAAAACCACATTGAGGGCGCTTTTACATGACCCCTAAAATCCGACGCAAAGGGCTCCCAGATGCGGAGCTTAAAATTGTTTTCCCACCAGCTCCGGATGTAAAAAAATTAAGTGCGACCACGCCCACCTAAGCGCGTCCCAGCGCATTTTAAAAGTACCTGGTCTCCGAGGTGAAAAATTTCTGATGCGGATGTAAAGCAGTGAGTGCCGGGCTCTCCTCGCCTTGTGTTTGTTTTTTTGTCCCCACCACCCCTTTAAGAGACAGGAATCACGACGACGGGGCTCGGGGCGGCTTCCACCAGCAGAGGGAGGTGAGCCTGCATTTTTCTCCTCTCTTTTTTTCTCCCTCCCCTCACGCAGACAGGAGCAAGGAAGTGCGGAGGGGTGGGAACACAGGAAGAGCGAAAAAAACCCCAAGATCTCTGGTCCGAATTTAAGTGGCCAGCGGATCTTAGGGGTCATGTAAAAGCGCCCTGAGTTTCACATTCACACAATGAATTCCTCTTTATTTTCCTCTGACTTGTATTATTTTCTTAGGAAGTGAGTTTAAAAAAATGGCCACCAGAGGGCCTTTTATTTTAGCACACCGTTTTCTTAAAAACCTAAGCCACTGTGAACCTCATAGCCAGTTTTAAAAGGGGGCATTTCAATTACTCTGTAGGAACACAGTAAATGGCTAAAAAAAGTGTGCCGTGCGTCGGCTCAAATTAACACACAGCTTATTATGTTTTTTTGAGAAATGTAGACAGGCTCTTACTTGGAGCAGAACACACACGAGGCAGTCACCAGGCTTATAGGGAAGAAGTACCTCAGGTTAATTGATTCCTCCATGGAGGAGAACTTTAATTTTGATTTTATAGAGGGATGATAAAACTTTGTTGGGTTGGATTTCATTTGAGGCTCGAATTGCCTCATCTTTCATTTAACATTAATCTAAACTCTTCCAACTGTTTATTAATTTAAATGAAGGATCTGTGTTTGATTGTTTGTGCATCAGGAGTATTTATGCCAATTGGCATTGTGCTACAACCATGGATGGGATCAGCAGCTATGGCAGCATCTTCCGTGTCCGTTTTGCTCTCTTCCCTCCAGCTTAAATGGTACGTCTTGCCATTTGTGTCGTCCTTGATTTTGGAGAGGTTTTGCACAGAGCTTTTAAGAAAGATGTTTCTCATTTATTATTATTTTTTAATTGAGAAATGTCAGGCCTATCATTTCCAGCGTTGGCCCAGTCGTGCTGTGTCTTACGATTGACTCACAATTGATTTATATTATCCCTGGGAGAGTCTGGTACAGTAATCCCCTGTTTATCGTGGGGGTTAGGGACCTGCCGTGCCCTGCAATAAAGGGAAATCCACATTATACAGATGCTGGGTTGGGTCAGGACTTGGGGGTGGCTAGCTGGGGCCTCCTACACTTAACTTAGGCCTGGCCCTGCCTTGAACTGGTCTCCGATGGGCTTCTTCTGGTTTTTCGGAAGTTACTTAAGGTTCACCGGAAACCACTTATGGGGCCTCTGACAATCCCAGGAGGTCCATTGGAGTCCCGCTTGGGGCAGCGCCAGGCCTGTGGTAAGTGCAGGAAGCCTCAAACAGCCCACACAGCTTGCACTGGGGCCCTTGCCTTCATATACTGCAGTTCCGCAATATACCGGGACCGCAGTATATTAACTGCAATATAGCGGGAGCCGATGGTAATTGTTTTCAAGTCAATTTAGGCTCATGACCACCTTTCCCAGGGTTCTCTAGGCAGACAGTACTCAGAAGAGGTTTCCTATTCCCTTCCTCTGGGGGCACAAGACTATGCAGCTTGCCCATGGCCACACAGGCTGGCTCTCCTCCTAGGATGCCCTGTGGCGGACTGAACGTCTGACCTCTGATTCTGCAGCTGGATGTCTAAAACACTTAGCTATCCAGGTAGCTCTGTGCAGCTTCCTCTTCAGAAAAAAATAGCTCCCAGCTGGCGCTGGGACAGGAACAGGATGTTTGGGTGGAGCTAGGCCTGACAAAGCCTCAGAGCCTTTCAGTTGAGGCTTTTATATATATATATATATATATGTTTTCGTAGATTTTCACGGGTATAGGTATGCATGTTAGGGTGGATTCGGGTTTCTTCCCGTGTAGAGATCTGGTTGTTTTGGCGACGTTTCGACGAGGTCTCACTCGTCATCTTCAGGCTGGTGTTCTGGCTTCTTTCTTCTTGAAGCAAAGCGTGGTCTCAGTTGAAGTCCTTCTATAAATACTGCTGGGGGTGTGTGGTTTGCTTGCTTTGTTGCTGATTGCAGGTTCCTTTGTTCCTTTGTTCTTTTGTGATCTGCTGTGTGGCTGAGGCGATCGTTAAGGGATTAACTGTTGGTGGCTGTTTAGATGGCTGTTTAGATGTTGGTGGGTTAGATGGCTGGTGGGTTCTGGCAGTATCCTGGGCTTTGGTGGAGTGGGGTCCTGTGTCTTGTGAATTCATTTTGGTCTGGCTACGTGTCTGTGGTCTCCCAATGTTTTTTTGGGGTGTGTGAGTGTGCTCCATGTGGTGACTGGAGTGGGGTGCCGCAGTAGATGGTGCGAAACGAAACCACCATCCAATAACAAAACCACGACTGCACCATCTACTGCGGCACCCCACTCCAGTCACCACATGGAGCACACTCACACACCCCAAAAAAACATTGGGAGACCACAGACACATAGCCAGACCAAAATGAATTCACAAGACACATGACCCCACTCCACCAAAGCCCAGGATACTGCCAGAACCCACCAGCCATCTAACCCACCAACATCTAAACAGCCATCTAAACAGCCACCAGCAGTTAATCCCTTAACGATCGCCTCAGCCACACAGCAGATCACAAAAGAACAAAGGAACAAAGGAACCTGCAATCAGCAACAAAGCAAGCAAACCACACACCCCCAGCAGTATTTATAGAAGGACTTCAACTGAGACCACGCTTTGCTTCAAGAAGAAAGAAGCCAGAACACCAGCCTGAAGATGACGAGTGAGACCTCGTCGAAACGTCGCCAAAACAACCAGATCTCTACACGGGAAGAAACCCGAATCCACCCTAACATGCATACCTATACCCGTGAAAATCTACGAAAAACAAATATCCGACCTCTACGGGAAGAAACCTTCCAGCTGACCAGAACCTACGAGAAACTAGAAGTCCGAAGAGCCACCATCTTATGTGACATTGCATTCCTACGCAACTGCCGAGACAAAAATGTGATCCCCACAAGCTTCCAACTGAAATTCCACTCAAAACCCCATCCAGCGAAAGGATCCTGAAAAGAACAGAACTAGCCCTAATCAGAAGCGAACTACACAGGAAAAGATACCTACTAGATCAAACCAACAGAGACCTACTCACTCTCCACCTCAAACTCAGCAACAAAATCCACCCAACACTCTGGAACAAATCCAAGCAACTTGCCGCCTGGAGAGCTGAAACAGAGACCTCCCACAAGACAGACACACACACCAACAAACTCCACAAACTGGAAAACGCCAGAAGCCCAACCCCCACAACAGCCCATGAAACAAACAGTTCACAACATATCAGACAGGACACTCACCATCGCAGAGACCAAAGTCCTTTCCAAAGGATTCAACTTTGCAGTCGCCCCCAGACACATCCCCACCGAAAACATCATATGCGGAGTGGAAGCCAGCCTAACCAAAATCAACCCAGATGAAGCCAACAAAATCAGACTCGAAGTCACCAATGTCCTCTGCTCCAGCAAACCACCCAGAAGCAATTTACACAAAGAACAAAAAGCCCTCTCCAACCTGAGGAAAGACAACAACATAATCATTCTCCCAGCAGACAAAGGCAATGCCACAGTGGTGATGAACACATCCGACTACCAAGCCAAACTATCCAACCTACTACAAGACCCTGTTTACATACCTTTGAACACAGACCCCACCACCTACCTGGAAAAAACCACCAAAGCCAAAATAAAAGCCTCTCCCTTAAGTGAAGAAATCAAGCCAAGCATCATCCCCAGAGAGAAATCATCCAGATGCCCCAAGCTCTACGGCCTCCCCAAGACTCACAAAGAAGGAACACCTCTCAGACCCATATAGTCAGCTCCATAGGCTCACCTCTACAAAACCTCGCCAAATTTCTTGCCAAACAACTCCAGCCCTATGCAGAATCCATCACTTCATACGTACAAAACTCGTTCCACTTCATAGAAATTATAAAGAAACAAGACCTACAACCCAATGACCTACTCGTGAGCTTCGATGTTGTTTCGCTCTTCACACAAGTGCCCATTCAAGAAGCCTTGACAGCTATCCACAACAAATACAACCCCCCCAAACACATCCTAGATCTGACCAACCACTGCCTAACCAACACATACTTCATCCACAATGGACAAAGATTCAAACAGATAGAAGGAGCACCCATGGGATCACCCCTCTCACCGGTCATCGCAAACCTATATATGGAACACTTTGAAACCAACGCGTTACAGAAGTCCGAACATAAACCCAAACTCTGGCTCAGATATGTTGATTTACACCTTTGTTATCTGGCCACACGGGAAAGATAAACTGAACAACTTCCTCACACATCTCAACAGCCTACACCCCAAAATACAATTCACTATGGAAATAGAAGCCAACAACCAACTTCCCTTCCTGGACGTCCTAATCTACAAAAAACCTGACGGCTCCTTAGGACATACCATCTACCAGAAAAAAACACATACAAACCGCTATTTAAATGCACAATCACACCACCACCCTGCACAGATCAACTCCGTAGCAAAAACCCTCATCTCCAGAACCAAACGCCTCGCTGACAAAGAACACCTAAAAACTGAATTACACACTCTCTCGAATGTTTTAATTGCGAACGGATTCCAAAAAACACCATCACCAAACTAATCCAAAAGGAAACACCCCCCAAGAACCAAGAAACAGAAGAGAACAACGGCACCGCCCTCCTCCCTTACATCAAAGGCACCACAGACAAAATCAGCAAAATTCTCCACAAACACAATATCAAGACAGCCTTTTACACCGACCAAAAAATAGCCAACATTTTAAGAAACCCCAAAGACAAGATTGAGCTAGAAAACCAAGGAGTCTACGAAATACCATGCAAAGTCTGTCCAGCCACATACATCGGACAGACAAACAGGAGAATAAGCGCACGCATCGCAGAACACAAGAACGCAGTCAAAAAAGAAGAAAAATCTTCCTCTCTCTTCCAGCACATAAAAACAACAGGTCATGAAATTGACTTTGAAAGAACCAAACTCATCTCCAAAACTGAACACTTCAACAGTCGAATAATCATGGAAGCCATTGAAATAGAGAAACACCCAAACAACATGAATAAACGTGATGACACCTCCCGCTTGCCTGACATCTGGAAACTAGCCCTGGTCAACAGACGAGCCTCTGTCACAAAGACTGACACCAGGTCCAAAAGGACACAAGATGCCACCACCTTCCATCCACACCAAACACAAACCCAGACCCTTCCCACAGATGAAACGAAACCACCATCCAATAACAAAACCACGACTGCACCATCTACTGCGGCACCCCACTCCAGTCACCACATGGAGCACACTCACACACCCCAAAAAAACATTGGGAGACCACAGACACGTAGCCAGACCAAAATGAATTCACAAGACACAGGACCCCACTCCACCAAAGCCCAGGATACTGCCAGAACCCACCAGCCATCTAACCCACCAACATCTAAACAGCCATCTAAACAGCCACCAGCAGTTAATCCCTTAACGATCGCCTCAGCCACACAGCAGATCACAAAAGAACAAAGGAACAAAGGAACCTGCAATCAGCAACAAAGCAAGCAAACCACACACCCCCAGCAGGATTTATAGAAGGACTTCAACTGAGACCACGCTTTGCTTCAAGAAGAAAGAAGCCAGAACACCAGCCTGAAGATGACGAGTGAGACCTCGTCGAAACGTCGCCAAAACAACCAGATCTCTACACGGAAGAAACCCGAATCCACCCTAACATGCATACCTATACCCGTGAAAATCTCACGAAAACAAATATCCGACCTCTACGGGAGGAAACCTTCCAGCTGACCAGAACCTACGAAAACTAGAAGTCCGAAGAGCCACCATCTTATGTGACATTGCATTCCTACGCAACTGCCGAGACAAAAATGTGATCCCCACAAGCTTCCAACTGAAATTCCACTCAAAAACCCCATCCAGCGAAAGGATCCTGAAAAGAACAGAACTAGCCCTAATCAGAAGCGAACTACACAGGAAAAGATACCTACTAGATCAAACCAACAGAGACCTACTCACTCTCCACCTCAAACTCAGCAACAAAATCCACCCAACACTCTGGAACAAATCCAAGCAACTTGCCGCCTGGAGAGCTGAAACAGAGACCTCCCACAAGACAGACACACACACCAACAAACTCCACAAACTGGAAAAACGCCAGAAGCCCAACCCCCACAACAGCCCATGAAACAAACAGTTCACAACATATCAGACAGGACACTCACCATCGCAGAGACCAAAGTCCTTTCCAAAGGATTCAACTTTGCAGTCGCCCCCAGACACATCCCCACCGAAAACATCATATGCGGAGTGGAAGCCAGCCTAACCAAAATCAACCCAGATGAAGCCAACAAAATCAGACTTGAAGTCACCAATGTCCTCTGCTCCAGCAAACCACCCAGAAGCAATTTACACAAAGAAGAACAAAAAGCCCTCTCCAACCTGAGGAAAGACAACAACATAATCATTCTCCCAGCAGACAAAGGCAATGCCACAGTGGTGATGAACACATCCGACTACCAAGCCAAACTATCCAACCTACTACAAGACCCTGCTTACATACCTTTGAACACAGACCCCACCACCTACCTGGAAAAAACCACCAAAGCCAAAATAAAAGCCTCTCCCTTAAGTGAAGAAATCAAGCCAAGCATCATCCCCAGAGAGAAATCATCCAGATGCCCCAAGCTCTACGGCCTCCCAAGATTCACAAAGAAGGAACACCTCTCAGACCCATAGTCAGCTCCATAGGCTCACCTCTACAAAACCTCGCCAAATTTCTTGCCAAACAACTCCAGCCCTATGCAGAATCCATCACTTCATACGTACAAAACTCGTTCCACTTCATAGAAATTATAAAGAAACAAGACCTACAACCCAATGACCTACTCGTGAGCTTCGATGTTGTTTCGCTCTTCACACAAGTGCCCATTCAAGAAGCCTTGACAGCTATCCACAACAAATACAACCCCCCCAAACACATCCTAGATCTGACCAACCACTGCCTAACCAACACATACTTCATCCACAATGGACAAAGATTCAAACAGATAGAAGGAGCACCCATGGGATCACCCCTCTCACCGGTCATCACAAACCTATATATGGAACACTTTGAAACCAACGCGTTACAGAAGTCCGAACATAAACCCAAACTCTGGCTCAGATATGTTGACGACACCTTTGTTATCTGGCCACACGGGAAAGATAAACTGAACAACTTCCTCACACATCTCAACAGCCTACACCCCAAAATACAATTCACTATGGAAATAGAAGCCAACAACCAACTTCCCTTCCTGGACGTCCTAATCTACAAAAAACCTGACGGCTCCTTAGGACATACCATCTACCAGAAAAAAACACATACAAACCGCTACTTAAATGCACAATCACACCACCACCCTGCACAGATCAACTCCGTAGCAAAAACCCTCATCTCCAGAACCAAACGCCTCGCTGACAAAGAACACCTAAAAACTGAATTACACACTCTCTCGAATGTTTTAATTGCGAACGGATTCCAAAAAACACCATCACCAAACTAATCCAAAAGGAAACACCCCCCAAGAACCAAGAAACAGAAGAGAACAACGGCACCGCCCTCCTCCCTTACATCAAAGGCACCACAGACAAAATCAGCAAAATTCTCCACAAACACAATATCAAGACAGCCTTTTACACCGACCAAAAAATAGCCAACATTTTAAGAAACCCCAAAGACAAGATTGAGCTAGAAAACCAAGGAGTCTACGAAATACCATGCAAAGTCTGTCCAGCCACATACATCGGACAGACAAACAGGAGAATAAGCGCACGCATCGCAGAACACAAGAACGCAGTCAAAAAGAAGAAAAATCTTCCTCTCTCTTCCAGCACATAAAAACAACAGGTCATGAAATTGACTTTGAAAGAACCAAACTCATCTCCAAAACTGAACACTTCAACAGTCGAATAATCATGGAAGCCATTGAAATAGAGAAACACCCAAACAACATGAATAAACGTGATGACACCTCCCGCTTGCCTGACATCTGGAAACTAGCCCTGGTCAACAGACGAGCCTCTGTCACAAAGACTGACACCAGGTCCAAAAGGACACAAGATGCCACCACCTTCCATCCACACCAAACACAAACCCAGACCCTTCCCACAGATGAAACGAAACCACCATCCAATAACAAAACCACGACTGCACCATCTACTGCGGCACCCCACTCCAGTCACCACATGGAGCACACTCACACACCCCAAAAAAACATTGGGAGACCACAGACACGTAGCCAGACCAAAATGAATTCACAAGACACAGGACCCCACTCCACCAAAGCCCAGGATACTGCCAGAACCCACCAGCCATCTAACCCACCAACATCTAAACAGCCATCTAAACAGCCACCAGCAGTTAATCCCTTAACGATCGCCTCAGCCACACAGCAGATCACAAAAGAACAAAGGAACAAAGGAACCTGCAATCAGCAACAAAGCAAGCAAACCACACACCCCAGCAGTATTTATAGAAGGACTTCAACTGAGACCACGCTTTGCTTCATGAAGAAAGAAGCCAGAACACCAGCCTGAAGATGACGAGTGAGACCTCGTCGAAACGTCGCCAAAACAACCAGATCTCTACACGGGAAGAAACCGAATCCACCCCTAACATGCATACCTATACCCGTGAAAATCTACGAAAACAAATATCCGACCTCTACGGGAGGAAACCTTCCAGCTGACCAGAACCTACGAGAAACTAGAAGTCCGAAGAGCCACCATCTTATGTGACATTGCATTCCTACGCAACTGCCGAGACAAAAATGTGATCCTCACAAGCTTCCAACTGAAATTCCACTCAAAAACCCCATCCAGCGAAAGGATCCTGAAAAGAACAGAACTAGCCCTAATCAGAAGCGAACTACACAGGAAAAGATACCTACTAGATCAAACCAACAGAGACCTACTCACTCTCCACCTCAAACTCAGCAACAAAATCCACCCAACACTCTGGAACAAATCCAAGCAACTTGCCGCCTGGAGAGCTGAAACAGAGACCTCCCACAAGACAGACACACACACCAACAAACTCCACAAACTGGAAAAACGCCAGAAGCCCAACCCCCACAACAGCCCATGAAACAAACAGTTCACAACATATCAGACAGGACACTCACCATCGCAGAGACCAAAGTCCTTTCCAAAGGATTCAACTTTGCAGTCGCCCCCAGACACATCCCCACCGAAAACATCATATGCGGAGTGGAAGCCAGCCTAACCAAAATCAACCCAGATGAAGCCAACAAAATCAGACTCGAAGTCACCAATGTCCTCTGCTCCAGCAAACCACCCAGAAGCAATTTACACAAAGAACAAAAAGCCCTCTCCAACCTGAGGAAAGACAACAACATAATCATTCTCCCAGCAGACAAAGGCAATGCCACAGTGGTGATGAACACATCCGACTACCAAGCCAAACTATCCAACCTACTACAAGACCCTGCTTACATACCTTTGAACACAGACCCCACCACCTACCTGGAAAAAACCACCAAAGCCAAAATAAAAGCCTCTCCCTTAAGTGAAGAAATCAAGCCAAGCATCATCCCCAGAGAGAAATCATCCAGATGCCCCAAGCTCTACGGCCTCCCCAAGACTCACAAAGAAGGAACACCTCTCAGACCCATATAGTCAGCTCCATAGGCTCACCTCTACAAAACCTCGCCAAATTTCTTGCCAAACAACTCCAGCCCTATGCAGAATCCATCACTTCATACGTACAAAACTCGTTCCACTTCATAGAAATTATAAAGAAACAAGACCATAACCCAATGACCTACTCGTGAGCTTCGATGTTGTTTCGCTCTTCACACAAGTGCCCATTCAAGAAGCCTTGACAGCTATCCACAACAAATACAACCCCCCCAAACACATCCTAGATCTGACCAACCACTGCCTAACCAACACATACTTCATCCACAATGGACAAAGATTCAAACAGATAGAAGGAGCACCCATGGGATCACCCCTCTCACCGGTCATCGCAAACCTATATATGGAACACTTTGAAACCAACGCGTTACAGAAGTCCGAACATAAACCCAAACTCTGGCTCAGATATGTTGACGACACCTTTGTTATCTGGCCACACGGGAAAGATAAACTGAACAACTTCCTCACACATCTCAACAGCCTACACCCCAAAATACAATTCACTATGGAAATAGAAGCCAACAACCAACTTCCCTTCCTGGACGTCCTAATCTACAAAAAACCTGACGGCTCCTTAGGACATACCATCTACCAGAAAAAAACACATACAAACCGCTATTTAAATGCACAATCACACCACCACCCTGCACAGATCAACTCCGTAGCAAAACCCTCATCTCCAGAACCAAACGCCTCGCTGACAAAGAACACCTAAAAACTGAATTACACACTCTCTCGAATGTTTTAATTGCGAACGGATTCCAAAAAAACACCATCACCAAACTAATCCAAAAGGAAACACCCCCCAAGAACCAAGAAACAGAAGAGAACAACGGCACCGCCCTCCTCCCTTACATCAAAGGCACCACAGACAAAATCAGCAAAATTCTCCACAAACACAATATCAAGACAGCCTTTTACACCGACCAAAAAATAGCCAACATTTTAAGAAACCCCAAAGACAAGATTGAGCTAGAAAACCAAGGAGTCTACGAAATACCATGCAAAGTCTGTCCAGCCACATACATCGGACAGACAAACAGGAGAATAAGCGCACGCATCGCAGAACACAAGAACGCAGTCAAAAAAGAAGAAAAATCTTCCTCTCTCTTCCAGCACATAAAAACAACAGGTCATGAAATTGACTTTGAAAGAACCAAACTCATCTCCAAAACTGAACACTTCAACAGTCGAATAATCATGGAAGCCATTGAAATAGAGAAACACCCAAACAACATGAATAAACGTGATGACACCTCCCGCTTGCCTGACATCTGGAAACTAGCCCTGGTCAACAGACGAGCCTCTGTCACAAAGACTGACACCAGGTCCAAAAGGACACAAGATGCCACCACCTTCCATCCACACCAAACACAAACCCAGACCCTTCCCACAGATGAAACGAAACCACCATCCAATAACAAAACCACGACTGCACCATCTACTGCGGCACCCCACTCCAGTCACCACATGGAGCACACTCACACACCCCAAAAAAACATTGGGAGACCACAGACACGTAGCCAGACCAAAATGAATTCACAAGACACAGGACCCCACTCCACCAAAGCCCAGGATACTGCCAGAACCCACCAGCCATCTAACCCACCAACATCTAAACAGCCATCTAAACAGCCACCAGCAGTTAATCCCTTAACGATCGCCTCAGCCACACAGCAGATCACAAAAGAACAAAGGAACAAAGGAACCTGCAATCAGCAACAAAGCAAGCAAACCACACACCCCCAGCAGTATTTATAGAAGGACTTCAACTGAGACCACGCTTTGCTTCAAGAAGAAAGAAGCCAGAACACCAGCCTGAAGATGACGAGTGAGACCTCGTCGAAACGTCGCCAAAACAACCAGATCTCTACACGGGAAGAAACCCGAATCCACCCTAACATGCATACCTATACCCGTGAAAATCTACGAAAACAAATATCCGACCTCTACGGGGAGGAAACCTTCCAGCTGACCAGAACCTACGAGAAACTAGAAGTCCGAAGAGCCACCATCTTATGTGACATTGCATTCCTACGCAACTGCCGAGACAAAAATGTGATCCCCACAAGCTTCCAACTGAAATTCCACTCAAAACCCCATCCAGCGAAAGGATCCTGAAAAGAACAGAACTAGCCCTAATCAGAAGCGAACTACACAGGAAAAGATACCTACTAGATCAAACCAACAGAGACCTACTCACTCTCCACCTCAAACTCAGCAACAAAATCCACCCAACACTCTGGAACAAATCCAAGCAACTTGCCGCCTGGAGAGCTGAAACAGAGACCTCCCACAAGACAGACACACACACCAACAAACTCCACAAACTGGAAAAACGCCAGAAGCCCACCCCCCCACAACAGCCCATGAAACAAACAGTTCACAACATATCAGACAGGACACTCACCATCGCAGAGACCAAAGTCCTTTCCAAAGGATTCAACTTTGCAGTCGCCCCCAGACACATCCCCACCGAAAACATCATATGCGGAGTGGAAGCCAGCCTAACCAAAATCAACCCAGATGAAGCCAACAAAATCAGACTTGAAGTCACCAATGTCCTCTGCTCCAGCAAACCACCCAGAAGCAATTTACACAAAGAAGAACAAAAAGCCCTCTCCAACCTGAGGAAAGACAACAACATAATCATTCTCCCAGCAGACAAAGGCAATGCCACAGTGGTGATGAACACATCCGACTACCAAGCCAAACTATCCAACCTACTACAAGACCCTGCTTACATACCTTTGAACACAGACCCCACCACCTACCTGGAAAAAACCACCAAAGCCAAAATAAAAGCCTCTCCCTTAAGTGAAGAAATCAAGCCAAGCATCATCCCCAGAGAGAAATCATCCAGATGCCCCAAGCTCTACGGCCTCCCCAAGATTCACAAAGAAGGAACACCTCTCAGACCCATAGTCAGCTCCATAGGCTCACCTCTACAAAACCTCGCCAAATTTCTTGCCAAACAACTCCAGCCCTATGCAGAATCCATCACTTCATACGTACAAAACTCGTTCCACTTCATAGAAATTATAAAGAAACAAGACCTACAACCCAATGACCTACTCGTGAGCTTCGATGTTGTTTCGCTCTTCACACAAGTGCCCATTCAAGAAGCCTTGACAGCTATCCACAACAAATACAACCCCCCCCCAAACACATCCTAGATCTGACCAACCACTGCCTAACCAACACATACTTCATCCACAATGGACAAAGATTCAAACAGATAGAAGGAGCACCCATGGGATCACCCCTCTCACCGGTCATCACAAACCTATATATGGAACACTTTGAAACCAACGCGTTACAGAAGTCCGAACATAAACCCAAACTCTGGCTCAGATATGTTGACGACACCTTTGTTATCTGGCCACACGGGAAAGATAAACTGAACAACTTCCTCACACATCTCAACAGCCTACACCCCAAAATACAATTCACTATGGAAATAGAAGCCAACAACCAACTTCCCTTCCTGGACGTCCTAATCTACAAAAAACCTGACGGCTCCTTAGGACATACCATCTACCAGAAAAAAACACATACAAACCGCTACTTAAATGCACAATCACACCACCACCCTGCACAGATCAACTCCGTAGCAAAAACCCTCATCTCCAGAACCAAACGCCTCGCTGACAAAGAACACCTAAAAACTGAATTACACACTCTCTCGAATGTTTTAATTGCGAACGGATTCCAAAAAAACACCATCACCAAACTAATCCAAAAGGAAACACCCCCCCAAGAACCAAGAAACAGAAGAGAACAACGGCACCGCCCTCCTCCCTTACATCAAAGGCACCACAGACAAAATCAGCAAAATTCTCCACAAACACAATATCAAGACAGCCTTTTACACCGACCAAAAAATAGCCAACATTTTAAGAAACCCCAAAGACAAGATTGAGCTAGAAAACCAAGGAGTCTACGAAATACCATGCAAAGTCTGTCCAGCCACATACATCGGACAGACAAACAGGAGAATAAGCGCACGCATCGCAGAACACAAGAACGCAGTCAAAAAAGAAGAAAAATCTTCCTCTCTCTTCCAGCACATAAAAACAACAGGTCATGAAATTGACTTTGAAAGAACCAAACTCATCTCCAAAACTGAACACTTCAACAGTCGAATAATCATGGAAGCCATTGAAATAGAGAAACACCCAAACAACATGAATAAACGTGATGACACCTCCCGCTTGCCTGACATCTGGAAACTAGCCCTGGTCAACAGACGAGCCTCTGTCACAAAGACTGACACCAGGTCCAAAAGGACACAAGATGCCACCACCTTCCATCCACACCAAACACAAACCCAGACCCTTCCCACAGATGAAACGAAACCACCATCCAATAACAAAACCACGACTGCACCATCTACTGCGGCAACCCACTCCAGTCACCACATGGAGCACACTCACACACCCCAAAAAAACATTGGGAGACCACAGACACGTAGCCAGACCAAAATGAATTCACAAGACACAGGACCCCACTCCACCAAAGCCCAGGATACTGCCAGAACCCACCAGCCATCTAACCCACCAACATCTAAACAGCCATCTAAACAGCCACCAGCAGTTAATCCCTTAACGATCGCCTCAGCCACACAGCAGATCACAAAAGAACAAAGGAACAAAGGAACCTGCAATCAGCAACAAAGCAAGCAAACCACACACCCCCAGCAGTATTTATAGAAGGACTTCAACTGAGACCACGCTTTGCTTCAAGAAGAAAGAAGCCAGAACACCAGCCTGAAGATGACGAGTGAGACCTCGTCGAAACGTCGCCAAAACAACCAGATCTCTACACGGGAAGAAACCCGAATCCACCCTAACATGCATACCTATACCCGTGAAAATCTACGAAAACAAATATCCGACCTCTACGGGGAGGAAACCTTCCAGCTGACCAGAACCTACGAGAAACTAGAAGTCCGAAGAGCCACCATCTTATGTGACATTGCATTCCTACGCAACTGCCGAGACAAAAATGTGATCCTCACAAGCTTCCAACTGAAATTCCACTCAAAAACCCCATCCAGCGAAAGGATCCTGAAAAGAACAGAACTAGCCCTAATCAGAAGCGAACTACACAGGAAAAGATACCTACTAGATCAAACCAACAGAGATCTACTCACTCTCCACCTCAAACTCAGCAACAAAATCCACCCAACACTCTGGAACAAATCCAAGCAACTCGCCGCCTGGAGAGCTGAAACAGAGACCTCCCACAAGACAGACACACACACCAACAAACTCCACAAACTGGAAAAACGCCAGAAGCCCAACCCCCACACAACAACCCATGAAACAAACAGTTCACAACATATCAGACAGGACACTCACCATCGCAGAGACCAAAGTCCTTTCCAAAGGATTCAACTTTGCAGTCGCCCCCAGACACATCCCCACCGAAAACATCATATGCGGAGTGGAAGCCAGCCTAACCAAAATCAACCCAGATGAAGCCAACAAAATCAGACTCAAAGTCACCAATGTCCTCTGCTCCAGCAAACCACCCAGAAGCAATTTACACAAAGAAGAACAAAAAGCCCTCACCAACCTGAGGAAAGACCACAACATAATCATTCTCCCAGCAGACAAAGGCAATGCCACAGTGGTGATGAACACATCCGACTACCAAGCCAAATTATCCAACCTACTACAAGACCCTGCTTACATACCTTTGAACACAGACCCCACCACCTACCTGGAAAAAACCACCAAAGCCAAAATAAAAGCCTCTCCCTTAAGTGAAGAAATCAAGCCAAGCATCATCCCCAGAGAGAAATCATCCAGATGCCCCAAGCTCTACGGTCTCCCCAAGATTCACAAAGAAGGAACACCTCTCAGACCCATAGTCAGCTCCATAGGCTCACCTCTACAAAACCTCGCCAAATTTCTTGCCAAACAACTCCAGCCCTATGCAGAATCCATCACTTCATACGTACAAAACTCGTTCCACTTCATAGAAATTATAAAGAAACAAGACCTACAACCCAATGACCTACTCGTGAGCTTCGATGTTGTTTCGCTCTTCACACAAGTGCCCATTCAAGAAGCCTTGACAGCTATCCACAACAAATACAACCCCCCCAAGCACATCCTAGATCTGACCAACCACTGCCTAACCAACACATACTTCATCCACAATGGACAAAGATACAAACAGATAGAAGGAGCACCCATGGGATCACCCCTCTCACCGGTCATCGCAAACCTATATATGGAACACTTTGAAACCAACGCGTTACAGAAGTCCGAACATAAACCCAAACTCTGGCTCAGATATGTTGACGACACCTTTGTTATCTGGCCACACGGGAAAGATAAACTGAACAACTTCCTCACACATCTCAACAGCCTACACCCCAAAATACAATTCACTATGGAAATAGAAGCCAACAACCAACTTCCCTTCCTGGACGTCCTAATCTACAAAAAACCCGACGGCTCCTTAGGACATACCATCTACCAGAAAAAAACACATACAAACCGCTACTTAAATGCACAATCACACCACCACCCTGCACAGATCAACTCCGTAGCAAAACCCACATCTCCAGAACCAAACGCCTCGCTGACAAAGACCACCTAAAAACTGAATTACACACTCTCTCGAATGTTTTAATTGCGAACGGATTCCAAAAAACACCATCACCAAACTAATCCAAAAGGAAACACCCCCAAGAACCAAGAAACAGAAGAGAACAACGGCACCGCCCTCCTCCCTTACATCAAAGGCACCACAGACAAAATCAGCAAAATTCTCCACAAACACAATATCAAGACAGCCTTTTGCACCGACCAAAAAATAGCCAACATTTTAAGAAACCCCAAAGACAAGATTGAGCTAGAAAACCAAGGAGTCTACGAAATACCATGCAAAGTCTGTCCAGCCACATACATCGGACAAACAAACAGGAGAATAAGCGCACGCATCGCAGAACACAAGAACGCAGTCAAAAAGAAGAAAAATCTTCCTCTCTCTTCCAGCACATAAAAACAACAGGTCATGAAATTGACTTTGAAAGAACCAAACTCATCTCCAAAACTGAACACTTCAACAGTCGAATAATCATGGAAGCCATTGAAATAGAGAAACACCCAAACAACATGAATAAACGTGATGACACCTCCCGCTTGCCTGACATCTGGAAACTAGCCCTGGTCAACAGACGAGCCTCTGTCACAAAGACTGACACCAGGTCCAAAAGGACACAAGATGCCACCACCTTCCATCCACACCAAACACAAACCCAGACCCTTCCCACAGATGAAACGAAACCACCATCCAATAACAAAACCACGACTGCACCATCTACTGCGGCACCCCACTCCAGTCACCACATGGAGCACACTCACACACCCCAAAAAAACATTGGGAGACCACAGACACGTAGCCAGACCAAAATGAATTCACAAGACACAGGACCCCACTCCACCAAAGCCCAGGATACTGCCAGAACCCACCAGCCATCTAACCCACCAGCATGTAAACAGCCATCTAAACAACCATCAGCAGTTAATCCCTTAACGATCGCCTCAGCCACACAGCAGATCACAAAAGAACAAAGGAACAAAGGAACCTGCAATCAGCAACAAAGCAAGCAAACCACACCCCCCAGCAGTATTTATAGAAGGACTTCAACTGAGACCACACTTTGCTTCAAGAAGAAAGAAGCCAGAACACCAGCCTGAAGATGACGAGTGAGACCTCGTCGAAACGTCGCCAGAACAACCAGATTTCTACACGGGAAGAAACCCGAATCCACCCTAACATGCATACCTATACCCGTGAAAATCTACGAAAACATATATATATATAAGAACAAAGGAACCTACAATCAGCAACAGAGCAAGCAAACCACACCCCCCAGCAGTATTTATAGAAGGACTTCAACTGAGATCACGCTTTGCTTCAAGAAGAAAGAAGCCAGAACACCAGCCTGAAGATGACGAGTGAGACCTCGTCGAAACGTCGCCAAAACAACCAGATTTCTACACGGGAAGAAACCCGAATCCACCCTAACATGCATATATATATATAACATATATATATGTTTTCGTAGATTTTCACGGGTATAGGTATGCATGTTAGGGTGGATTCGGGTTTCTTCCCGTGTAGAAATCTGGTTGTTTTGGCGACGTTTCGACGAGGTCCCACTCGTCATCTTCAGGCTGGTGTTCTGGCTTCTTTCTTCTTGAAGCAAAGCGTGGTCTCAGTTGAAGTCCTTCTATAAATACTGCTGGGGTGTGTGTGGTTTGCTTGCTTTGTTGCTGATTGCAGGTTCCTTTGTTCCTTTGTTCTTTTGTGATCTGGTGTGTGGCTGAGGCGATCGTTAAGGGATTAACTGCTGGTGGCTGTTTAGATGGCTGTTTAGATGTTGGTGGGTTAGATGGCTGGTGGGTTCTGGCAGTATCCTGGGCTTTGGTGGAGTGGGGTCCTGTGTCTTGTGAATTCATTTTGGTCTGGCTACGTGTCTGTGGTCTCCCAATGTTTTTTTGGGGTGTGTGAGTGTGCTCCATGTGGTGACTGGAGTGGGTCACCGGTCATCGCAAACCTATATATGGAACACTTTGAAACCAACGCGTTACAGAAGTCCGAACATAAACCCAAACTCTGGCTCAGATATGTTGACGACACCTTTGTTATCTGGCCACACGGGAAAGATAAACTGAACAACTTCCTCACACATCTCAACAGCCTACACCCCAAAATACAATTCACTATGGAAATAGAAGCCAACAACCAACTTCCCTTCCTGGACGTCCTAATCTACAAAAAACCTGACGGCTCCTTAGGACATACCATCTACCAGAAAAAAACACATACAAACCGCTACTTAAATGCACAATCACACCACCACCCTGCACAGATCAACTCCGTAGCAAAAACCCTCATCTCCAGAACCAAACGCCTCGCTGACAAAGACCACCTAAAAACTGAATTACACACTCTCTCGAATGTTTTAATTGCGAACGGATTCCAAAAAAACACCATCACCAAACTAATCCAAAAGGAAACACCCCCCAAGAACCAAGAAACAGAAGAGAACAACGGCACCGCCCTCCTCCCTTACATCAAAGGCACCACAGACAAAATCAGCAAAATTCTCCACAAACACAATATCAAGACAGCCTTTTGCACCGACCAAAAAATAGCCAACATTTTAAGAAACCCCAAAGACAAGATTGAGCTAGAAAACCAAGGAGTCTACGAAATACCATGCAAAGTCTGTCCAGCCACGTACATCGGACAGACAAACAGGAGAATAAGCGCACGCATCGCAGAACACAAGAACGCAGTCAAAAAAAAAGAAAAATCTTCCTTTCTCTTCCAGCACATAAAAACAACAGGTCATGAAATTGACTTTGAAAGAACCAAACTCATCTCCAAAACTGAACACTTCAACAGTCGAATAATCATGGAAGCCATTGAAATAGAGAAACACCCAAACAACATGAATAAACGTGATGACACCTCCCGCTTGCCTGACATCTGGAAACTAGCCCTGGTCAACAGACGAGCCTCTGTCACAAAGACTGACACCAGGTCCAAAAGGACACAAGATGCCACCACCTTCCATCCACACCAAACACAAACCCAGACCCTTCCCACAGATGAAACGAAACCACCATCCAATAACAAAACCACGACTGCACCATCTACTGCGGCACCCCACTCCAGTCACCACATGGAGCACACTCACACACCCCAAAAAAACATTGGGAGACCACAGACACGTAGCCAGACCAAAATGAATTCACAAGACACAGGACCCCACTCCACCAAAGCCCAGGATACTGCCAGAACCCACCAGCCATCTAACCCACCAGCATGTAAACAGCCATCTAAACAACCACCAGCAGTTAATCCCTTAACGATCGCCTCAGCCACACAGCAGATCACAAAAGAACAAAGGAACAAAGGAACCTGCAATCAGCAACAAAGCAAGCAAACCACACCCCCCAGCAGTATTTATAGAAGGACTTCAACTGAGACCACGCTTTGCTTCAAGAAGAAAGAAGCCAGAACACCAGCCTGAAGATGACGAGTGAGACCTCGTCGAAACGTCGCCAAAACAACCAGATTTCTACACGGGAAGAAACCCGAATCCACCCTAACATGCATACCTATACCCGTGAAAATCTACGAAAACATATATATATATATATATATATATAACTTTAATATTGCTTCAATTTAATTTAATTTAATTTAATAATGGAATTATTTAAGCTGCCTGGGGCTCTTTTTAAGGAGAAAACTGTGGTAAAGATATTTAAAAACAAACAAATTTCTTACCAGTGAGTCACATGTAGCTCTCCGTCTGTCAGACAGAACCCCCAGGACCGAGAATTATGGAATCTGAAGTCAAAGAAACCAGAAAATCCAATTTTTAGTTTATCTGCAATTCTTGCATCTTAGTTGGAAAGTGTAACGTACTTACTGCAGTAGGCAACTAGTTGTAGCCTTTCTGTCTGCACTTTTAACATGTGAAAACAAGTATGTTTTTGTCTGCTTTCCGTAGCTACAAAAAACCAGACATGGAAAGATATGAGGCACAAGCTCATGGATGTATGAAGCCCATTACTCCATCCCAAGTCAGCGTCCACATCGGAATGGATGGGAGGAGACAAGGCCTTCGCAAATCAAGAGCTTGGGATGATGTCAGTCAAGTATCGCTTTGTTCTCTGACTTCAGAGAGGTTGGGGGATTCTTTAGATAATGAAGTGGACAAGTGGTCACTGCTCACAGACAGCCAAGATGAAGACCAGTACATTTAACAAACCTGTGCTCTGTGGCCAGTTGGCAGTATTCAGAGACTGGACTATTTTACTTAGTGGCTCGTGGAGGCTTGGGATTTCTGGGTTTGGCTTCCAGAGTGGCTGCAGAATGTGTACTTGGGTTTAATACTCTGATGAGCACGGAGACAGCACCTTGGAACTGATGCAGGTCTCTGGGCTGCCCCTTAGACATCTAGGTGAGCACATGACTTTAACCAAACCACAGGCATCAAGAACTAAGGCCTAAATTTGAGATGTGGGCTCTTCATGCCAAGTGCACCACATAACTCTTTATATAGGTGGACTTGGGCTTTTAAACTTGAACCCTTGTGAATAACAAGAGGAACCACAGGCAGATTTGCTGTGCCGTGGTGGAAGCCAGAACTTCACTGGCTCCGAGATTTGGACTGGATTTCATTTAGGGAAAATGGACGAAAGTTGCATGTGAAATGATCAATCAGGGATCTTGCTCCTTCTTCATAGCACAAATAGCAATGTCATCAGGTGAGGATAATTGGTTGTAAGAATGAAGGCTCTCGGTTAACAGGGTGTGTGGGTATTTTTAAAAATGTAAATTAATTGTTTTTGCAATAAACACTGATCATTTCGGGTTTTGAGTGCTTTAACTTGCTACCTTTTCTTGAGCAAGGACAAAGGGATGAAAAGAAACCTCTCCTGCTCAGTTTGTGAATGCTACTTTTTGAATTTTATTTTAAAATCCAAAACATAAGCTTTCAAACTGTGAAGAAAGAGCCAGATCAGATGACATATCTGCCCGAGCACTGTCTGTCACTTCACCAAACAATTATAATAGCCAGAGACATTTGATGGGTGACCAGGTTAGGAAAGAGATGGAGAGCCCTCCTTAGCAGGTGGCACTGTGAGGACCGGGAAGATGGCCCAGGAAGCAGAAGGGCTGGCAGAGGAAGTGAAGAAGGGAACCAGATTGGCTGAAAGGAAGGGTCAGGAGAGGATAATCCAAGTGGAAGTGAGTGATGGTGCCAAGAGAGGAGGCAGACCACAGATGGCACGGGGGAGACAGAGAAGGGGAGAGAGAGAGAGACTAGGGAGTGGAGAAGGAAGATTTGAGAGGAAAGGACTCAGGTTGAAAAGAAGAGAGAAAGAGCTAAATGGATCTGGCATCAGGAGATGAGCTGGAGAGAGAGGAAGTATCCAGGGAGAGAATCACCCACAGCCGGGAATGGTTATGGGAAGAGCGGTTCACCAAGGACCGCGTCCCCTTGCTATCCACACCACCCAAGTCTTGTTTAGAAGGAGAATGGACTATTGACATCCTGGACCACGGGTTCCATCAATTTGAAGAGACTGTTCCTTTCCCAAGTTCCAACCCATTTGTTTCTCCCTTTGGACAAGTTTTCAGTTACCAGTTTTCAGTTTTCCACGATCCCTTTGCAATAAAAAACAATTGTGCAATCAAACAAGAATTTTTATTGTATGTATTTGAAGCAAAGGGTTTGAACCTCCCAGTCAGGTTAAACCGCAAACCCTCACAATTAACATTCTGCTCCTTCCCACTTCCATCACGCCCACAGAGAGCATGACTTCACCCATTTTGCCAGTGCATCAAAACTTGCTCCATAAGTCTTCATGATGAGTCCCAGATGCCATATGTTGCCTGTGTTTTACAAAGCCAATTTTGAGACTTTGCAACATGGAAAACAGAAATACAGTTCTCATGTGTTCTCTCCTACAGTTGGATATGCTAGCTTCCTAAATGGATCAGTCGGCCATTTATATCTACTTTGACCCTTCAATGTTTCTTCTCCTTCCTAGCATTTTCCCACAGGTGAGGGGTCTACTCTTTGGATCCTAAAATGCCACTTTGCCCAGTTGACCAAGTCTTCAGGGCACAGGATGATAATGTCCATGTCTTTATTGACAGTGTCCTGACATCTCTGTTTTTGTCAGCCATGTGACTGCCTGCCATCAGTGTTCAGGTGGTACACAGTTTGGGTATTTGGCAAATACTCTTCGGACATGTCCCTAACCAGCAAAACTGGCTTTCTCTCATCTTCTCTGTACCCGATATCACACCTAGTTCCTGGTGGGTACACATGGTTGAGTAGGGAGATACTCAATATCCAATGGAGCATACACAATTTCCATGGCATGTGCTATCAGTGCAACAGGGTAGACTATTGTCTTATAAATCTTGCATGTGAGATGAACTGGCATTTGTCTGTCACAAAGCACACCTCTGAGCCCGCAATTAAAAATACAAGTAAAAAAAAAGAAAAGAAAGAAAAGCAAAGTGTGCTACTTGTACACTGCCCCATAGTACTTAAAGCACTCTCTGGTCAATTAACAATTTAATTATGTAGGCTACACACTTCCCCCTTAGTGAGCTCGACACTCATTTTACCGACCTCAGAAGGATAGAAGGCTGAGTTAACCATTAGCCAGGTGCTTGGGGTTGAACTCTTGAGTCATGAGTACAATTTTGGCTGCAGTATAGCAATTTAACCACTCACCTACGAGGTTGGTGCAACGGTTAAATTTCTAGGTGACACTTTAGAATGAGAGCTAAGTCCCAATAGTGAAAATAAATCCATTCTTTGACTTGGGCAAAGATACATAGTGAAGTCTAGTTTAAAAGGGATGAATGGAATTACACTCCCCCCACCCCCAACATCTACCTTTTCAGTTGCCATGGTTTTGAAACATTTATTTGTAAGTCTCTCCATAATTTCAGTCTACAGTAGTTATAATTTCTTTTTATAACTGAAGACTCTTTTCCCCAATAATGTAAGATATTTATGTTTTGGATATCATCCCTGGTCCAAAGCGCAGAATGCCATATGCCAGTTAGTTTGGAGTAGGGACCAAACTGTTAAGATTATACTAAGTAGAACCTGGTCCTCACCACTGTCTTTCCCGTGATGGATCCTGGGGGATCTAATTTCTGATTCAAACTATTCCTCCCAATATGATCAGTGCATGCTATTTTGAGCTCTCTGCAGTGCTGTGGGAAGTCTGAAAAGCAGAGCAGTGAAGAAAAGAGACCTCCTGGATGGGGTCTGCCGCATTTAAATATATATAGCCACTGATTTCTAACAGAGAAGGGGACAACTTAATTATAGTGATTATATGAAGAAACGTCCCTTTTGGGATCTGCCAGTAGTAAGCCTCTACGCTCTCTCTCCCTCCAGACCTCTTGTTGCCTTTTGGGCAGGTGTCTTGTGGGGGAGAGAAGGGGGAAGGGATGTGTGGGCCCCACAGTGGAAGGGCAGCGAAACTGCCCGGTCTCTAAAGCTCCTGGGTCAAAGGTCTCAGAAGCAGAAGGAGCCCCAAAGCACCTTGGCTTGCATCAACTTCCTGACTGGCTCCTGCCATGGCAACCTTAGGGCTAAGCTTTTGCGGGTGAGGTTTTGTGTACCCATGACACATAGGGACCCCAAAGGATGCCAGTCAGTGCGTGGAAGCTGGTGGGGCGGCGTGGAGTGGTGTACTGCATTGCCAAAGCAAAGTTTTGCCCTCACATCTTAATGATCTGCCGTTTTGCCATCCTCATAGGACTGTTTTCCTCATAAGAGTGGCAGTGAGCTCAGCCGATCAGATGGCATCTCTCTCTCTCTCTCTCTCTCTCTCTCTCTCTCTGGGGCAATTATTCCACTGAAGATAAGGGCTGGGCACTGCCAGAAGCTGTGGTTTGTTTTGTAGCTTGCTGTACTCTCACCTCTTCCACCATGTATTCACCTGCAATTATTTGTTCCCTCCCTTCTCCCAAATGTGGCCCTGATAACTCATAATGACAGAATTCTTTTCTCTACCTTTTACTTTTTTTTTCCCACGGAATAAATAAACTTCAGCTTTCATAAGAGAATCTATTCATTTTGTATTTCTTAAAAGCAGCTTGTGTATTCAGATGCTTTGTAAAGGCCAAGTGCATCTTCCTTTAAATTGCTTCTAAATTGGCATGTTGGTTTGAATAACAGTGAAGAATAATTTTAAAAAATCTCTTCCACAGTTTTAAACTTTATGAGCTGTCATGAGCTGTGACAGATAGATTATTGGTCTGTGCTCAACACAATTCTAGTCTGCAGCTTCCCTCCATCTAGTGAAAAATAATAAAGTATATATATTTGAAAAGAACAGCCCCACCAACACATGCATTGAAACAATTACCCTTGAAGATTCAAGAGCTCACAAGGGTAGGAAAACAAGTGGTGCATCAAGAGGCAAGAACCCATTTTCAGTCCTCACCATCTTCATTTTAATTGCATCTCCAGAGTAACAGTGAACTTAGCAAATCAGATGGCACTTTGGAGGCCATTTTAGCCCTCAGTACTGACTGTGTGTCCCCAAAGGAACATCTTGAGTTGTGAGGAGGGAGCATCGTAATGGCTGCTTCATAGCTAGCAGTGGAAATGTTCTGGGCTGGGGCCATTACAGTAGTATTTAACACACAAACGACCTCGTTTATCTTGATTGCAAACATGGGATGAGATAAACAGCTGTATAATAATAATAATAATAATAATAATAATAATAATAATAATAATAATAATAATAATAATAATAATAATAATAATAATAATAATAATAATAATAATAATAATAATAATAATAATAATAATAATAATAATGGAACTGTGTTTTCAGAACAAACACCAGCACCAAGTGGCAACTAAATTAATGTGTGGATTCTGTTCTTTAAAATCAGAGTAGTTTTTGAAGCTCTCTTTCCACCTTTTGAAAGAAGTCACACCAACAAGTCTCCTGTATCAGTGATATCATTAAGACACACCCAAGAATGCTTCTCAAGCAGTGGTTCCCAGCCTTGGGACCTCAAATGTTCTTGGACTACAACTCCCAAAAATCCTGGCCAGCATAGCTAGTGGTGAAGGCTTGTGGGATTTTTAGTCTAAGAGCACATGGGTTATCCAAGGTTGGGTACTGCTGTGCTAAAGGACCAAGATAGGTGATTATGTAAGTGAAAAGCAAGACACAAAATGTGCCTGGAAACGCTACAGAATACCCGAATTTTTGCAGGCTGGGAAAAATATGCCACATGCCAAAATATTGTATCTACTTGTGAGCAGCGCTGCCATGTAGTTGGTGGGATAAATATCAGAAAGGAACAATGAGAAACATAGCACACACAACAGAATGAGCATCCATCTAGTGCAGTGGTTCTCAACCTATGGGTCCCCAGATGTTCCTGGACTGCAACTCCCAGAAACCCCTTCTAGCACAGCGAGTGTGGAGGCTTCTGGGAGTTGCAGTCCAAGAACATCTGGGGACCCACAGGTTGAGAACCACTGGTCTAGTGGTTGCTCCCTACTGTGGTGATGCAAGGATCCATGTATTCTTCAATATCTAAATGGAGATGAAAGTCAAGTACAATAGGACACCCTTATTTGCAAGATCAGATTTACTGGTTCACTGATTCACTTATCCATGGCCTGAGAGTATCAAAAATATTAAAAGAAAAATCATAGAAATATTTATTTCTAAATAAGATGTTACCAGAATTGGCCACTAGAGACAGCCAGAGACCATGTACACAGCATTTGCTAACATTTGCTATATTATCCACATTTTCATAGTGGGGGGGGGTCCCGGCAATGTGAAAACACAGAACCTGTTCCATTTGTTGCTGATCCCATGGCAAGAGGGTGACCCTTTAATTCTATCTACTTCACTTTCTTAGAGTGATTAACAAACTGCATCCATCTAAAAAATCCTGGAAAACCTTGAGTGACCTGCTGGTTAATTACCTATTAATTCATTACCTTTATATCTCCTTTTTTCCCTCCATGAAGCTCAAGGCTGCATGTATAGCTCTCCCCCACCTTATTTTTCTTCTCACAACAAACTTCACAGCTGAAGGGGAACAAGAACTCAGGTCTTCCAAATTCCACTCCAACACTGTAATCACTGCACCTTATATCCTCACTAGATTCTGAACCCGGGACCTCCGCGCACAGCACACAACTAGTAAAAAGAGAGGTGCTGAGGAGGGAAAGAATATCACCTCGTCTCTTCCCTTAGCAAAACTTGCTGTTCAACCCTTAGGTTTCTTGAACTAGACCACAGATCCTAACTCAGTGATGGAAGTGTCAGCCTTGCAGGCAGAAGACACATTTCCAGTTTACCAGACAAAAATCAAATCAAAACAAAACAAAAGACACAAAGCATGTGGCACCTTAAAGACTAACTATTATATTTTAATGTACCTGTAAGCTTCCGTGGACACGTCCACTTCTTCAGACATATAAACACTGTAATCTGATCTGCAGACCAATTTAGTTTTATGCACAATCGCACTGTTCTTTCTTGATTTCTCAAATATTTTGCTCTTATTTTAAGGTTTGATATCTTTTGTTTCTTAATAATCATTTCTTCTGATGCAAACCATCCAGAACAGTGCCTAGCACTAATCAGGTGCTATACAAAATATTTTTAAACAAGCAAAAAACAAACATTGACACTTACCGTATATACTTGAGTATAAGTCGACCCGAGTATAAGCCGGGGCCCCTAATTTAAACCCCCAAAACTGGGAAAATGTATTGACTCAAGTATAAGCCTAGGGTGGGAAATGCAGCAGGGCCTGGCAACTCCTCCTTTGTGAGCTGGGTGTGTGTGTGATGTTTAAAATGACTTTTAGCCACCAAGGCAAGTGCTTGAGTTGGTGGCTAAAAGTCATTTTAAACATTGCTTTAAAATGACTTTTTAAAAAGTCATTTTAAACATGGAGGGCTCAGGAGAAGTGGCACACAATGTTTAAAATGACTTTTAGCCACTGACCCAAACTTGCCTCAGTGGCTAAAAATACTGACCCGAATATAAGCCGACCCCTTTTTCAGCCCAAAATTAGGGCTGAAAAACTAGACTTATACTCGAGTATATGCAGTAAATACAGTACTGGGTTGTTGTTTTGTTTTAATCAACTGTTGTAAACCGCTCAGAGTAGCCCTAGGGCTAGATGGGCAGTATATAAGTCAAATAAATAAATAAAATAAAATAAGAGTTCAAAAATGAACGTAATTTAAAAAAATACACTCAGACCTCTACTTCCTTCTAGTGTTGCAACGGATACCTGCAGTCTCTGTGTTGTGGAAGGAACTGAACGTGGGAGTGTGGAGGGAGGAAAGAAAGGCGGGAGTTCTCTCATTATAGTGCTTTTGCAGTAGATGCTGAGAAGCAGCAAGTGGTCCCCAAACTGAAGGCAAAGGGATCACAAAATCCCTGGACTATTTCCGAGTCAAAGACTTGGACCAACAAGACAACCAACCCATGGCAGTTCAGGTGTAATGGACACTCCACACATTTGTTGAATTTCAGCTGCATTTTCCTCTCTCGGATCTTCTGTAACCCAACAAGGTGAGTAAAAAGGTTATATTAGAATCATAGCTATTGCCAGCAGAGAGGATGACTGTGGGCTGCTGGCAACATGGGGAGGATGAAAGACAATAAGTAGGTGATATTCTTCACTGTTGAAGGTGGGAGGTGGAAAGGGATATGCAGTTTACTGTGTCGGTCTCAGGCAATCAATGGTACAAAATGGATACCTTGTGGATCAAATTGTGTCTGCTTTCAGGTTACACAGAGCTCTTCATCAGCTGGAATGGAGTTGTTGCTTTTTGGCTTGTGACTCGTCAAGAACTTGCATGCTTATGGGCACCAAGCTTGTTATATTTGTTCAGTTTCTTTTGGCCCCAGCAAGTTTGGGCAGTATCATTACCACCTTTGTCATCCTTGCAAGGATTTACAGTACTGTACTTTTCTGTGGTTGAAATAATGGGACGACAATATATTTGCTAGGTCACACAGAAATCCAGGACGGCATAGTGGATGCAGTGGTGGACTAGGACTCAGGAGACCCAGGTTTGAACAACAGGTGGGATAGAGTGGAAGGGGCAAAACCACTCCTTCAAGAACCCCACTCATCTAGAAAACCCTATTTGGGTTGCTATAACTCCATGATTATTTAACAGCATATTGGACACATGCAGGAAGACATGTTAAGCCTAATGCCCCAGAATAAGAAAGAAAGAAAGAAAGAAAGAAAGAAAGAAAGAAAGCCAAAACATTGCAGCGCTTTAAAGACTAATAGTTTTATTCCAGTGTCAACTTTTGCTGATGAAAATCCATTACTCAGACACAAGGAGTGCAATAAAATTTTCTGTACATTTAGACATAGTTCCATGTACACAGGATGTAAACAATCCCATGTTTATATGTATACAGTATAGTATATTTAAAAATTATACTATACTGTATAAAAATTGTAAATGTCACATTGAACAGTGGGGGTGGGGTTAAACCAAAGCATCTCCAGAATCTCATTTATTTTGATTTCATGATTCTCTGTGACCCCACTTCCAATTAAAATCCCTTCCTAAATATTCTTCAGGGTTTTTTTTCTACAACATCAAGGAAAGCTGCAGGATTTTTTTACCTGTCTGGGCATTGCAGGGCCAGGGGTGGATAGGTCAGTGGGAAAGAAGCCATTTTGTATGAAAAGAAACAAACAATACACACTGATAGGAACTGCTGATGCATGGTAGGAAGGCTATGGCCATTACAGGTCAATTGTGTAGGAACTTCAGCCTGAGGTGAGTTCCAGGAGTGGACATTCAATGTTCAGACCCTTCCGCTAAAAGAGCAGCTTGTATTTCAACAAAATGACAATGATCACTATTTGTCTAGACCAGTGATGGTGAACCTTTTAGAGACTGAGTGCCCAAACTGCGATTCAAAACCCACAAATTTTTCACAAAGTGCCAACACAGCCATTTAACCTGAAGACAGGTGGCTGTGAAGGAGGTGATGTTGGGTGCCCACAGAAAGGGCTCCGAGTGCCACCTTTGGCACCCATACCATAGGTTCACCAATGCTGATCTAGTTGAAAAGTAAAGGTAAAGGTTCCCCGCGTACATGCATGCTAGTCATGTCCGATTCTAGGGGTGGCGCTCTTCTCCATTTCTAAGGCAAAGAGCCAGTGTTGTGCAAGTCCATGGCCATGTAGCTGGCATGGCCGAACATATTTCTGTGCACAGAACACTGTTCTAGACACAATCTTCTGCAGTATCACATGCAGTAGTGCATCTACCATAGCCACTGCCTTGGGTCCTTTTGAAGAGAAAGACAGGATATAAACATTTTAAATACTGTAAATAAATTAAATAAATAATATCTCACTTCAATTATAGCAATGATGTGATATTTGCACACGTTAGTTTAAATTAGCATATGCAATTTAATGCAAAATGTCTTCCTTTGTGAAAAGGATATCCTTTTTTCATGGTCTTGGTCCTTTTTGGTGATAGAGCAGGGGTCACCCTATGTGCCAGAGGCTTGGAATTGACTTTTAAACATGCAAATAAAGTATTTTACTGACAATCTGACTACAGTACACATAAAATGTCCTGTTTTCCCGCGTTTATGTTGTGAAACTATCCATCAAAGTAAACATCCAATTAAAGAACCAAAAACATGTGTTATTTTCTATGCAGCTTCTATTCTTCCTATTAAAAGAAAAATAATTTAAAATGTTGTCTAAAAAAGTCTTGACCTCATGGTTGTATCATTTCAGTTTCACACGTTGCAATGGCTAAATCCTGGAAACAATACTGGATTCTCCAAAGGCAGTCTTTTTCTCTCCAGATGCTAGTTTGCAATCCACAACATGCTGTGCTGACTAAAGCTGATGAAAACATGGTCCAAAGCCATCTCACCTCCCTGCAAGAAAACCAATCAAATCAAGTACATGTTTGACGATGCTGAGAATTTTCAGCAGTCTTTTGCTCATGTGGCAGAAGCCCTCCATTCACGGAGGGGAGCATTCATCTGATATACCATTCAAGCATTGCTTTCCTGTTTCTCCCAGGGCCTTCTAAACCTTTGCTCCTGACAATGGCCGGAGGCTTTGAGAAAGCGTGTCACCGATGCATTTCAAAGATTGCCAGCAATGGTAGGTTGCCTGGAGTGGAAACAGTGTCTCTGTGTCTGTCTGTGTGTGGGGGGAGGGGTTAGGGTTAGGTTTAATATCTTGGAAAGTGAAGCATTAAATCCTTGTGTCAAGTCTGGAACATAATAGCCCTCTTAGCCCCCTATCCCACATGCCTTTAAATGCAGATTAAATTTGTAGATAGACCGTGTCCAAAATTGTCGTCCCCACGGCCACCGGGCTTTTTGAAAAAGAAAAAAGAAAACCCGGTAATGCCCCCTTAAGCGAGGTTTCCAAGACCTACCGGAGAGGTAGGGAATTTTTTGCCTAGCTTAAAAAAATCCACCTTTTAAAGAGGCAGACGTCGTGGGACTGCATAGATGATCCGGTTTACTCCCCCCCCATAGCGCCGACCAGCTGTTCCTGGGGCCAGTTGGCGCTGTTTGTTTTTTCTTTTAACTTCCTCCCACCCCTAGCGCCAGTCAGCTGGTCCTCTGGCTGGTCTTGCACTGTTTTTTCATTTTTTAAAAATCCCCCCCTCCTAGAGCCAGGAGGCTGATGATTGGGTGCTTTTTTTTAACTTCCCCCACCCCTAGCGCCAGTCAGCTGGTCCTTTTAAAAAATCCTAGCATCACCTGCTGGCCATGGGGGTGAACGGCGCTTTTTTTAAAAAAAAACTTTGTACGTGGGAACTGCTACCCCACATCTTCAGTCACATGACGGGAGGAAGAGGAAAAGCTGGACCTTCCAAAGATCAGGATTCCCTAGGTGAGAAAGCAGCATTAGATGTTCAGGAAAAATCATTAAGAGGTAGAGATGAGTGAGGCGATAGTGGCGGAGCTATCACTTCCAAAGCTCAATGAAGCCAAACCAGACATCTCTGGAACCCAAAGCACTTGGTCCAAATGCAGCTTCAGCCAACAACTGTGGCTTCCATCCCAAGATCCGTTAGTACCAAGGCACATTCTCCTCTCACAGTATCTGAGAATAGCAGCTGCAGAGTGCAGAGGTTGGGTGTTCAATAAGTCTGACTTGACATGATGGTTCAAGATTTAAGCAAAAAATATAATAATATTTAAATGCGTTTGGCACAGAGCAGTGCAGCAGCAGCGTGCAGATAAAATGTCAGTATTGATATAAAGTATTGCAGAGTTAGGTTAACGGAAGACAATGACAATGGGTAGAGTAAAAACTCATATATTCATATATACATCAAAATTATATACACAGCATAACATCCAAGCAATATATACAAACAACAGAGTGTGGGGTTCTGTCTCTCACCATAGACAGACCCACCTAACATATGGCAAGCTAGTGCTTTTATACAGTTCAGCACCCATCAGATATGTGTCATCACTAATTACAATCTGATGCAATCTGATGTAACCATTATGTTATAAATTCTTCCACCTGTGCTTCATCACGTAACATGCCTGTGATTACTTATCTCTTACACTTGTGGATTAACATCATGAGACTGCAGAATCTAACTGCCTCCATTTTACAACTCTCTTTCCACTATCTGTTAAATATACATAACATATATTTTATCAACTTTTACATATCTTGACACAATCATCATCGTCGTCGTCGTCATCAGCATCAGCATCATCAGCATCATCGTCATCATAATTACTACTACTTGAGAATTGGTGCTGTAGGTGCTTGGAGTAGGGACTGGCAAGCCACTCCAGTATCCCTGCCAAGAAAACCCCATGAACATGGGGTCACAAAGAGTCGGTCACGACTGTAATGACACAACAACAATAACAGACTTGACACTCTGCTTTCTTACACTTCATACAAGTGCTTAATTATTCATCAATGCTCACTCACACAGTCTGTCCTTCTATAATGTTCATTTCATGAAAATACCTTGTTTTAAGCCCAGAGACTTGCTGCAACCTGAGTCATCTTTCACCATTTAGTGTCTCCTATTTAGCATGGTCAGGATTACTGCTAAATTAACTCATTAGTGCCCAATACTGTATATTCTTTCTTAGGTGTCCTATTAATAATATGTTCCTGTTGTCCTTAGAGAAGGAGGCTTCAATTAAAATGGCTTTTTTAGATTTCTGTCACTTCATTGTTTTATCCCAAAACAGCAGTTATGGGAAGAAATCAAAATGGACACACTGGTCTCCAGCATTTTGTAGGACTTGGTAAATCATAAATGGTGAGGCCATTAACTTAGTGTATTTTTCCCCTTACAGCTTGCTTCATCTTCGGACTGCTTGCTTTTCTAGCTTTGCCACTGTTAATGGCTTTTACAGGTAAACTCCTTGCCAAATTAACTAGCTCCCTAAAGCCAGGCATTAACATACATATTTCCACTCTCTCTATCTTATCTCTTTGAAATGCATTTCTGGACATGTGCTGTGTTTATATTTATATTTATATTTATATTTATATTTATATACTGCCCAATTTTCCCAAAGGAACTCAGGGTGGTAAACAATATAAAGAAAGCAATTCTATGCAAAAATGAAATAATCCACAAAAGACATATAAAATCAAGACCCGAGTCAAATAAAAATATGAAGACAAAAATACATATATACAAATATACAAAGGCAAGATGGCAGAAAACACAGGCGGGCAGGCAAACAACAACAATCTCCTTGATTGCTGAAAGCGGCCTTAAAAACTCAAGTTTTTAACAGTTGCTTGAAGGCCACAAGGGGCTCCGCACTCCTAATTTCACTCAATTGGTGATTCCAAAGTGTAGGGGCCACCACTACACTACTGTTCCAGGTAGAGGCCTTACAAGTCTCCGGAGGGGGGGTGGGCAGAGGGAAAGGGACTGTGATGTTCTGGCTGGGCCAACATTGACCTTAGGATGACAGGCTCCGTCAGATATATACAATATGAACAAGACAACGTCAAGGAAGATGTACCTTCTTTAAAAAAAAATGATACTAAGCAAAGCCCAGCACCATCAGGCCAAGAAAGCCTATCTAACTAGAGGACTATAAGAAGTTGGCTTAGACTGAGTCACACCCTGGGTCTCTCGCTAGCCTTTTGTTGTCAACTCTAACTGGTAGAAACAGCTATCTCGGGTTTCTGGTCCAATCCTTTCACATGTTCAATTGGTACCTGGACCAATGCTACTTCTAATTCTAGAGGGGTTTCAGCCACTCAGCTGCACTGCCTTTTGCTACCAACCACTGGGGCTGAAATCCTAGCCTCTTCCTGATCTGCATCTTTAGAGGCATGGGGTCACATCAAAAGGCAAGGTGAGAGAACTTGCTTTGACTCCATCAAAATAAAACCAATGTCTTAAAACAAGAGACGGAAAAAGATACTGCCAAACTAGGTCCCATGGGTAGTCATCGGTCTGCTCGCCCCAGCATATTCTAGATGCAGATACCAAATCTGATTAGTAATGTCGGGGCCATATTCTAGTCCAGTGGTTCCCAACCTTGGGTTCCCAGATGTCCTTGTAGTAAAACTCGTCGAAGACTTCAGCACTGTCTGTGCTGCTGGGGATTTCTGGGAGTTGTAGTCCAAGAATATCTGGGGACCCAGTGCTGGGAAGCCAAAGTTTCTAGGCTGTCTTCAAAGGCAGCCCTAAACACAGCACTTTGTGGTACTCTACACATGAGGCTAGTGAAGTATGATAGACTGAAGCAATAAGATTCAGGTAGGATTACAACTGCTATACAAGTGGTCATAGCTGTGGATTATGCAAACCATAAAGAGACAGCCCGTTTCCCATTGTTTTATTCCCAATTTAAAGCAAAGGGTCACCTCCTGATTATTTACATATTACGCAGTTCTGCTACAAGACTGCTGGCAAGACCAAATGACTTACCGGGACATATTTAGAGAAAATCTGGGGACTACGTTTTGGCGTGGAGCTTGGACTGACAGAACAAGACACTTTCATTAGCAGAGAGAAACAAATTGTCCTCCTTTGGCCTTTCTTTCATAGGAGCTCAGGTAAAACCCTCAACATGGGAGGGAAAAGTCTATTTTCCTGGCATCAACATATTGTTCAGAACCCTCTGTGCATCCTATAGAGGTGTGGTTTTGAATTGATATTTAAGACTTTGATAATTGATAATTAAGGTACTGATTTGTTGGTAGGGAGAGAAACACCACCCTTATTGGGAGGGGATTGCACTTGAGGACACTGTCATGACTTCAAAATTCACGTTACAACCTCAGTCAGAATTGTCGCTCTATTTCAGTTATAATATTAACCCAATATTTCTTTGTCCAGTCAGTGTTAACCACATGGAATCAGTGAAGGGATCATTCAAATAACTGTGTTTTTAAAACTCTTCTTCCACAGGCATGAAATTTTTAAACAGTTGCCCAGTGCAGCCCCTAATTCCCTTATATTTGCTTGTGGGCGGCGTGGTTGGCAGTTTGAAGGTACTGTTGTTCGTCTGTCGATAGTTTCCATGAGAATATTTGTGATTTGCACGTCTGGAGCAGCCTGTTTTAAAAAACAACAGCCTTACGGGCCAACAGTGAGGCATTCAGCTCGTAGTTGAGAAGGGGCTGCTGTGTGGTGAGGGTGATTTGCAACCAAGGCTAGGGGGTTGGTTTCTTCACCCTGACATATAGGGGTGAGTCCCCCCCCACCCCCATTACAATCCCCATTGCCAAGTGGAGCCCCTGCCACTTGGCAATGGGGAAGACATTATGAGGCAACGAGACACCACAGTGCTGGAGGGGCCTGTTTATAAGACCTTCTGGGGCAAGACCTGGAAATTGGTAGCTTCTGGAGGCCTGTTGGCACAGGGCGGGTGAAGGGCTGCCTTCCAGATATTGTGAAATTGAAGCTCCCATCAGCCCTATCAAGTGTAGCCAGTGGGGGGGGGAGGGGCTGAAGTCCAACAACATCTGGATGGTGACACTTCACCCATGCCTAGCTTATCAACACATATTTGTCTATGTCAGTGTTGGCAAACCTATGGCATGGCTGTCAAAGGTGGCAGTGGGAGCCCTTTCTGTGGGCCCCCAACATCGCCCCTTCACAGCCACCTGTCTTCAGGTTAAATGGCTGTATTGGCACTTTGTGAAAAATTTGTGGGTTTTGAATCGCAGTTTGGGCACTCAGTCTCTAAAAGGTTCAACCTTGCTGGTCTAATGCTAATTGAGAAACACCAATTTTGTAACAGTTGCATTTTGGAGGTGAGGGGGATGCTGACCAGTCACTAGTACCACCTCACAGGGGCCACAACTATCCTTTTGGGAAGGACCCAAGTTGTTTTGAAGCAACTCAGTTTGTTTCTCAAGTGTGGTTGTAAAAAATAATAATACATTGGCTTAAATCTGCACTAGGGCTTCTGTCTGGCTTGCCAGTGCTAGGAGGATTCCCAGCTACTGAGAGTGCTGGGTTGGGGCTTGACGGGTGACCAAACAATGGAGCTGCCAACATTGGCCAGCTGGTGATACTGGTTTTGGTGGGAAGTGGCAGCTCCCTTTCCCCCAACCTGAGGCTGTCCCCCCACCCCACAACTCCACCACTGTCAGGAGTGTCAGGAAGCCTTCTAGGACTGGCTAGCTTATGGGCTGGAGATGGCTCTAGGTCAGTGGTGCTCAACCTGTGGGTCCCCAGATGTTCCTGGACTGCAACTCCCAACTGCAAGTCTTCATCACTAGCTGAGCTGGCCAGGATTTCTGGGAATTGCAGTCCAGGAACATCTGGGGACCCACAGATTGAGAAACACTGACCTAGGTTGTGCTATAACGTGGGTTGCCTGTAATAAGTATTTGCTGCCAGGCATGACCAGGCAGGGAAATTTATCTACTGATTTTTTTGCACGACTCAAGAATATTCATAGCACAAAAGCTCTAGCTGAAGGCGGTGGTGGGAAGAGGCTGGTAGTGGCTGCTTCAGGCAGCAGAGGGTGGGGGCAGCAATTGCCTGCAACCACAGGTGCCTCCATTTGGGTAATATCGGGTACAGCCCGGCACTCCTGACTCAAGTGGCAATTGGGGGTGCCATGTTAAGCTGAAAGGTCCTGCCCCTTAAAAATGACAAATTCATTCTATAGCCTGAGTGTTCTTGGACTCGGCTGCTTAAAAGTGCATGCCAGGGTCAGTTTGACACGTCTTAAAATTGCAAATGTCTTCCTTTTCCTTAAAATAAAATAAAATAATAAAATAAAATAAAATAAAATAAAATCAACGTTCACCTTTTGAACGAAAAACCCAAATGCTACAGAAAAATTCAAGCATTTAAAAAGCCAGCCCAAAGCTTTATTGGCCTTCTTTTATTCTTTTGGCTTTGTCTGTCACATGTGCAGGTAGCTCTTTTGCTTTTTGAGTCCACCAAGATGGTAAATGGATGCTCTCCAAATCTGGTACCGATTGATGATGAGTGACAATAGCCAAGTATCCGTGGAGGCAGAATGCTCACCAAATAAAACACCCTTCACCTTGGTAGGTGCTCTGTTCCTTTTCCTCTGGTTCATCCTGGGGAACTACTGGGTCTTCTCCATCTACCTGCCTAATTTCATCCCACCTTTCCATCACCCTCAGGATTACTGTGATCAAGTTGTGTACATTTTTGCCGTCGGGGTGCTTGTCATGAGCCACACAGTGCTGGTTTTACTGGTTTGTTGCAGTTGCTGCATATATTGCTGTTCCGGGAAAGAAGAGGACGCAGAGGAGGAAGACTAAAAACGACAAAAAATGATTGGGAAAAATGATGTAGAGGAAGGCAATGAGTGGAATTGGCTGGCAAATGCTGAGTATGTTCCTGTGACTAGCAAATTCCATTAGCAAACTTCATCAAGATCCGCTTTCACAGGTTTCTGGGACCTGTAACATGGAACATCTGGGGACCCAGGAAGGATGCATTTATTCGAATGGTAGCAAAATGGTCCTTTGAGTTTTACCTACAGCCCATACCAAGCATTGCGTTGTTAGTTATGAATGCAGACCACAATCTTGCTATTGACATATTTCCCACCTAAAATGTTTTTGCAATCATTTTTGTATAGTCTCCTTTAAACCCCAGAGGGTGGGGGCCTGAATCACCTAACTATAGTTTTAGATTTGGGTAAACTCTTTGCCATCTTAGTACTCCTGACACAAGTGGCAGTGCACGTGAACATTCTAGCACTGGTGGTCCTGCCCCTTAAAAATGACAAATTCAGATGTTTTGGACCACTAACTTGGAATTCCAAGCCTGTAAAAGCCAATGGCAGGGTCAGTTTGAGTTGTGATTCAAAACATCTGGGTGTCTTCCTTTTCCTTCACTGTTTATTATATAAATGGGATAATTGCTCTCCTTGTTCACCTGCTGAACTATTAAAATATCTAGAATATTATCTATCTATCTATCTATCTATCTAAAGCTATCTATCTATCTTCTTCTATTCTTTTGGCTTTGTCTGTCACAAGTGCAGGTAGCTCTTTTACAAAATTTAGTAATACAAGATGATAATCTGCTCTCCAAATATATAATATGTAATTGAATAAAAATGACCAAATCAACCATAATTAAATAAAGAATGCTAACAATAAATCTAAAGTAATGCACATCTGTCAGGGTAAAAAAACATTTAAAATAATAAATCACAATAAACTTCAAACAGGGCTGTTCTCCATCTAGACAGAAATTCATTTTGGGCCATAGAACCATCACCCTGGAAGGGGCCTACTGTGCCATCAAGTCCAATGTCCTGTTTTTGGAAAACAAACAGCCGCTCTGCTTGTCATGAGTTCCCACTGCAGTGCTGGTTTTCAAAATTGTTGCACTGTCATACTGGGAGGAATGTTGTTCAGGGAATGAGACCCTGGGCTCCAGACTGGGAGAGACAAAAAAGGATTGGGTTCCAAAATGAAGTGGCATTCTTGGTATGATCTTAACAGTTTGGCTGGCAAATGCTGTGTATGTTCCTGTGACTTGGACCCACCATGATATGCAAAATAGAAGATCCGTTTCAGAAATCCACCCCCTGTAACATGGAGTTATTCAAGTCAAAGGATGCATTTATTCGGTGGTTGCAAAATGGTCTTTGAATTTTACCTTGGAGCCCATACCACCTCTTGTGTTGTTAGTTTCCAATGCAGACCACAATCTTGCTATTGACATATTTCCCACCTAAAATGTTTTTGCAATCATTTTTGTATAGTCTCCTTTAAACCCCACCCACCCCACCCTGAATCACTAACTATAGTTTTAGAAATAGAAAACTCTTTGCCATCTTAGTATGAAATTACACAAGCAGTGCACTTGAACATTCTAGCACTGGTGGCGAACCTTTGGCACTCCAGATGTTTTGGACCACTAACCCAGAATTCCAAGCCTGTATTGCCAATGGCAAAGGACTGTGGGAGTTGTGATTCAAAACATCTGGAGTGTCGAAGATTCACCACCACTGTTTATTATATAAATGGGATAATTGCTCTCCTTGCACTGAGGCACTATCTATCTATCTATCTATCTATCTATCTATCTATCTATCTATCTATCTATCTATCTATCTATCTATCTATCTATCCTGATCCATCTGACCAAAGGTCACGCGGGGTGGTTTACAAAATTTAGTAATACAATAGATAATATGTTACACAATATACAATATGTAACTAAATAAAAATCCCCAAATCAACCATAATTAAATAAAAAATAGTAACAATAAATCTAAAGTAATGCACATCTGTCAGGGTAAAAAAACATTTAAAATAATAAATCACAATAAATTTCAAGCAGGGCTGTTCTCCAGAAAGACAGAAATTCATTTTGGGCCATAGAATCATGAAGTTGGAAGGGGCCTACAAAGCCATCAAGTCCAATGTCCTGTTTAAAGCAGGAAAACAAATAGCCGCTCTGCTTTTCGGAGTTCCCACTGCATTGCGGAGGGCTCAAAATAGCATGCACTGATCATACTGGGAGGAATAGTTCGAATCAGAAATGAGACCCTGGGCTCCAGCTTGGGAGAGACAATAGTGAGGATCAGGTTCCAGACTAAAGTGGCATTCTTGGTATGATCTTAACAGTTTGCCCCCTACTCCAAACTGCCATATGGCATCCTGTGCTTTGGACCCATGGATGATATGCAAAATAGAAGAGTGAAGATAGAAATCCACCCCCTGCTCCATGGAGGAATTCAAGTCAAAGGATATCTGCCAGGTGGTTGCCCAAAGTTCTCTTGAATGCCTTCAGTATTGGAGCACTCACCTCTTGTGCCAATTGTTTCCATTGCCATACTGCTCTTACAGTCAGAAAGTTTTTCCTGATATTCAGCCAAATGCTGGCTTCTTGGAACATCAGCCCATTGTTCTGTACGCTGTACTCGGAGTTGATTGAGAACACATCTTGCCCCTCCTCTGTAGAACCTTTCAGTCTGTTCAGACAACTTGCTTAAATAAAACAACTTAGGCAATATATTTAAAAGGGCACACTGTTTCCCCCTCTTGCAGAAGAGTCTAGGAATGTTTAAGCCATTTATATCCTTGATATAATGTTTGTATTTGAATTGTAAGATATGTTGTACAGGTGTCTACAGTGGTACCTTGTATAAAGGAATTAATTCGTTCCAAATGAAATTATGTTAAGCAAATTTTCCTTTATACAAATTCCCATAGGAATACATTGAAAACGGAGTAATCCTATTTTTATGTTGTACGGATTCTCCCCATAGGCGATTATGTTTGTTTATGTTGTACAAATTTTATGTTATACAAGCTGTTTGTTATACAAGGGTCCGCTGTATTTCTAAATTTATTTTTATTGCTGATGGATAATGAAAAATACTTTTCCTGAATTTTAACCTTAGCCAAAATGTTTCTATGCCACAATAAGCCAGAAAAAAAGATCAAAATTTATTTTTATTGCTGGTGGATAATGAAAAATACTTTTCCTGAATTTAACCTTAGCCAAAATGTTTCTATGCCACAATCAGCCAGAAAAAGTCTCTATAGATGAGCCTCTAATTAGTCATTACTTTTACTACTAAAATGTGAGTGAATACACCTTTCTTCTTAATGCCTGATTCTAATGCACTATGCTTGTAAACATATTATAAAATGTTATGTGAATTTCCTGGAACCTGCTGTCCTACAAATGAATGTAATTGGATATGCATTAAGGAGAGAGGATTAACATTCTCTAATCTCATTTATATGCTAGACACACTGCAGCTATACAGATTATTACACAGATATAAAAGACGAAAGGTTGGTTGGGGAACATAGTTCTGTCCTTGCCTTTTGTAAATGCAGTAGTAGGGATACCTTCAAAGACCACTAAAGGAATCATATTTTTATTTCATTTTATTGGATTTTTATACCACCCATCTGGTAGCTTTCATGGATGAGATGTTAACTTCCTTGGGCACATATCAATTTCTTAAAGAGTCCAAAGGTTCACAGCAGATGGATTTTTACTTATTCAGGAGAGAACAAGACTGGGGACTGGGGAGAGGGAGCTACATTTATAGGAACGAGGACAGGCTAGGAAAAGATACATTTTGGAGGGAACAATTACAAGCAATCACAAAGCTGCCTTTTGCAAACCAATCATTGAGGATCCAAATGCAGCAACTAGAAATACAACCTGTTCCCTTTGGAACAGGAAGGCAGTTACTACAACATAAGCAATTACAGATAATAGGAATACAGATCAATACACAACACCCCTCCCCGGTGCTCCAGCCACCCTTAAGATATTGTGTGGCCCTGCAACTGAATTGATCTCCTGACTACTGGTGTTGCAGGGGCTTGAGCAGGCAGTGTCTGTGGTGGAAGTCTACTGTAATAGCTTCGTCTGAAACGGAGGGTGTATTAGACAACTCAGTGTCCCTGATCTGTTCCTCGGCACCATGAGGACTTGAAGGAGCAGATTCATTTGCGGGAAGCCACTGGTACCTGCATTCCTGGGGCATCTCCGCTCTGGTCTTGGGTGCTGTGACTCATTAATGGGGTGAGTCACTCTCAGACTGCAATTCCCCCACTCCTGTACCTACTGAGCGCTCTGCACCTCAGTTGGTCCATCCTCTCCCGGCTATCTTCAATGGTCACGTAAGAAGAGGGCTCAGCACCCTGGCACCCACAGGGGACCTCTGGCATCTTTCTCACCCAGACCAAATCTTCAGGACAAAATACCTTGGGCTCTCTGCCTGTGGAGCTCTAGCATTGCGGTTTGGCATTTTGTCTGGGTGGACAAATGCAAAACCAGCCTTCTACCTAGAGCAGCTCTGCTGGCGACTTTTACACGGCGTCGCATGCTGCAAAAACAACATTTGGGCAATGCGCGTTGACCAGTCACCCTCCATCAAGCGTGCAATACATCCTTTGGCTGTCTGCACCATGCGCTCAGCCTGCCGATTGGATGAGGGTGAAAAATGTGACCCCTCTTATGAAATTATCAGCCAAGAATGCCATGAATTCTTGGGATAGAAAACTGCCCATTGTCTAATGGTCTCGGGTAATGAAAAAGCTACAACACTTTGATTCCTGAATTTAACATGCTGGGAACCAAAATGTTAACCATTTAGAATACCACAACCAAAAAAACCTTTCCTTGGAATGAAAAAGTCTCCAGGAGTCCGGGTCTGCTCACCAGTGGATGAGCTCTGCCTAATTCTGACATGCCTTGCGTCCGTACTTGTTCAACATACTATCCCAAAATGTTAGCACCGGGCTAATTCATCCTGACCATTCCCGGATGCCCCATGTGAAGCTATCCAGAACCCTGTTTCTCAGTGGCGCTGGGATGATTATAAAATGTTATCCCCACAGGGAGACAGCCCCTACAAATGAATGCTCATTTGCCTTGTTTAAGGAGGGAGGTCTAAATATTCTTCAATCTCATTTATAAGTGAGCAGACACACTGTAGCTATACAGATTATTACACAGATGTAAAAGACACCAGGAAAGGTTGGTTGGCACAACCTTTTCCCTGGAACATAGTTCTGTCCTTGCCTTTGTAAATGCAGTTTGTAGGGATACCTTCAAAGGCCACTAAAGGAATCATATTTTTATTTTATAAGAGTTTATTTGTCAATTTTTATTTATTTTATTGGCATTTATACCAGCTTTCATGGATGAGATATTCACTTCCTTGGGCACATATCAATTTCTTAAAGAGTCCAAAGGTTCACGGCAGATGGATTTTTACTAGGTGTTTATCTTAGATGTCAGGATAGGTGATGACTGTATTGGAGTTTTGGGTTGAAAGTTACAGCTGAGGTAGTGGTGGGTTGGATATCAGACCCCAATTCTTCAAACAAAGACATGCATGCATGACACATACAACCTCCTGTTTAGCCTTCCTTTGAAATTACAAGTTCCTATTTGGCTCAGGTACAGGGTCACACACACACACACACAAAATCCAGAATCCCCCATCTGGGAATTGGGATGAAGATTAAGTATTGCCCTCCAGGATGCCATCTGAATGGCAGAGGAAAACATCTGACATGAAGGTGAAAGCAATAGGAACAGAAAAGTCTGGGATGGTGAAAGGTGGCATGACACTGATGAAGAAGTACAGAGCATAAAAAGAAAGGAGAAAAAGAAAAAGGCTATTGAACACCTAACATGGTGAGCATGGCTTGGAAAAGGGTGGACGGGGCCGAACTACAAACAATTCCAACAAGAAGAAACACTGGAAGACGGGGGTGGGGAGAGATCTCGGCGGCTTCACAGGTTTCCGTTGATCTCTGTGAGATAATTGCAGTCTAAACAGATGAGTTGTAGTGGATGAACAACAGACAGACACATATAGGAAATGGAAGGCAGTTCTGACCAGAGAGAGAGAGAGAGAGAGAGAGAGAGACAGAGACAGAGACAGAGACACACACACAGAGAGAGAGTTTTGCGTTGTTACACTCGTGACTGACTCTTCTTGACCCCATGTCCATTGAGTTTTCTTGGCAGGAATACTGGAGTGGCTTGCCAGTTCCTACTCCAAAGAATGGCAGGGATGGTCTTAAAAGCTGAAACTGAGGAAGAAAGCAACAAATAAGCATTCTTCAGCTTTGGGGGTAGCAAAGGGCACATAAAGGAAGCAATGGGCCATCTACTGAACAGGGATGGGGAAATGGTAATGGTAACAGATGACAAATAAAAAGCAGAATTGCTTGGTTCCTCCTTCAGCCTGGTCTTCTCCCAAAAGACAGTCTATATTCTTCCAGGCATATGTTCCAGTAGTGATTTCAGCAAGTGATTTCAGCTCTGTGACATAGTAGGCTGGAGACAGCTTCTATTGTAACAACTCTTTATTCAGGGAGAGAACAAGACTGGGGACTGGGGAGAGGGAGCTACATTTATAGGAACGAGGACAGGCTAGGAAAAGATACATTTTGGAGGGAACAATTACAAGCAATCACAAAGCTGCCTTTTGGCGGAAACCAATAGGATTGAGGATCCAAATGCAGCAACTAGAAATTACCAATAGGCCTGTTCCCTTTGGAACAGGAAGGCAGTTACTACAACATAAGCAATTACAGATAATAGGAATACAGATCAATACACAACACCCCTCCCCCCCGGTGGGCACAGCACACGTAATCCTTAAGATATTGTGTGGCCCTGCAACTTCTAATTGATCTCCTGACTACTGGTGTTGCAGGGGCTTGAGCAGGCAGTGTCTGTGGTGGAGAGTCTACTGTAATAGCTTCGTCTGAAACGGAGGGTGTATTAGACAACTCAGTGTCCCTGATCTGTTCCTCGGCACCATGAGGACTTGAAGGAGCAGATTCATTTGCGGAAGCCACTGGTACCTGCATTCCTGGGGCATCTCCGCTCTGGTCTTGCAGCTGTGACTCATTAATGGGGGTAGTGTCACTCTCAGACTGCAATTCCCCCACTCCTGTACCAATTCTACTGAGCGCTCTGCACCTCAGTTGGTCCACGTGCCTACGCCAGACCCGGCTATCTTCAATGGTCACGTAAGAAGAGACTGGCCCAGACGCTCTGGTGATCACCCCTGGCACCCACAGGGGACCTCTGGCATAATTTCTCACCCAGACCAAATCTTCAGGAGCAAAATACCTTGTAGAGTCGCTCTCTGCCTGTGGAGGTGCTCTAGCATTGCGGTTTGGCATTTTGTCTGGGTGGACATAATCCAGCACCGTTACCAGCCTTCTACCTAGGAGCAGCTCTGCTGGCGACTTGCCCGTAGTAGTACACGGCGTCGCATGCTGCAAAAACAACATTTGGGCAATGCGCGTTGACCAGTCACCCTCCATCAAGCGTGCAATACATCCTTTGGCTGTCTGCACCATGCGCTCAGCCTGCCGATTGGATGAGGGGTGAAAGGGAGCTGATGTGACCCCTCTTATGAAATTATCAGCCAAGAATGCCCTGAATTCTTGGGATAGAAAGGCTGCTCCATTGTCTGACACAATGGTCTCGGGCAACCCATGGGTTGCAAACAGCTGTCTCAACACTTTGATTACTGCAGCTGACGACATGCTGGGAACCATAGCTACCTCTAACCATTTAGAATACGCATCAACGATAACCAAAAAAACCTTTCCTTGGAATGGCCCAGCCAAATCTAAGTGCAGCCGGCTCCAGGGAGTCCGGGTCTGCTCCCACCAGTGGACTGGTGCTCTGGCCACTTCTGGGTGCACTTCCTGACATGCCTTGCACGTCCGTACCCCTTGTTCAACATCTTGGTCCATCCCAAGCCACCACACATAGCACCGGGCTAGCGACTTCATCCTGACCATTCCCGGATGCCCCATGTGAAGCGTATCCAGAACCCTGTTTCTCAGTGGCGCTGGGATGATCACCCTGTCTCCCCACAGGAGACAGCCCTTATGCAGGGATAGCTCATGTTGCCTTGTTGCGTATGGTCTAAATTTTTCTTCATGCGGGCCACCTGGCCATCCCCTCCCCACCCAAGTGAGCACACGGGAGAGAGTGGTATCTTTCCTCGTTCTCTCAGCCATTTCAGTGGCCGTTACAGGCCCCCCCGGAAGTGTTTCCAGCATCATCACTCATTCCGCTGGGGCAGGATCCGCATCGCTCACACCAGGAAGGGGCAAGCGACTGAGTGCATCAGCGTGGCACAACCTTTTCCCTGGAACATGGGTCAGAGTGTACTGGAACCCATTCAGGAATATAGACCATTGCAACATTCTGGGGGAGAGAATCTGCGGCATCTGTTTGTTCGGGTTGAACAATCCTAACAATGGCTTGTGGTCAGTTTCAAGAAAGAAGTGCCGACCGTATAAATAGTCATGGAACTTTTTAATCCCTGTCACTATTGCCAGTGCTTCTTTGTCAATTTGTGCGTAGTTGCACTCTGTTGGCGACAACGTATGAGAATAGAATGAGATGGGCTTTTCCGACCCATCCGCTTCCCTATGGCTCAGCACAGCTCCCAGCCCATACTGAGAAGCATCACATGCCAGAACAAGAGGTTTTGACTCGTCATAATGAGCAAGGACGCTCCCGCTAGTCAGCATGCCCCGCAAGGTGTCAAAAGCCTTCTGCTGTGCCTGAGCCCAACGCCACACACACTTTTTTTCCAATAGTCTATGCAACGGTTCCGCTATTGAAGCTTTCTGAGGTAGGAATGAATGATAAAAGTTAATAAGTCCCAGGAATGACTGTAACTCCGTCTTGTTCTGTGGGCATGGAGCCTCAGTAATGGCTCTAATTTTAGAGTCAGTGGGGTGGATGCCTGTTGCATCAATTTTAAACCCCAAGAAATCCACAGATGGTACCCCAAAACTGCATTTTTCCTTTTTAAGCTGCAGCCCCACCTCTTTAAATTTGATTAACACAGCACGGATACGCCCAACTAGTTCCTGTGGGGTCTTTCCCAGCAATCAGAACATCATCAAAAAATGGCAAGACCCCTGGCAGACCCCTTAACAGGCGCTCCATTAGACCTTGAAAAATCCCTGGGGCCACACAAACTTCAAACTGTAATCTGTTTACTCTGAAAGCCCCTTTGTGTGTTACGATAGTCTGTGCTTCCGCAGATTGTGGAGTCAGTGGCAGCTGCTGGTAAGCTTGTGACAGGTCAAGTTTGGCAAAAAAATTTCCCCCAGCTAGTTTTGCCAACAGCTGTGAGACAACTGGAATGGGGTATGAATTTCCCCTGAGTGCCTTGTTGATAGTACATTTGTAGTCTGCACAAATTCTCACTTCCCCATTTGCCTTAAGGGGTGTGACGATAGGAGTCTCCCACTTAGAAGAGTCCACAGGTGAAAGAACTTCCTGTTTGACCAATTTGTCCAGTTCCGCCTCAATCTTGGGTTGCAGCGCAAATGGCACTCACCTTGGCTTGAGTCGGATTGTGGCAACTTTGGGGTTCAGCTCAAAGTCAATTGGAGGCCCTGTATAACAACCCAGTTTACCACTGAAGAGTTCGGCAAATTCCTGGCCTAATGCCTTGCCCAACTCTGGGGACGTTTGGACTGAGTTGAGCCCTGATATATTCAGTCCCAAGGCGGGAAACCAGTCAGTACCCAGGAGACTGGGGCGACTCCCCTTTGCAATCACCAATTTAAGCACGGCCTGTTTCTTCCGGAATTGTACCCTCACAGCACACATTCCTAGACTGTGGATGCGGCCAGCCGTGTATGATTACAAGGTTGCTGGGAATGGTTCCAGAAAGGGAAACTTACCCCCAGGGAAAAGCCCCCTTGCAGTCTGGTCTGAGACAATGGTGAATCCCGATCCGGAATCCACCTCCATGTCGCACGGTTGACTTTCAGTCTTCACTCTGACTGATGTTTTCCCTTGTGCCGGAAACTGCACGGTCTCTCCGTTGATCTCTGTGAGATAATTGCAGTCGTCCAGGAGATGAGTTGTGGTGGATGATCTGCGACATGTTGATCTAGGTGATCCCGTTGTTCCAGCTGCCATCGACCTACAGACCCTGGCGATGTGTCCTGTCTTTCCGCATGCCCTGCACGTAGCATCACGAAAACGGCAGCTTTTCCACTCATGGTTTCCGCCACAGCCTGGGCAAGCGCCTATGTGATCTTTGGGCCGTGCATCAGCCTGACGCACCAACTCGACACCACGGACTGGGCTCTGGCTTGGACTAGCCTCTGGTTCAACCATGGCATGGGCAGTCTCTACCCGCAGCTTCGTGGACTTGCAACTGGCATTGAGCTCTTCCTGCTCATAATTCTCTGTGGCGGTGGCCTCTTTCAAGGCAGAGGCAAGGGTGACATCTTCCTTTGCCACAATGCGCCTTCGGGCTTTTTTGCTGCTGAGTCCCCCAACAAATTGATCCAAGAGAGTGTCTTCAAGATTTGGAAAGCCACAGTGCTGAGCAAGCTCCCGGAGTCCTGCCAGGAATGCAGCCACAGATTCTCCGGCTTGCTGCTGTCTTTTCTGAAACTCCATCCGCCAAGCCATCTTGGTTTTGGTAGGTGCCAAGTGGCTTGTCAGCCGGGCAAAAATGTCTTTGAGTGATGTCTCACTCAGCTTTGCTGGGGCAAGCAGTGCCTTGGCCAACAAGGTCTCACGCCCACAGCAACTCAGGAACGTGGCCCTTCTTTTGCTGTCATCAGTGATTTCTTGAGCCACCACGAAGAACTTGAAGCGTTCAACATAGGGCCTTTTCACACGACCCCTAAGATCCGCTGGCCACTTAAATTCGGACCAGAGATCTTAGGGGTTTGTCGCTGTTCCTGCGTTCCCACCCCCTCCGCACCCCTGGCTGCTGGCTGCTTGAGGGGAGGGAGAAAAAAAGGAAGAAAAGAATGCCGCTCACCTCCGTTCTGCCGTCCCGGCACTGCATTCAGATCTCTTAAAGGGGCGGGGGGCAAAAAAAGAACAAACAGAAGCAAGGGGAGCCGGGCAGTCACTACATTATATCCGCATCAGGAATTTTCACCTCGAGAGCAGGTACCTGAAAAGTGCGCTGGGACGCGCTTAGGTGGGCGTGGTCGCACTTCATTATCTGTAAACTCCGGAGCTGGTGGGGAAACAATTTTAAGCTCCGGAGCTGGGAGCCATATGCGGCGGAGTTTAGGGGCCGTGTACAAAGGGCCATAGTCCTCCCAAGTGTGGGGCTACCCGTGGACTTTCCATTCTCCCGGCGGGCAGGGTCGTCTTCTAAGCCGGCTGTTGAGTCTTGTTCTTCCCTGCGATCTGGACTCTGAGTCAGCGTGATGATCCTCTGCTTCTCAGCATTCCTGATCCCATCCTCGTTGCCAGTGTAAAAGCGTGGGGTTTAGTGATTTCAGCAAGTGATTTCAGCTCTGTGACATAGTAGGCTGGAGACAGCTTCTATTGTAACAACTCTTTATTCAGGGAGAGAACAAGACTGGGGACTGGGGAGAGGGAGCTACATTTATAGGAACGAGGACAGGCTAGGAAAAGATACATTTTGGAGGGAACAATTACAAGCAATCACAAAGCTGCCTTTTGGCGGAAACCAATAGGATTGAGGATCCAAATGCAGCAACTAGAAATAACCAATAGGCCTGTTCCCTTTGGAACAGGAAGGCAGTTACTACAACATAAGCAATTACAGATAATAGGAATACAGATCAATACACAACAAAAGGGATGGGAGAGGATTGCAGATGGAGATTGATAAAACAAATAATAAAGGAATCGTGTACCTTACTACTTTGAATGAGTTCAGATCTCTAGGGTTGGATGAACTGCAGCCACAAATATTGAAGGAAATGGCTAAAGCAGTGTTTTTCAACCACTGTTCCGCGGCACACTATGTTGCCTGGTGTGCCATTGGAAAAATTGAAAAACACTGATTTAAATGATAAATTCTCCGGAGGAGGAGGGGGGCGTGGAGAGCTTGATTCCCCATTGTAGGGCGAGGAGCTATTCTGGTCTTTACAGTAGGGGCTTCTCCCGCCGCCGCCCGCCCGCCCGCCCGGGGCTCCTACTTCCTTCCCTCCCTCGCCCTCGCCTTCCTCTTGGCCACCGCGGGGCGAGGGTTGGCGCGAGGTGGTGCCGGCTTCCTCTCCCTGGCGCGCGTGCGGTGCCCTGGCGGGGCGTCGAGGAAGCCGCTTGCAGATGTCCAGGGTGGCGCGGCGTTGCAAGCCCGCCAGCGGGAGGAGGGCGATGGGGGCCAGGAGGGGTGAGGCGGCGGGGCGTGGGCTTGTCCTCCTGCTCCTCCTTCCCCTTCTCCTCCTTTCCGGGGCTGCTGGGGCTGCTGCTGCTGCTCCCGGGCGCCGCGATGAAACTCTACTGCAAAGTGGTGGCCCTGGCGCTCTGCCTGGCGCTGCTGCTCCTGCTCTACCTCTTTGTGGGCAACTCCGATGACGAGCCGCCTTGGCGAGGGGCCAAAGGAAGCCCCCGGGCAACTCTGGCCGCCACCTCCCGGCGGGACACTCCAGACCGGCGGCTCTCCGAGCCCCATTTCTGACCCGTCCCGGGCGCGGCGGAGCGTGAGGTGGAGGAAGCGGCCGCCTCCGTTTCCAAGAAGCAGAAGCTTCAGCAGCAGCCGCAGCCGCCACGTCTCCAGCGAAAAGCGGGCAGGCGAAGCGCCGCCCGAGGGAAGTTTGCGAATGAGAGGTAAAGTCCACCCACGCCCACCCTACCCCTCACCCCTTTCCGTCCCCCTCGCCCCTGTCCCTTGCCGTCGCCCTTGGGCAGGAGGATTTGGCCCCGAGCAGGCTGTCTCTCGCATCCTGCTCCCTCCACCTGCTTTACTCCCAAGGAAATCGGCTCACCCGCCGTCGGCTCACCGTCTTCTCAAGGCGGCGGGTGATGCATGATGCCCTTAAGTTCCAGTTCTGGATTTGCAGGGAAGGAGGGGGGGCAGAATCCTACAAAAATCCCACCCAGTCCTTGATCATCAGTGTGGCCCTCAAGGCCAGACAAGCCAGCACGAGCAACCGAGCAAACTTCCTACAGAGCTGCGGCGCCAGCCACTGTCCCTTTCTGGTTTTGGGAAGCTGGTGTAAGACCAAAGTATATAAAGCTGCTTTCTTCTAGTGTGAATATTGCCCTGAGATATTCAAATAGGTTTTCAGATGTGCCTTTTTATTAATTTGGGGGGGGGGGTAGTTCTAGAAATTGTTGATTGAATTTTACTGTATTTTTGCATTTATGGTGGCAACACTAATGGGTGGTGGTGGTATAGATTTATTTGATTCCTATTCAAGAGAATTACTTATATATAGTCAATATAGGCACAGAGTTAAAAAATTTAACATTTTCTAATGGTGGTGTGCCTCGTGATTTTTTTCATGAAACAAGTGTGCCTTTGCCCAAAAAAGGTTGAAAAACACTGGGCTAAAGAATTCTTAGAACCAGAGCCTTACTTTCTTGCAATTATACCCCAATCCTCAAATGGAGGCACATGGGTTTTCTGCATCAACACCGCCTACCCTGGCCAAACAGAAACTGGAATGGAGAGGAGGTGCGGGTTGGGTGTGCATGACCCATGTCCCTTTGTTTGAAGGGCTGAGGTGTGAAACCAAATCCTTGGTTTCAGCTGCAACTTTACAAGAGCCTTGCCACCTCCTACTTCAAACAGAAGATTGCGTCTGGTGAAAATCATCTTGCCAAGAACTTTATATCTAAAAGAAGAATCTCCTGGTAGATCATCACATCTTCTGTCATGTTTGGGCTTTAGGCCTTTGAAAAAGTGGATACTGTTCGACAAAAGCTTGCAATGATATTATTAGTGGGTTATAAAGGCATCGCCTAATCGCCATCTCCTGCATTTGTAGGAAAAGACTGGTACCATCAGCGCACACGAAATGCAATAAAAAGTCCTCCATCTGGATAAGCCCGTCGTATCTTGCTAAGACGTCCATTAAGCAGGGATACAACAGGGCATTCTCCGGAGCGATACCTTCCGTGCAACCCTCCTTCCAAATGCTCCCACATTTTACCCCCGTTTCCCAACAGGCCGGGTGCACCAGGTGCACCAAAGCGGCTCCTCGGAGGCAGAAATCCTGCCAGATGGGGTTGAGAGCTCGCCGTCGTCTTCCCGAGGCCGCCCCGAGATCTTTTGCTGCCGGAGGCGCGGGCAGAAAGGCCAGGGCTCCAGCAGCGCCAGGGATTCGGGCGGGCGTGTCGTGCCGGCGCCGCCTCCCCGGCACGACCCGCCCGCAGCAGCCCTTGCATAACCGCGGCCGGAAAGGCGCGACCGGGCCCAGCGCCTGCGGAGGTTCCGCGCCAGGAAGGAGTGGAGGACGAGGGAGAGAGGGTCTCCGTTCTCCACCACTCCGCCCCCCATCCATCACGTGCAGTGGTTTCTCCCTTCCGCCTCCTCGCCATGTCCTTGTACAGGAACTCGGTGTGGTTCTTGAAGGGGCTGAACCAATATTGCCGGTACGAAGGGGTGCGCCGGGTGGCTGAGGGTGGGCAAAGGGAAGGATTGGGAGCCACGACGAGGAACTCCCTCCGACACACACACCCCTGAAAGTGGCCGAGAGGGGAGCGTGGCTGGTGTTCTCCCTTCCACAACCCCCCACCCCACCCCAAGCACACTTTTAGGGGCAATTTATATCCACACAGAAATACCCCAAACGGAACCGGTTTTCCACTCTCTCCCCACCACCAGCCCCCTTTTGTATTTTTACGGAATAAGCAAAATAAGCCCTTTAAGAAGAGTAACCAAAAACGGGAGTATCGGTTCTGCCTCCTTACTAAATCGTGAAGGAACGTGTCAAGGAACGCTTCTGAATTCCATAACGAAGAACGCGGCTGTTGGGGGGCGGGGAGCTTTTTGTTAGGAGTCGATCTGTGCACCAGAAATGGTGCAGGAGCAAACTCGTGAGAGGGTTGTTTGTGTCAACAGCTTGGTAGCTTATTAGTAGTAATGCCGCTGTCATCTTCTGTGATCCATTTTGCTGGGCCCCTCCCACCATGCACTCTCTCTTGTGTATGTGTGCATGCATAAACCCGTGGCTTCAGTATTCCTATCATGTGTGTCAGAAGGAGCGAGCTAGAATGAGCAAAAGCTCACACTGAAATGAGCCTTAAAAAGTGCTCGTTTTGGAGAACGTAGCCATGTTAGTTTGTGCAAGAATTCCAGGCAAAAGTCAAAGAAAAACAAAACAAAACAAAAATCATGTGCCACTTTAAAGACTAATTTTCATATTTTAATTTAAAGTTTTGTGGACACGGACACGTCTTAAGACATATAGCAGCAGAATGAGGTGTGCTCTTCTGCTGCTATTATACTGTAAGTCTGAAGAAGTGGAGGTGTCCACCAAGCCTCACATTAACATATGAAAGTCTTTAAGGTGCCACATTTTTTTGTCTTTTGATTTGTTTTTCTTTGATTTTTGCCTGGAATTAATAGTGCTTGAAGTCTCTTGCTGGTTTGGCTGCTGTTTTACGTCCTGAATTAACACCATCTCTTTTTTCACATTAGGGCTGTAAAAGAATCATACCTGTTAGGGGTGAGGCAGGGCAAGGTGTCTTTAAAGTTGAATTATTGCTGCTTACAAGTGGGTTTCAGGAGGGCACATCCCATTTTACAAGTTGATCACCCAGCCACTGGTGGTGTAAGCAGTTAAATCTGTGTTTATTTACCAGATCTCTTTCTATGCCCCTCTCCACTTTACAACATAAAGCAAATAAATGAACCAATCTTTGCACCCAGAATGGATATATTGTTTGCAGGAGGAAAGAGGGTGTCGGGGTTCAAGGTGCCCACATCTGCCTCTTTTTGATTTTGGAATTAATGTATCATGCAAAAATGATACACCTCCAGGAGAGAGGTAAAAGTGTAACTTGGAATTTATAGCCTGACACTGCTAGCAGCTGATCTGTCTGTCAACTGTGAAAAATAAAGCCAAGGAAAGGGATGGGGAGATCTTAACCAGGTTTGAATGCTTTACTTTAGTATCCAGAAATTAACATTCTTAATTTTAATGGAATCTAAAATTAGTTTCATCAGGAGAAGACTACTGACTGGAAAGGACAACAATGTTGCAGTAAAAAAAAAACCTGAAGGCAACAGGAAAAAGAGGAAGACTAAAGAAAAGATAAATTAACTCGATAATAGAAGACACAGCCTTAAGTTTGCAAGCATTGAGTTGAACATAGGACCTTGGGGAGGTGGCAGATGTGTAGGATTGTGATAAGTTGGAGGCAGTGTGATGACACCTAACAATAAACATTCACTTTCATTTGCTTGTTCAGATGGTAGCGTTTAAAAGGGGGATATGCCTTGCTTTTACATGTACAGTATTTCTTATTGATAAGCAGCCAAATAGTCTATTAAAGCCTTGTTTTTAACTGGCTTCTCTAGGAGCGGTTATGAGTCAGCCTCCAAGCAATTTGTTCCAGAAGACTTGGAGGTAAATGTAACTGGACGTTCGTTCATGGTCACTGGAGCAAACAGTGGCATCGGCAAAGCAGCTGCAAAAGAGATCGCCAGGAGAGGTAAGTGGAAGAGGATTCATAGAATCACAGAATCATAGAGCTGGAAGAGACTTCGAAGGCCATCCAGTCCAACCCCCTGCCATGCAGGAACCCCCATCAAAGTACTCCCGACAGATGGCCATTCAGCCTTTGCTTAAAAACCTCCAAAGAAGGAGACTGGGGAGAGGGAGACAGGTATTTGAAGAGGAGTTCAAGAGATGTGCTGTTCCTATTTTCCTTTTCTCACTGCGTAGACGACGGCACGCAAAAAAACTAGGATGCCAGGCAGGTAAAATATTTCAAGAGATGCCACAGCAAGGTTTTTCCATTGTGCTGAGAGCCCTCTGCATCCTCGGTGGCTTCACGATTTGTATAGCGGGTTTTAACATTCTGTCACATTGTGTGGCCCAGCTGCCAGTCTTGGTGCCTAGTTCACACGTCAAGTTCACATCCACCCTTTTCTCCACTTTACATTTATTTATCCCTTAACTTTAAAAATATATGAGGTAGGCAGTTTCAGATCTGTTTCTAAGGGACAGGTATAATGTTAACCAAGCAGCCACATCCTTAGCTACTGCTGCAAACGTGCAGGATTTCGCTTTTATTCTTCTTTTTGTTTGCTGGAAGGGAGAAAGATTAGATGAAGGACAGGTGTGTTTTTAATAGGTATGGGGAAGGCATTGCCAGACCAGCTCCTCTTGATTGGACTAGAGTTTTTTTTTCTTTCTTCTGACTTAGTTTTATTATTGGCCCAGTGTGAAAGTTTTTTTTTCCTGCCATTGCCACCCACCGTCTTTGTTCCTTTTGATTTTTATGAGAGCAGCCCGGAGCATTGGCCAAAGAAGAAAACTCATTGGATGTAGCTTCTAGCAGGCTCAGAGAGGCAGCGGCAACTGGTCAAATGACTACAAACATACAAAGATTCTGTCCAAGGTGGCGCACAGTGTGTTAAGACACAAATTCATAGCATACTACAGATCACGACACCACTAGCACACAAGGATTATTACAGTGGAACCTTGACTTACATGCTGCTTGACTTGCATCATATTTGACTTGAAGCAAGAAGGGGCCTGTTTGACTCTTTCTCTGTCCTCGCAGGCTTTGACTTACAGCAACGTCGGTTTCAGCCTTTAATTTTTTAAAAATTACCTCGACGTATCGGCACAAGGCACCAGAAAATCGGATCCTTCGCAGCAGCCATTGGCGACGTGAAAAAATTGCTGTTCTCCGTCAGGGTCACTAGCCAGCACACAACATTTGTTGTTTATGATCCATCGGTCCTCCAAGGGCATTCGAGTAATCCTCCAAACTGCTCCTGCCTTTTACAAAGCATCTCCTCCGGCAGCTGAAAAAATAAAAAAATAAAAATTAGTGGCCACACGTGACTTTGGCGGGGAATCTCTCGCCCGCTTGGAGCACGGTTTAGGGGCCAGCTCCGAGCAGCTGGAGCTGGTAACGGCCTCGAGCCCCAGCACAAGGCACCAGAATCGGGCAGCAGCCACCGCCTGCTCTCCTCCCGCCGGAGGAGAAGGGCTGGTCCTCGGCCTCACCGGCCGCTCGGGGCTGGCCTCGCTGGTTAGACAGCCAGCTCAGTCTTGTAAAAAATCTGGCTGCAGAAGTCTGGTCCACAATGGAAGCATTTTAGTTGGGGAGCTGTACAATTGTGGGACTCTAATGGTAAGCATAGGGTTGTTCAGAACTTGGAACGTCAGGTTAAAAATCATTAAAACTTAAATGTTAGATATTGTTGTTATGAACATTAAAAAGTGGAGGTGTATAACTTGTGGACTATAATTCCACTGCCTCCCCCTCTCTTTGAAGAGACATTTCATTTACATCCCCAGAAGGAATCTCCTATCCCAGTCAAATTTGTGTTAAATTGCTGTTTTCGAGGGTCTTTTTCATCATCTGGAACAGATTAATCCACTTTCCCATTACTTTCTATGGGAAACGTTCGTTTGACTTAAGTCATGTTTGACTTATGTCTAGACCTCTGGAACAGATTAATGACATAAGTCAAGGTTCCACTGTATATGTAAAGCTGCTATAAAGAAAAAAAAGAAGTAGAGGAACTAGAAATAGGTGCCACTGAGTTAATATATAAATTCCAAACATTTTGGAACAAGCACAACAACAAAAGGAGCCAACGTCCCTTTAAAAGTCAACAGCAAAGAGGATTTGTCAGTGCTGCCCACAGGAGTTCCTTTTAAAAAATATTGTAAATTATTATTTATGTTTTAAACATAAACATAAAGCATAATACACAAACTTAAAAGTATTAGCACTCTCCTCCCCCCAGGACCTTACATCTTTCATACATTTTATGTTATCCCCCCTCCTCTTTTATCTTCCCTCCAAAATCCTTCCAGAAATGCATGTAACCATTGCTAGAAGTAGTTTCTTACATATGGAAGCACCTCAAAAAAGACCCTACTTCCAGTGCCTGCCAATCTAATAATGTTTTCCGGGCAGCTCATAAGGTGTTGGAAGCCTGCCTTAGGGCCTGCACAGGTATGTATGTGTGCAAACAGTTCTTGAAACATTTATAGAAACTATTTAGGCCTTTTAAAGTAACCAGTAGAATTTAACTCCCCATGCAAATTATGAAAGGTTCATCATGTGTGGGCTTAGAAGAGAAAGCTTTGCTGTGTGCCCCCTCACCCTCAAAGCAGTAAAACTGAGAGGGAGAGACTAAGTGAACCAGCATGATAGATGATCAAATTCTTCTACTGGGATGCAGTTTATCATGAAATGTCACTTAAGAATGCTGAATGTGAGAACAGCGATACAGTAACTCCTTGGTTCAAAAGTACCTTGGTTTAAGAGTGTTTTGCAACACAAGCAAACATTTCTTCAAAATTTTGCCTTGATCAACAAGTAATGTCTTGATATACAAGCACTGGTCACATGATCACAAGTGAACCAAGGGTGCCTCTCTTTCACCCCCCCACCCCGTGCTGGATTGTGGGGGATTGTCTGGAACGTTCTGTCTCTGGCTAGCCTCCAAAGCAGAGGGAGGAGAGAGGAACGGAGATTACCTTGCACAAGCCTCAATGGTTTTCAAAGGGGACTACATGTTTTATTTTTCTTTATATTTTCTTTAATTTGTTTTTCAAGAACTTTTGTTTTTTCAAACAATTTCTAGTCACAGGGCAGCTAGTCAAGCGTGTATAGGGCTACCAATTGCACTTTATTATTGTTACATTAAAAATACAGAGTAAAATCCAGTTGTTAGTCCTAAACAGAGCAGATTGTGCAGCCAGGTACCTAAACCATGTTGTGGACGTGGACTTCTAACCAATTTCTTTTGTGAGTTTTGGCATTTTGTGTGTACAGTATGTGGTCTAGGGCAGTGTTCCCCAACCCCCGGGCCGCGGACCGGTGCCGGTCCGTGGATCATCTGAGTTTCCATTATTTCTTATGGGGTAAATTGCCCCGCCGCCCACGCCCCATCGCACGCCGCCCCGATATTTATTATTATTTATTATTTATTTATTATTTACGCTTGTATACCGCCCCATTCCCACAATGGGGACTCTGGGCGGTTCACAGCATCAGAATAAAAACAGATAAAAATCGATTGCAAACAACAATTAACAAAACAACGGTATCCAGGAGTAATTAGGCGGGATAAAAAAAAAATCCTGCCAGAGTGGGATCCTTAGACATCGCCGCCGTGACCCACCGCTTCCACGCCCCCGCAAAGAGGATGGTCTTAAGATTCCTCTTAAACGCCCCTGTCCCACGATGGAGCCTGCCATAGATCACTGGGAAAAGAAAGAAAGAAATGGATGGAGGGAGACTAAAGAAAGAAAGAAAGAAAGAAAGAAAGAAAGAAAGAAAGAAAGGGCCTCCCTCGGAGTGACTGTCCGGAGGGAGGGGGAGAGATAAGGCCACCGAGGCGCGAGAAAGAAAGAAAGAAAGAAAGAAAGAAAGAAGGGAGGGAGGGAGGGAGGGAGGGGGAAGAAAGAAAGAAAGAAAGAAGGGAGGGAGGGAGAAAGAAAGAAAGAAAGAAAGAAAGAAAAAAGGGAGGGAGGGAGGGAGGGGGAACCTTAAGAAAGAAAGGAGGAAAGAAAGAAAGAAAGAAAGGAGGGAGGGAGGGAGGGGGATAGAAAGAAAGAAAGAAGGGAGGGAGGGAGAAAGAAAGAAAGAAAGAATGAAAGAAAGAAAGAAAGAAAGGGGGAGAAGGAGGAAGGGATAGAGAGAGAGAAAGAAAAAGAAAGAACAAGGTTCAAGAGAAGGGAGGATGGGAGGAAGGAGAGGAAGAGGAAGTAAGAAAGAAAGAAGGAGGAGAAGGAGCCTGGGAGGAACAGTCCTCAAGTAAGCCCTCATCGAAAGAAAAAGAAAGAGAGAGAAAGAGTCTGGGAGAGAAGGAAGAACTAAAGAGGAGGAGGAAGGAAGGAAGAAAGAAAATGACCCATGGGGGAAACCTGAGGTTTCCTTGCAGGGTCAGACAACACTGGCCGGGAGTCCAGATGAGCACCGCCCCTAGAGTGGGAAACCTCACTCTTGTGCGCCAGCTGGAGAGGCATTTACATTTTTATCTTATTAAACCAAAACAAGACTGGGAAAAATTATCAAGCATTTACCGGTCCACGGTGATAAAAAGGTTGGGGAGCACTGGTCTAGGGGACCCCAGAACGAATCATCTGAGTTTCCATTATTTCTTATGGGGTAAATTGCTTTGATATAGGAGTGTTTTAGTTTATAAGTATGTTTCTGGAATGAATTATGCCCATAAACCAAGGTATTACTGTATAGACTTGCAGATGATCATTTTGTATTGAGTTCATTTTAGAGGGCCAGGTTGATCATGTGAGAAAGCGAACTAGTCTTTTGATAACTAAGGAGGTTCCCCCCCCCATATGCTTCTGGTTAAAGAAGAGCTGTTTGAATTTTCACACATTAAAACCCGTCGCATATGACCACAGCATGGAATGTTGAATTCAAACATTGTCGTCCTGTAAATATCCCCATGGCACTGAATCCTGCTGAACTCCACCAGGGGGCACAGTTCATCTAGTTTGCCGAAACCAAGACCGAGCTGAGGAAGCTAAGCAAGAAATAACAACTGAAACTGGCAATCAGGTAAGACTGGAGTTTGATTCCCCCCCCCCTTCTTGTGGTTTCGTGCCAGGAAAATGACAAGTTTCTCCAGGGGCATTGTCCTTAAAAACATAAGAACATAAGAAGAGCCATGCTGGATCAGGCCAAAGGCCCATCTAGTCCAGCTTCCTGTATCTCACAGTGGCCCCACCAGATGCGTTTGGGAGCGCACGAGACTAGATATCTGTCTCCTGATAGCACTCCCCTGCATCTGGCCCTTGAAGTACCCTAGTTTTAAGCCTGGAGATTACACATCTCCGTCATGGTTTGTAACCTGTGATGGACTTTTCCTCCAGGAATCTGTCCAATCCCCTTTTGAAGGCATCCAGGCCAGATGCTATCACCACATCCTGTGGCAGGGAGTTCCACAGACGAACAACGCTGGGCAGGGAGGGGAACTCGAGTCATGTGCCTTGCTGTCCAGTTGGGCATAAGTGGCACTGGTGATGACTCGGACTAAATTTCAGGTAGTAGTAGTAGTAGTAGTAGTAGTAGTAGTAGTAGTAGTAGTAGTAGTAGTAGTAGTAGTAGTAGTGCTGCTGCTGCTGCTGCTGCTGCTGCTGCTGCTGCTGTTTTTTTCCCAATGATTCAGACTCAACTTGGGGCTTGCAACTTGTGACTTGGTACCAAAGGTTCAGACTCAGACTTGGGACTTGCACCCAAGGCCTTCCCAACATCCCTGATGTTGGCCTCTGTATTGTCAGTGCTGGCAATTTTAGCCGAGTACTTGGCTGCTGATGAATTCCACTGCTGGATACTAAAGAGTGGTCATTCCAGTTTCATGGGGGCCAGTCAATCTGCTCCAGGTTTTAGCCTCAGCTCTACAACAGGTATTCGGGATCCTGGACCTGCTTTGGCAATACAACTTAGTACTGTGAAGACTAGCATGAAGGTTTGGAGTAACACACCACGGATTCACCCCCCCCTGTGAAACTGGACTCACCAGATGTCTTCTGAAGACACTTCAATGCTTAGACTTTAAAACAGAGAGCATTTGTTTTCTAGTGCACATGGAATGCAACAAAGAGTGAATAACTTCCTCCACAGAAGCAAGTGATTCAGTAAGCAGCTATTTTGCATTGCATCATGTGTGGGCCTAGAAGTGAGGTTTCTGTTCCACCATTAAAAGCTAGGGAACACAGAATCATCTTAAACTATTCTGGCAACATTTTCTGAATAATAGGATTTCTCCAGCATGCCCAAGGGAGGCCTTTTGATGTGACATATTTGCTGCAGGGAAGGCAGCAACTAGGTTCAGCACCCAGTAAGTTAGGGAAGGCAATGAAGACCCCTGTTGCCAGCAATTGCTCAACCCTGTGGGCAGCTGCAGACACACAAACTTGTTCTTTTACTGCATTTATCACTCAATTCCGGGATGGACATCCTGGTAACCGCAAATTGAGTGTAGCTCTTGTTGTCATCCTTGTTTTATCCAGCAAAAACCTGGGAGCTCCACCTACGTTTTTTTGCTCTCCAGCTGTTAGCAAAACCAATTAGGGTTGGGGTGGGTGCCAGGAAAGGCATTGACCTCTCTATAACCCCACCACCACCACCCTAATCTGCTGCCACCAAAGGAAACAGAAATCTCAGGAAGGACTGCTGTGCGTGTAAGGGAGGATGAAGCCTCTCCCCCCCTACACAGCGTGCACTGGTGCTGACTCAAGATGGCTGTTTTCCTCTCTCCACGAATGATGGGAAAACAGCTATCTTGAGTGTGATTACTATGAGGTTAAGGAGGCCTTGACTTCTGCTAACATTGACTTGTACTATATTTTAGTACACAAGGAACATTTAAATGCCAGCAAATCCACAGGAGGTGATGGAAAAGAAATGGCTCAGTTAACTCATTTGGGTTCCTTCCTCTTTTTTGTAGTGCTTTTCATGTCACCTTTGAAGGAGTTTGCATGAGCCTATATTGTATGTGATTTTTAAAATAAAGTAGGACCCCGGTATCTTCTGGGGATTGGTTCCAGGCCTTCCCATGGATAATGAAAACCGTGGATAAGAGAAAACGCCTGCCCACCCACCCCCAAACTGCTGTTTCCTGACAGTAGCTTGCTTTATGACTGCTGTATTGAGACAGTAGCTTGCTTTATGGTCGCTGTTTGTGACAGTAACTTGCTTTACAGCTGCCATTTGTGACAACAGCTTGCTTTACAGCTTCCTTTGTGGCTGCTGAATGATTTAATTTTTTCCTCTGCCAACCGTGGATAACTGAATCAGTTGATAATGAATCAGTGGATATGGGGGTCCTACTGTACTCCTATTAGATACAAATATGAAAAGGTTCCCTACTTTTCCATTATAGTTTGACAAAGTGGGTCATAGTCCACTCCTACTCTTTGTTTGTGTAGTATGATTTTTGAGTGTTGTTAAAGTACGCCTATGAATCTTGTAAACATCTTTAGCTTTAGATATTTTTGTGTGTGCGCTGAGTGCTGCGCCTGAGAAGATGTAAAGCAGATGGTAGATTACCGACGTTCTGTTCTTCGTTGTTCTTTTCTCCCCCGATCCCTAGAATATTTTCATCCATCTTCTGGATCTGTCCAAGCCCAAAAGAATTTGGGAATTTGCTGAATGGTTCAAGAATGAGCACAGACTAAATGTCTTGGTGAGTTGGGACCGGAGAAGTGTAGCTCGTACTGAGGGGGGTAGGTGGGCCAGCTGGAGGCAACTAGCCATTGCTTGTTTGAATAACAAGAAATGACCTAGCAGTTATTAGTCTGACTATCAGCACTGGGGTCATAAGGCCTTTTGTGCGACATGTTCTCTTCTTCTGAAAAACAGCTGCAAAAATAGGTTACAGGCGATACCTTTATAGGCCACTATTAAAAATTTAAAAACAGCTGCAATTGTGTGGGAACCTAACACAACAGTTGAGAGTTATCCCTGTTGATGTTTGTTTGTTTGTTTGTTTGTTTGTTTATATGCAGCACCATCTGACCAAAGGCATAAGACAATACAATAAATAATACAATCAAATAATATATACCGTATTTTCCATCTATAAGACGCCCCCCCACGTATAAGACACCCCCAATTTTCCAGCCAAAAACAACAGTTTCTCTACTGTGTGGTTCTCTCATTGGCTTACTTCCATTTATAAGACAACCCTAAATTTTTAGTCTAACAGTTTTAGTAAAAAAATATAGTCATATACAGTCTTATACAAAAATATAGTCTTATACAGTCTTATACAAAAATATAGTCTTATGTTTGGTTATATATTGTACAATATATAACAAAACATAAAATCAGACAATCAGTCATGATTAAATTAAATAACAGAGCAAAAATAATTCAAATACATACAAAAACAGATAGCTGTGTGTAGCAATGTGACTCCTGCTTTAAAATGAGACATATTGCTGGTCCCAGTAGCTCTGTCTTGACTCTGCTGATTGACAGATGGGCTCCTGGGTTTCAGAGAGTAATATTTCCTGTTGAAATATAGGGATTGAAATATGGGGAGTAAATGAAGGAGTTGTACCGCTGTAGTACAGTTACATCTGTTCTGCTACGTGTGTCCTTCCATAGATCAACAACGCAGGCTGCATGGTCAACAGCAGAGAACTAACTGAGGATGGTCTTGAAAAGAATTTTGCAACAAACACTTTGGGTAAGTGAAGTCTTTAGCTCAGGAGATGATGGAGACCATCGTAGCTCTTTAAACACGTGGATGCAAACACTTGAAAACAAAATGGAGGGCAAGGCTTGCTTGTTGGAATAATGGGTGCTCCTCAGTGTCTTGGGTCGTCTAGAAAGCAATAGGCTTTCCCCTTCCCAAAGTGGTTTTCAAAAAGAGCAACCTTCGAAGAGACAGCCTCCCTTTTTTAGATTTCATCGGAGTCTGCTGCAGATCGATTCCGGTTTAATGTTGTAATGAAACAAAAACAAATCAGGTTCCTGGCCAGGGAGGTTGGAAAAGTGTCCTTGGAATAACTGATTATGCAGGTCCAAGGATACCTGTAGTTGCCTTGGAGCAAAAGGCTGGACTTGGAAAACTTGTCGTATACAGTGGACCCTCGTATAACAAATGGTTTGTATAACCTAAAATCTGTACAACATAAAAAATTCCAGAGAGAGGGGAAATTTGTCTATGGGGTGAATCCGTGCAACACGAAAATTGTCGAGATTAGGGATTACTCTGTTTTCAATGCATTCCTATGGGAAGTTTGTACAAAGGAAAATTTGCTTAACAGAATTTCATTTGGCATGAATAAATTCCTTTATACAAGGTACCACTGTATTTGGATTTTAACTTGGTATGTCTTTCGGATGATGCCGTCTGTCCTGTGCATTGCTTGGATGATGCCAAACTTTATGTTCTAATGCCATGTGTGATGCTGGGGGAAAGATCTTTGGAAACTGGGGCAACCTCTTCACTGCTCCGGTTCTGCACACAAAATATATTGTGCAGATTTCTTCCCACCTCCATATTACTTTCTACGTTACCATGCGTGTGTGTGTGTTGTGTCATTACAGTCGTGACCGACTCTTCATGACTCCATTTCCATGGAGTTTTCATGGAAGGAATACTGGAGTGGCTTGCCAGTTCCTACTCCAGGCGCCTACAGCACCTGGTATTCCCTGGTGGTCTCCCATCCAAGTACTAGCCAGGGCCAATCCTGGTTAGCTTCTGAAATCAGGCGAGATCGGGTGTGCTTAGGGCATCTAGGCAGCTCTACGTTACCATAGAAAGGGGCAAAACCCCATGTTCTTGGTAAACCCTTTTTTTTCTAGACCTTGGAGGATGGAAAGAAGGAGAATAAGGTAATTGGCAGGTTTGGTCTGTTATGTTCCACTGAAATCACCACTAGTTCTAATTTCAAGAGAGAGAGAGAGAGAGAGAGAGGTGTAGGGCATGAAAGACTACTGGCATAGAAGAGGCATAGCATTAAAGCTCTTCACAGGGAGCTTAGCACACCAGGAGAGAAAGAAGCTGCAGTGCTGCTCAGGGCCAAGTTCCAAGCAAGATATGAATAGGTTATGATGAGAGGGGATTTCAGCAATAGACAGGACCTTCCGTCCTTCCTTGTCCTCCATCATCTGTCAAAGATCATTAGTGAAGCAGTGACTCTCGGATCATTTCACAACAAACATGTTTCTGTAGCAGTTTATAGGGGTTTGTTTAATATGCTGTCACTGGTCTTTTAAACTTTATCCGAGTGGTGGAATAAAGTTCTTATTTGATGCATATTTGGAAAAAAAACACACCACCAAAAACGATCTTCAAATATTTGCATTTATTCTTGATGCTTAAAATTCTGTTTTATCTTGGGACTTTTTTCCCCATTCTCCCCCACTTACTGTAGTACGATTGCTACTTATAGATAATGTTTTTGCTTGGTTGCCACTTTTGTTTTCTTTTTCCTTTTTTGTTTTTTGCTTCTATGCTCTTGGAAGCAAAATTAAGAATTTATTGTTGATGAGTTCTTGAAATAATGAAGGGAGACTTTAGAAATATAAAGTATTGCATCTTGTTTAAGTGCCATGTCCTTGTAGAAAGTTGGCAACCAATAGCATCATCTGTTGTTGTTTTTTAATTGAAAGCTATTCTAAATAGAGAAGCTGTGCCCACTGCAAACCATTGGCTTAAGTTCTTAGGCCAGAATGTTCTTCTAAATCCCGGGCCATGCTTCCCATCTATTTTCCCTTGGAGGATAACCTGCAGCAGGTGGCATTTGTTATTGCAACCTCTTGATTGAAGATAATAGCTGTGCCAGGAAAAAAAAGTGTAAATATTTAATTGGCTCAAAAAACATAAAGTTGCAATCTTGTAAAATCATGTGAACTGCAGTTAGGTGTATCATGTTTATAGGCGTATAGCAAAGCAGAATCTCCAGTTTGATGGCAGTATAAGTGTTGAAAAAGAAACAGAAAAGAAAACAACTGGGTACAGCAAAGGAAATGTCAGCTAAATTTCCTGGATTTATCTTCTAGGTACCTATATTTTAACAACAGTACTCTTACCGCTCCTGGAAAAGGAAGAGGACCCTAGAGTTGTAAGTTTGAATGCGTTCATTTGAAGGTAAATGGTGTATGGCCAGGGACTTTCTCTTAATATCAAATCACTCAGTGCCAGCGTTAACTGGAGTTGGCTGGCCACTTTTGCTGATGCCATGCCGAAATTGCGTGGCGAGGAGGGGGAAAGGTAAGGATCTGTTGTAGCATAAAGCCCTTTAAATGGGCTTTAAAACAAGAACATCAATCCCGTTTTAAAACTCTCAGAGTCGCCAGACTTTCCTTAGCCAGGCCAATGCACACTGTGCTCCCTGCACAAGAGAACTGCTTTTGATCTGAGCAGGGGAGATAAATGCATTGACTCCAGAAATCTGTGACTTAGATCTATGGTAAACATAGTCGCGTCTTCACCATGGATCTCACGTTTGTTGAAAAGGGATTGGTGGTTGAGTGAGCAAAAAAGAGTTGTGATCGCATGGAGCTATTTCTCTCCCATGACAATCCCTCAAGGATCGATCCGTGGATAATATGCGAGGAGCAGAAAGAACAAAAGTATCTCAGATCTCAGAGCCCACTTAGTATGCCAACTTAATGCCATGCTTTGTCTCCAGTGCCATCCATCCTTGGCTTTAGACTAAAGGCTGTTTGACTGGGTCATGAACCAGCCGAATTTCTGTGCCCAGCCACTGTGAAAGCACGGCTGTATATGCTGCTATAACCAATTAGGGGTTGCAGTGCTACCGCATATTTTATGCTTCACTAAAATGTTTTTATTTGGGCAACACACAATGTCTGTTTTTAAGTGAAGTGCTTTAATCAATAGCTTTTCACTCAGTTTCTTTTCCCCCTAAGAAATGTGAAGGACATGTTTTGTTTTGTTTTGTTTTGTTGTGTGGTGCTGGATGCCAGTGGGAGTTTAAAAGAACGTAAGCTGCATTTTACACAGCTAAGGACCTGTCTACACTGGAATACAGATATTGTATGATATAAGAATTGCTGATGGCATGGATTTGGATCGGGGTGGTGGTGGCACGATTGTCTGCAAGCGTTTCTATTTAGAATTAGCCACCCTTCCCCTTTCTGTCCCACACTTTTCTGACCCAGCGGTAGTGCATGCATTCTTTTTGGCACACTCATTGTTTACCCCTGAATGGCAAGTGGGTGAAGAATGAGGGACAGCAGGCAGGGAGGCAGCGGGGGAGGGAGAAGACAGAACGGCACCAACAGAGGGAGAAAGGAGGGATGTAAAAAATAATTTCACTTCCCCTGACCCTTCTGCAGAGCAGCAGGCAACGTGTTTAATTGAAACCTGACAGGCTGTAAGAAGTAATTTGCTGCTTTGAGGGGAGGAGCAAACCAAATGGCACATGACTCCTCCCCTGACCTCAGTAGACCTTTTGTAGCCTGATCCCCCCTCACCCCAGTCTCAAATGGCCCTAACTCACCTCCAACATCGCAGCTTTTAACAAAAGGTTCATGTATGCCTCCCCAAAATATATATCAGGCATGCCGCTTTATGCAAAACTCCTGGAATCTTCCCTTTCAGTGAATAATAATGCATCCCTGCACCATAACTTCTAAAATACTAGTTTAGAGATCAATATGGCTTACTAGCTTGGTGGACAGCTCTGAAGCTCGGTGCGTATTTGCCCTTAGAGGTATTACTCATCCTAAACACCATTGCCTTTTTAAGTGGAATAAAAAGAGCTGGCCAATGTGTCCAATTGTAGATAAGAACCAGAGGACAGTTTCTGCAGTGAGGAGGGAATCATTTTTAGCGTCTTGCATTACTGTCGTTTCATTTCTTTTTAAAATTTTCAGATCACTGTGTCCTCAGGAGGGATGTTAGTTCAGAAACTGAACGTGTCAGACTTGCAGTCGGAAAATGCAGCATTTGATGGCACAATGGTCTATGCACAGAATAAGGTAGGATCCGTGGGACTTGAATAAAGATCAGGAGATTAAATGATGATGATTTAGTTTCTACTGGAGAATTTGGTTAATTCCCTTTGTGTAGTCAGCAGAGTTTCAGGTAGATACAACCACTGCACAGAGAAAGTGTGAAAGCACACCTCCTGTCTCGGGAGCTCACCTCTTTCCGCCATAACTAGTGCAGGCTGGGGTGGGGTGAGGGATGAGATATTTGACTTATCTACACATGGGAGAGACACCTCCATGCTTCCTTGGTGTTCAGAGGTCAGGCAAGGAGGAAGGGAGAGGTGAACAAGCACTGGCAGTGAAACAGAGACAGACCGAAAGAGCAAGGGGAAGCCAGACTTGGGAAAAGGAACTTTCCCGCCAGGCAGGTGGGAAAGGAGAATCCTAAAAAGCCCCATTCACCATGTTAAGAAGCAGGCAAGATTTTTATTATCTCAGCAACCTTCTCCCAAGACATCCTCTCTCCCACAAGAATTAAAAAGAAAGGCCAAGCTTACAAGGTTACAAAACGCTTGTGTTTCAGATGGGTTTGGGGTGAAGAACATTTCCCACACTCTCTGAGGTTACAACGGAGATCCAGAACCCCGTAGGCTGCCCTGACCAGGCAGAAGCCGTCTTAAAAAAAAGGGGGGCGGAGTTTGGAATGAAGCTGTCCCTCCCCTTCCAGAAAGGGAAGCCTGCATGATTGTTCATAAAGGAGGCAGATGATCAGGTGGCTTGAACACACTGATGTGTGATGGAAAGAAACAGCCACTCTTGAGTGCAGAATGCATCATGGTGACCTTCTTCTGCAGTAGTATTAAGGATGAAGACCCCCCCCCCAACTAAATGGCCCTAATGCTTCCCCCCCTCAACTTGATGCCTTTTGTTGTATTCTAGAGGCAGCAGGTGGTTTTGACAGAGCAGTGGGCGAAAGCATATCCAACCATCCACTTTTCTTCTATGCATCCCGGCTGGGCAGATACGCCAGGTATTTGTTGAGGAATAGCAGAATTTACCCATTTCTCTGTAACAGGGAATTTGGGGGGGGTGACCTTTCCAAAGGTGCCTAAATGCTCCTCTTTATAGCGGCATTGAACTCTTAATGTTTCCCCTTTGTGCAAGAAGGAAGGTGAAAGTGGTCCTCTTGGACTAAGGCGGTTACTTCACGTCCGTTTTGTCTCTAGTTGTTGCGCCTAGGAGCGGTACAAAAAATGTGACTTCACGTCCGTCTCGCAACAACTGAAATTTGTCTCGACCACACCCCTGGAACAGGTGCTAAGCGAGACAAATCTGTACCTAGCGCTGGGATTGGATTTTCTCTTGTCCCTCTTCTGTTCCACTTCTTGTCCCGGTTAAGAGGGTGTGAAGTTAACAACTGTACTGGTACAAATGGTATTTGGCCCGCACAATCCTGGCTTCCTGGGCTTTTTTTCCTTGTGTCCATCTAGTGGTTAGTGGGTGAAGTGACATTTGTCATTAATTTCCCTACGGGGAAAACCACACAACTCAAATGTATAAGAAAACTTTATCAATGCTGCCACATTGGCATATGAAATCCAGAATATCAATAAATTGAAATATCGAAAATGTTTATACCCCCCCCCCCAAAAAAAAAGGGGGAAAGGAAGCTAGACAAATTCAGTGTTTGTCACGGTACAAGACCATGAGGTATCACTTGTCCTGAGACAAGTTATCATGACCATGGGAACACTGAAGCAGGGACAAAACTACGTGATCGCGACCAACGCTGTCACGGTACAAAACTAGTCACGGAACAAAAAAGGACATGAAGTAACCGCCTAAGGGGGAGAGGTGGTGAAGTCAAGAAAGACTGGCACTTGATGCTTCTCTCTGCTCATCGATGTTTAGCGAGCAAGGAGAAAAGATTATTTGTAGATTTCTGGCAACTATGAAGAGGCTTACAGCCTTGCAGGACTCTCTCTCCCCCCTTTTGTTGTTTGTTGCAAGTGTCTGCATGAATTTGGATGCTGCTTGCTAATGGCATATGTGACGTTTTTCAAAAGTGCAGCTGCGTTGGGGCTAGCATAATTTAAGAAATGGCCTGAAAGTCTGCAGTTTGTTCTTTGTAACCAAATCCTTGAGGTTAATGGCCCCCAAAGAGTTTTATTATTAACTGCCCTCGCAAACCCTGCTTGTGGCTTTTTTCGTTGAGAGAGTAAATTTCATGCAAGGTCTTCCTCTTTTCTTACTGCTTTCAACTTTTCCTAGCTTTACAGTAGGTAGAGGTTAAAGGGCTAAAATCTCAGATAATGAAATTTTCTTAATGCTTTGTGAAAAAAGTCTACCCAGGATGCATTGTATACCCCCCGGTAGTTTGTGGAGGGGTGGGAGGAGTAGGAACACTTTTTTCATTGTGTTTTGGAGCCATTCTGGATATTTTTTTGCTGAGGGATTTGGATCTTTCAAATTGGAAAGGTAGGGAGCTGAGGTTTCCTTGCTTTCTTTTGTGTTTTTGCATTGGTTTCGACTGCACTTTTGGCAAGAACAACCTGGTGTTTGTTTTGGAGCTAGCTTTTATTCATCTTTGCACTGCTTTTCACTGCACTTTGGGCAGAAACAGGCTGGGGGTAGTCTTGCTGTTTTATTTTGTCCATGTTTGCAATCTTTTCCATTGCTCTGCAGGCAAAAACAGACTGGGTTTCTCTTGCTGCTTGTGTTTGTCTATATTTGCATTTTCCCCCATTGCATTTTTGGCAGAAACAGGCTGGGGGTAGTCTTGCTGCTTTCTTTTGTCCACGTTTGCATTGCACTGCAGGGGGGGTCGGGGGGGTTCCAGTACTGCATACCTTTACAGTGTACTTTATAAAGAAGTCTGAAACACACACCCCAGCTTTGTTGCCTTTTTTCAGACCCACGGAATGGATAAATTGGTATCCCATTCATTTCAATGGGAAACCACATTTCGGACAATGAATTTTTTCGGTTTAGCTAATTGACTTGCAGAACAAATTAAATTCATTATCCAAGGTACCACTGTATTGTTTTAAATCTGACAGCAAGCAGGCCTCCTGCCAAACAACAGGATAATGTTTTGTGGGAAAAACGGAGGGAGCTTAGCAAGGGCACAAAACAAGAAGGCAGAGGGAATCCTGTTGCTTGGCATAGAGAGTCACAACTAGAGTGGGTCCATTTGAATCAATGGAACTGATGGAGGAATTGACTCAACCCACCAGTTCAATGGGATGAGTCTACAGTAGCTGTGACTTCCTATGCTAAGCAACAGGATTTCGCCCTATAATATGACCTATAATATGACTCTTTAGTAAACCTAAGCTTGATTACATTTAGAGACACATTACTCATTCTATACGCCCAACTATTGCTGCTCAAATAATGAACTGCTCACCACTTGAACGAGTCTGGTAGCTCCCCTCCTCCCCGGGTCTAGCCAATGGCTCTGAAAGAACAACAGCCTATTGTTTTGAACACATTCCTGCCTGAAATGAATCTCTTCCCTTCCCCTAGAAGTTGCCCGTTGATTTTACAATTTAGAAAATTTTCTCTTGGGTTCCAGAGTCAGTAGTGAGTAGCAGTTATGATCTTGGAGGCTGGCAATAAAGCCAAATTTGGGAACTGAAATTGCTTACTTGTTGAGCTAAATAGGTGTGTTGCATTTTCCTTTTTAGGGCCTTGACAACAGTTGGTGTCTAGTTTTTCTATGCATGAATTCTATCTATCTATCTATCTATCTATCTATCTATCTATCTATCTATCTATCTATCTATCTATCTATCTATCTATCTATCTATCTATCTATCTATCTATCTATCTATCTGCCTTTGTGACTGACTATACATCATTTTGGTGAGTTTATTTTCTTGGGCAATTTCACTGCAGATGGCGAGCAGACTTCTAATGAAATTTCTGGCCCACTTTTTTGGGAGGAAAGCAATGGCATCCTCTTGCATAGCATCCTATATGTCAGTGTTCATTCTTTGCCAACTAAGGTCAGGATGGTTAAAGCAGCCCCATTTTGATGTATTGTGTGAGAATCTGGACTATAAAGAAGGGCATTGTAAATCGATAAATTACAGCTGTGGTGCTGGAGATGTTCTGACTCCCCTGGACTGCAAAAAGATAAAATAAAAGAAATCCTGATGTTCACTGGAAGGACAGATTTTGAAGCAGAATGAGTAGGATCCACCTCTGAGAAGAGAGGACTCCCTGAAAAGGATGCTGGGAAAAATCGATTAAAAGGAAAAGAGGGTGTTGAGAATGAGATGGGCAGTGTCACCGATGCAACCAAAATGAATTTGACAAAACTCCGGGAGGCAGTGGAGGATAGGAAGGCCTGGCATTTGAACCATGGGGTGTCCTTATCAGATCTGTTCCCTGAACAACAACAACAACAATACATCATATTGGTGTTACTTCTAATACAATTTCCCAAGCAACTGAGCAGACTTCTAATTTTTCTGGCCCACTTTTTGCACATGTTTAATAGCATCCTCTTGCATAGATATGTCAGTGTTCATTCTTGCGATTTCAGAACACCACCAGCCCCATTTTATATTGTGTGAGAATCCAGGAGACAGTTTTAAGGGCATTGTAAATGTAAATTACAACCAACTGAGATGTTGTTCTGACTAGATACCAAAAATAAAATAAAATACCTGATGGTGGTAAGGATGCTAAAGCAGAATGAGAGGATCCGGGACTGGAAGAGAAGAAGGGGTGGGACCAATTATGGAGGTAGGGGTGTTGTCATTTACAGGGCAGTGTACCCCAAAACTAAAATAGTGGCAAACGGTGGGAGAAGGGCACTTGATGGGGGCAAAGCATTTGAACGGTGTCCTTATCAGATCTGTTCCCTTGTAGCGGTGAGGACATCAATGCCAGATTTCTATGAGAAGATGAAGAACAGGCTGCGAACAGAGGCTCAGGGGGCAGACACCGTGGTATGGCTCGCCGTCTCTCCTGCAGCACGGAAGCACGCAAGCGGGCAGTTCTTCCAAGGTAACATGGTTTCTTCATGGGATCCTGGACGTGAATGAACCACAGCCAAACCTGCCTCCCAAATGGCCCTCCAGTTTAAAGGGTGACTGGGAGAGGTTTATCAGCCCTGGAATAATATATGATTGTTGTGTGCCTTCTAGGCACTGTGGTCCCAACACCCGGAATAGTATCCTCTCCATACCTGTTTTGTATTGTGAGCATTAAATTGTTGCTGGTCCAAACCGTGAACCCCCTCAACTGATTTGTATACTGATACTAATAGGAATAGGAATCAGGAAACAAGGTTTTCTGGTAAGCTAGCTTTGATGGTTAATTTTTTTTTGCACTCTCTCTTTTCCACCTTTTTGTTTCCAGACAGGCAGCCTGTTCCAACTCATTTGCCACTGGCATGGACAAAGTCTTCTCCTGGGGATGAAGAAAAACTGATGCAGGCTCTCGAGGAGCTTTCCCAGAAGCTTAAACCCAGATAGCCAATCACTCCTGTTTTCCTTTTGAATTCTGAATTTATCATAGTGACCTCTTTCAAAACTGAATTGAAGGTGCAGCTAAGCAAAACCTCAGTGCACTTGGGAAATTTTAACTTGTTGAAATTAATTATGCGCTTGATTTTGCTACAGAACACAGATCCATGTTTAAATTACTGGATCTCTGTTTAAACCAATGGTTCTCAACCTGGGGGTCCCCAGATGTTCCTGGACTGCAACTCCCAGAAGCCTCCACCACTCTCTGTGCTGGAAGGGGTTTCTGGGAGTTGCTGTCCAGGAACATCTGGGGACCCCCCCCCCAGGTTAAGAAACACTGGTTTAAACTATCTCATGTTTAAAGAACATAATCTAGAAAAAGGTGAAAATGTTCAAACACAGGCCTGATTTCTTTTCAGAGCTCTTTCCATTCCAGGCCATAAAAAGTGTAGTAGGTATTCTTAAAACACTGAAGAGGCCACTGCATGGAAAAGAAAGCACAGAAAGAGAACAAGCCTTCTCCTCCCTCTGCAGTTTGGGCAGCTTTGCAGTCAGGTTGCTTCCATATAACCAATGCCTTTTAGAAATCCACTTCATATTTTGCTGTTTCAAAAACCTCAAGAGAGGTGCTGTTAATCTTGATTCAATCTAAGGACAGCGGCCATCTTCCTGGTAAATGTCAAAAGTGGCGGTGTTAACCCATAGAATTAAGAGGACGGAGAGGGGTGGTCCATGAAAACCAAAGACCCATTAACAGTACCTTCCATAAAGCAAAGCAAAGTGTTCTGCTTATATACCGCCCCATACCACTTCAAGTGGTCTTTGGGCAGTTTAGGGTTAATGGATATGGTACCATTTTGAGCTTCCCTCTGGGCTGGAAATGTGCCAGGATCTAAACCTTTCCTAACTGAAAAGGCTTGCCCTGCTTCCAGACATTCCTCATTTAAAAAAAACCTTACAGCTAAGAAGGTTTTAGAAAGATTTCTTGACAGCTGAAGCTCAGCTCTCTCTGATGAACAAGTCAACAACTAACTATATTCTCCTCTTGATATCTGCCAGCGTTATTACAAGCCTGATATTTCTAAACTGCACTGCTTTTTTTAGTTTCTCAATGATGCAACATCTTGTTTTTGTTAATTGTGTGGTAGCCAGCCTGTCACGGGTGTGATTACAGATACCTGATCTTGCTTGCAGCAGTTTGGCGATTCTGGACCAGTTGCCAACATCTGTATTAAGCCCTGGTCATTCCAAAAGGTTTCAAATCCAACTAAAGCAAGGCAAAACACGCTACCCTCACCCTTCTCCTTTTTCAATCTGAAGAGGAAAGATGGCAAAGCGCTTGGTTTTCAGCAGGATTGCACAGAGAGCTTCTCCTTGAACACACCCTTCTCCGGAAAATGGAGTGGAAGTTGAGAACAGAGTCCTCTCCCACCCTTTGCCTTGAGTGTAACCTCTTTATGAATAATCACACTGGTCTAGGCTGCGGTTCCAAATCCAACAGGGCAAATCTGGTTTGAGATTTCATGCCAAGGAGATAATCTCCCACCCAGATTTACTCTTTTGGAAGTGCATAGAGCTCTTATGAAGGGAGACACACACACCCCAATCCATTTCGAATCTCACAGTTCAGACCACGTAACGCACAGCCCATATAAAAGGAAATGTTGAGATGTCTCCTGATCCATGGGAAAATTCTCCACATCAAGTTTCAGTCACGATGGAGGATTTTTCTGAATAATTTGATGTAGACATGTGATCGGCGGGTATCTTTTGCAACCACTAAACATTAATGTTCATGCAATCAGCTGCAAGTCTTTTTTTTTTAAACGCCCACTTTCTGCCGCAAGAGAGATGAAAAGCACAGCCAGAGCAGTGCCTTTTATTAAATCAGCTGACAAAACACGAGCTGAACGTGGGATCCCATAATCCTTACCAGGTAGAGTCTGGAACATTTATCCTATAAGCTCTGAAAGAAGCCACTTATAGCATTAATTTTATTTTTTTGAAAAAGAAATGTCCTAATAAGGCGGGAAAATAAAAATTGAAACATAACTGTATTCATGGGAATTCTTGAAATTTAAAAAGAACGACAATCATCGGCAATTTTAAAAACACACGTCCTGCCAGAGAGGTAGCCAAAACAACATGGTTAGATTTGGACCGTGGCCTCAGCAAAGCGCATCAGCCCTTGTCAAGATGCCAAAGGACATTCCAGTAGTGCTGGTCCAGTTAAACAAAAGATGATGTCGGACTGCCATTCCCAACCTTCTTCCCTATCAGGTGTCCCTGCTAGGGCTGGAGGGAGTTGCAGGCCACCTGCACACAGAAAACCACCTTTTCTGCATCCTGGAGCAAAACTGGAGGCCACTTTCTGCAATGACAAGGAAATACTGACAACTACTTAGAACCGTTTTATGTGCCTTAGCTTTCACCCATTGCTACCAAAGCTAACAAGGGCAGTTCAGCTGTTGCAATGTTTGTGGAAAAGGAAGTATTCATCCCTCTTGGCTTTGCAACAGAAAGTACCTCTCCTCCCCCATGGTACCGCGGGTGGGAATACAAGTACAAAGGCGACCTTTTTGGCCGGAAAGCTCTGGTTTCTCTGAACTTGGGAGAACAGTTCACAATCCAGGTTCTTGCTCAACGGCTCAACTGGACGATACAGTTCTAAGCGCAAACGTGGCCGTGCCCACGCAATCACGGCAGAAGCTGCCCACATTTACAATGATTTCCTCCACAGCAAACAGTACAGGTCAACAGGGAACATGACACACACAGACGGCACCACCGCACACAGATTTTTTCCCCCAGACAAATTTCCAAATGGCTCAACAAGAGCCAGAGTGTGGGCTTTCTTTTTCAAGTTTTAAAAATAGCTCCTCTGTTCAGAGAATCAAGAGATGTAGGGTGATTTGGTGCAAGTGTTCGCATCAGGTCCATTAGATCGCTTGAAAAAAACTGTCCAGAAGTATCCGTTGCCACCACCCTCGGTGCTTCACCTTCTACAGTAGGATGAGGGACCCCTTCTCCAGTAACGCTGAGATGTTCTTCGTTTCATGAAGGCCTCAGGACACTACAGGCGTCATATCCCACAACTATTAAAAGGAGAGAAACACAGCCAGTCAGAAGCCACTCGAGACATGATTTACTCAAACATCACAAAGCGTTCCTGCTGTTTCTACCCGACGAAAGCTGCCAGCGTTGGAAGAAGAGAAGACAGGAATCCACAAGGAAGAGCGCCAGCAGCAGGTCCCCAGAAATGCTTAGCACAGGCATGTTCAAACTTCAACCCTCCAGATGTTCTGGACCACAGCTCCACAGTCCTTTGCCATTGGAAATACAGGTTTGGAATTCTGGGAGGTGTGGTCCAAAACATCAGGAGGGCCAAAGTTTGGACATGCCTGGCTTAGCACAAACCCATCAAGGCCCACCCTGAGTGTTACCTTAATAAGCTTGTCTGTCCCAGCTGTCAGCAGCCAACCCCGGGTGGCATCAAAGTAAACATGGACCACATTGTGTTTGCTGTTGTGAAAAGTAGCTGTGGGAGCACGCCTGAGGAAAGAACAAAAGAGGGGCAGGGTGACACCAGTGCTGAGGGGGAGCTGGGCGACAAACCAGCAGATAGACAAGGACTGATTCCCAATTCGTTATTCATTTCAGCAATAAAAGGACCCCTCTCCCAACGCAAGTTACTTGACATGAAGGACGTTCTATGTGCGTGAGAGAAAATGACAATAGCTTGCAGGAGAGGGTAGGGACAATATTTTTTCATCTGCAAGAACAAGGAGCTCTATTCAGTTCTGGTTCTTGGTCAAATTTCTGGGCTCTGGTTTAATTCTGAAATGTAGGCCTTCTTGCCTTTGCTTCCATTTGGTCATGTTTGTGCATTCTGGTAAAAAACGAAGCAGACCTCCAGAAGGCTGAAGTTCCCCCCTGCCATACATACACACCTCTGTCCTAAAGAGGCGTCAGAAACATCTACATTCGTGAGGTCTCATACTCATCTGCGTTGCTTAGGAGCAAGAGTAGAAAACGCAGTTTCCCCAGCCACCAGGGGAACGTGGGCATTGTCGTTCGAAACATCTGGAGAGCACTTGGCAACTAACCCTGACTAACAAGGGAGTTGTGCCCAAAATGATGTCTCTTGGGATGGTTTCCTTCTCACCAGAGAGTGGAATGTTTTGCCAAGAATTGGAGGAAGGCAGGATAGGAGAGTGAGAAGAAAGCATGAGGGAAAACCAAGACAGCTACTTACTCTTCATCTGTTATCGATTCATAACAACCGTCGCAAACTCTCACTTCAAATTCAAAGCCCATGAGTGGGATGGAGGAGCGCTTTGAGCTGCATTTCCCACACACAGCTTTACCACACTTCCGGCAATGATGCTGAAATTAAAAAGCAGACCAGGATCTTCTGGGGGAGGAGGTAAAGGAATTCAAACTCAAGAGACATGGGCAAACCTAGTCTAGCCTAGCAAAGATGTTAAGGGATGCCTCCTCTCCCCCTTCCCCCTTTTTCTTTTTCTTTCTTTCTTTTTTACTTCTACAACTGAACCCTTTTCTGCTACAGAGCTCTGACAACCCAGATCAGGAATTAGAAACCTATTCAGGCAAGGAGGGGAAGTGGACTGACCATTAGCTAAACTTCTATATATTTAACTTCAAACTCCATGTTTCATCATCACGATGCCCAGAGGTTAAAATCTAGCAGGAGCTATTGTTTCCATGCATTAAAAATGGAGGAACTGAGTGAGCTTCCACAGTAACCTCCAGGCACTGTGGGTACTGCACTAGCTTTCAATTTCCCCCCCATTATTTTACAGAGAGTGTGCTTGGCACTACCTCCCCCTCTTTCTTTCTTTTTTTTTTTTCTTTTTCCCAAGTGGATTGCATTTCCATTCATTTACAATACCAGAGGTGGGAAAGTTAGTTAACAGTTTAATTGAGAGCTTGTGAACTCTGTGGCCTTTTCAATTAGAAAATACTAACAGGCTAACTGACAACTTTTCCTTAAATTTGCCCATTGGTGGATAAAACCACAGACATCAGCCTTCTCTGGCAGCAAGAGCCTGTCTACAGACAAATCGCATTAGCCAAGGGTCACGTTGTGTACAATCGGACCTTGCAACAAAATGCTACAGTATATGAAAAAGGGGCCCTGGGATAAGGGGGGAAAGGCCTGTTTCAGGCCTCCCATACTTATTCCCAGGAGTGGTGCTGCCCGGAACGGGCCTGCAAGGGCCTTCCCGGGCCTTCTGAAGGCCTGAATATGGCTCCCCTGTGAATCATTTTTGGGGCTTCCGAGGGCCTTTCTAGGCCTGTTGGAGGCCTCAAGTGATTTTCAGTGATCTGGAAGTCACTTCTGGTTTATCCGAAGTCACTTCCAGTTGGCAGGGAGGCCCTTTTGGAGACTCCAGAAGGCCCCGGAAGGCCCTTGCAGGCCCATTTGGGGCAGTGCCAGGCTGGGAGTAAGGACAAGGGACCCCAGCAAGACCCCCCCCCCTCCCAGGCCCGGCCCAGCCCGACTTGCTCCGCATATTGCGGGGGGTTACGGTACACTATTTCTGGTTGCTTTTTTCTTTTAATATTTTTTAGACTGCAGATAAGTGAAAATGAAGATTTTGATCCTATGGACGCAGGGGTCCAATTTTATGTTAAACATGTTATTTCTCCCTCAAGCCCTTTTTATATACCAACAAGCCACTATGTTCTGACCCATCCTGCCCCACGGCCCCCAAAGAGTTCATTATCAGTATTCCGACAATTGCATCAAGCAGAACAGGAGATCAAATTCAACTGCTCAAAGAGTAGCATGCCACACACCTGTCTCAGGCCTATTTTCTTGCTATCCCACATTTGCTTGAAATTCCAGAAGAACGGTTGATCACATTTTTGGCAAGAGTCACTGTCTAACCATTCTGGCGTCTAAAGGAAGAACAAGGAAAGAAAAATCCTTAAGGTGCAGGGCCAAAATAGCAATCAGGCTTAGGTAATGCTTCATTCCATCCTGGGGCAGCGTGTGCTATATTCCAACTTAAAATAAGCTATGAAATCAGAGATTTTCCTATACCACACTACATTTGTACATATTCTGATTGGTCTTCTTGAATTAGAGTCCTTCTAGATCAATGGTTCCCACCCAGGGTGGAAACCATTGTTTTAGATGCTTTGGGCATCAGCTCCCATCAGAACCCACCAATGATTCACAAACATCAAGAAAATGAGGCCTTTAGAATATCAGACAGAGGCCTGGCCTGATATCTAGACTGAACTGGATTCTGAACAGTCACTGAGCCAAAAACAGAATAGAGGTGTATTTGCATGTCTATATTCTTGGTAGGAAATGTTTGCCTTGTTCTCAAACAGAGCATTTCCTCATTGCCAAAACCCTGGCACTCCTAGTGATTACAGACATTGCCTGAGCCTCCAGTTCAGAGAGAATGCCTCTCGGCAACAGCTTGTCTTCTTAACTAAACTGCGTACTGTTGGAAAGATTTATATAATTCTTCCTGATGTTTGAAAAGTAGAGAGAATGTGTACTTCCTGTTATACCTACAGCTGTAAATATTTGGGGGTGGAAGGGAAAAACAACTGGCACCCCAAAAATCTTAGAAGAGATGTTGTGCTCCTTATCCACCACTTCCACCTCACCGTTTACATTTCTCATACTGGAAATCCCCCAAATCAAACTGACAGTCAATTTAGGAAAGATTAAATGTTTAGATTAATTTAGTAATTAATTTACAATGTGTGCCCTTAATGAAAAGGCCAAAGAACAGGGGTCCCAAGTGTTAAACAACTCTGGAGGTCACCAAGGTAAAAGGACAACAACTGAACACTTGGCCTAAATTTCCTCCTCACTAGAAGAACCTGCCCCTCCCTACCCTCCACCCCCTGGTACTCCAGCTGCCACACGGTGGCCCTCAGGCAAACCAAAGCCCCACAAAAGAGGCAGAGCAGCCTAACAAGAGGAAACCTCAGTTCTAGGAAAGCCTACTAAAAGATGATCTATCCGCCTATTCTTTACAGACTTACCACATTTTTACGTGTATACCATGCTACTTTTTTCTAAAACCAAACCGCGGACAATTAAGGGGTGTGGTATACACAGAAGTAAGCCTTTCAGGGTGGAGGAGAACCCAAACTCACCTTGCTTTTCCTTCCGTGGTTTGTTTTTTGCATGATCGGCTCCGTCTTTCCTTGAGTTCTCCACCTCCACCACCCATGCTGTTTTCTTTCATTTCCCAGTTCTCAACACTCCTCTCTACTTTGGTGAGTTTGTTTTTTGCAGGATCAGGCTTTGATGGGCTTGAGCAGCCCATTAAGAAAGGCGCTCAGGAAAGAAAAGAAAAAAGCCACACCTTTTTTTTAGTGTGAAAAGCCATTTTTCTTAATGGGCTGCTGAAGCCTGACAGAGCCTAGTCCTGAAAAACAAACAAACTCACCAAATCCGAGAGGAGTGGGTAATGAAAGAAAACAGCATGGGTGGTGGAGGTGCAGAACTCAAGGAAAGATGGAGCCAGACCCTGCAAAAAACAAACCCACCAAAGCAGAGAGGAGTGTTTAGAATGGAAAATTAAAGGTAACCTCAAGGAGGATTTATTAATTGTATTTATTTGGGGGTCTAAAAAGTGGGGGAGGATCTAATATAGGGAGCGTCTTATAGAGAGAAAAATATGGTAACAGAGGGGTCATTTCCTTATTTGAAAGAAAAGGGAATAACTTGAGCATGTACCTCCTGCCTCTCCACATCCATATTCCAGACGACGATGCCTCCATCTGCTCCGCAAGAGATGAGTTGCCGAGTGTAGTGGGAGTAGGAGAGTGACTGAACTTTGTCACTGCAGAAGACGGAGCAAGAAAAGACAAGCAGAAGTCAACCAGCTTTTCTTCTCTAGAATTTGACCCCCTACCATGTTCTAAGATGCTCCAAAGAATTAATCAGTCAAGCCTGATTTTCAAGACCATTCTCACTAATTAGAATCCACAGATTTCCATCAGTGAGATGCCTGATCTAGCCTTCAGAAACAATTACACAATTTCTGTTAACATTCTCACTCTCTTGCAAATAGCTTAGGGTTGTTACTTATCTAGGACCTTCCTGGATAGTTCTCGAGAGACAAGTATGAAGATAAGGCTGAAATGCACTAATGGACCAAAGGTCGTCTGAGGAGTGAAAAGAGGTTCGAACCCTGGATTCAACAGGCCAAATCTGAGACATTCCACTGCAACCCCATTGAGAAACATGTAGGTCCCCCCCCCAAAATTGGGTGTGAAGATAGCCAGATTGCTGTATATCCTGAGAGACAGGGTGACCCACAGGAAAATTAACCTTCTTTCAAGGACAGAGGGAAGTATGTTTTTTTGAATATGTGAAGCCAGGCTCTTCAACTCTGGGAGGGGACAACTCTGGGAGGGGCAGAGTTAATTTTTTCCATGATGGCCTGACTCACCAGGGGCCGCACAAATTCCGTAATGATGAAACCAAAAAGAGAAAAGGAAAGAATCAGACAAAAGTGAAGGGCACATGCACCTTGGTTTAGAGGAGAATTATGCTTTATTGACAGTAACTCTCAACATTTCATTTTTTTAAAAGTGTTTTTTTTTTTTTTAAAAAAAGGCATTGCAGATTCCAGGGGTTTCCAGCACTTCCTATAAATTCACTCTTAGGAAGAAGATGTTACATTATGGCCTTCCTTCTGAAATTCTAAACGGAGCCCCATTATTCCTAAAGTAACTTCCCCTACAGAAAACAAAGCAAGCGCAATCTGTGTGTGAGATTCTGTCAATGGGAAGCATTGGTCAAAAAGCATTGTACTTATGTCCTTGTAGTTCAATGGCTGTTCCTTTCCTTCCTCCAATGTCCCACATAATGATGGAATGATCCGAACTGCCCGAAAACAAGACACGCTGCACAGGGTCCCAACAGAGGGCACTGATCCCACCTGGAAAACAGTAGGGGCGGGGATGAGGGAGAAATCAGACACCTGGGGAGATATTTCTTACTATACTACAACCAGGGAGTTAGGGAAACCAAAGGATTGCCATTAAGCAGTTAAGAACGCGAGGGCACTTTGTTCAAAATGTGAAGAGTCAAAAGGCTGAGAGAGAAAAAGCTGAAGGTCAACATTAAAAATAAAATAAAATAAAATAACAGAGAGAGTGCTAATATCTCGTTAAGCAGCTGTTCAACAAAAGGGCTTGCTTTGCATTGGGCAACTTGGTTCACAGCCTGAACAGCCAACCTGCCGGATTTCCGCAGGCTAAAAGGTCACAGCATGGTCAGAACATCGAGCTTTGGATGTCATTCTCAGCTCAGCTAGACACAGGCATACCCAAACTTTGGCCTTCCTGATGTTTTGGACCAGAACTCCCAGAATTCCAAGCCTGTATTTCCAATGGCAAAGGACTGTGGGAGTTGTGGTCTAAAACATTTGGAGGGCCGAGGTTTGGGTATGCCTGAGCTAGAGACCTGTTGCCACCCGTGGAGCTGCTTCTGTGCCTTTTTAGAAGCACAGCTTTAGAAGTTAAAGAGAGCCAGTGCATGCCCTGTTAATCCCATTGTTTCGACCTCATTATCACAGATGTCCATCCTTTATTAAGAGACCGGGATTGGAACATCGATTACCTTAGAATTAAATTAGCATTACAGTTTTGGTATGTTTGTTTTTCTGCTCTGAAGTAAGCACACCCAATTTAGACAAGAACTACTGCTTGCTAGTAAACGGGTTCAACAAACCCCACAGCTGTTTTTCTAAATCCTTTCTCCCAAAGGCTTGTGGGGAAAAGGAACTGCATGAGTACAGATTTTTAAAAATGTAAATTTAAAAAATCAAGTAGATAAATACAAATGGAGTTTTCCCTAGCACTTATTTTTAGCCATTGAGGATTTTAAGCCTGATAGAAGCTGTAATTTAAAGCATCCAGAAAGTGCAAAACTACATGAAACCTTGCAGGGGCTGTGCTCCTTTCCCATTATCTACTCCAGTGGTTCTCAAACGTTTTTCACCATGGCACCTTTGTCGGGCTAAAATAATTTCATGGCACACCTTTAAAGCAGTTTGAATACTTAGGAAAAGAAGAAAAAACAGTGCAAATTTAATGCTCAGTTGTCTTTAATGAGATTAATGAAACTGTTTGGATGAATTTTTCATTATTTCCATTATGTTTATAGGAAGTTTAGTTAAACTGCTAAATCTTAGTGAAAATTAAATATTATTGCTGCGGCATCCCTGGCATATGCTCACGGCACCCACTCAGTTTGAGAACCACTGATCTACTCCCTTAAAAGAAAAACCCAAAGCAAGGAGGGTGGGTTGGTGGGTAATAAATAAATAAATAAATAAATAAATAAATAAATAAATAAATAAATAAATAAATAATTCATTCATTCATTCATTCATTCATTCATTCATTCATTCATTTTTATACCACCTGTCTTTCTGAAGGAACTCCGGGTGGTGAACAAAGAGGACAAGACAAACCCAAAAGGAACAATACATCAATCAAAATGAAAATAAAAATGATACAAGAGAATAAATTATAGTGTATAATAAAAACAACTCAGCAAAGTGTCGATAAGTCATCGGCGAAAGAGCATAATAATAATAATAATAATAATAATAATAATAATAATAATAATAATAATAATAATAATAATAATAATAATAATAATAATAATAATACAGCTAACTTTCTACCCTCTGAGTGGGAACTAAAGAACTGGGGTTGATGCAGAAACACACAGAAGTTCTCCCAAATCATGCCCAGCTGTGCCAGCCAGGCTCCTGGATTAAAAGTAAACATCAACATGGGAACTGCAGATTCAAGTCAGAAAGCTGGCATGTCTCTTGAAATGCAAGAGTTTCCCCAGGCATCTGCTTATTATCTACATTTAAGCCAAGCCCCCTCAACTTAAATCCATGTGAGAAGGTAGTCGTGTGAGAAAATAAGCACTCCAATGACTGAAGGAGGTGGGGTGGCATCCTGACATACAGTTTAAGCTATGCAAGTGGCATAATTCTCAAAATACTTTAAGCAGCCAAGAAGGCAAAGGATTCTGAATGTTCAGACTGAAAGGGCCTCCCCTAATACTTTGGGCTCATGCAAGATTCCTGCACAACATCCCACATCCCATCACTCTAAAACACAAAACAAAACGCTGAACAGACACGGCCATCGAAAGGGGCACGGTGCCTCCCCAGCTTACCTGTATGCCCTCTGAAGGTTGTTATCAAGTGGCTGTTTTCTTGCTCCAGTTTAAGGATGGTCACTTGTCCAGAGTGATCACCGATAAAAACATGCCGCGTCTCCATGTCAAATCTGGGGGAAGTGGTGACTTAAGGAGGCCGACAACATTCCAGGGGAAAGGCTCTTGAGATGCGAACATGTCTGTGGCTTATTTCCCTTTAGAATCCCAGATGGAAGAATCGTTCACTGCAGGGCTTCTAGCAAGAATGAGCGCCGATACGACCTACAGGCCAAGCCCCGAGCCCAGCACAGCGTCACATGACGGCGGCTGCAGCAGCTCTTATATTGTGCTTCTAAAGCAGTGGTGGTGAACCTTTGGCACTCCAGATGTTTCAGACCACAACTCCCACAGTCCTTTGTCATTGGCAATACAGGCATGGAATTCTGGGAACTGTGGTCCAAAACATCTGGAGGGCCGAAGGTGCGCCACCACTGTTCTAAGGGCTCAGCTCCAACAAAGCCCTTGCTTGCTTGAAATGGGCTCTTTCTGTTTTATGAGCTGCTTGTGTGACAGAGTTTGTGTGGCAGAAACTGTACAGCTTTTCTCAAAGTGACAGACTATCCCTGGGATCTGGGTTTTAGCAAGACTGTGACAATTGACTCACCTAATGGTGGCAGACATTATCACAAGAGACCATTGAGAAACCACTGTGAAAAGATCCAAAGTGATGTCCTTCTGACGAAACTTACGTCGACTGAGATAAGAAGCTTTTTTTGTCTCTCTATGTGTAGGAGGGGTGTTTTTGTGGTCAAAGTATTGATAACGGCCTTCCTTTTCTGCAGGCCCTTGCCTTACTTGCACTATAACAGAATTTGGTGGTTGGGGATTAGATATCGAGATGGTTTTCTACTCAAATATTAGGTTGAACATAAATTTTAGTTGCTATTTCTAGAGAGAAATTGGAAGATCAATATCTGAAGGATTTTAAGTATGGGTTAAGTCCCGAGTGGGAGGTGGACTGCATGGGGCTTGTTATGATTGTTTTGTGTATATATTATTTTGTTTTTATAGTGTAATAAAAGATATAAAATCAGAAATTAATTGTAAAAAAAAAACAGCAGAGAAGGGAGAGACAGCCTCAAGACCACTCAGCATCTCTGTGAAATGCTACCACCCACTGCATCCTGCTTGATGTTCTATCTATTATCAAGACCCTAACGGCTGGTCAAGACCCAGAGGAGAGCCTCCCTCAGGAAATGGCCCAAAACTGTTTCATTGGGAAGGCTGTTCTGTGCTCTTCAAAGCCAACTTGAAAAGGCAAGAATTTAGAAATGAGGATCTCTCTCTCTCTCTCTCTCTCTCTCTCACTCACTCACACACACACACACACACACACACACACACACACACACACACACACACACACACACACACACACACACACACACCATCCTGTTAGGTCAGATATTTCCACTGAACAGGAACGGAAGATGGGCAGACACTACAGATGTTAGACCTGGAGCCTCTGCCATGGCTGGGCTTCTTGCTCCCTTCCCCAACCTGTCATCCGTCTCCTTTCCACCCTTGGAAAAGCAGCAACCAATAGCAAGCCTCTCGCTTCCATACTCTCCTCAGCCAGCGAGACTCAGTGACAAAGGGTGGTGAGACTCTGGCCTACAGGAAGACTGAGTAGACCAGGAAGTGTTGGGACTACCGACTGTGGTCTCTTTGCTTGGGTGGGTGTTAGAACAGTCAGAAGGCCTGACTCAGTTCACCTGGTATGCAGGTAAAACCTAATTCATTCTCCGAGACATGTCCTGCACATGCCTCAAGAGCACGAAGCGTAGAAACATTTAAGAGGGACTCTTTCATTTGAAGGCACCTCAGTCTGTTCCACAAGAGGAAACCCATTTTTTTTATGAGGAAACGGTTGGTTGTACATCTAGTTTCTCCCTAAAACTGGATGCCTCTTGACTCCTTGTACTGGAGGGGTGCCAGTGCCAGATTGTTTGAAGGCCCTTAAACTTGCCTTTAAACATCAGTCTGTGAGTAACCACATACTGTGCTCCGATTTAAATTAAACCGTGCCGATAAATCATAGGCTCCACATGCTGAGTGTTTAGTCATGCTATGAAATCAGGTGCTGAAACGCTCTTTAAAAATGTGTAAGAATCAAAGGAAGCTGAAAGGCGTTAACGCCACAATCGGTGTGAAAGGATACTGTAGCCCACAGGCCCCTGCGCTAATCCGGTAGCTGCCAAGCCTCTGCCCACTTTCCGAGCAGTGCCAAGTGAAGTACTTATCCTGGCCAATGCTCAGGAGCCATTCCATCTCCAAGACAAACAGGACCATCATAACCCTGCTCTGGTGAGCTGCAGAAAAGGAAGGGGGGGAAGAGATGAAAAAATGGGGAAGAGAACAAGAGAAGGCATCACTATTCCGTATGAATTTCTCTGCCTCGTTCCTTCTTCCTTGAGAGAAACAATTACATTGCTCTCCGTCTACCCTGTGCTATTTCCCTGTATTTCTAAGTAGCTAGCTAGCCAGCTTGCTTATTTATTTATTTATTTATTTATTTATTTATTTATTTATTTATTTATTTATTTATTGGATTTTTATACTGCCCATCTGGCAGCGAGGCCACTCTGGGCGGTTAACAACGATTTATCAATACAACACAGAACAAACATATAATAATTCATTCAATAAAATAAAAAAAATAAAATAGAGCAAATATAATGAAAATAAAGAAGACCATTGTTCAGGATGAAGTCTGGCAAGATGGCTGGACCCAGCTGTGAAGAATTAAAGCAAGGGGGATTCAGTGGGAAAGAGAATGAGCACGCACGGCCCTTAGGCTCCCATTAAATGTGGGGCTTGGACATCAGGAAAACGTAACCTAGAACGACAGAAAGGTATGGAGGGCAGAAACCCACTCACCCGCCACTGAATGCGCTCTCCATGAGAACTACTGCCACCTATGCTATCCTGACAAGAGCACACAGGCAACAGAGGTCTCTGTAGCCTGTCCTGTGTTCACTCATTCATAAGCCAATGAAGAGGGATGCTGGGAGCTGCAGTCTAGAGCAGTGTTTTTCAACCTTTTTTGGGCCAAGGCACACTTGTTTCATGAAAAAAATCACGAGGCACACCACCATTAGAGTCCCGGTCTCCGTCCGTCTCCTCCTGCATCGGTTCCTTTTGGTGACTCGAGTCACGACGTCTTCTTCTCTCCGCTGCTGCGCACACTGTGCTCGGGCGGGAAGGAAGTTGGAAGATGATGTCCTCTGTGATAGGTCCAGGCTGGGGTCTTGACCAATGACAGCCCGGACATCAGAAAAGTGGAGGGTGTCCCCCTGAGGAGCGCCAATTGGCGCCCCTGCTGGCCAAGGGTGGGGTCAAAACCCCCACTCCTTCATACCCAGGACACAGTCCAGCGCCCGCCAAGTGGGCGACAATTTGACATTTTTTTAAAAAAAAATCTTTCGAATGTTTCAATTTTTCCAACGGCACACCAGGCAACATCTCGCGGCACACTAGTGTGCCGCGGAACAGTGGTTGAAAAACACTGGTCTAGAGGGCCATGGTTGCCACCACATTTTTTCTCTCAAAATAATGCTGAAAGTAGCCCTTCTCAAGATCCAGAAGCACAGAGGGGCAGCCCATACCAGAGTGGAAGTATTCCTTTTCAAATTAGACAAACATATACATTAAAAAAAAACCCACCCACCCTGAGACACAGATTTACTGAATTGTCATTCAAACTGATCACCCTCAGGGAACTGAAAGCAGGGGCTTTGCCTTTATTTTAACAATCAGATAGATTTGTATATTCAAAGGCTTTCACAGCCGGGATCTGATCTTGTTGTGTGTTTCTCAGGCTGTTTGGCGATGTTCTGGAAGTTTTTCCTGACGTTTCGCCAGACTGTGTCTGGCCTCTTCAGAGGGCAAGGAGCTCAGGGAACCCCAGAGCACAGAGAGAACTCCTAGTTCCCTGAGCTCCTTGCCCCCTGAAGATGCCAGCCACAGAGTCTGGTGAAACATCAGGAAGAAAAACATCCAGAACACGGCCAAACAGCCTGAGAAATACACCACAACAATCACATAAGTTTCTAAAGATGCTTCTGTTCTCTAAAGATAAACGTTTAGTATTTTCCAAATGGTACAGGTCCAAAAACCATTGTTCCAAACCTTGAAAAGTGCCACATTTAAGAAAGAAATTTCCAAATGTCTTTTCCACACAACAATGCACGGAAGCACACTTTGTGCATTATTTTAATGGGGATTCCTCAGTGTGGTTCTTTGAAAGCAACTTGAAAGGTGCAAAACAATGGCATTGCAAGACAGGAGTTGTGATTCATTTCATGCATTCTTAATGTTCCCAAAGAGCGTACAGTATTATCTGAAAAGTGATCAAGCCTGCCTTTAAAACAGCAATGCCATTTTAAAATGCACAACAGCAGCCAAACTATTTCATCATCCACATCCTGTTGTCTAACAGTTGGGAGGGGAACAACATGAGTTCATGTTTAATCATGTGCGTTTTAAGGCCCTGTAAAAACATCCTAAATGTGATACATCATGCTAAAAAAAAACCCACCAAAAACAAACAAACAAACAAACAAAAACTGTCAGACCTGACAGAAGTTACAGACAGGCTTCTAAGTTTCTAGTTCTGAAATACCGTATATAGGAAAGTTAAGAGTCAAAATAAAATCTTTGCTTTTTCTTTAAATAGTGACTGCATCTCTTACCCTGGTAACTTTTAATTGGTGTCATCTTGTTGTAATCTTCTGATAAAATAAATTCCTGGAAAATAACAAAGTAGCCACTTTAGAATGTAGGAAATAGCTCAAGATTAGTTTGCACTGTAACATTTCTTGTTAAAATCCAAGAATTTATTGCTTTGTCGGTTGTTCTGCATTTCAATTTCTTCCCTTCGCAATCAAAAACAGAGGCCTGTGGGGCTATCGCCTCTTAACTGCCTGAGAAGCAAGCTATATGTCTGAATTAGAAAGAGGTGAGAAACCTGTCTGAATGCTGCCTTTTCATACCTCTGAGCACCTATGAAAAGTCTAGACCAGTGGTGCTCCACCTGTGGGTCCCCAGGTGTTCCTGGACTGCAACTCCCATAAATCCCATCCAGCACAGCAAGTGGTAGAGGCTTCTGGGAGCTGCAGTCCAGGAACATCTGGGGACCCACAGGTGGAGCACCACTAATCTAGAACATCTGCCTGGAAATCCGTGCCGTTCTAAATAACTTCTGCACAGGAGACTTTTATCCATGAAACGGCAACGGGACATCAGAGCAGGCTGGTAAGAACCAAAGAACTACAGAATTATGAGGTTGTAAGGGGCTTCCAAGGCCATAGGGTCTAACACCCTGCTCATGTTGGCTAGTTGCGGGTGGGTTTTGACTAAAAAAGCACATCTTTGGAATACTTTCAAATATCTGCCCTCAATCTCACCTTCTCTTCTCCCTCCCAATTTGAACTGGTGGTTTTCCTTCACTGACAGCATTTTACTTAGATATTCTGACGGCTTCCCCCACCCAATGGTTCAGTAATAATTTATTTTATCATTACCCATTCTTCTCCTTTACATCTGTATTAGATGCTCAAGATGATGCCTTTTTCTGGCTTTATCTTCAAGAACCCTGTGAGGCAGGGTCAGCAGCTGGAGAAGTTAACCAGCTCAGATCTAACCAGTCGAAAACCAGCACTCTAATCCCTGGGTCACACAGAAACCTAACCCACTACAGAACAAAAACCCCTCTTGGAAAATCAAGCCCCGAGTGTTCCGGATTAGAATGTCAAACATTAAAAGTTTGCTCTAAAATAATAATAATAATAATAATAATAATAATAATAATAATAATAATAATAATAATAATAATAATAATAATAATAATAATAATAATAATAAAGCTGGAGGCGTGACAGAGTCCCTGGAACCTCCAGACACTGGAGGCTAAGGGCATATAAAAAAGATTGCCGTTTTGCAAGAGGTGAGCCTATAGAGTGTTGTTCTTTCAGGGGAAACTTTCAGCGGAGTTGTGTTTTATGTGCAGAAATTGTGCAAGGGCTCTCTGGGTACAAAAAAGGAGATCAAACAAACATGTAAGAAATTGACAGAGAAGACAATAAAAATGAGAGAGGGCAAATAACAAGATTACAATTAATACCATCACGAAAACATCACCCCATTCTTCCTTTCTGTTAAGGGCATTAACCAGAAAGGGGCAAACAGAGAATGGTTTTATTTTACACAGAGATCAAAAGGATAAAAAAATATTTCCAGGAAGACAGCACAGAGCAGTCATGAGAAACTGAAGGCTGCAGGTCATGAGAACTCACCCCCAAAAAAATGTGGTTTATATCAAGATAATTTAGCCATTTAACAAGGGTGCCTTGCTGACACGCAAGGAGGAAAAGGCAGTGTTACCACTGGAAACTCCACTTACAATGGAGAACCTTCAATCCTGCCACTGCTTTTGCTGGGTTTATTTTCTGTTAATTTAGTGACAATAGGCAATGTTGAACTGCCCTGTGCCATTCTCTTGCTCTCGCCCCTGTTGTTGCCTTTTGCAACCTAGTAGATTATGATGGCTGCCGCCTGGCACATCTCAAGAGCTACAGTCCCGGGCAACTTCATCTGGTGCTGCTTCCTTTCATCCCACTCCATTCTCCATGACTGAAGAAGTGGAGAACGGAATGGAATGCACTGGACCAGTCTCAACGACTCCTTTTGTGTTCTGGGCTCAGAATGAAGAGCCGGAGTAAGCTTTCCTTCTGCCCAAAGCAGGACAAGGAACACACCTGCCTATTGCTAGTGACTTCCTCTCACGCCCTCACAAGGCACCAGTCAGGGTGGTGAGAGGAAGAGGATCTCGCCGCAAGGACCTTCATCGCCTCCCCTCCATACGAGAGACAGCTCTTGGTTTGCTGCTTGAATGACGCCTGCCTTTGGACCCAAAGGACGGTGGGACAGGTGACCAAACAACAAAGCACCTCCCGCCATCCACATCTTAGTTCCAAGGTTGTCTCGGAGCCAGGCATTATGGAAATAGTTAGCTAAAGCTGCACCAGGAAGATAACGTGATGAAGCAAAGCCGCTGCTGATCTCGAGGATCGATTACTGCAACACTCTTTACATGGGGCTTCCCATGACCCTTATACGAAGACTGCAGCGGGTACAAAATGTGGTGGCCAGATTGGTGCTTGGTGCGGGCAGGTATGACCGCATCACCCCAATTTTGGCCTGCTTGCACTGATTACCTGTTGCCTCCTGAATAAGGTTCAAGGTATTGGTTTTGACTTACAAAACCCTCCACAGCTTGGGACCTGAATACCTGGCAGAGCAAGTCTCCCTAAGGTCAGCTGCGTCTCGGCCCGCCAGAGCATCGCAGGCACTCTCACTCTGGGCAGCCACCTTTAGGGAGACCCGGAAGACTATTACTCGAAACTGGGCCTTCTCAGTGGTCGCCCCAACTTTATAGAACAAACTACCCAGTGAGATACCTCTGGCACAGCCCCTGCCTGCTTTCAAGAGAGCACTTAAGGCCTCACTTTTTAAGGAGGCATATGGAGACCACTAATGTGTTTGTTTTGTATGGTTTGGTGTTTTGTTGTTCACCCTGGTAGGTTTTTTTCTTTGTTGTTGTTCTTGTCGGTCAGCTTTAGTTTTGTTTACTGCTGCTTATTCACTTTTACTATTTAATGCTTTATTTTCTTCACCTTTTTACTACAGTACTGTTATTACTTTGATTACTGTAAACCGCCCATAGTTCCTTTTGCAAGACTGCCGGTATACAAGTGTGTGTGTGTGTGTGTGTGTGTATGTATGTATGTATGTATGTATGTATGTATGTATGTATGTATGTATGTATAAATAAATAAATAAATAAATAAATAAATAAATAAATAAATAAATAAATAAAAGTTCTCCAACTCCTGGTTACTCAGAGGGTGCTACCTCTGCTACCTTCTACCCTGGGGACTCATGCCAGGATTGGACCTGGCAGTTTGTATGCCCCTGAAATGCTTTCTAAAATTGCAGTAACCATCCCGAGTAGGCTCAGGCATTGATCAAACCCCTGCGTAGTAGTGATCAGCACTTTCCGAGAGCTATTTGTAGCATTAGCAATCATGACAAATCATAAATCAGAACCAAGACGTCATCATGCCTGCAATGAAATATCCAAAGATAAGTTTGAGCCGTTAACATTTGCACTGCCGGTACTGATCAGTACCACCTGGGATCCCAGATCAGTGGCTGCAGATACACCTCCTTGCCAGCCTCATGTGTGAATTTTCCAGCCCGGCTGCTTTCCCTCTGCAGCCTGGGAAATTCCTTTAGTTCCCAGGCCTCAGTGCGCAGCAGACTGGGCTTTGAGAAAAGGTTATCATGTACTACTGTAACGATTGCAAGTCATGCTTGTAGCCTTTCCTTTCCTGCAGTCCCGCTCAAGGACAAAAGAGGTTAGTAGACTCTTCAGGATTTCGGGTGGAAGGGCGACGGAGCAGGAGGCAACAAAGGAAGAAGAAGAAAAAAAGCCTTTTGGTGGCTACTGTTCTTTCCTCCCCCAATGGCTTCTTAGAGGGCTGCTGCTGGCCCGTTCAATGCTAAAACCACCTTAATGAGAGAATACTAGCTTCTGGCTTGAAAGAGAGAGATCCAGACAGGACCTTTACAAGTTGACAGCATGTAAGCTGCCAGGAAATGGAACAGCCCATGGCTGTTTCGCTTAGAAATAGAATAAAATAACACAAAACACAGTTTTCTGAATCTCAACTTCTGTATTGCCCTGCTGTTTACTAAAACCCCATCATTTTGTCTTCTCTCTCAACAAGGGAACCATTGTGATACAGAGGTGACAATATCTGCCAACTGTCAGCACACTGTTCTTTCAGATCTTCTTTTTGGAACAATGCTTGGGGGGTTATAGTCTCTCTTCATTTTATATCATCTCCGGATTCATCCCAGTTGGTAATGACAAGAGTTGTACTCTGACACATCTGGAGGGCCTTGGGCTGGGGGAGGCTGCTTTAGAGGGTGTTGACTAAAGTGAGAGGAGCTCCCTTTGTTGTATTCAGTGAAAAGAACTGGTCTTTGTGAGTGATCACATTTGTGACTCATGGTTTCAGCTCATTTAATGGAATTCAAGAAATATGTTTCTAGTCCTTGTGTCTTGAGAATAAGACGGTAATGGTTAGCAAAGACGTAGAATGCCATGGTTCAAATGAAAACATCCTTTTACGGCTACCTCTTCATTCTAACAAATTTAGGGACATAGGAAGCTGTCCTATAATAGCCAGATTATTAATCCATTTATTTCAGTGTGGCCTACACCCATGACCTCCAAAACTGGGTGCCCAGATGTTGCTGGAGGTCAACTCTAAAAACCCTGGGGAAACCATGACCAAAGGTCAGGAACTCTGGAAATTGTAATCAAACAGCACCTGCTATCCATCCATCCATTCATCCACATCGACTTGACATGGCTCCCTGGATTTTAGAAACACTCTTTTCCATCCTTTGTTCGGCCAGAGATTGAACCTGGGAGCTATTGCAGAGCTTGTGGCCTCCAGCTGAGCTTCAGCCCTACTCCAAATGGTTCATTTCACAGCTCTGAATATGGACTCAAGTGTAGAGTGGAATGAAGAGGTTACAGATGAATCCAATGTTTTCTCTAGCTGTTAAGAAGAAAGCCAACGATCCCAGCATATGGATTCCGTTGCCATATTACCCAGATCTTTTTTGCTGGTTCCTTGATATGTTAAACACAGCCACCATTTTATATTCTCTCCATTAAATGTGCCACTGATGGGGCATGTGACAATATCTACATGGCTTAAGAACCTCTTCTCCATTTGGGGAAAACTGAAGTTTTAGGTTATGGACAATATTATTCTGCTCCTCTGCGGAGTGTGGCTAAATGCTAATTAGTGATGCAGCAAAAAAAAAAAAAAATCTCATCCCTATCCACATAGGCAGGGTTAAAGCCTGCAGTGCAGAGAGTCTCCTTGGAATGAACCTTGTTATGCTAGGAAGGTAGTCAACCTTCCTGAACCTCAAACTTGGTGGGTAGCGCCGCCTTTTATCCCAGGTGTGGGTAAATGGTAACACCTACATGGTGTTCCTGGATCTCCTGTAACATTTCCAAGGAAAACAGAAGCACACAGTCTAGAAACCAGTGGATGCTCATATATTGGTGGGGTCACCTGCCACCTGCAAAATGGGGGCAGCCATGGAAAGAAGCCACTGCTTCAGGTGTCTGAAGCACAATGAATCGGCTCTCCATTTTACTGTAGCATGAGGGACGGTTGACTATAGAGGCGCCGGAGAAGAACCCAAATCAAGGTGCCCGGATCTCCTCTGATCACTGGCAGCCTACATAAATCACAAGACCAACCAGCAGTGGCACAGTTCATAGGGCAGGTTGTGTGCTTATTTCCACAGGGGCGGCGAGGGTACCCATTGCGGCAGCAGCAGCAACAAAACAACCCAAAGAATCTTGTGGCACCTTAGAAGATCAACAAGTTTTATCTGGTGTAAACTTTTTTGTTTCCTGCTGGCATGAGAGGAACTAGGCTGCCCTCCACAAAGGGGAGCTGCGCTATACCTCCCCATACATGATCCCAGTCTCCTAAGGAGTTCTGAGCATATGCTGTGCAACGGTTAGCTTAAGCGGCATCAAATTCCTGGGTTTGGTGCTCGTGTAAAGATGAAAATGGGACCTTACACAATTTCAGCATTTCAACATTGAATACCTTCTTGGTCTCTTGATCGGTAATCAGAATCAGGATCCCCTAATTAAGTAAACACCCTTGAAGGGTGAAGCAAAATATGCTTACGATTTCCCTCTTCCTATTTATTCTGCAGCTTTCAGGCCCATTTATTTGTCAGTATTCCAGTGAAATGGTCTCAAAGCTCAATGTTTCCCGAGGAACAAAGAGAATGCATCTCCCTTAGAAATGCTAGCCCCGTGTACTTACTGAGATGGTGCCATTGTCTTGACCGACGGACAACCTCCTTGTTTCTGGGTTAACACACATGCATGAACAGGGAGCTGCAAAAAAGAGAGAGAAAGGAACAAGCTGATGAAGTTAAAAGCATTTACCCTCCTGGCTCTTGAATGTCAAAGGACAATTTAACCAGATTTATTCCTGCTAGGGAAATCTGGATAGGCGTGGGGTGGGTGGGTGGGGGAGAGAATTTAGAAGCAGTGAAAGGGGTCTAGCATGCCCTAAAAGTAGATATGAAATATCATTCGCAAGAATTTCACTTGCACGGTTTTCCTCCTTGTACTTTGGGACTGATGCCCTGAAGCTCATGCTCTGACACAGATAAGCACAGCAAGATATGTAAGGGGGAAATATGTGCTTTTCCACATAGAGATCAAGAATTGTGCTTCATTTGAGTTCCTTGGATTAGCCCTGACGCAGACTGGCATGAAGTAGGTATGCTGCCTTCCATGCTCAAGTACCCCCAGCACAATTGCCTGCCATTCGCAAGGGAAGCATCCATCAGTCCATTGTTTTGTCCTTTTATCTATTGTTCCGGGTGTTCTATTTTCCAATGCCCAGAAGTATTTCCTTGTTCTTCTCTGTTATGAACCATGACAAGAATCTCTCTACAGCCTTCTGCCTTCCTGACTGCTTCATTGGGGTAGATAAAAATCAATGATATGCTGAAAAAAATCCAACTGATTCAAATCATGATCTAAATAAAAAAAAATTAATTTAATTTAAATTAAATCATGATTAAAATCAAAGCCATCCTGGCGTCCATAGAACAGACTTTCTGAAAAGGTTCCAGTGCAGTCCTCTGAAGCCTTGTGCGACAGAAGGAACACCACTAGCTACTTGGAATCTCCCAGCCGTAGCGTCTCTATTCCAACACAATAGGCAGCTATTAAGTCATCCTTCGGATAGAAGAGAGGGGTTAAAATCACAGATGGCATACTTTCAAATGGTGAAACTAACACTTGAAGAGTCATCTGTTGTTTTGAAACTATTTGGGTATGGAATGTTATTTTAATGACATTATCAACAATATTGCCAATAGTATTTTATTTAGTGAAAACAATGTTTTCATGAGACATAACAAGGTTACAGCAACACTGCTATGCTGAGAGCCCAGAAGTAACTTCATTGGATGCACTTCAAAACTGCCCAAAATTGCAAGCTTTTTCTTTCAGTTAGTGGGTTATCAAGCTACCAAGTTCACACACTTCCTGAAATGACTGCCAAATATTTATTATGTAAATTTCAGTTCATTTATCAAAGTGTTGTGGCAAAATCTAAAACATTTTGTAGACCACGGGCAAATCCACTTATGAATTCAAGCTTATCTAGAGTTCTGCAAAGAAGAAAGTTTTGTATTTCATGGACAACATGGGGAGTTCATCCAATAAAGTTTATTATTATTATTATTATTATTTATTATTATTATTATTATTATTATTATTATTATTATTATTATTATTATTATTATTATTATTATTATTATTATTATTATTATTATTACACAGCAGACTACGCTGGATTTTGCATTACAAATCACTAGTCGAACGCTTCCCAGGCGTTTAGGACTACGTGATGCATTGGTGAATTATGCCAGCAGATCCCAGTAAGGTGGCTTTCAGCAGCTGACTGATGGTGACTTTGTCAACTCCAATTTCTTCTAAATACTTGCTTAGCTTTTTAGGCACCACACCCAGCGTGGCGATTACCACTGCGACCACTTGTATCAGTTTATGCCAGAATCTCTGAAGTTCAATGTTCAGATCCTGATATTGGGTAATCTTTTCAAGTTGTTCCTCGGTGACTCTACTATCACCTGGTATAGCAACATCAATGATCCACACTTTTTTTCTTCTCCACTATCACAATATCTGGGGTATGATGCTCCAAAACCCTGTCTGTCTGTATTCGGGAGTCCCAAAGTAATTTTGCATGCTCATTTTCAGTCACTTTTTCAGGCTTATGATCCCACCAGTTCTTTGCTATGGGCAGATGATAGTTCTGACACAAATTCCAGTGGACCATTTGAGCAACTGTTGTTGTTGTTGTTGTTGTTGTTGTTGTTGTTGTTGTTGTTGTTGTTGTTGTTGTTGTTGTTGTTCATCATCATCATTGGGCCCTCAACATCACAGTGTTATAAAATGCCTTTGAATATGAGGTGACCTGGATGCTATGCTAACAATATGCTTGCCTCTTAAGTATGCAAGTTAACAGTTACACAGAATCAGATATTATAAACTGCCAGTGTACAGCTCGTACTAATGGGGATAGGATATAAACCAAACCAAATAAATAAATCCAGAGCAGAAGATGGCTGTCTAGCAGTAGTGTGTCAAGATGTGAAATTTTGTGTATAGGGAGTGTTGAAACAATTAAGAAGGATTCAGAAAAAGTACCCCTGAACATGAGGTTTGAACAGCAGTTTATTAAGACCAGCTGAAAAGCAATCCACCCACATTACAGCTAAGGCTGGGAGCAAGGTCCTTATACTATAACATTACAAAAGAATTTCCTTTATGACTGCCAGTCAAGCTATGGGAGAGAATTGAAAGTACATTGTAATTGTAAAATGTAGCAATGTATTATGGGATTGGGCCTAGTCTTTGCAGGTAACCTGCACATTCCGTAACTAAAGTACTCCAGTTTTACAGGATCTTTTATGTTACAGGCCTTTTTAACCTCCAGGCTTTGCCTACCTTACTCATGTCTAAACAATTCTGATAATCATAGGGGCAGCCTGCCAGATTCTGAGTTACAAACCCTTCAAGTTACAGGAGGTGCAACAAAAACTTTCTCCCCTTGGTGAATTAGATCCCTATAATCTGCAGACTCTGGAAGACCCTTTATGGACAGGTGGAGATGTGGACATTTGCAAGAAATTATAAAGATAGGAGATAATAGACACATGCATGGCCACACATAATCACAACAACACAACATCCAGACAAGATGGAAGTGCTGCTAGTGGGTGCTCTGCCAGACAAGTTAGAGAGCCCTCTCCCTGTCCTGGATGGGGTTGCACTTCCCCTAAGGCGGTGGTCCCCAACCCCCGGGCCGCAGACCGGTGCCGGTCCGTGGACCGGTCGGCACCGGGCCGCCTGGGGACGCCGGGGAGGCTCCTCCCCTTTTCCTCTGTCGCCCTCCTCCTCCTCCTCTTCTATCCCGCAGCCGGCCGGTGGAGGAGGAAGGCTGGAGGAAGGCTGGAGGAGCGCAAGAGGAGCCGCCGCCTCCCTCCTCCGCCCACCGGCGGCGGCGGCGCATCCTCCTCCTCCTCTGCCCTCCTCCTCCTCGCCCTCCACCAGCACCACCAGCAGCAGCAGCCACGGCGGCAGCAGCGCGTCCTCCTCCTCCTCCTCCTCCCGCCGCCGCCGCCGCCGAGGAGCAGCAGCAGCAGCAGTGAGGGCAATTGGAGGGGTGGCGGCGGCGGGACGGGGCGATTGCAGCAGCAGCCACCCCCACAATGGCCCCCCGCCGCCGCCCAACGGGAGGAGGAGGAGGAGGAGGAACCGAGCAGGAGCAGGAGGTGGCGGCGGCGGCTCGCAGGGCACTTCCTGGTGCGGCCGGGCGGGTGCCGCTGGCGCCGCGCTTGCTCCTGCTCCTGCTGCCGCCGCTGCCGTGGGCCTCATCCTCCGCCGGGAAAGCGCTGCTGGCGCCCCGCTGGAGGCCCACGGCAGAGGCGGCAGCAGGAGCAAGCGGGGCGCCAGCAGCGAGACCCGCACGCGGCTCCCGGCGCTGGAGGAGGAGGCGGGGGCCCGCCTGCCCAGGAGCCCCGGGTTCCCCCACCCCGCCCGTGTGTGGGGGGAGTGGCACCCCGACGCCCCAAGCCGGTGAGTGCCGCCGCGCCGCTGCTCTCGTGCCTCCCCTCCTCCTTCCCTCCCATCCTTTGTTTTCACCCCCTTTTGCCTCCCGCCAGACCCCCTTTCGCATTCTCCCCCTCCCCCCCCCCACCCCCCCGCTTCGGGCCACAGAAAAATTATCAAAAATTTCCCGGTCCGCGGGGACAAAAAGGTTGGGGAGCACTGCCCTAAGGGACAGGGTCCGTAGCTTGGGGGTGCTCCTGGACCCCAGTCTAATCCTGGAGGCCCAGGTAGACTCGGTGGCCAGGGATGCATTTCTTCAGCTGCGGAAAATATACCCGCTGCAGCCCTACCTGGATGAGCAGAGCCTCATGACAGTACACATGCACTGGTAAGATCCCATATTGATTACTGTAATGTGCTTTAGGCAGGGTAGCCTTTGAAGACGGTCTGGCGAATGCAACTGGTTCAGAATCGTGCAGCGTGGCTTGTTAGTGGAGGGGCCACCAGGGACCACATGATGCCAATTCTGTATACCCTGCCTTGGTTATTAGTTGTTGCCCAAGCCCAATTCAAAGTGCTTGTTTTGGCATATAAAGCCCTAAATGGCTTAGGGCCTAGATACCTGAAAGACTGCCTCCTTCCATATGAACCTACCCGGCAACTGAGATCTAGTCAGGGGGCCCTCCTGAAAGAGCGATCCCTCAAGGAGGTGAAAGGGATGGCTTGTAGGTATAGGGCCTTTTCGGCAGCTGCCTCCAGGCTATGGAATGCCCTCCCTAGTGAGATCCACCTGGCACCAACGTTGATGACATTTTGGCACCAGGCAAAAACCATCCTGTTCTAGAAGTTTTTTTAACTGATATAACATAAGATTGGGGTCCTGATTTTAGTGTATTGTAGTTGTATTTAAATGCTTTTATTGTTTTAATTGTTTATTGATATTTTAATGTTTAATTGTTTTAATTGTCAGCTGCCCAGATGCCTTTGGGTAGTGGGTGGCATATAAGTTGTATAAAGAAACAAACAAACAACACAATGCACACAACACACATACACTGGATACTGACAACATCAATACCAAAAAGCAACATGTAGTAGCAGACAAGGACAACATGGATTTTCCTCCATAGATTCATACTGGCTTGGATGGGTGAGCACTAAGAATAATTTCATGCAAGTCTAGGTGTGCTAAAAGATTAAGTAATTTGTTTTTCTTTAACTTCCACAATTGTTTAATTTTAATGACTTGGATATTTTGAGAGACATATCTTCTTCCTTTTGTTTTTATGTGTGCTTTTTAAAGCTATAAGCTCCTGCTTTTAAAAAATGTATCTAAACCATTCTTTTTAGTATTCTTACAGTAATGTTTACACTTCTCCATTTTTAATTGAATTTTGACTTAAGTATTCACCTACAACTTTAATTTAATTTTCATATATTTTAAGCATGTATTGATGACTCCTCCTCCTCTTCCTCCTCCTCCTCCTCCTCCTTCTCAGTGGTGGGGTCCACTAGTGTATTCTTCTTTTTGCCTTCCATTTGGCATGGTTATGGACTAGGTCTGGGTGAACCTGGGCCAACTTCAGGAATATTTCAGACAAATGGAGTAAAATATTTGCCCACAGGCATATCGACAAATATGAGCAAGGGCACCCAGTCAAGAGAATACAGGCATAGAAAATGAACTTTCAAAGCAACAATAGTATTATTAGCTTAAGTTATGGAGCGTGCTGATGACTCAAGAATTCACTACTTATTAATTTGTAAACATTACTGTCACTAGAAAGTTTGTTTTCTGCACGTCTGCCCCTCTTCAATGGGTCTGCACCCCCCTCATAACACCTGTGGTCTCAGCAAGAGGAGTGGAATCTGTAAACACTCACACTGAAAAAGGTCCCGGTGGGAAAACTGTTTGGGAACATGAGAGTAAATTTCATTTTTTTAGGGGAGGGAGGGTTTCACATCTGGACACTTGCAATTAGAATCAAGATTTTCCTGTGGAATACACATTGCTGTTCTGTGCCACACTGTATAATGTGGTTTGTAAAGTCATCATTCTCCAATTTCAAAGCCCTTTTTTTAAAAATAAAACACTAAAAGAGGGCCCGGTCAAATTTACTAAATAATAAATAAGTGTGTGTACATTACGAATGTTTAAAGATGTGTAAAAAAAAAAATCAAGCCTCAGAGGAGGGGCTTACTCCACCGTGAGGAAAGTGATGCGTTTGGTTTTTTCCAGCAAAAGAAAAAGAAAAAGGAGGCATTGAGATTTCTGATACCATCCTTACCCCTCCAGATCTCCTTTTATTCGGAAAGGGAGGAGACAGAGTGCTGAGTATGGCTGCAGTTGAAAGAACTCACATATAAATGACCAGAAATGCAGGATGATTTCTACACTCCGGTAGCCCTTATTAAATGTAATAGATATGAATAAGGTGTCAAGTTAAAAAGAAAGAGGCGAGATAAGAAAAATATTTATAAAGAAATGAGGATTGTTAGGTTTTTACTGCAAGGAGAAAAAGAAAAGCAGCCACAGAATGTTATGCATCAGTTGGAAAAGATAAATAGAAAACTCCAAGGGGAATGCTGCGAGGGGAACTGGTTTCCATGCAGATCTACAGACTGATATAATGGGATTCCGTAAAGACTCCAATTCTATTCAGTCATTTGGAAATCACAATCACTACCACAGACAGCAACAGTCCCTCTCTCTCCGCCACTTGAGCTTGAGACTCTGCCCTCCCAGTGCAGGGTTCTACTGTGACCCGGAACCAAAGGAGGATGGAAACATTACCTGTGGGTGTGTGGAGGAGGATGCTGGGCGGAGGTGGGTGGAGTTGCGCGTGCTTGCACAGCCACACGCCTTAGAGCAGTGGTGACCAAACTTCAGCCCCTCCAGATGTTTCGGGCCACAACTCCCACGGTCCTTTTGTCATTGGCAATACAGGCTTGGAATTCTGGGAGTTGTAGTCCAAAACATCTGGAGGGCCAAAGTTTGGGCACCCCTGCCTTCGAGAGAACCTTGACAAGGCAGGATAGGAGCATTTTAGCTTCCCTCTGTTTCAGGTACAGGTATTGCTGCTCTCTTATGCATTTTGGATAGCAGATAATCCCCTCTTCAGACTCACTGCCCTACGACATGCACAGGAGCGGATTACAAACAGAGGGGGGCAAGGCTATAGCACTCCCTTCTACCTGGGTAACTCTCAATGAGTCAAGAAGGAAACAACAACAACAACAACAACAACAACAACAACAACAACAACGGAACCCTTTTCAGGTTTTTCCAGGTGGAGAAGACTCAAGACCTTTTCACACAACCCCTAAAATCCACGGCAAATGGCTCCCAGATCCGGAGCTTAAAATTGTTTCCCCACCAGCTCCGGAGTTTACAAAAAATTAAGTGCGACCACGCCCACCTAAGCGCGTCCCAGCGCACTTTTCAAGTACCTGCTCTCGGGGGTGAAAAATTCCTGATGCGGATGTAACGTAGTGAGTGCTGGGCTCTCCTCGCTTCTGTTGTTTTTTTGCCCCCCGCCCTTTTAAGAGATACTTAAGAGACTGGAATGCTGCCGGGGAGCAGAGCAAGACGGCAGAACGGAGGTGAGCCTGCATTCTTTTCTTCCTTTTTTTCTCCCTTCCCTCACACAGACAGCAGCCAGGAGTGCGGAGGGGGTGGGAACACAGGAACAGCGACAAACCCCCAAGATCTCTGGTCCGAATTTAAGTGGCCAGCAGATCTTAGGGGTCATGTGAAAAGGCCCTCAGAAATGGTGTCCCATTCCCTTCTTCTGAAGGTGCCCAGGGACTGTGCAGCTTTTTGCCCCAGGTGACACAGGCTGGCTGTACTCACAGGAGGCACAACGGGGAATCGAACTCCAAAATCATTGAGCTATCTGGCCAGATATGAAGAAGGCCATACTTAAGTTATTTCTAATTAAGGCTAGCAAAGAAATTAGACATTTTAGTTGACGCGTCATCTGGTTTCTCAACTTTTTTTTTACATGATATAATTGTATGTACCTTCTCACTACAAAATTTCCACCCACAGTCTTTTGGAAGGTATTTGAGAACAGCCTGGTTTTATTAAAACACAATTAGTCAAAGAAAAGGCACCCTGATTTGTTTAGGTTTACTTCATACGATACTGTGCTTTCATCTGGTTGAGAATCTTACTCTGGACTGTATATTATCCCTCATTCTGTAAGCCACCTTGGGCCCCTTTTCCAAGGGGAAAGGCAGGGTAAAAATACTCTAAAATAAATAAATAAATAAATAAATAAATAAATAAATAAATAAATAAATAAATAAATAAATACTGCAGTAACACCTACTGTACAACTCCAAAATACTGCAGGCGTTGAAGATATGTAAAGACCTCAGACATTAACGGAAGATCCACCTTTAAAAGCCTAATAAACATTGTCTTCCCAGTTACCTGGAACTAATTAATTCTGTTCCTGGCCAACTGCGAAACAAGACAATGAGCTGAGAAGGAAAGACATTGATTGTGGAGAAATAATACTAAGCACCGCAAATACTTACACGGCATTGCATGGTATATGCTTGGCCAATATTGACCGTTATCTCTCTTCAGCCATACACGGACAATTCTGTAAAACAAAGGGAGAAGCGTCTTAAATATGTCCTCCCCAATTAAAAAAATGGGCACAAACCACTGATGATGAAAATTCGGCCAAAGCAAGGATTTCTGGAGATACATCAGTCATTAAGAGCCAACCAAAAGAGCTTTATGTGGTCTAATGGTCCCCTTCCATTGCACAAATAAAAAGCAGAAACTACTCATCACACTTACTGTATATACTCGAATATAACCCTAGTTTTTCAGCCCTAATTTTGGGCTGAAAAAAGGGGCCCTCGGCTTATATTCAGGTCAATACTTTTAGCCACTGAGGCAAGTCATCTGTGGCTAAAAGTCATTGTAATCATAAGAACATAAGAACATAAGAAGAGCCATGCTGGATCAGGCCAAAGGCCCATCTAGTCCAGCTTCCTGTATCTCACAGCGGCCCCACCAGATGCACATTGCATGCCGCTTCTCATGACCCCCCTCTGCATCACAGGGCAGCGGCACACAATGTTTAACATGACCTTTAGCCACTGACCCAAGCGTTTGCATCAGTGGCTAAAAGTTATTTTAAACATCACACACCACTCCCACAGGTCACAAAGGAAGAGCTGCCTGCTGCATTTCCCACCCTAGACTTATACTCAAGTCAATACGTTTCCCCAGTTTTGGGGGATTAAATTAGGGGCCTCGACTTATGCTCGGGTCGACTTATACTCGAGTATATATGGTAAGTCATATAGAAATTAACTAGTGCATGCAAGGTTTACATCTGCACCCTAAACATGCAGATGTAACTGCACACCTTATTTATTTATTTTATTTATTTATTTTTACAACTTATATGCCACCCACTACCCAAGGATCTCTGGGCGGCTTACAATCAAAGAATCAAAACAGTTAAAACATCAAATATCAATAAATAATTAAAACAATAATAAAAACCTTACATTAAAATCATTACACTAAAATTGCCATCAGAGGACCCACAGTCTATGCTGTATCAATTAAAAAACTTCTGGAACAGGAAGGTTTTTACCTGGCGCCAAAATCTCATCAGTGTTGGCGCCAGGCAGATCTCACTTGGGAGGGCATTCCATAGTTTGGGGGCAGCTGCCGAGAAGGCCCTATGTTTACAAGGCATCCCTCTAACCTCCTTGAGAGATGGCTCTTTCCTTTTAACTTAAGGAATCCTTTATTCTCCATAAAGTGCTCTCCAGTACTGTATCTATTAATTCATGATGTCCTGAGTCTGGTGCACAGAAGGACAAGGCCTGAGCTGTGGACTTGTTTTGGCTTTCGTGAACACCCAACATGGCGTTTGGAGTCCCTGGTCACTCTGCAGTCCCCCTGGGAGCCCTGCCTCCTTGGAGGAAAATAGGGCAAGAGAATCCCTGAGGTCAGGGCTCCCTACCAGTACCAGTAAAATTAAATACATAAACTCTAAACATTCTAAGAAAGGTTGGAGATGGAACAAAGCAGTTGGTACATATTTTCATTTGTGGTGGAATAGTGAAGTTATACAAAAAGTACGGGTTCAAGTATTTAATGAAATTAGAGATTAATTGGAAGTCACCATAGAAATGGTTCCAAAATCAACATTATTATTGATGGTAAAATTGATGAGTAATGAAAAAAGTGAAAAAGGGAAAAAAGAAATGTTAATGTAATGCAGAAAAGAAAAAAGGGGGGCCGGAAAAAATGGTAATGAGTGAGCAGGCCATTGCTTATAGCAAACATTTGGAAGCAGAATTGGGATTCTCAATTGCAAGGATGGCACAGTGAAGTATGGAATATGACAGTAAATGATAAACTGACTCCAGAAATTAAGTGAAAAGAGAGATAAAGGCAAAAAGATTCAATGAAATAAGGAAGGAATTTATAAACCTGCATTGTGTAAAGAGAAAGGGAAAAAACTGGGCAATGAATACAGTATATATGCATTTTTGAAAAGATTTGGGGGAGGATAAAGGAGAAAGAAGATTATTCTAAGTAAACATGTGTAAGATATAATGGTCCCTGGGGTGAGGGGTTCACCAGTATTTTGTTTTTCTGTATTAAGTAAGATTATGTATTACTAGTTCATTTATCTTGTACTGTCTTATATAAACAGACACACTAGGTCAAGCTGACGCTTGGAAACTCTACTACAATTTGATTTATTTGTTTGCTGGGTTTTGTAAACAAAAATAAAAGAATACCATACTGAATCTTATTTGCTATATAAATATGGCAAACAATATCCCCATAGCCTGGAAGTAGCTGAACTTAAATATTCAACTGGGAGGTACAAATCGACAGCATACTTAAAGTTCTATTCAAACTCATTCAAAGGTTCACATGGAAAAGTTAGGCTGCAACTACACGGGGAGAGCAGAGGAGAAAAATTCAGCTTCACTGTGGCTTGATTCACAGCCTGTTTCACGTTTCGATGAAGATGATGAGATGATCGCATGGAGAATGTGGATCATTGCAGCGCAAGTGTCCACGCTGGCCCCTGGGTCTGATGCAGCTTTGGTTTCACTACCGCTCACAGTCCTCTTTTCTTTACCCCCGCTCTCTGCCAATCCCCATGTTTCATTTTCAGATTCCGTGCAAGGTCAGCGGGGTGTTGATAGTGTCGCATGGCATTAGGGAGGGAAAGGGTGAGTTTTCTACAGCACTCCATGGCACACATATACCACAGAGACACAGTCATCTGCTGTAGTTCACCAAAGTTGTTTCCAATTCATATTGAGTTCTCTCTCTCCTTTTTTGGTGTCTGTGTGTGTGTGTGTGTGTGTGTGTGTGTGTGTGTGTGTGTGTGATAAAGTGACCCAGCACTAAAATAAATGGTCTTCTTTAGGGTTTAAAGGAGAAAGTCCATTGGGGTGGGTGTTCCTAGTGACCAAGGTTAGCAAGTCACCATAATACCATCCATAGCCCCCCACATACACACACATACACCCCGACCGAACAGAACTATGCATGTGGAAAAGGACTGGGCTGATTTGTATTGGCCTTTGCATTGTATGATGAGTTGCAAACGGTTCAATGTCATGTGTTCCACTTCCGTAGAAAATCCCTGCCCTGTTTGCCAGTGCAGGTCCCCAGTCCTAGTGGAATTCTTGTCAATACCTGAAAGTGGAATGACAGCTCAATGGTGTGTTACTTTTGATTAACTTTTTTTAAAAAGCACTGAAAACTTACTGAGCGGGCATAAACAGCTGTGTGTAATCCTAACAGACATTTTCTTCAGCAGTGGTAGTAGTTCCGGTCCTTCCTCTCCTCTAGAAAAGAAAGTGCCCCTTCCAATCACAGAAGGCTTTCAATCCAACAGAAGAGTCTCAAGTAGAGAAGAGAAGGCAAAGCCATCGTCACTGATTTCCAGTCCCTTTCCCCAACTCCCCATAGTTGGATTTTCAGGAGGTCCAAGAGACCTAGAGGTGGGGGCTACCTCCCTACTCTCATAGGTAGACAGTCCCGTAGACTGGATCCTGTTACTGAGATGCTTCTGACCTTGAAAAGAAACTTAGGAGCCATGCTCAAGTCTCTAAATGTACCAAGAGGTTGTTGTTGTTGTTGTTGTTGTTTCAAATTTGAAAAAGACCGTAGTGGGAGTTTATCCACACCATGCCACAACTCATATTTTTATCAGCCATTCAACCAAAAGCAAAGTGTTCTCTGCTTATATACCACCCCATACCACTTCAAGTAGTCTCTGGGCGGTTTACAGTTTAATTACAGTTATGCAGGCTACATATTGCCCCCCTCCCCCGTAAGCTGGGTACGCTGAGTCAACCTTGAGCCCTGGTAGCTGGGATTGAACCCCAGGTCGTGAGCACAGTTTTACCTGCAGTATAGGCATTTAACCACTGCGCCGCGAGGCTAACAACCAACTGCAGTGAAGAGAAAGCCCTCAGTCCCCATTTTAGCTAGGATCAAGCACTTCTTGGCTTTTCCTCCCCTAGAGTTGTCCCCATTGGGTCATTCATGTAACAGCAGGAAGAACTGAGAGTTCAGCACTTTCTGTTTTCCTGTTGGTTCCCTTTCCCCTTTTCTTTCTAACGCCAATGCCTCTTAGTTTCCACACAGCATTTCAGAAGCTTTGAGAGGACGGCCGTGGGAGGCACTCTCACACAAGGACACCTTGTGGTACACACACACACAGCATCCAAAACAAAAGCTTCCGCAAACTCTTAACCTCTTTTTGGATCCATCAGAAGCAGCAGTCCTGAAGTGCCAAGTTCTATTCCAGCGCACAATGACGCCTGCTAACAGACTTGCAGTAGGCATTAATAGCCTGTTTTGTAATCACTTTATTTTTAAACAAAAACCCCATACATTTTGTTGTTGAATTTGTTATGTCCTGGGTTCACTGTACTACACCATCTAGTAGACAAAACTCAATATATAAAAAAGCACCCTTGATTTTACATGTGGTATAAAAACCATAACTGCGTGATACAGAGCATGAATAGAAGAGCCCTTTGCATTTCTTCTGGTTCAACAGCGTTCCACTTAGAATTGGCTTCGTTTGGGACTGACTGCCTGTTTCTCCGCCCACCACTTTGCATTTAATTAAACAAAAGAACCCCCAATTCCTTCCATTAGCTTCTGCACAAACACAACAAACAAGGAGACCACAACCTGAAAAACCAGTTTCAGGAAAATGCATTAGGCTGTAGGAAAAATAATGTTTTCATGCCTGAGAAAGTACACCTTCCAAGAAAATCCCTTTAAGAATTCACTAAGCCTTCCTTACCTAACCATACCACAGGGATGAGCTGTAGCCAAAATAAAGGATGCAAAACAAGAGACCCTAGCACTCTCTCTCTCTCTCTCTCTGTCTGTCTCTCTCTGTCACACACACACACACACACACACACACACACACACACACACACACACACACACACACACACACACACACACACACACACACACACACAGTAGTTAAACTGGGAGTTGAGTCATGGCTACTGGACTTCTTTTTTGAGAGATAGAAACGTTTCGCTGTTCATCCAAACAGCTTCAGCAACACACAGTAGTTGTAGAAGAGATAGCCATGTTAGGCTGTGCAAGCATTTTAAGCAGGGGAGGGGGAATCAAAGTAAAAAGTAAAAAAAGACAAAAATGTGGCGGCACCTTAGACTAACGTCTATATTTTTTTATGCGACCTTTTGTAGGCAAACCCACTTCATCAGATATGTCACATTGAATATATATAGAAGTTAGTCCTCAAGGTGCCACCACGTTTTAGACATTTTTTACTTTTGTTTTTACCTATAATACACATGCTGTACTGTATGTGACTGTCACAATGAGGTATTTATTACCTGAAAGGCCTATTCAGTGGTGTCCAAACTTCGGCCCTCCATTTGTTTTGGACCACAACTCCCACAGTCCTTTGGCATTGGCAATACAAGCTTGGAATTCTGGGAGTTGTGGTATAAAACATTTGGAGGGCTGAAGTTTGGACACCCCTGGCCTACAAAATGAATCTTATATTGTTCACAACCATATTATCATGATCTCTCTCTCTCTCTCTCTCTCTCTCTCTCTCTCTCACTCACTCACTCACTCTCTGCACATTTTATATATTAAAAAATAGATAGTGTGATTTTCAACTTAATATTTTCTACTTCCAGCCCAACATATCCTTGATACTGGAGTTCACATTTGTTCTATTGGAGGCATGAGATTCTAATTATAATTTTAAAAACAGAATCCATTATCAATCAATCAATCAATCAATCAATCAATCAATCAAGTTTAAAAGCTTCCTTGTTCCACATGGATAACAGGGAAATGTCAAGTCAGTACAATCATGTATATATGAGGCAGCTTTTCACTCCTGAGAGGACATCAGGCTCTTCTCTCTGCTCTGCCTCAGCCTGCAGAGGCATTTCTGGGCAACATCTTTTGTCTCAGCGACATCCCCAGCTTTTTGGAGGTCTCAGAGAACCATCTGCTCCTTGGCAGCTTCTGCCCCCCCCCCGAATACAAAGCGGGCAACAGAGCTTATGTTACATCCGCAAGAGCTAACACTAAACACTTTATTCAAGGGGTATGTTTTTGGCAGGACACTGTTGAATAAAATCTAGACTGGTATTAATAAACCATTTCCTTGCTTCTTTTTAACGGATATAAACATTAGATAGTCAAAACATTGTTTTGAGCACCTTGTCATCTATTTCACCTCTCCATCAGACCTATGTTTCCCCTTACAAGAACTAAAAGAAACCAGTAAGAACTAGACATTCTCATCAAGGTTGCTGGTTTTAGAAAAGGTGGCTGTCTACTTGCATTTTTCCTTTATTTTTATTTTTGGCCTATAAGATAACTGCAATTTTTAAAGTTTGGAATAAAAGTGAAAGTAAGTGATCAGATGTAGCACAATGTATTTTATTCAAAATTTATTACTGGGATAATTTTAAGGCCTTTCAAAATATTTCGTATTTTAGTATTTATTATATATTATGCTAATAGTACATCACCTGAACTGAAATTATCTCTGCAAACTATCAAACTATTACATATATGCAAGTCTGCCATAAGTCATGAAAAGAGGTAGGCAGTTGTTAATCTACCATAAATAGTTCCCTAAATTGCATAAAATGTGTAGCTGATACCAGAAACCTAATCAAGCAACTGTAATCTTCCCAGACAGATGGTAGTTAATTAGTCCGAAACAAGCACAACTGAGCCCAAATATCCTATTGTGTGCTTCACCAGCTCCACACCCTTCTTCTGTTGGCATATATTTACTTTCCACTCTAATGAAATCCAGTATTTCCCCCTTCCAACCCATTCTGAGACAGTGTTTGTTTGATTATCTGACTGGTATGTATTTCGTCTTTTTCCTTAACTGGGAGTCAAAGTAGCTCACAGTAAAATTAAAACAGATATAGATAAAATTAAGTATTGATTAAAAATATGCAAAAGATTGATATACAGTAACCCTCTGCCATTTCGCGGTTCATGCACTGCGGCCCCGCTATATCGCAGGACTGCGGTACCTGCCCAGGCTCCAGCTGATTAGCACTGGGGTGGGGGAGAAAAACCTTTATGTTCCCACCCCAGTGCCCAATGAGCTGGAGCCTGGGGTGCAGGGAAGGGGGGGAAGGTTTTAAAAGCCCAGGTTTTTAAAACCTTTTTCTCCCTTCCCTAAGCTCTGGGCTCCAGCTCAGTGATAGATCAGATCCCCCAACGCCGCTCGCCCGGGCTGCTTCGAGAAGTCTAGGAGCAGCCCGAGCGAGCAGCGGTGGTAGATCTGATCACCCCCTCCCCCAGGCTCCACCCAACCTGCATCCGCATATCACGGATTTTCAGTCATTGCCAGTCAGGTGGGTACCTAACCCCTGTAATCGGAGGCGGGGGGTGGGGGTTACTGTATTGAAAAAGACTTAAACTAAAATGTATTTATTGTGCACTCAACAGCAATTTAAAACATAGCATTTACACACACACACACACACACACACACACACACACACACACACACACACACACACACACACACACACACACACACACACACACACACACACACCATCAATATGTCGAAAGCTCCTTCCAAGCTTCCAGCCATGCACAGATCATTGGAATCCACACACTAGAAACATGGACACGGCTCCTAATTATCCCTCTTTCAACAATAGCTCAAGTCAGCAGGCTTGGGTTCCCGCCAGTCATTGCAGCAGCTTTCACAGAAAAGTTCAAGGAAAGGGCTAATGTTTTATTCACAGGAGCGAGCAAGGCGATCTGTAAATGGAACCCTTGACATGATGCCACAATCGGTAGCGTGAAGTCTTAGATCTTCTTCTGCTCCAAATACCAAACACGAGGCACCTCTTGACTCCAAAGAGAAACACCAATGTCTAGACCATATTTGGTTTTAACCACCAACATTTAGACCACATTTGGGGGGCGGGGGGAGCTTTGGTCCTTCCTGTGAACTGTTGAGCTCACAGATCACAAAGACGGTTACTTCACGTCCTTCCTCATTCCGAGTTGACGTTTGTTTCATGATCACGTCGCTTGCGGTCACGTGGTCTTGTCCCGGTACTGTCCCTGTTCCCATGTACCCACGTGCATGATTGATGGTACCGTGACAACTGTTACTGAATGTCTTTGTTTCACAACATCTGAACTTCTCAGCCTTCATTCTCGTTTTTTTCTTCGGTACGACCTTCCATTTTTCAATCTTTCAAATTTCCTCAACTTTGCCTTCAATGCGTTATGGAGCTAAGTTTGAGGCATTTGTCTTTTAATCTCTCTGCACTGTGTTGCTGACTCCATAGAGAATGTAGTAGAGAATGGCACTTTGGACTCCTGCCACCAGATGGAGAATGGCATATTGCGTGACGAGCCTTACCTCACGGGCACTCGTCTCAGAATGAGAACTTAGACGAGCAGATTCCCGAGGCCAGGGAGGGGAATCACTCATCCCGCTTAAATCCCAGTTCAGGGGGCATGGTCAGGAAAACTCCCCCGTCGTCACACAATGGACGTGGAGTAACATTGGTTCGTACCGGTCCCAAGCGGGACGGCAAACCGCGATAAAAGGGACATTAAGTAGTGGCCTACGTCTCTTTAAGCACTATAGCAACCTAATCCTCCAGCCATCTACCTGTTCTCCAGCTTCAATGTTCTCATAAGTTTTAGCAAGGCACATGGCAATCTAGAAAACAATGGCAGAATCCATGATTGCCCCTAGTGATACAGACTCTTGTTGTTGGGCTGAATGGCACTGATGTGTAAGAAATACCCTCATAATTACTTTTCCTGAGGAAAATTGAGATATTTTGGACTTCAACTCCTAGAAACCACAGTGATCATGGCCAGCACAAGAACATGTGGTGGACGAAAGGCTTCCCAAACTTTTCACCGTCCTTCACACTCAGGTCGTTCTGTACACCACACGTAACAGAAGACTTTGGTCTACGGTTGCTACAAGATGAGAAACCCACATTGTGCATGGAAGGAACAGAAATGCAACCCCCACCCACAATTACAAATAGAGAATACAGTGCAACCTGTTGTCATAAGCAACAGTTGGGGAGATAGCATAGGCAAGTCTACACAGATGGGGTGAATAGTATGCATAATGACACGTTAAGCCCTTGTCCCAGTTCAAGTTAAGGGAGATGAAATGGGAACCTCTTTATGTTTAGCTGTTGTCCTTTGGAAGTTGTCTGTGAGGTTTCAAAGCGGCAGATGGTATATGGCTCAGACAGCCTTTTCTCCGCTGGTATGTGTGTTATAATCTGCCTATCTTTGGTTGGATGGACTTTGCCAGCCATGACCTTTCAATAGCTCTCAAGAGCTACCACCGCAATCTGCAGTCGTCACCTTGCAAGGACTTCCCTTGCACCAGGATCATTACATGAATCTTAATCACCCCTGTCAAAACCATTACCCTATTAGACCTCCTACACTTCCATCACACTTCAACCTCCTGCCCTCGCACTCCTATATGTGTGTTTGCATATACTGAGCAAAACAAAACATCATGTATCTGAAGGATGGGGCTACAGTCAATGACTGTTTGTGCTAAATCAAAATTATTAAGCCTCCAACATGCTACAACACGCCCCCCCCAATCCTCCTGAACATGCACCGATCCCTGGGACTGGTGCATGTTTTCACAGCTCCAGCTGGTTGGCGGGAGGTGCGATGGCCACCTCGTCCTTCTTCTTAGTTGCTTCGATCTTTTTTGCACAGAAAGGACGAGGTGGCGATGGGCAGCAAAAGCTGCCCTCCGCTCTGCTGTAACAGCTGACTTTGACAGGTCTGACCTGTCAAAGTCAGCTGTAGTGCGGAGGGAGAGCAGCGCTGGTAACCTCTGCAACCCCCCCCCCTCATTGAGGGAGGCTGGGCCAGCCTTCCCATAGGAATGCATTGACAATCTATCCCTCCAGAATGGATTAATTGGTTTTTGATGCATTCCTATAGGAAACCGCTGTTCAATTTGCGAGCAGATCGACTTATGAGCATGTGGTTGGAATGGATTAATCTCATAAGGCAAGGTACCACTGTAATTGCTACTTCAAAAGATTTTGAAGGGATAAGATAAAGTACAAGCATTCCCCCCTTTTGTTTTTGTCCATCTGATATTTTGGGAAGGGGATCTCAACTCTACATACAGTATATACCTTTTCCTCTTCCACGGCTAAAGAATTTGCCTCTGATACTAATTTGCACCTTCCCAGTGAGGCTTATACCCAGCCAGGCAGACATGCTGAGTAGCAGGCTGCATGAGAGGTACAAACCAGCACCCCATACCCTGGAGGACTGGTTGACAACCTTGCATAACCCAGGTGTTCTTGGACTGCAATTCCCAGAAGCCTTCGTCACCAGCTGTGCTGACCAGGGTTTCTCAAGCAGCCAACGGTACGTCCTCCAGGCCGAATCTTACTTTTATTCTCATATCTTTTCTACTCCCCTTTGCCAATCTACTATTATTATTGCGATTTACTGGGAGCATTTGGTCCTGCAGCAAGTGCAAAAAGTTGTTTGCAGCGAGAGTCATCTGCATTCCACCGGACGCTAGCAAGGCCTTCAAGGCCTTGTAACATAGACACCGCTATAAATCAAGCTTATCATCTCTCCCACTTTTAGTCCACTTAACAATATAACTATTGCACTTACTTGGAACAGTAAACTAAAGAGATTAAGGGACCTTGAAAGACAGTACCTGAGAACAATAATTAGAACTAAAACTGGAAACTGGATAATCATCTGTTATTACACTGAATGCCATGAAGACCAACTAACAATTTTATAGAACTGTATTACTTGAATACAATCTTATTTTACTATTTTACCATTTTACTATTTTATCATCTACTATTAGCATTTTTTTATCATTTTACCATTTTACCATCTGCTATTTTAACCATTTTAACTTAACTCCCTGCTTGCTTGGAGCCTCTGGTGCAATCACCACCTTGTAATTCATTATCCTGATGGATGCAGAGGAATTGGAGATACTGGACCTCACTCTTTCTCCCCCAGTGTTACAGCAGATAAAGAAAAACACCAGGGTTTCTCGTCCTTTGGAAGCTGTCTGTGAGGTTTCAAAGCGGCAATGCAAGAACGCCATGGTTAACCAAAATTGGGAACCACTGCCCTGGAGGGTACATGCACTGGGGACCCTGGGATGTTATGTTTGGTTCCAACCAGCCTAAAAGAAGCAAGCAAATCTTGCATGCTGTTTTCACTTTGCATGATATTTTTTTAGCAACATAAGGGTCTCGAGGTTGCTAGAGGCCCCTTGCAATGCGTCAGGGAACACCGCTTAGATTCTGCTTTGTTGGCTACTAATTATTTTTATTACATATTTCATTTTATTGTTTACTGTTTATTTTTAGTGCTACAGATTGCATTTGTTTAATTTATCTGTTAATGGATCAGAGTAGTGCCTTACACAAATTGGGCAGCATAAAAGTGAAATAAATAAACAAACACTATTTGGCATTCACATCTTCGTCAGATTAAGCTTGAGGGAAATTTAGAAACAACCTCCATTTTGGCCACCATGGCCTGATTATCTGTCTCCTGTTTTCTATACGTCACTTTGGATTTTCCTATTAACATTTGCAAGTTCAACTACTATTACTGACCAACACAGTCATGTTGCATTTTCATTTTAGCATTCAGCTTACAAAGCGAAACCCGCTGTGCAAATTACCACATTTATTTATTTATTATTAAATTTATACCCCGCCCATCTTCCCTAAGGGAACTCTGGGCGGCTTACAAAGCTGATAAATCAACTTTCCGTTGAAGTTCAGGCAACCTGAATCACACACCCAGAGATTGGGTTGGGGGTGGGGTGTGAAAACGGAGGAAAGATGCAAAACAGATTGCAACAATATCAAAGGAAGACTTTGGTACAGTAACCTTGCAGCTTCACTTGGCTCCCACAGGGCTGTGTGTGTACAACATCGAAGGCATGCTTACCAGCCAGCCAACTTTTTAAGTACTTAAGGATGGCAACAGACAAGAATCTAGGTGTCACCAGGGACTAAAAGGAGTTCAGAGGGAATGAAACCAGGGTCATATCTAAGAATGGGTGAGCAAAACAGCCGAATAGCCTTCTCGGCTCAGATTTTAAAACAAAAGAAAAATTGCCTTCAAATGACTCATAGTGTTAACAAGTCCTAATGCCTTATGGGGCATTGGTTGAACTGCTGTACTGCAGCTCAAACTCTGCTCATCTCAGGTTCAATTCCAGGTAGCTGGCTCAAGGTTCACTCAGCCTCCCCTTCTTCTGAGGTCAGTAAATTGAGTACTGTACCCAGCTTGCTGGTGTGTGTGTGTGTGTGTGTGGGGGGGTTGCAATGCCTTGCCTGCAGAATTAGATTGTATAACATGCAGACAGTACCTTAAGCCTTATGTGGTGGTGTACACCCAGCAGGCTTTTAACATACCCTCAGAGACCATCATATGCTTCACTTTAACCCCTTCTGTGGAACTTGGAGTAACGAAAAAAGGGCCAAGAGGTTGAAAAGGATCTCTTTAAGCAAGATCAGATTAAGTGCTGTGGTAAGTGAGGTATATCTCAGTTGCTATAGCCCTGAAGAATGTTCTGTTATTAAAATTCTTTAGAATTGTAGTATGTGACATCTCCTGAAGACAGAAGCCACATCCTGTCCTCAAGATCACATCCATTTTCCCTCTTTTTTTGGGGGGGATTTCAGGGGTGGATGGAAGAGGAAAATGGAAAAAAGAAAATATATTCAAGATATAAGGTCCCTGGGGGAGGGTAGCACTAATATTTTAAGTAGGTGTATTATGTTTTACGTTTATGCTTATGTTTTATGTTTATGTTTAAAAGTTAAAAATTAAAAAAAAAGACCACATCCATAAGAAACCAGGCAGGAGATCACATAGGGCACGTTCAGACAGGGTAGGTGAAATCCATCAGGGAGGCTCAAGGCTGCCGTACGGTCCACAGTGCTTTATTTATTTATTATTTATTTATTTATTTAAATACTTATAACCCACTCCATCTTCCCAACGGGAACTCTGGGCGGCTAACAGCGCAAGAAGCTAAAAAGCTAAAAAGGCTAAAAAGCTAAAAATAACAAGGCCACCAAGCAAGGGCAGCGGAAGGCAAGATGGCGGCAGACGGTAAGAGCAAAGAAAAGAAAGAGAAACTAACTAATGAGGACACCAAATGCTTCTTTGAAGAGGAAGGTCTTCAAAGCTCTCTTAAAGGCGGGCAGGGACTCCAGCAGGCGCAGCTCAGGAGGGAGATGGTTCCAGAGCGAGGGCCCCACCACAGAGAAGGCGCGGTTCTGCGTTTTTTCCGCGCCTCTCTGGGTGTGGCCACTCTCAAGGAGCGCCCTGCGATGATCTCGTGGGTCTGGATCCGGATGCCCTCAGGGAGATGTGCTCCGCCAGGTATCCTGGTCCCAAGCCGTGGAGGGCCTTGAAAACCAAGACCAGAACCTTGAACCTGATCCGGAAGACAACGGGGAGCCAACGCAGGCGGACCAGGACTGGGGTGATGTGCTCGAATCTACGAGCACCCACCACCAGCCTGGCCGCCGCATTTTGCACCCGCTGTAACCTCCGGACCAGGGCCAAGGGCAACCCCACGTAGAGGGCATTGCAATAGTCGATCCTCGAGATCACCAGGGCCTGCACGACTGTCCTCAGGGAGGACTCGTCAAGGTACTGACGGATCTGGGCGATCCTGCGGAGATGGAAAAAAGCGGCCCTGGAGACGGCCATCACCTGGGCTTCCAGGGAGAGGGCCGAATCCAGGACCACGCCCAGATTCCTGGCCCTGTCTGTAGGCTGGAGGGAAGTACCCCCCAGACTAGGGAGGGGGCCATTGTACCGAGACGAAGGGAGAGGGGTCATTTCTGCATGGCCAGGAACACAGATCTTAAGACACCTGTGTGTATTTTACTTATCCTCAGGGTTTGTTTTTTAAAGGCCACTCTGAGCTTCCCATCGATTACCTAAGGAGAAGTCAGGTACACAGAGAGAGAGCCCGGCCAAGCAGCAGCATGATTTAATGAACAAAGGCTCTGACTCATCTGGAGCCAAGCAAGGAAAGACTTAAAAGGCAAAACAAAGCTAACAAAGGGCGATCAGAAGAACACTGCAAAAGCTTGGCTTGGTTTTGATGTCAGAGGGAAGGAAAATTGCACAATACAGTACTAGAAAGATTCCACAACCAGTATCTTATTAGGTCTTGCTTTATAGCCAAAAGCACAGTCCAGTGGTTGCCTTCACACATGATGCTGATCTCAGGTGTCAGTGTCAAGTGTTATACATGACACTTGGAAACATTTAAGTGCAAAATTGGGAAGTGTGCATTTTATGTGTCTACTATTGAGACCAAGACTGGGTGCAAATCCCTGTGGCCTGGTCAGCGTTTACTGTTGCCATCAACCTGAAAAGCAGGCTCAGAGATGGAGGCTGAGGCTGCAGCTGACTCCTGCTCAACCCTTTCATGGGGGATATTTTCGATTAGGTAGGTAGTGTGCTTTGACGTAGGACGCAGCACCGTTCTTCAGATATAACATTATTCAGCTCATGGGCTGAGAATTGTATTTAATATATTCATGTGGAGTTGGAAACATGTCCCCTTATCCACCACCACCCCATCATATTGGAAAAGATGTTTGCAGAGCAGAAGAAACCAACTTTTTAAAGATCTGAAGATGGGGACATAAATGGTCACATCTGAAAAACTGGCCAGACAAGCTCATTGATGGGGGGAAATTCAGTGGGCAAACCAGTTTCCAACAAACTTCTTTAGACTCCAAACCTAGACACATCATCATTTTGGACGAAAACTGTGAAAATGTCCCACATTTGGGAGCCAGTGTGCAAAAAATAATGTTTCCAACATCCACTTCAGAGCTGAGCTCTGTGAGACAGAAAAGAGCTGCTAGATTTCTACAGTGTTGCCCATATAAGATTTCAAAATTGAAAAATGAAATTATACCACCAAATATTTAAATGTATTGCTTCCAAATTCTCTGAGGGAGTGACTGAGGAGCGGGGGGGGGACCAATGTTCCATCATAAGACATACCCTACAATTATCTTAACCACCCCACCCATAATGTCTGTCATTAATAGTCTATAAAACCATGGGCTGTGATATCTCCGGAGAAAGTGAAGCCTATCTCCACAACCTGTGAAGCAACTGCACAACCTTAAAAATTACAGAAGGATTTCTGAATGGGCAAACATGTTGTTTTTGAGGCCCCCCAGGCTGCCCCAAACCCCCTTTTGTTTTGACAGCAACTCCTGGGAACCTTTAGAATTAATGGTCATCTCTATCATCTTACACCAGTGGTGGCGAACCGTTGGCACTCCAGATGTTTTGGACCACAACTCCCAAAATTCAAAGCCTGTAATGCTAATGACAAAGGACTGTGGGAGTTGTGGTCCAAAACATCTGGAGTGCCAAAGGTTCGCCACCACTGTCTTACACCATCTTACATCTTATTTACCTCCCAGTTCTGTTTCTTTGTCCTCCTCTTCTCGGACCCACTGCAGTTTCCTTCTTCTTCTCTAAAAGGAAGGGTTGAGGAACACCCCTCCAGACACCATGAACTACAATTCCCACATGGTATTTTTAGCTATTGAACTGTCTATTGTATTTGTATTGATGACCGTTGTCTGGTCCGTTGTTGGAAGCCGCCCAGAGTTTCCTTTGGGAAGATGGGCGGGATACAAGTTCAATAAATAAATAAATAAATAAATAATTTGCCATTCGTTCTGCTGGCTAAGGATTCTGGGAAGTCCTAAACCCCTGAAGAGCTTATACATGGAACCTTAGTTAAGCCTCCCCTGAACATTTATGTTCCAAGCTTCAGGGTCAAACAGAATTAGGCCTATGGCAGGAGATGTTTCCTAGCAAATCATGAGAAGCTGGGAAGTTAAGTTTGGCTGTGGACCTCTGCCAGCCTCATTCTCCCAACAGGATGCTACAACCAGGATGCTGTCATTTCAAACCGGAGCAGGCAGCCAAACAGAGCAAGAGGGAGATGGGGAGAGGGGAAAAGAAGGGACAGACATTCCCAAAACAACCCACTGGAAGCTGCATAGTATTGCAGGACCAAGGCCAAACCCTACCACCAATGACTTGACATCTTGACACCACACCTCAGAGCCACAGGAAATGTGGCACATGAGCACTGGGCCCCTCTAAGTAAGGCCAAAACTCAGGAGGCAGCATGGATGAGTGAGTGGAGCTTAAATAGCCACGCTGCTCATCTTCAGTGGGTCCTCCCTAGCGCTGGTTCCCTTTCTTCCATCAGCACCGATAGCATCAATGGGTGTACGGCAGGGTGGCATTGCAAAAGGAGAACTTGATTGACAAGGGAAAAATCAAGTACAGTGGTACCTCAACTTATGAATTTAATCAGTTCCAAATGCACGCTCTTAAGTTGAACTACTCTTAAGTCGGGGTACCTATCTAAAAAAATTGAAAAAAAAATAAGTTAAAAATGAAAAAAATGAAAAAAAAATTGTAAGTTGAGCAGACCATATCTAAAATTTGTAAGGTGGCAGTTAAAATGCCAACAGTTTTTGCTCTTAAGTCGAGCTGCTCATAAGTCGGGGTACCACTGTACTGTATGTGGGAGACAACCAGGCTAAGAAGGATATGACATCCGCCCATACGCTTTGCCATACTTCATTGGCTGGTCTTTGGCAAACTCCATGCATATGCAGAAATAGACCAGAGTACTTGCGTTGCTACAGACATATTAAGACTGTAAGTTGGTTAGGGTTCATGGTAGCAGCAGCGCCACTAGCTGCCCACTCCTAAAACAAAGAGCTGCGAATTTTGCGGCCAGTGCAATACTATAATCCAGTACATAGTGGCATTATAGCACCTTGTGCTTTTCTACAGCATTAAAAAAAAAAAAAGCAGACCTGCATTGAGCGGAATTGCTTGCAGACTGTAACACTAGGTAGAGATGCTTCGGCAGTTTACATAATTAATTAATTTCAATTGCTTATTCAGGCTTTCCGCAAAACTTCTGCAGTGTTGTCACTAACCTTCTCCAAAATAGCCATTTTTCTGCACCCGTAAGCATTCAGGAAAACAGCTGACACTATGTGGCAATATCTCACACTGTCCAGTAGCTAGCTCATGCTCAAACGGAAGCACGGTCACTGTTTATGTTTCAAAACCAAGAGGCAAGCTTTTGAGACAGCATACAGACTTTGACCTGGGATTGGCTACGTCTGTACCTCTCTCACACACAGTGGATAACAGATGTCCCTGATAATTCTACTGCCACTGTAAGCATAATCCTGACAGTCAGATACACTTTGGTTACATCTTGGGAAAACATATTATTGGCTGAAATCCAGTATTTTAGTCACAATTGTCAGGATTTGGTGGCTCAACGCCTGTGCAAAATTCCATTTATTCACTGGATCTATTCTCTTTGTGTGTTGCGTCGTTACAGTCGTGACCGACTCTTCGTGACCCCATGTCCATGGAGTTTTCTTGGCAGGAATACTGGAGTGGTTTGCCAGTTCCTACTCCAGGCGCCTAGTTGCAATTTATTACTGGATTTCAGTCACTGTTTTAATAGTACTTGATCTTGTTGTGTTTTGTGGCTTTTTGCCCAACTTGCAAAGTGATTTCTGAATTTTAAGACAAAAAAGAGAACCAAACAAAATGAATGCAATGCACTTCAAACTTTCTGTGTGAACCTGAATTACAAAATGAAAATATTCCCCATCATGGAAATTACTGGGACAAATATAGTATGGAAAACTAAAAATGCTGGGCTAAAAGATTAGAACAGTGCGGAGACAAGACTTTTAAGAACATGAAACAGATCATTTGACTCTTGAGTAAAGTCCCAAAACGGTTATTTCATCCCTTAGGTGCATGTGCTTATGCCTACAGACTAACTCACACTGCTAAAAGTATGTTTAGAAAGAAAGAAAAAGTTGTAATCCACATACTCAAAGATAGAACTTAGATCGCCATGGGCTAGATGGGCAGTATAAAAGTCAAATAAATTAATTAAATAAATAAAATAATACTTCAGGTTTATATTTAATGTTTATACTACAATTTTGTTGACCATCCACACACCACTCAACATTCTCTTGTCAATAGCAACTACTAGACTCAAATCCAGGCGCAGGGCAAGGGAATATTCCCTGAGGCACTATTCTGCCTTGCGAATATTAAAGTAGATTGGCCAAAATCCTGTTGCACAAAAGTTATTTTTAAAGATGAACTGGCACAAGTTGGTGAAACTCCACAGACATTATCTGTCGCTAGAGATGGGCATGACTAGGGAAAATGACGTTTTGAGTAACTTACCATGATAAAATGTCTATGGAGTACTGGTTTGGGGGTAACAGCTGGAGGGGAGCTGCAGGAGTCAGAAACTATGTCTTTTGCACCTGCTAACTGCATGTAGTGCAATGCAAGTAGATCTGGCTTAGGGTAAAGACAGAAGGGTTTCAGTTACTGAGGTTAGGGTGTTCTCTGGGTGCCTGTCTGAAAACAGTGTACTGGCGTATGGGTTGATTCAGATTAGAGATTGGGCTACGATTAGTGGGCTGTTTGTGCCCGATTGGCACATCCCAGAAGTCTCTGTGGTCAACCTGGCCAAGTGGCCATGCGATTGGTGGAAAATTTGCATGGTCCACTCCTTGGGCGAGCCCATCATTGCAAATGTGCAGGTGTAAAAAAATAAAATAAAATAAAATAAAATAAAATCAAAACTTTTTTTTTTGCAAGAAAAACCCACTGCTGCTACTGTAAAAATTCAAGCATTTAAAATAGCTAATTTTGCTGTGGTGCTTTGGTGGGGTTTTGGGCAACGATTTAAAAAAAAATTGCGGTCGCCATTTTGGATCCCCCGCACTGCATGGCAAATGGATGCGCCCTCCCAGCCTGGTAAGCAGCGAATGCTATAGCCAAGGAGAGAAAAAATAAAACACCCTTCTGGCCTGGTTGCCCTCAGACAGTTTTCGCCTTTTTAAGGCCGGGAATCGGGTTGTTTTTTTTACTTTTAAAAACTTTTTTCTGTTTGGCATTGCGCGATCGCGAAGTAACGAAAACCAAATTGAAAAATGTCCAAAAAATTCCCCGTTTCCGTGAGTAACGGATACGGATAACGGAAACGAAACGGGAATACCGCTAAGTCGTGCCCATCTCTATCTGTCGCATCGAACTGCATAACTTACCATGATACATGTCTATGGAGATTTCTTAACAGCTCTAAAAATTATGTCTTTTGTGTAACTGCTCAGAAGGGTTTCAGTCCTTGTGTTCTTTACGGAAAACATACCCTGGATTGATTCAGATATAATATTGAGTCAAAGTTCAGTGTTATGATATGAAGTCTGGATGTATAGCTTATAATTACCCTCCATGCCCACATCCTCTAGGGCAGTGATGGTGAACCTTTTAGAGACCGAGTACCCAAACTGCGATTCAAAACCCAGTAATTTTTCGCAAAGTGCCAACACAGCCATTTAACCTGAATACAGGTGCCTGTGAAGGGGCGATTTTGGGTGCCCACAGAAAGGGCTCTGACTGCCACCTTTGGCACCAGTGTCATAGGTTCATCAACACTGCTCTAGGGCATTTTTTTATTTAACTACAGATTCCTGCACACCTAAACCTGAAAAAAACTGTAGGTTGTAGTAACTACCACTAACGAAAACAAGACAATTTCAAGCCAAAGGTTATGAAGCAGCTCCACAAACAGCACTGGTAATGAATTATTGAACGAACCATCAGTCATGATACAACATTCTACTTTGTAACACGCTCTTTCATGCCAGTAGTCTGTTCTACAATAGTGTGTTAGACACTTTTTCTTGAAATCATGTCACTGAGAAGAAGTTTGAGATGCTTGCAGAGATGTCTTTCTGCCTTGTATTTGCTTGTCTTACCAACACCTGTCATTCCACTGAGAAATGCAACTGTGAGTCTGGGAGCAACAAAGGAACTATCAGGTTACAGGTTGCAAACCAAACCGAATCTTTGCCCTAAAGCAGGCATGTCCAAACTTCGGCCCTCCTGATGTTTTGGACCACAACTCCCAAAATTCTAAGCTTAGACTGCCAGTGGCAAAGGACTGTGGGAGTTGTGGTCCAAAATATCTGGAGGGCCGAAGTTTGGACATGCCTGCCCTAAAGGATTCAGTTAAAACAGGCATGTCCAAACTTTGGCCCTCCCAATGTTTTGGACCACAACTCCCAGAATTCCAAGCCTGTACAGTGGACCCTTGTATAACAAAACAATTTTTATAACATAAAATCTGTACAACTTAAAAAATTCCAGAGATAGGAGAAATTTGCTTAACATAATCACCTATGGGGCGAATCCGTACAACATAAAAATGGGATTACTCTATTTTCAATGCATTCCTATGGGAAATTTGTATAAAGGAAAATTTGCTTAACAATTTCATTTGGAACAAATTAATTCCTTTATATAAGGTACCACTGTATTTCCAATGGCAAAGAACTGTGAGAGTTGTGGTCCAAAACATCTGGAAGGGCATAGTTTGGACATATCTGAGATAGAACCAGTGAGAACCCATGAAAAGACCACGGATCCCTGCTGAATTCTTAAGAGAATTCATATTTGGCCCAATCAAAGAACTCAAATCTGTGGGACAATCCCCTCCTTTTGAAAACCTGTTGGACTCTTATGCCATAGATATGATCTCACGTTTTACCCCACCTCCCCCTGTGATGCCACACTTAAAATCAAAAAGGCAGCAGCTTCTACTGCCCTGCTTGTGCGGTGGACTTCCCACAGGAGGAAACGGGATGTTCTCTAAAGGAAAAAGGATGCAGACTAGACAAGTCTTCACTTTAATGTAATGCCATTTTATAAGCAGGATTTCACTGAGTCAGCCTCCCAAGCAGTGTTCAGTACAGAAAAAAGTTCTGTATAATGTATTGTAACAAGAACCCCAAATGCATGGGGACATTACATACAAATTTAACACCAGGGTGAACAGAAAAATCTTAACCTTGCATTGAATAGCCTCATAAGTACTGTGCGGTATATAAAATAAATAACTCCGTAGGATGTATGGCCCAGTAGATTCTAACATTCTCATTAGAAGGATGTTGTTAGAGATCTGAAGGCTAATGAAAGGAGTGGTCCTGACCCTTGCATGGAAAAGTAGTGGGCTGTTGTTGTTGCACTGCCCTATTAACACTCATTATCCAAGCATCTGATGTCGATTCGTGAACAGCAACACAATCCAATGAAGAGGGTAATTTTGTATAATCTACTGTAACTCACTCCATCTTCCTTTTAAAAAAATCATCTGTACCAAACAAGGGCAGACACGAACACCAACTGCATGCTAAGGGGAAACAGGAAAGAAGCTCCATGTTTTCATGTTGGTTTTAAGTTCTTTTTCAGGCATTGAGATACAGTGGCACCTCTACTTACGAGCTACTCTACCTACGAGCAACTCAATTTAAGAGTGGAAAACCGTTGGCGTTTTAGCTGCTGCCTTACATATTTTAGATGTGGCCTGCTCTACTTACATTTTTAAATTTTTTTAGATTTATTTATTTATTTAGATTTTTTTAAAAAGATACGGCTGCTCTACTTACGAGTTGTTCAACTTATAAGCATGCATCCGGAATGGATTAAACCGTAAGTAGAGATACCTCTGTATCTTGATTCATCCCAAAACCTTGGAGAGTGGTTTGCTACTGCCAGCTCTCATGCCCCAGAACTTCTCTTCTAAGAAGCCACAAAGTCCTTAGTGAAACCAATTCGGCACTAGAACTACAGCTGGAAAATTACAAACCAAGAGTCCTCCCGAGTCCCGACACAATGCTGCTGCGGGTAACTAAAGAACCAAAATGGGATAATGAGCCCACACAAAGGAATTCTAACAAACCTCTTTTCTGTTTAGAAAGTAGATTGTTTACCACTATGCAGAGAAAGGCTTCTGTTCAACTTTTGTTTCTCAAAACAGGAGGCAGATAAGACACTGAGATAGAGCTCCAGATGGAAAAGGGAGGTGGGCAAGAGGGCTGACTGAGGAGTCAAAGGAATATCACTGTCTAAAGCAGCAGGTAGGGCTGCCAACTCAGAGCAGGAGATTAAGAGCCACGGAAGAATTACTTTGGTCCACGTAATCTACTTATTTTTAATTTAATCTCTCGCTAGAGCCTTTCCCCTTAAACCCTCCATTTTGTTTTTATTTATTTTTTAACAGAAAACTTCAAAGCCGTCAGCAAACCCAAATTAAGTTAAAGCAGGTTTGGGAGTCTCCGGGGGCTTGGGCCCTCCTATGCCTACTCCTAGAATTTGTAGGGGTGGAACCTGCTCCTACTATCATCCCCCCCATTCACTTTCTCTTTTCTTACCAACAATCGAGAGCTTTGACCCTACTGAAAGGGCCTCCAGTGACCAAAGCTGAAAACATTAAAAAGAATGAGGTATTGGGGCATGAGGAAGACCTCAGAGCACAGCAAAAGTACTGCCTGTCACCTAGGGAGCCCAAAAGAACACACCCACATGCCTACACACATCTATAAAAAAAATTAGGGGGTGCAGGGGTGCCAACAGACCACATTTGGCCCTGAAGGAGTTTGCATGTTGCCCTTTCGTTGCCCGTTGCCCACTGGCAAGAAAGATTTGGAGAATATGCTGCAGCCAGATTGTTTACAGGGGCTAGTTCCATGGAACACATTCTCTCTCTCTCTCTCTCTCTCTCTCTCTCTCTCTCTCTCTCTCTCACTCACTCACTCACTCACTCACTCACTCACTCACGCACGCACGCACGCACACACCACTCACACACACACACACACACACACACACACACACACACACACACACACACACACACACACAGAGTTAGAACGGCTCCTCAGTCTGCCCATTCATTGCTAGAAACAGTTCAAAAGTGCTGGTTTAGATTTATAAACCCAAAATGACTTGGGTCCAAGCCACCTGAAAGCTCATATCTCCTCCTCTAAACCTGCCAGGGTTTTTAAACCATCAAGGGAGGCCTTCCTTTCCATTCCGCCACCTTCACAGGTACGCTTGGAGAGGTCACAAGACAGGGTCTTCTTTGTCACCACTTCCCAAGGTGAGGAACCCCCTCCCATGAGAAGCCAGGCTGGCCCCATCTCTGCTGTCCTTCCACAAGCAGGAAAGACCTTCGGCTTCATACGGCTGGTTGCCTGGTTGCCTCAGAGGGCTTCTTTATAATGGGGCTCCTGTGTTATTGTTATTTTTCATGCTGTTGTTTTTTATCTTGTAGTTATTTTACTAGATACAGTGGACCCTCGTATATCAAGCGGTTTGTTTAACAGAAAATCCGCTTAAAGGAAAAAAATTCCAGATATAGGGGGAAATCGCTTAACAGAATCGCCTATGGGGCAAATCCGTACAACAGAAAAATGGTCATGATTAGGGATTAATCCATTTTCAATGCATTCCTATGGGAAATTTGTACAAGGGAAAATTTGCTTAACAGAATTTCATTTGGAATGACTTAATTCCTTTATACAAGGTACCACTGTATCTGTGTAATTCTTGGTAAATATTACAGTAATTTGCCCATCGTAGCTTTTAATGTTGTTTTAATATCCTAAGCTGCTTTGGATCCTCCTGAGAGGATGGGATATAAATATTTTGAATAAACAATAGCAGATGGAGATTTTACATGCTGTTCCACAGCAATAAGATAAGCACAGCCTACTTTGTATTCCAGGCAAGGACAAGGGATTTTTCATTCTGTCTGCAAACATCTGAGACAATGGAAGCTACACAAGCTTACGGAAATCTATATTTGTAATGCAAAAGAGTGAGCACCTGGCATTAAAGGACACTGCAGGCTTCACCCTTCTAGCCAGCACTTCAGCCCCCAGGGTAGGAAGGCTCTCTCTCTTTCAGACTAAATTATGTGTGAATGACACTGCACCTGCCCATGGAATGCACAATGCTGTCACTTCCAGTTGTTTACTAACAGGGGCACAACACAGTAATCTAACTCAAGTCATATGAAGATTTTCTTGATTGTTATCCTTCCCCGCTTCTCCTGAATCGGGCCTATATGTATTAATACCTAACACAGAAGACAAAACAGACTGACACTGAAGAAAAATGACTGCATCTCTTCTTTTTTACATGGCCAGGTTCATTGCCTTATATTGTGGTGCTAGAAAGACAGCTCAGAGCACCTTTGGGTTCTGTCAACACTCATGGAAGCACAGGGGAAAAAATAAGACAAAGGTTTGTGACTGTCAGCAGTGAAGAGACTGGCGGAAAAAGGTCAAAGGGCAGCCACAATCAATGGCACCCTTTGGGACAGAGATGAGTGGGTACCCCTGCCCTGGAATCTGGCAGGCCATAGAACATGATTTCAAACATGAGACAAGAAACCTACAATGAATTTGGGCATTCATGGCCAATTGCTGGATCCCATTCTTCACACAAGAGGGCAAGTGGAGAAGAAATGGGAAAGGAAAAACAGCCAAACGTAACATGGGAATGACCTCTGGGGGCGGGCAGGAGGAGGAAGACAACAATACAAGGGTACCTCGTAAGACAGAGAAAAAAACTCACTGGAAGAAAACAAATCCGGGAATAAGCATGCTTTGCATCATTTAAAAAAATCCCTATGGGATGCTTTGTAAGACAAAAAACTGTTTCACATGTACCCAGGAAAAAAACCCAGTTATTTTTGTCTTTAATCCAGCCCCCAGAACCGGTTAATCAATTCCCAATGCATTCCTATGGGAAACCACATTTTGTAAGACAAAACTTTTTGTAAAAGGAAGGGACCGATAGCCTCCGGTACGGATTAATCCATTTTCAATGCATTCCTATGGGAAACTGCATTTCGTAAGACAAAATTCTCATAAAACAAATTGAACTGTAGAACAAATTAAATTCGTTTTCAAAAGGTACCACTGTAATTTCAATCTCGGGCAGCCTGCATCCAGACAAACCAGTTTCTCCGCTGCCACCAAGGCTGAGCAAAACCTGGGTCATGGCTAACCAGCTGTGTTTTGATCCGCAGATTAAAAGCCAGAAATGGGAAAAGGTCTATTCATGCTCCATCTCGACCGCATGTGGGTAAAGCGGGGAGAAAGTGTAAAGAGTGAATCCCACATCCCAGCCCCCAAAATTTTCCACCCGCAGCCTAGCATCAATGTTATCACAAGGAAATCTCCTGGCTGCCCAGGTAAATATTTATCCCAAGGAGAGACCAAAGAGTGTAGTACAAACCATGTTACTTTCCTGCTTCATTCCTTCTAGGTGAGGCTAACTTGGAAAGCTCCACACCCCTCTATGAAAATTCCATTGCTCCAAAGGGTCAAAACAATCTTAGGTGGGGGCTGGGGAGATGCAGGCATCAAGTGGTGAGCTTCAGAGGAGAGAGAGGATACTGAAACGGAGGAATGGGGAGATGTGTGCGTGTGGAAAAGGTTCAACGATTACCACCACCACCACCCCAAAAATAAACCCAGAATGGCAACCCAACCCAAAGACCTTTAATGTCTAAAAGAAGGGTAGGTGGACAACCAACGGCCTACCAGATGTTGCTGGACTACAACTCCCTTTCTCCTACACCAACAGCTAGAGCTGTTGGGAGATGCAGTCCCATATCCGGAAAAGGACTTCCAAATTGCCCCCCTCCCCTGCTCCAAATGCAGAACTTTGGATGCTTTAATCTGTTATCAGTCCTCGTTATTTGTAAAGTTCACAATCCCCCTGTGTGTGTGTGTGTGTTGTGTCATTACAGTCGTGACCGACTCTACGTGACTCCATGTCCATGGAGTTTTCTTGGCAGTAATACTGGAGTGGTTTGCCAGTACCTACTCCAGGCGCCTACAGCACCTGGTATTCCCTGGTGGTCTCCCATCCAAGTACTAACCAGGGCTGACCCTGCTTAGCTTCCAAAATCAAGCAATATCGGAAGTGCTTAGGGCACCTTTCCCCCTACCTAGCATCAAATGTCTCCATTACTCATGGTTATTTTGTTAATGCAAGGGGAATATGTTATTTCCAAGCTTACACATGTATCTCTATCTCAGAAATCATATATACCTGACCCCTACTTTGATACACTGGTCACCGTTCTTCCTCCCCCGCAAAAAAACTAGCAAATATGCACTCATCTTGCCTTCGTGGTGCTTCTTAGGTGGCATTTCTCTATAAAGTGGCGTCTAACCCTCTAGTGAGCAGCTGCCACCAAAAAGTCTAGATACAACCGCAGATTAGCTCTACTGAATTCTAGAGATAATTTTACTACTGAAAGCACAAACTGTAATATAATGTATTTTTCCATGCATAAGACTTTTTAAAAAACTAAATCTATTAGACTAAAAGTTAGGGTGGTCTTATACACGGAAATAAACCAATATGAGAACCACACAGTAGAGAAACTGTTGTTTCAGGCTGGAAAACTGGGGGTTGTCTTAAACATGGGGGCATCTTTTAAATGGAAAAATACAGTGCTTTATTTTGGCTGACAACAACAGGCAGTGGGGTTCAACTCTGTCTTGTACTTACAATATTCAACAAAGGAAGAAGCCGATAAAAAAGGTAGGTCTGGTCTTTTGAGCTACAATGGTAGCATGATTGCAAACAAGGGGCGTTACAGCCAAGCAGATTTTGGATGAACTGTCTAGATGGTCAGTAAGTGAAAGGCGTACAGGTGTGCACATGGGATAGATACATACATAGATACATACATAGATACATACATAGATACATACATATATATATGTATGTATGTATGTATGTATGTATGTATGTATGTATGTATGTATGTATGTATGTATGTATGTATGTATGTATGGGTCCTTTTCAAGAAAAAAGTCAGGGCAATTATATATAAACATGTTGTTATCCGAAACGCACTTTCCCATAGGAATGAATGGGAAACCGTTTAATCCATTCTGCAGCCTAGGAAAAAGGCACAGACACCTGGGTTTTTGCTCAAAACTCTTTAAAAAGTTCACTTTAAAGGTACAGATGCAATTTCACCTGGGATAATCTCTTTACTGATGCATATTGGAAATTCATTATCTGAGGCAGTCCATAGGGAAAATTCGTTATCCGAGGAAGCCCATAGGAAGATTCGTTATCCAAGGCAGCCCATAGAGAACATTCATTCTCCAAGGCAGACCTATACCTAAGAATTGTGATTTGTTATCCGAGGCAGCCCATAGGGAAAATTTGTTATCAGAGGCAGCCCTATACCCGGTAATTTGCAGTTGTTATCCGAATTATTCGTTATCCGGGGCAGTTGTTATCCGAGGTACCACTGTGTGTGTGTGTGTGTGTGTGTGTGTGTGTGTGTGTGTGTGTGTGTGTGTGTGTGTGTGTGTGTGTGTGTGTGTAGATTGCCCTGACTTTCTTCTTGAAAAGGACCCAAGGTGGCTAACAACACTGAAAGAATATTTCAAGTTGTAAACAATGAAGATAACAGTGGTTAATATAATTAAAGACAATAGTAAAGCTAACAACAATAAGTATATAATTTTCTTTTAAATGCCCTGCTGAGAAATGGGAAACACAAAAATGGAAAACACGGTAGTACTAAAAATCCAGTCAAAGCAATAATGCATAACAATCCATTTAAAAAAAACCCTTGGTCCTTGACCACTCCCAGGAAACTAGAGGCAAAATCCAGGACTCATACAGGCTGGGATACGCATTGAAACATTGTCTCATTGTACCACCTTATTGACCTGGGATATGCTTGTCAAACATGGGAATCATCATGGCAGTTCACTATACTACAGTACTCCTCCGTTTATCACGGGTGTTAGGTTTCCGACCCACCTGCGATAAAGGAAAACGTGTAAAATGCAGAGTTGGACAGCTCCTGTTGGTGTGCACTTCCAAGGAGAGGCTTTTAACCCCCTCCTGACACCCCAATAAACAGATATTGGGCGGCTGCTGGCACCCACTGCCAGGAGGAGCCCAAGTTCTGTTTGTTTTGCAAATAGGAGAAAATATAGGAGAAAAAAAAATTCCTGAATTTGGATGTGATGTGCATAGATTTGTTTCTTTCAGACTAGTTTGATATACAGTAGTCCCCCACCACATCATGGTTCATATGTTACGGTTCCAGTATATTGCACATTTTTTCGTCCAGCTCAAACCATGGCTTCTTGCCACAGGTGTATTTGCGCTTTGCCTGGAGCCACATTTCAACCAGCTATGCCATGTTTTGTTGTGATGTGTGCTCAAAACTTTTAAAATCATCACATAACAAAGAGGCTCAACTTGAAACAGCTAGCAAACGTCCAACAGCTTCTCATTTCCACAATTTATTTATTTATTTATTTATATTCCGATCTTGCATATAACTCTTGGAGCCAACAGGTATGTTTTAATTATCCTAGCAAGATTCCCCCCCCCCCCCACCGGCCGGCACTGCCGCAAGAAGTTTCAAAACCACATCACCTTTGCCTGGTAAAGAGTCATCCAGCCCACATTCTTGTTTACTGAACTTGCCCACGCCCAGCTGCAAATCCAAACTTGACTTCTCAGGTGTACAAGCAGTAGACATTCAGATGTGGCATCTTGCTGTTACCTAGCCACACGAGGAGAAGACTTTGAACAGGCATGACGAAAACAGCAAAAAAAGAGCAAAAAAGGTGTAGCACGCTGTGCATGGCAGTTGCCTTAAATCAGGCACCTGAAAAAGACCTCATCCACAAGACACAGACACTGTGAGGAGTGGATTCAGCTGCTGCACTACCAAAAAATGAGGGATAAATGGACGGCCGAACAGGCAGTAATAAAAGAGAGCAGACTAAGACAATGAGGATGAACTACAACAACCATAATCTCTAGCCATTTTAGTCATGGACTCGGGATTCTGGGGGTTGTAGGCAAGCAACATATGATAACCCAAGGCTGAGAACACACTGCATTTTTTATGGACAAGTCGACCGTCTTCATGAAAGTATCAATTAAGGAATGAACCATTGCGCCAGTAGAATCTCAGGCCAGCTTTTGAGAAGGAGACTAAAGCTGTCATTTTGATTGTGGCTAAAACCTCCCAAAGATCCTTGTGGGGAAAGCATATTTTGCAGAGCAAACTGAAGACAAGGAAGAGATCTCAAGAAGGGGTGGCAAGCCCAGAACCACAGAAACACTCAGTGTAGGCAACTAATGGAGAAAGAAGAAACCTGGAGGAACAGAAGGGATGAGGAACTGGTGATCGTGGGGAATTAATGTGAAACGGAACTATGAAGAAGTGCCAAACTGCACAGAACCCAGACTGTATCTTCCATGAGATGTCATGATTTCAAATCACCAGCTCCAAACTCATTGTTGCACAACATCATTGCCAATCACACATGGTGTTTTATCTGTTTATCAAGGAAGTTAAAAAGCAGCATTTTGAAGAAAGAATGAACAGGGGAAGCCCCTTTTGGGTGAGAGCCAGAAGGGGCTGCTTGCAGCTTTTCCCTGTGGGTGCTGTTTGGCTTTGGAGTCCCTGCCGTCTCCTCAGGACCAGGACCCTGGGACTTGGCTGCCTGGACTCCCCACACCTCCCTGCTTAACACCAGCCACCTGGCCCAGGGAGGAAAGGGCTTGAAAAGGCCGGGCTGCCAGGGACTGTCAGACCAGCGTTCCTGTGCCGGGAGACTCCAACAACATCTGCCACCCCCACGCCTTTTGGGTGAGAGCCAGAAGGGGCTGCTTGCAGCTTTTCCTTGCGGGTGCTGTTTGGCCTTGGAGTCCCTGTTGCCATCAAGTATAAGAGATAGGACCCACAATAGAACTAAGGGAACAGGAAGGGGGGAGGGCAATGGATGGGGCAGCCATTGGAATTGTGCTGGGTAGGGGAAGGTATGGTGGTAGGAGTGGAACATGCCCGCCTAGGAGAAGAGAGTTTAGATACCTCACATCTATCCCCTCTTCTGGTTCCACCCCTAGCCAGAAGGAATCAGGTGACCATATCAGTGATCCCACAAGCCACACGGTGCTGTTGTTGAATGCCAGGTCGGTACAAAATAAGACCGCCCTCATCCATGATGTCATTCTGGATGAGGGTGCCGACTTGGCATGTATTACCGAGACCTGGGTGGGAGAGGAGTGTGGTGTTCCCCTCTCCCAGCTATGCCCACCTGGGTACTCGGTCCAGCACCAGTGTCGCTTGAAGGGTCGGGGATGGGGAGTTGCTATAGTTTATCAGAGTTCTATCTCCTTGACAAGACTTCCTGTCCCCTTGGGAGGAGGTCTGGAGGGCCTGTACTGTGTGTTGGGCTCACGAGACAGATTGGGGATTCTGCTGGTGTACCGCCCACCCTGCTGCGTACCAACAGTCTCCTGCCTGAGCTGACGGAGGTTGTCTCGGACCTGGTGTTGCGGACCCCCAGGCTGTTGGTACTGGGGACCTCAACATCCATGCTGAGGCAGCCTTGAATGGGGCAGCTCAGGACTTCATGGCCGCCATGACAACCATGGGGCTGTCTCAATATGTCAACGGCCCAACGCATGAGAAGGGCCATACTTTAGACCTGGTCTTCTCAACGGGATTGGAGGATGGTGGTCTGGATGTGGAGGGGTTGGTTCTAATTCCATTGTCATGGTCAGACCACTTTCTGGTCAAGTTTAGGCTATTAGCTTCTTCTACCCTCTGCAAGGGTGGGGGATCTATTCAGATGATCCGCCCTCGGAGACTAATGGATCCAGATGGTTTCCTGAAAGCTCTGGGGGATTATCCATCTGATATGGTCGGCACTCCTGTCGAAGCTCAGGTCACCCTGTGGAATAGGGAAATGTCCCGGGCGGTTGACACGATTGCATCTAAGCGCCCTCTCCCCTTACGCAGAGCCCAGACAGCTCCTTGGTATAGATCTGAGCTGCGGGCAATCAAGCAGGAGGGGAGACGGCTGGAGCGCAAGTGGAGAAAATATCACTGTGAGTCCGATCGAACATGGCTTAGAGCCCATTATCGGGCCTATTCCGTGGCGATACAGTTTGCGAAAAGACAATATTTCACAAACCGTATTGCTTCTTCAGAGTGCCGTCCAGCAGAGCTGTTTCGGGTGGTCTGGGACCTTCTTCAACCGAGAAATACGATGGAGGTTCTGGACCACTCAGCAGCCCGCTGTGACGAGTTTGCTGTCCACTTTGAGGAAAAAATCGCTCAGATTCGCAGGGAATTGGACTCCACTATTGGTGCAGAATCAAGGGATGTGTCCAGTGTGCCGTGCTTAGGTCCAGTATTATTGGATGTGTTTCAATTATTGAGACCCGAGGATGTGGACAGGGTGCTTGGATCTGTCCGTGCTACCACTACGCCACTTGACCCTTGCCCTTCTTGGCTAATTGAAAGATCTGCCAGGGGAGTTCGCACCTGGGTCCAGGAAGCTGTAAACACCTCATTAAGAGAGGGAGTGGTCCCCACCATCTTGAAAGGGGCAGTGATTAGACCACTCCTTAAAAAACCTAACCTGGACCCAGGGCTGGTGGTTAACTACCGTCCAGTAGCGAACCTCCCTTATTTGGGCAAGGTGTTGGAGCGGGTGGTGGCCGGGCAACTCCAGGCACTGCTGGATGAAACGGATTTTCTGGATCCATTTCAATCTGGTTTCAGGCCGGGTTTTGGTACAGAGACTGCCTTGGTCGCCCTGTATGATGACCTCTGCCGGGAGAGAGACAGGGGGAGTGCAACCCTGTTGATACTTCTGGACCTCTCAGCGGCTTTCGACACCATCGACCATGGTGTCCTTCTGGATAGGCTGGCCAGGTTGGGAGTTGGAGGCACCGCTTTGCGATGGTTCCATTCCTTCCTGGCTGACCGTGTCCAGAAGGTGGTGCTGTGGGACAGTTGCTCTGCCCCGTGGCATTTATGTCATGGGGTTCCTCAGGGCTCTATACTGTCTCCCATGCTGTTCAACATTTACATGGAACCACTGGGAGAGGTCATCAGGAGGTTTGGGCTGAGGACTCAGCAATATGCTGATGATACTCAGCTCTACCTCTCGTTTTCCACCAATCCAGGTGAGGCGGTTTCTGTGCTGAACTCGTGTCTGGGCCAGATAATGGACTGGATGAGGGTTAACAAATTGAAACTCAATCCAGACAAGATGGAAGTGCTGTTAGTGGGTGCTTCACCAGACAGGTTAGAGGGACACTTCCCTGTTCTGGACGGGGTTGCACTCCCCCTAAGGGACAGGGTCCGCAGCTTGGGGTGCTCCTGGACCCCGGTCTAACTCTGGAAGCCCAGGTGGACTCGGTGGCCAGGGGTGCCTTTCTCCAGCTGCAGAAAATATATCAGCTACGCCCTACCTGGATGAACGGAGCCTCATAACAGTTACGCATGCACTGGTAACATCCCGTATTGATTACTGCAATGCGCTCTACATGGGGCTGCCTTTGAAGACGGTTCGGCGATTGCAACTGGTTCAGAATCGTGCGGCGCGGCTAGTAAGTGGTGGGGCCGCTAGGGATCACATCACGCCGATTCTACGTAGCCTACATTGGTTACCAGTTGCTGCCCGAGCCCAATTCAAAGTGCTTGTTTTGACATATAAAGCCCTTAATGGCTTAGGACCTGGATACCTGAAGGACCGCCTCCTTCCATATGAACCTACCCGGCAATTAAGATCAAGCCAGGGGGCCCTCCTGAAAGAGCCATCCCTCAAGGAGGTGAAAGGGATGGCTTGTAGGAACAGGGCCTTTTCGGCAGCTGCCCCCAAGCTATGGAATGCCCTCCCAAGTGAGATCCGCCTGGCGCCAACACTGATGACATTTCGGCGCCAGGTAAAAACCTTCCTGTTCCAGAAGTTTTTTAATTGATACAATTTAGATTGTGGGTCTTCTGATGGCAATTTTAGTGTGATGTTTTAGTATAAGGTTTTTATTGTTGTTTTAATTATTTATTGTTGTTTGATGTTTTTAACTGTTTTAATTCCTTGATTGTAAGCCGCCCAGAGACCTTTGGGTAGTGGGCGGCATATAAGTTGTAAAAATAAATAAATAAATAAATAAATAATAAAAAAAGGCAGGGAGCAAATACAAACTGGCCAATATCTTGCAGAGAACTGGGTATTATTATGAAACAGGGTTTTGGAAATTCTGAGATCAGATACAATGGAGAGCACAGAGTGAATTTCTATCAGAGATTTCCCTGATGCTGAGGACAACTCTGGACCACTGCAGAAAGAGTTGGGTAGGAGAAGCTTCTCGGTCATGCTTCTACAGAGGACACAGCAATGAAATCTATTTATTTATTATTTATTTATTTATTTTTATATTTATACCCCGCTTATCTTTCATTTGAAACTCTAAGCAGCTTACACGACGAGCAAGCGCCAATAAACACAGAACAATAATATGTAGCACAACAAAGTAAATAAACAGTAAAAACCATTGCATCTAAAACCAACAGTAATAACTATAAGCCAAGCGTGCACAAACATTATACACATAAGTATAGCCGCTTGGACATTAAGATGGCGGAACCTTCACAAAAAAAAAAAAAAGATCAGGGTTCGCCAAAGGCCTCTCGAAATAAATAAGTTTTTACAGCTTTTCGAAAGGCCAGCAGGGACTCTGCAGAGCGCACTTCGCTAGGGATGGAGTTCCATAAGGACGGGGCTGCCACCGAGAGAGAAGGCCCGGTTCCGGGTGACCGACTTCCGGGCCTCTCGTGGGGTGGCAACCCGTAGCGAGTGCGCTCGCGCCTGCCGAACTGGTCGGGCCGAGATGGATCGCTGAGCGATACGCTCTGCCAGGTAGTCCGGTCCCAAGCCATGGAGGGTTTTATAAACTAAAACCAAGACCTTGAATCTAATCCGGGCCGCAACGGGCAGCCAGTGCAAGCGGGCCAGGACTGGGGTGATGTGATCATAACGACGCACACCAGCCACCAGCCTGGCCGCCGCATTCTGAACCCGCTGCAAGCGCCGGAGAAGAGTCAAGGGCAACCCCATGTAGAGGGTGTTGCAGTAGTCCAGCCTCGAGATCACCAGCGCCTGGACCACTGCCCTCAGAGAGTCACCATCCAGGTACGGGCGGATCTGGGCGATTTGGCGTAGATGGTAATACGCGGCCCTGGTAACCGACGCCACCTGGGCCTCCATGGTCAGCGTCAATCTAGCAGCAACCCCCAAAGCTGACCAACTCCTGGCAAAGCGACAAGGGGTTAAGCGTCCCCTATTCATCTGAATCAGCCACAACCTCCTTGGCTGCAGTATGGAGACTCATGGCAGTGGCCAGATCCAGATGCCAAGACTGGTGACAAGGAGCTGAGAGAAAAACCCTTTTTTTCTTGGCTCGATTCTGCTGCAACGCTGGGGGGGGGGCACCCTCAACTCGCTAAGGCTTTGGGATCAGACGAGAGGAAAAACGAGGAGGTCGGTCCAAAGGGGACCTTGCAACCCAGCAGAACAACTCCTCCTCCTCCGACCCCCTCTCCTTTAAAGAATCAAAGCTGGGCTTTCTGAAACAGTCCGCCTCTCTTCCTTGCACCGGCTCTTGCCAAAGCGCAACGACCCGAATCTTGGGATTTCTCCAACCCGGATGGCTTTGTTCTCCGTATCCCTCTACTTCGCACCATTGCTCCTGGAGGCAAGCCACCGTCCTAAGGAGCCACTCGCCCTGCTGCAAACGAGAACCCCAACCCACCCTGCCTCATCCCGCAGCCCCTTTCCACCGGGCTCAGATCTACCGGCTGCTCCCGCAGGGCGAGGCGCACGCTGGATGGAGCCGGCGGAACAGCCCCCCACCAGATGGATAGATGGAGGGAGGGATGGCTAGGCAAATGCAACGCCCTGCCTGGCACTCCTCCTCCTCCTCCTCCTCCTCTTCCTCACCTGTCCTCCGAGACGCTGATGATCCCTTCTTCTTTCGGCACGATGGCTGCCATGGTCACGGCGTCCTGCGCGCCCTCCACCTGGCCCAGCAGGAGGGGCCGCCGGGTGAGCGGCTCGGCGGGCACCGGCTCCGACGCCATGGCAGAAGGAAGCGCTCGCCTGCCCGCCGCCGGCGCCGCTGCCAGCCGCCGCTTCGGGAACCAGAAGCCCAGCCTGCTCCTGCCTACCCTGCCCCACTATACACACACCGCGCCTGCGCACTGAGGGGGAGGCCGGAAGCAACGGGTGTGTGTGTGTGTTTGGGGGGGGAGCGCGAGAGCCCAGGGTACGGGCTCAATATGGGTCTCGCGCGCTACTTCCGGATCCCGATTGCCGCTCGCGTAAAAGGCTCGGTGTAAGCAGGCACGAGGGGAGAGAGTGAGGAAGGGGTGCAAATAAATAAAGCGGGGCGGATCAAACCTCCTCCCCCCTCCCATGGATTGTTTTTGCACTATTGGAAAATAAACGTGCATTCTTTTTTCTGTCTTCTCCATCCTTCTCTAAATTATATATATCATTAAAGATTATAAAACTACCATGCAAAAGAGAAAACCCCAAAGAACAACAACATACTGTAAAGGAAAAAGAAAATATTTATCAAAACACACACCAATATGGCAAAAATATAACAAATATAACAAAAAATAAACCCCGTGCAACCCAACCACCCCTCGGGACTTTAGCAAAATTGCCCGATTTATTCCTAAACGTTGCCTGGGATTGGAAAAAGAAAGCATGGGTCAATAAATCAGCATTAGAAACTCCGTCCTCATGGCGCTGGCGGGAGAAGAAAAATCGCGTCCCCTGTTCTGCCGGCGCAATTAGACGACTGGATAGGGTCCTCCAAAGGTCACCCAGGCTGGAATTCTGCAGGTAAAGCATCCCAAACAGGTGGCCATCTCGCCTCTGCTTCAAAGGCCTCCCGTGGAGGAGAATTCACCATATTCCTAGGCTGGCCACGTCTAACACGACTCGAACTTGAGATGTGTCGTACACAAATAATACAGCAAGCACAAGAGGTCAACGCCATTCTCTTGAGTCCCCGAAAACAAAAGGCTTGTTCTTCCCTAGAACGAAGCTTATTTAAACCCAGTGAGACCTATCTGCCCCCAGCGGTGGATCAGTACTGTATTGTTTAATGTTACCTTTTAATGTTCTAAGATGCCTCTTCTAATGATAGTAGTGATTTTTAATATAGTCTATAAGCTGTCATTGTAGATAAAATGGCAGTACTCTGGTTCTATTTCTAATCCAGTCCTGTGTCTTTTAATTCACCCTCACATATATATTATAGGCCAGTATATGGATCAGTACTGTATTGTTTAATGTTACCTTTTAATGTTCTAAGATGCCTCTTCTAACTTCCTGTTCTTAACTTGAGAAGAAGAAATTAGAAGAGTTTTTAAAAGAATTTGTTTTGAGGTAAAATATTTTTGTTCAAAGCCATCATGGAAAACAACAAAGCATATGTTCAATAACAATGTAACACTTAGGGTAGTAGAACAAAACAGACCAATTTCTCCCACTGAAGGCTAGTACAAGTAGTAAAGTACAGTACAAGTATCCAGCACAGTATTCAACCACACCTCCACAACAAAGTTGAGAGTTGCCAATGAAAGCGCCACACAAACCTACTCACAAACCTGCCTTCCAGTAGACAATGTGCTGCTGAAACTCTTCCCCATTGAAATACATTCAAGGATGAAAAAAATTTAATGCCATCCAACCAAATGGGCGGATAGAAAAACCCAATACTAACACCTTAATTACCACTCTGTATTGGACAATTTTGCTAAAAGGCAGAATGAAACATTTTGAGGTACTGAAAGGATTGACAGATAGCACTGGGGCCTTACAAATGAGCACTAAAATGTTGACAAGAAAGACATTGAAATAGAGATACTGGATGTCTGGGTTCAACTGTTTATCAAAATATAGACTGAAGCCAAGAAATTAGAAGAAAACTGAGATTTTGAAGGACAGCAATGAAGGAACTAGTAAAGATCGTCAGGTATAAGGATATGTGACTGGAGCAAAGGCCAAGATCATCTACACAATTATATTTCCAGTCACCACGCATGGGTGTGAAATCTGGACAGTGAAAAAGGCTGACGGGGAAAATGGTACATTTGAAATGTGATGCTGGAGCACCGCTTGGCAGATACTCTGGAATTGTCAGAAAGGTGGCTCCTAGATCAAATGAAGCCTGAGCTATTTCTGGAGGCAAAAATGACCAAACTGAGGTTGCCCTACTTTGGGCGCTTCATGGGACGATTCTCCAGGAAAGACAGTAATATTAGGAAAGGTTGATAGTAGCAGAAGATGAAGATGTTTAAAATCCAGAATTAACAATTATTCATATTTCCTCTCGACAGTATTAAATAAAAATAAAATAAAAATCTCATTCTCATAAAAAGAATCGAAAAGTGGGGAAATGTATAGAAGGGACTGCAACTAAATTTCAATGGTTTTTTTAATGAAATGATTTGGACAATATTTGAACACCCTGTCTTAAAATATTTGACTCATTATGTTAAAATAAAACATTCCATAATCATTTTTTCTATTTCTTTTTTTTCAGTTTTTCATGGGGAAAACCAAAAAACCTTCAGGAAAAAAAATGAAAACAACAACAACACACATTGCCCCCCGCCCCCAAAGTTTTTCATATTTTTTTTCTGGGCCTTTCCATCTCTACGAGAGTCATAGGGTTGAGTTTCCAAGAGCTGAACAGGGTTACTGAGGACAGGCGATCATTCATTCACCGGGTCACCATAAGTCTTGCGCAACTTGACAACAACAGCAGCAGCAACAACAACAACAACAACGTGAATGAGAGATCTCCGTTGTCAAGTGGCTTCTCTTAAAAGGCTATCCACGGGGTTCTTAAGTTCTTGCCTGAGAGTATAATGTTACCTATTTATGTCTAGATGATCTGTATTTCAGTAACTGCGAATTTGACTCCAAATAGTCATATATAAAATTGTATTGTATAGCATCTTATTAGGCACCCTGAAAAGGCTTTTACCCCTTGAAATTTCTGAAAGCTTCCTTTAAAAAAACCCAACTTCAATAAGCAAAAAAAGTGTTTAATATTTCAGTTTGCTTTTGTTATGGAAATACCTGTAATAAATACTGTATAGCCTCCCCAAAGTATAGTACGACCCCTGTATCCATTGATTCATTTTCCACTGATTCAGTTATCCACTGTTGGCAGAGGAAAAATAAATAAATAATTCAGCAGCCGCAAAGCAAGCTACTGTCACAAAGAGCAGCTGTAAAGCAAGCTACTGTATAAAACAGCAGCCATAAAGCAAGCTACCATCACAAACAGCAGCTGTAAAGCAAGCTACTGTTGCAAAACAGCAGCTGTAAAGCAAGTCACTATCACAAAACAGCAGTTTTGGGGAACATTTTGGCATTCTCTCTTATCCACGGGAAGGCTTGGAACCAATCCCCAGTGGATACTGGGGTCCTACTGTAGAGGTAAATTCACGCAATATCTTTGGTGAAACAGTAAATTGCATTGAAATATTGGTTGTTTGCATGGGGGCGAAGCAGCAGGAATACAGAGTGCTCTGTGTTGTGTCACAACCATATTTGCCCTTTTTTGTTCTCTTATTTGTTCTTATTTGTTAAGAGAACAAAAAAGAAACTCCAGCCTATAGGTTGGACTAGGAAATTATCTGATACAGCACACAATCGCCCAGCTCTACAGCGTATCGAGCAGCCCTCAGACGACGGAGGGGTAAAAATGGCGTCAGGATCTGAGAAAGGAAAGAGGGAGACTACCTCTCCTCCCACAGATCAAGACTTCATGAAGGAACTGCGTTTAATGAGGACGGAGCTAGCTAGCATCATGAGTGTTAATCAACAGGATGTGATCCGCAGAATGAAATAAAGTTAAATGGCCAGCGGCTTGATAATTTGGCAGGAGAATTTAAAAATCTGGAGATATGTGTAACTGAAAACGAAACTCAAATTAACTCTCAGAAGCAGGCTTTACTGAAAATAAATAAGAAACTGACTTATATTGAAGGTTATTCTCGGAGGCAGAACGTCAAACTGATTAATTTTGTTATTCAAAACAAGGGGGCATCATTAAAACAGGAAGTTTTAACCTGGTTTAACTCCTTTCTGCCCAAACAACTAGAGGACGACGATTTAGAGAGAGTTCACTATCTGGGCAAGTCAAGAGATGGGGCCCCAAAACCAGTGATAGTAAGATTTGCTTCTTATGTAAATAAAGAGCGTCTTATGTCTTCAATTAGAGCCAATCCTAATATTCTGAAGAGAGGAGGTGCAACTGTGCAAGTTTTTCAAGATTTTTCTAAAGAAACTGCTGATTGGCGTAAATCGATGAGACCAGTCACAATCATATTAAGGAAGAACAACTATCACTATTCTTGGGGTCACCCCCTATTTTTGAAAGTTTGGAAAGGCTCTGTTCAACACACTATCTACTCTCTAGAAGAAGGCCAACATCTTCTTGAAGCATGGAACATACAGGATGACTCAGGTTCTGCCTGTTCTCCCCCGGGAACTTCAGTGGCAACATCAGGACAGTGAATTTCTCTTTTTTTACTCCGACTCCAGGAATCTTCGATGAAGATGAAGAATATTTGAAACTCATTTAACTTACTCCTCTCTCTTTCCCCCTCTCTCACCTCCTATCATCCCCTTTGTTTTTCTTCTTTTACTCTTCTCCCCCTTTTCCCTTCCACTTCCCTTCCCCCCTCCCCCCTTTTTTCTTTTTTTTCTTTTTTTTTCTTTTTTTCCAATTTTAATTTTTGTTTTTGGGATGTTTCTTTTTCTTTTTCTTTTCATTATCCCTTTTCTTCCCTTTCCCCTCCTCTCCACCCTTCCCTTTTTTTTTGTTTTTGTTTGTTTGTTTGCTTGTTTTGAGGGGGCGGTGGTGGTGAGAGGGTGGTTTAGAGGGGGGTAGAACAACTTATAGAATTTTCAGTAACACGCTACTTAAGAGTTAAGGAGATCTAGGCTGGCTAATGTCTGTGGACGACTTCCTCCCTCCCATCCCCTTGATGCACATGCTAAACAGTATGATAGCTGGTGGGGTGGGAGAAAAGAATAGTTTTTAGGGTGGAGGATTAGATTTATTTTAGTTTATTTTTTATTAATTGATGGTGTTTTTACTTTTGTATGCACAACGGGACCATTCCAGAATATTGAAACCAAAAGAAATAGGTTATGGGAAAGTTTATAAAATTAGCAACGTTGAATGTAAAAGGTCTGGGGTCATTTTCAAGAGAAATAGAATCGGCGATGATCAAAAGGCACAAAATAGATATTGCCTTTTTGCAAGAGACTCATCAAATAAGAGATGGTATTAATGAATTAAAAATTCCAAATGTTGATATTTATGAAAAAAGCTTTGGCACATCTAAAGCAAGAGGGGTTGCCATTATAATCTCAAGGAATTGTGAATGTGTTGTTGAAAATGTGGTAAAAGATTCAGAAGGTAGATATATAATATTGCAAGTTCTAATGGGGAAAGATCATTATACTTTGGTTAATCTGTATGCACCAAACGTTAACCAAGGCCGCTTTTACAATCTCCTTTGGGATCAGATTGAATTGGTTAAAAAGGGGTATTTAATAATGGCAGGGGATTTCAATATGGTCTTAGATAAAATTAAAGATAAATCGGTATGTAAAAAGGAAGAGTGGAGGACAAGACATACAACTCTAGCAAAGTTTATAAATACAACAGGATTGAAGGATGTCTGGAGAGAACTGAAAGGAGATGAAATAAAATACACCTTCTACTCACCAGTGCACAAAACCTATTCTAGGATAGATTTTGTGTTTGTTTCACAAGGCCTAATACCCAAGATAAATAATACCGAAATTGAGATCATAAAAACATCTGATCATGCTTTAATGTCGATTGATTTAGCAACAAATAAAAATTATAGAGAAGCTAAAAGGTGGAGAATGAATTTAAAAATATTTCAATATCCAGAAGTGCTGGAAAAGGTCAAAAAGATTGGTTGGAAACATGGGATATAAACGAAAAGGCAGGTAGCCAAACGCCAATCATATGGGACACCCTGAAAGCGGTAGCTAGAGGCCTTATCATAAAAGAAAATATTAAAACTAAAAACAGGAAGAACTCAATAAAAGAAAATTAGAAAAACTAATAGCAGATTTAGAATCCCAATTTTTCTTACTAAGGATAATAAGATATTGAGGTTGATTGAAGCAAGGAAAAAAGAGTTAGAAGATCTAGATTTACAACAAACACAAAGGAATCTTCTGTACCTAAAAAGAAATTTTTTTGAATACAGCAACAAGAACTCAAAACTTTTAGCCAGATTAGCACAGAAAAGACAAGACAAGAATACAATAGGGATTATAAAAGACTCCTCAGGTAAGACATGCACACAAATGAAGGAAAAGTTGTCAGCTATACAAGAGTTTTATCAGTTGTTATATACTACAAAAATAAACCTAAGGAGGATATAGAAAGGTATATCACTAAGAATTTAAAGAGGGTCTTGGAACAGGAAGATATGCTGGAAATGGAAAAGCCTATTACAGATCAAGAGATAAGCGAGGTAATAGACAAATTAAAGAATAATAAAACGCCCGGAGTGGACGCTCTGGGACCTGAATTTTACAAACTTTTTAAAGCAGTATTAATACCTAAATTAAAGAAGCTATATAATGAAATTTTGGATGGAGAACAAATTCCGAGATCTTGGACCCATTCTTTAACTATTTTAATTCCAAAACCTAATAAAATTTAATGGATATTGGGTCATACAGACCAATATCCTTATTAAATCAAGATGCTAAGATTTTCACAGCAATTTTGGCTAAAAGAATGAATAAATTTATAGCTAAATATATTAAAGAGGATCAATGTGGTTTTATCAAAGGTAGACAAATGGTAAATATTATTAGAAGGAATTTGAATGTTCTTTATGAAATGAGTAAGAGTACTACTAAAGCTGGGATGTTATCTCTAGATCTTTATAAAGCTTTTGATTGTGTTCAATGGTCCACATTAAAAATATTGTTAAAAAAATGGGATTTGGGAAATCCTTTTTGGGAGTAATAAATCAACTATATTCAACGGGCACTTCCTCAATAATAGTTAATGATGGATTGACTGAACAAATCACCCTAGGCCGAGGAACTAGACAAGGATGTCCTCTTTCTCCAGTCCTTTTTGTATTGTTATAGAGCTCCTGGCAAATGCCATAAGGGACGACAAATTTATTAAAGGTATAGGGAAAGATGGGGCAACTAAAATTAGTTTATTCGCCTGATGCTCTTTTGACTATTGTAAACCCAATAGAGACTATTCAAAGAGTAAAAACTCATTTAGAAGAATTTGGAGAAATAACAGGATTATGTGTAAACTGGCAAAAATCAGAGAGTTTATTCTTCAATTATGGAAAACATGACTTAAAGATGATTGAAAAATCTGGACTTAAACCGGGAAAAAGCATTAAATATCTAGGATTAGAACTCCATAAAGAATTTACTAAAATTAAAGAAAGAAATATTTCAAATTAGAAGAGGAGATGAAAAACAAATTATTATCCTACTCTAAACTAAAATTATCGTGGTTTGGCAGAATTGCATTGATAAAAATGAAAATACTTCCAAAAATTAACTTTATTTTTAAAATGTTACCGGTTCAGTTTTTAGAAAAGGAAATTAAAACTCTCCAAGACATGATAAATAGGTATTGTAATGCAGGGAAAAATCAAGAATAAATAAAAGTCTATGGTATAGATCTCAGAAAGAAGGAGGAATAGGTATACCCAATATAAAAAATTATTATATAGCCAATCAACTTAGTTCTTTGGGGGAAATTCTTTTAAAACCACAGAAGTTAATATGGTGGGAGCAAGAGTCTTTGGATATAAAGGGGGAAATAAACACATTTTTATTCACGGAAGTTAAAAACAAAGTAAAGATTGACAACCCCCTATTGAATAGTTTAATTGCTACATGGAGAACATATAGGAAAATCTTGTCTCCGAAGGGATCCCCACTGGCTTTAGTTACTGACTTGGAAAGCTTTCCAGACAACTTGAAGCATTATTTGGAGTTATTTAAAATTAAGAAAATAGCTAGACTAAAGGATTGGATGCTCAAGATTAAAACAATTCAGGATATAAAAATATTTTGCAACCCAGTGATTTAACATGGTTAAATTATATTCAACTAGGAAAATGGATAAAGGACTGGGGAAAGAGAAATAATCAAATCAGAGAATGCACAAAATTTGAACATTTCCTACTATCGCTTGAGTCTGAACAGGAAAATTCAGAAAAAGGAATAACACGTAAAATATATAAAATACTAGGGGAATTATCAGAAATGAAGGAGTTAAACACCTTGAGAGAAGTTTGGAACCAAGACCTTAATGTACAGATAGAGAAAGAAGACTGGAAGAAAATTTGGAATATGAGAATTTTGAGATCATTGTCAGTCAGGATAAAAGAAAACTACTTCAAATTGGTTTCCAGATGGTATTTAACCCCAGTAAGACTAAATAGAATGAATCCTGCTTACTCTGTTGGAAATGCGAAAAAGAGCTTGGTACTTACTTGCATCTTTGGTGGGAATGTGAAATAGTCCAAAGGTTCTGGAAAAAAGTGTTTTTAGAGCTAAGTAATATGATTAAGATGGATATAGATTGTAATCCAGAGATAGCATTATTATCATTGTTAACAAGTAAAGATTATGTTGTTACAACAAAGGAACTAATAGCAAATTTTATGACAGCTGCTAGATTAATTATAGCAAAAAATTGGAAGTCAAAACTAGAATTCAAGATGGAAGACTGGTATAATGAACTTTGGGATATAGCTATAAACGATAAACTGTCCTGCAGTTTAAAGGTTAAACGAGGAGAAATGAAAAAAGACATTTTCTACGATATCTGGGGTAAATTTTTAGATTATGTACTAGTTGAAGGAAAAGGGAAAGAGTCCACGAATATCTCACAACAATTCTGGAGAAGAGAACTTTAAGAAGACTACTAGAAGAATAGAAGATGGAGCAACGAATAAGAATGTATGGATGGCCCCATGGGATGGGGGTGCACTTATATTGTTTGTTGTAGTTTTTTTTTACTTTCATTTTTATGTCGTTGTATGTAGCTTAAAATTTAATAAAAAAACATTTAAAAAAAAAACAACAACCATATTTGCCATGTTCTTCCAACAGAGTAAAACCCTTTGCTATGACTGGGAAGGAGGCCAGAACCAAGTGCTTAACACTGTTTCCGATTGCAGGTCCCAGAATCTCCTGGCTGGGTGGTGGGCACAGTTAATTACCTTTCCACTACTTAACATTTAATTTATTTTCCCGTCTTTAAAGAACCCTTAACGTCAATGATATAATAACGCAAATGTCAACATTTCTCCTCAGAATTCTCCTAAAATGGGTTTTAAATGGTCTTTAAATCACTTTACGCATGAATAAAACATTCCCTGCTACTTCATTTTTGTCATAATCCCTACTCACCACATTACTTTTGCAATATTGCTTAGCCATCCCTTCCTGGGGGTGAGAATGACATGTAATACATCTTACTTCTAAGCTCTGGTCTGCCTTGTAGCTAGAAGTACTTGGAGGCACTAGGCTCCTTGCTCTTACGATTTAAAAAAAGCACTCTAGCGCCACACAGCGTCCTCCTTCCTGAGTAAGAGCTACTGATTTTCAAAAGAAGTTGCGCCATCATCTAAGAAGTAGACAACCTTAGTACATTTACTTATGTGAAACATACCACATTTTTTGTCTATAAAGACGCCCCCATATATAAGATGGCCTCTACTTTTCCAGCTCAAAATTACAGTTTAGCAACCATACAGTTCTCTCCTTGGCTAACTTCTGTGTAGAAGACAGCCCTCAATTTTTAATCTAACAATTTTAGACAAAATATAGCCTTATACACAGAAAAGTATTTATTTATTTATTTATTTATTTATTTATTTATTTATTTATTTATTTATTTATTTTAATACTTCTTTTTTATTATACTCTGGTTTCTCTTCAGATCGTATAAATCTTTCGCCTTTTATTTTAATACTTCTGTACCACCCATCTTCCAGAGGAAATCTGGGCGGTTTACAGCAGAATACAAACAATAAAGACAATAAAAATAATGGCAATAAAATTAAATTAAATTAAGAAACCATAATAAAGACTACAAGAAGAGTCATTAGCATCATTAGCATGATGGCGGGGAAAAAAACAATCAAACAAAAAAAAATTAACTGTCGCCAAACGCCTCACAAAAAAGCCAGGTCTTTAAGGCCTTTAAGGCAACTAAGGGCGCTTTTACATGACCCCTAAGATCCGCTGGTCACTTAAATTCGGACCAGAGATCTTAGGGGTTTGTCGCTCTTCGTGCGTCCCCACCCCTCCACACTTCCTGGCTGCTGGCTGCGTGAGGGGAGGGAGAAAAAAAGGGACAAAAGAATAAAGGCTTACCTCCCGGTGCCGGTGAAAGCTGCCAGGAGCCCCGTCACTTCCTGGTTCCTTCTCTTAAAGGGGCGGGAGGCAAAAAACAACAACAAAAAGAAGCGAGGAGAGCCCGGCACATCCGCATCAAGATTTTTCACCCTTGGAGAGCAGGTACAAGAAAAGTGCACTGGGACCCACTTAGGTGGGCGTGGTCGCACTTAATTTTCAGTAAACTCTGGAGCTGGTGGGTAAACATTTTTAAGCTCCGGAGCTGGGAGCCATTTGCGGCGGAGTTTAGGGGTCGTGTAAAAAGGCCCTTAATTGCTTCACGTGTGCTCATGTATATTCCTGCCAAGATATGATAAGTATAATGCTAATACATGGGACACAATATCAGAAACAAAGATGGGAGGGGACAAATGTTAGCTTCGGCTGAGTTAGAAATTTATTGACAAATGTTAGCTTCGGCTGAGTTAGAAATTTATTTGTTTGCTTGCCGTGTGTGTGTGTGTGTGTGTGTGTGTGTGTGTGTGTGTGTGTGTGTGTGTGAGAGAGAGAGAGAGAGAGAGAGAGAGAGAGAGAGAGAGAGAGAGAGAGAGAGAGAGAGACCTTTCTCCCAATATAGGGAACCAGGATGGCTCACAAATAATTAAAATACAAGGGCCAAGTAAAACATAGTTAAGTGATGGCATTACAAAATAATTATCTTTTGTTCTTGTTATGTGCCATCAATTTTGTGGTGATCCTCTGAATGAGAAATCTGCAGAATGCTCCTGTCCTCTGCAGCTCTGCTTAGCTCTTGTAAACTCAAGCTTGTGGCTTTCTTGATGTGTCTATTCCATCTTACATTGGGTCTTCCTCTTTTCCTGATGCCTTCAACATATCCCACCACTGTCCAGTGACTCTCCCCTTCTCATGATATGTCCAAAGTAGGATAAGCCTCAATATTTTAAAACTGCAAATAAAAGCAATTTAATGGCACTCTTTGAAAAAGACCCCTAGCCTTCAAAAATGGTAAAGGGGGAGGGGGGAAAGCAAGGGGGAAAGAGTCTGAGGAGAGAGGGAACACAGTATGAAAGGTTGATCTCAACATTCTTAGGCATCATGCAAATATATACAGTATATTTGTCCTGGTTACAGATAATTAGTTGCTCTTCTACAGAATATACTTCAAGTTATTTTTCATTTTCATTTTCATTTTCATTTTAAATTTCTTGAGATTTTGTTTCAAGGCTTCTAAAAAAGATTCCCACTTTTGAAACTAAAAGGTTGACCTCAACATTCTTAGGCAAAACGCAGTTACAGTGGTACCTCGACTTATGAATTTAATTCGTTCCGGACACATGCTCTTAAGTCAAACTACTCCTAAATCAGGGTACCTATCCAACAAATTGAAAAAATAAGTTAAAAATGAAAAAAGGTATTTGTAAGTCGAGCAGGCCATATCTAAAATTTGTAAGGCGGAAGTTAAAATGCCAACATTTTTCCGCTCTTAAGTTGAATTGCTCTTAAGTTCAGCTGCTCTTAAGTCGGGGCACCACTGTATATATATTTGACCCTGTTACAGATAATTAGTTGCTCTTCTACAGAATACACTTCAAGTTTTTTATCATTTTCGTTTAAAATTTCTTGAGATTTTATTCTAAGGCTTCTGAAAAGGATTCCCACTTTTGAAACCAAAAGGTCGATCTTTTAGGCAAAATGCAGTTATATATACAATGGACCCTCATATAACAAGCGGTTTGTTTAACAGAAAATCCGCTTAATGGAAAAAATTTCCAAAGATAGGGGGAAATCGCTTAACAGAATCACCTATGGGGCAAATCAGCACAACAGGTTAATCCGTTTTCAGTGCATTCCTATGGGATATTTGTACAAAGGAAAATTTGCTTAACAGAATTTCATTTGGAACGAATTAATTCCTTTAAACAAGGTACCACTGTATATTTGACCCTGTTACAGATAATTTGTTGCTCTTCTACAAAATGCACTTCAAGTTATTTATCATTTTCATTTTAAGTTTCTTGAGATTTTCTTTCAAGGCCTCTAAAAAGGATTCCCACTTTTAAAACAGAGCTACTTTTATTGTATGGAATCGAACAAGGGTTGGATCCTATTCATGGCCTTTTAGAAATAAAATGCCATCAAGTTCAACCGGTGCTTGCTTTTTAAATAAAGAGAGGATGGATTGTGGTCTAGAAGACCAAGTGATTCTTAAGGTGGACTCTCCCCCCCCAAACACATACTCACATTAACGTCCCTCTTCCTGCTGCAACCAAATGAATGTGCGAAATGTTGTCTAGGATGGTAAAATGCTGTGGGTCCCTCCAAGAAAGAGAAGAAACTTTCTATTGCCTTCTAGCATTTGCAGTTGAGAGCTATCACTTTGCCCCTGGGTTACCGAAGCCAAATTAGCATGGGTGAGCACTCTTCGTGGGCAGGCAGGGCAGGGACTGATGGCTCAGAATCCAGCCTTAATTCTCTCAAAGTGCGAAATGTGATTTAAGTTACAACTGTTACTTGACTCGCCAGGTTTCCGCACTGAAAGGTGGTCACAAAACAACTGGGCAGAACGGGGTCAGCATGTGTCGACTCATAAAAACGTAAAGGTTCCCCCCATTGCACATGCTTGCTAGTTGTGTCCGACTCATAGGCCAGCTTTTCTAACAGTCATCTAACTTTTTCCTTTAAAAAGCTAGACGTGCAACTGATGGTGTACATCTGCAGCATGGCTAGGCTGTAGCAAAACGTGTTGTGTCGTTACAGTCGTGACCGACTCTTCCTAACCCCACATCCATGGAGTTTTTCTTGGCAGGAATACTGGAGTGGCTTGCCAGTTCCTACACCAGGCACCTACAGCACCTGGTATTCCCTGGTGGTTGCCCATCCAAGTACTAGCCAGGCCTGACCCTGCTTAGCTTCTGGAATCAGGTGAGATCAGATGCGCTTAGGGCACCTAGGCAGCTCGGCAAAACATAGCCAGGCAATAAGGCAAATGTACTTCCGTTATTTCCCTTCCTCACTGAGTTCTCTCTCCTTCAACACCCCAGCCTTTCTCAGTCAGCCTATTCCTTCCACCCACCCCCACACCATAGAAGTCATTCCCATTGTCTCTCTAGAGATATATGTGTGTGTACATATCTGGAGCAAAGAGCAGGCAACATGTATCATGCATGCGAGTGTTGCATACACAGGTAAGTCCTATGCTGTTTTAGCAGTGGGAAGGTCTGAAGTGTAGACATAGGCAGCCCAGTCCTACAGAGTCCTGCTTAAACCAGCTGCAAGTACAGTATTTTCATTGAACTTCAAAGCTTCTTACCCTTGGTGGGGGGGGAATCTCCCTTACTTATGAGAAACCCTCTTAGTGTGAACTCTTTGTGATGTGACATAGTACTGCAGACAATAACAGATCTGCTTAAATATGATTGGGAAACAAAATGTTTATTTTAAGAACCAAATAACTGGGAAATGAACACTTCAATACGTACACTGAATTCTAATTGGAGTTTCGACAGAGCTAGAGTTAGACTATCTCTTTTCTATTATGGTTGTAGAAGATTAGAACACTTCTAACTCAGACACTGACATAGCCAATGTTCCTCCACACTTGAGGTTTCAGATAAGCTATTTTCTCAAAACTAACACAAGTATCTAAATCTCTCTGCCCATGTCTATTTTAGTATCTGTGAAGGAAACAACTTCCTTTAATAACAAACCCATTAATGAGCTCCTTTGGAGCACCCTATAAAGCAGGGGTTGGGAAACTTTGGCCCTCCAGATGTTTTGGACCACAGCTTCCACAGTCTTTTATCATTGGCAATATAGGCTTGGAATTCTGGGAGTTGCTGTCCAAAACTTCTGGAGGGCTGAAGGTTCCCCATCCCTGCTATAAGCCACCCATCCATTTAAGCATTAAAGGATGACAATGGCCTTGAAAATCTACCGTGATGGATGAGCAAAGCTTGGAAGTGGGATCGGGAGGGAACCTGCAGGATCTTAAAAAGTGACATTGCCCTGTGAAAAACAAAGCAACTCTTAATTGTTCAATGAAATGATCATGCCACAAACTGAAAAGCTTTTTTGTTTTAAAAAATAAAAACCATAACTCTTCTCTTCCAGTTTAGCTCTAGGGCAGTGGTGGAATGGAGCCCTTCAAATGCTGGTGGACTACAGTTCCCAATGAGAGTTGCAGTCCAACAGTCTAGCACAGTGTTGGCAAACCTTCGGGACTCCAGATGTTTTAGACCACAACTCCCACAGTCCCTTGTCATTGGCAATCTAGGCTCAGAATTCTGGGAGTTGTGGTCCAAAACATCTGGAGTGCCAAAGGTTTGCCATCACTGGTCTAGCAGATGGCATGTTCTCCACTCGGTTTTGCAGGCAGGGAGGTGCTTCACGGTTCTACACTCATCATGAAAGTGGGTCATGAACTGGCCCATTCTTCCGACCCAAGTAAACAGCCACATGGGGAAGAGACTTCTCAAGCACCACTCAGTTCTACCAGGTGGCCTAAGCTTCCACAGCTAAATACATTGTGACAGATACAAGAACATACGTTGATTCCCATCCATGCCAGCATGAAGGGGCAATCTCTTTGCTGTCTAAACCAGGGAGACTTGGGGTCAAACTGGACATGGCAGAAAGCAGATAATGACAAAAGGGAATTTTGTTGGGATTGAAGGGTATATGGCTGTGGAGCCAGAGTTCAGGATATCACCGTAGTTCCCCAGTGTGCAGGCCAGAAGAAAAGCCTGACCGTGTGGCCTTGGGCCAGCCACACCCAGCCACACCTGATAAGGCCCTTCAGAGTACTTTCCGTCTAGAAAATCCTAAGAAGAGTTGCCAAGAGTCAGCACTAGTGCAGTGGTTAAATGCCTGTACTGCAGGTAAAACTATGCTCACGACCTGGGGTTCAATCCCAGCTAGCAGGCTCAAGGTTCACTCAGCCTTCCATCCTTCCGAGGTCCGTAAAATGAGTACCCAGCTTGCTGGGGGGAGGGGGGCAATGTGTAGCCTGCATACTGTAATTAAAAACTATAAAACACCCAGAGACCACTTGAAGTGGTATGGGGCAGTATATAAGCAGAACACTATGCTTTTCCTTTAGGTTGCAAAATAGCTTTGCTTTGTTTGGGGATTGATCTTCTGGGTGTGAACACGGGAAGGGTTGTTTTATTGTCTGCACTTCTCAGATATAAGTTTCTGTAAAAAGCTACCTTGAGTCTGGCTATACTTATTTGCAGTGTATAGTCTGGTGTTTGCGGTCTTTGATATATAATTGTGTCCACCCATCTCCTCCAAGGGATGAGAAGGTCCAGAGGTGTACTGCCCACTTTCTTTTCTTTCAGAAGTTATTGGATGTTTGTGGAGGTGTTTACCCTTTGAGTGAATATTTATGTACAAATGTATAGATTGAGCATAAGAGGAGGCCTGCTCCTTACCCTTACAACGGCTGCCCGTTTTTCCATATTAGAAGTGTGAAGCTGGAAGGGACCTACGAGGCCATCAAACCAAACTCCCTGCTCCATGCAGGGACACAAATCAAAGGATATCTGCCAGGTGGTTGTCCAGACTTCTCTGGAATCCCTCCAGTACTGCAGCACTCACTTCTTGAGATAATAGCCACCATTGCCGTACTGCTCTAACAGTTAGGAAGTTTTTCGAAAGCTGGGTCTCTTCACTTGAGCCCATTGTTGCGCATCCTGCACTCTGGGATGATTAAGAACAGATCCTGCCTCTCCTCTGTATGACAGCCTTTCAAATCTTTGGAAAGTGCTATCATATCACCCCTCCGTCTTCTTTTCTCTAGGCTAAACACGCTCAGTTGTTTTTGGTTCCTTAAGTTATTCTTCTGTAGCGCATGAAGGCAAAGAGGCTGGGGTCGCCCTCTTATAGTATTTAGTCTTTTGACAAAGAAGTGCTCAGCAGATCTCAGATCAGGAAGATTTCTGCAAGAGAACCCCTTTGATGCCCTGGAAGGCCAAACTAACACAGCAAGTACACGCTAGTGAGAATGAGAACCTTTCTTACAAGCTCTGAAGAAGGCTCACAAAGAGTGGTCCTTCTGTAGATTTTCTGCAGTAGGAGTCAAAGCAGTTAGCAAGAGGGCCTATAGGAAGAGGAATAAAAAGATTCTCCTCTTCACACTGCAGCTTCCCTGGATGCATTTTTATAATACACCTGTAAAATGGAATCACAGAACAGCACAGTGTATGTCATCGGAGTTGAGGATTTTTGAGGTAACTAAGTATTCCAAATAAAATGAAGCCACTATATAAATGGCAAAGAGGACCCTTCTTTATTTACAGTTCTGGGCTTCTCACAGACCCCTCTTAATATTATTCACATGGCAGAAAAGGCTGTCTTTAAATCAAGCATGGGGCGAGCAAATGAGAAAGCAGACTGATGGGAGCCTGTGCTTCACGCGTTTACTGTGAAGGATGTGTAAGTCTTCCAATGAAGAGAACTGAACCTGGAAAGAATGAAAGTACAATTTGTAAACTGAGCTTTCTTTTAGAAATATACTCCCTCTTGTAAGTATTTTAATTAATTAATTGTGTTAATTAATTCCACACATATGCATCCCTCCATGCATGCAACAGAATAAGTAAGTCTCCGTGATCAGGGAATCAAATTTACTACACTGTTACACGGAGAAACAAGTCATGTTTGGAAGTTGAAAACAAATATGTTCATATTTTAGTTTCTAGAATATTAGTAAATATTTTACAGCATTTATACAATATATAGTAGTTAATGGAAAAAGATATTCCCAATAAAGCAAGCAAGAAAAGCAGTATTTAACAGGATGTTTTTTTTAAAAACACACACACACAAATAAATTGCCTCCTATTTACTCTATTTTTCCATCTATAAGACAACCCCATCTATAAGAGGACCACAACTTTTGCAACCCAAAATTACAGTTACAGTTATCTCCTCATCTTACTTCCATGTATAAGACGCACCTCAATTTTTAATCTAACAAGTATAAATAAAAATATCGTTTTATACATGGGGAAATACTGTAATCCAGTGGTAGCAAACCTTCGGCACTCCAGATATTTTATTTAGACCACAACGTCCCCATTCCTTTTTCACTGGCAATACAGGCTTGGAATTGTGGGTGTTGTGGTCCAAAACATCTGGAGTGCCAAAGGTTTGCCCCCACTGCAGGCTGCTTTGTTCAGAAAGCCAGGGGCATCATCCAAGTCTTTAATATACAGTACCTAAGAGTGTAGGTGGCAGTGCTTTCTTATTTACCAACACTTTTCTTGGATTGGGGAATTTTATGTGAAAAGCTGGCTGGACAATATTTTCCAGCAAGATCCATTCATGAGAGGGTTATCCAAGCCACCGTTCTGAATCTTTAAAAATTGTTTTCCATTTTTACCTAGGCTTAAAGCAATGCTCCTGAGCACACGTGGTGGTAGAAAATATGTACAGTCTAATGTTTTCTGTGTATTTCATTTTCACTGCACTGCATCAGTGTCATTGAAAGGTCTGCATTCAATGCTGGTGAAATATTGTGTATCTAGCAACAGTACATAGATGAGGCAAAGGCCACTAACTGAATCCTAGTGGGTTAAAATTAGAAAGTAATTAAAATATATGCATAACTTTAGAAGTGATCATTTTATTGAATGCCTTGAATCCAGCTAGATTAGAAAGGAGCAAGTTCACCCATACCTAGACCTGTTCAAAAGTTTTGATGATTGATAATATCCTATATTTTCTGTAGCAAACCTGTTTAGAATTGATTGATTATATCATCTAAGTTGATTGATTATTCTCTGGTCAATTGGCTATGAAACCATTATCTGTGCTACACTAAGGTTGCAACTTTTTTTCCTAAAACAGTTGTGGACATTTAAATCAGAAGCTTTATACAGAAAATATTTAATGTCCAATCCGTCAACTTTCTTTGAGAGAGTTTTGTTCTCATGTTCACTGCTATGCAGGATGTTGTGGTTGAGATATGGTACAAAACAGTCATTTCCAGGGTTGTTTCCTGAAAGAAAGATGAGCAAAAAACCCAAACGAACAATCAAAACCCCCAAACAATATCCTGTATCCCTAAACTAAAGAATTTATTTTCAAGCTATGCAATAGAAATGCAAATGTATTTGGCAATCACAACAATAGCATGTTATAGGTATGTTTTAACTCATGCTTACCTGTTCTGGCTTGCCATAGGAGGAAATTAAAAGGCCTGTCTGCTTTGAAGACGGGAGCCCGTGATCTTTTCAGCAGCACCATAGCTGTGTTACAAAGCAATTTCTGAACAGGGGGCATTTAAATTTCCTTATGCTTATTTTCAGAATTTTAAAAAAGCCACAAACTAATCACCACTTTCACTCTGAAAATATCTCTGTTCTAATTTCAATAAGCACAACATGGCACTTACAATCCCATACAGGAGCAGTGGGGGAAGAAGTGCTTCTGTTTAAGATTCTTTAAGACAGTGGTTCTCAGCCTGTGGGTCCCCACATGTTCCTGGACTGCAACTCCCAGAAGCCTCCACCATTTGCTGTACTGGAAGGGATTTCTGGGAGTTGCAGTCCAAGAACATCTGGGGAACCACAGGTTGAGAACCACTGCTTTAAGCCTTGATGGCAATGGAGGCCAGGGGTGATTCCTATTTCATTAGGATGGTGAGTACACTCTGGGTTTTCCCGACTTCAAGGGAGCTATCCAAAGTGTTCAGTCCTAGCCTCCCCCCCCAATACTAGCACCATGGCTAGCTCCTTCCATGGTTGGATTAAAGCACGGATCTTATTCATCACCTCAGTGAAATCATAGCCACCAGCTTCCAGTGCTTGGTGAGCCGTGGTATAAACTCTACACGCTGCTCAAGGTGCTGATTCCAAGCTTGTTTATCTCACTGCTTCCATCACATGCTACTCTTCATAGGACTTACTTGGCTATTGAGAGTTGAAATTTCGGATCAAGGTCCAGTGGTCATTGCACTACTGAGTCCCTCGCTACATGGCCCGGACGTCTGGAATATATGACACCCAACTAAAATATCCCATTCACAAAATGTCTCTCAAAAGAGTCAAGCATGTGGGATTAAGGAACTTTCTGTTATCCAAGTCAATGCAATTGCAATCTCTGTCTAGTTTACCTGTGATGCCTGAGGCCCTTGTGCCATCTTCTGTCACTTCAATCTTTGCTTTATGGATGGCTTCCGAGATGTAGAGATTTCCCTGATCTAGTAAAATCAAAAGAAGTCAAGACAAAGAATAAAAATCGCATTTGTCTGTGTAAATTCACAGCAACTTTACGTGCCTAAAGAAAACACTGCCCTAAAAGGCTTGGGGATATGGCACAGACACTCAGATCGAGAGACATATAAAGTAACAAAAAGTCCAGTGGCCCCTTGTACACGAGCATAGCTTATTGGTTTTGCTGTCACAGACTAACACAGCTATCCCTTTGTAAACTGGAAGATGAATCTTAATCTCCTGAATTCTTTCCATGGCTTCCGTTTGACAATAGTGAACACAACTCAGTTCAAACAAACCAAAAATACCATGAAACTGAGCTCCAGGATGGAATGGAGGGAAAAGCATCAAGATGCCTTCTAAGGAGTTTCAGGTCTTAACATATCTCACTGTCTGGATTTTAAAGTTGGCAGGTACCGTTTCACAGCTAGGAGCTCCAGTCAAACATGGGGAGTAACTTTTCACTTTTCAGGTGTTTTGAACTGCAAACCACTAGTCACATCTCCCTTCATTGGCCATGATAGAGAACTGAAGTTCCCCAACTTGAATCAGAAGGTGCGTTGTGCTGCATCGTTGATAGGCAACCCAATCCACTGACTGAACCACAATAGACAAGTCGTAGATTTACCTGAAATGCCTTTAAAATTAGCCACCGCTGGATCAAACATGTCTGTAATTCCCAGTGTTGGTAAAACTGCCTTCAGATCCACGTGGTTTTGAATTCTGAACCTGAAAAGAAGGCATACAGACATTTTTGAAATACCACTCAAACATTGCCATTTTCTAGTTTTGCTTTGTTCTGTTAATTTTTTGTGCCTGGTTCACAAATGGCCAGAGCAGGAAGATAAAAACACATGCTAAATTTTCCTGGCTGAAATCCTCTTGCTTAGCTTATTACTAAGTAGGGCCATTGAATCAGTGAGAATTGGGTGAGTCGATTGTTTTATACATTCCATTGGTTCAATGCATCTACTCCAGCAGTGACTTCTTCTTCTTCTTCTTCTTCTTCTTCTTCTTCTTCTTCTTCTTCTTCTTCTTCTTCTTCTTCTTCTTCTTCTTCTTCTTCTTCTTTTGTTGTTATAGTCATGACCGACTCTTTGTGACTCCATTTCCATGGAGTTTTCTTAGCAGGAAAACTGGAGTGGCTTGCCAGTTCCTACTCCAGGTGCCTACAGCACCCGGTATTCCCTGGTGGTCGCCCATCCAAGTACTAACCAGTGCTCCAAAGGGATGACCTGGCAGTGCACTGTCTTGCACAACCCATTTGCTGTTGAGCATAAGTGACTTGTTGAACAAATGGTACACCCCAGCAAATGTTGAGGAGTGAATCTTCTTGCACAGTCCCTGAGCCACTCATGCCAGTGAAATATGATCCAGAATGGCCTGAAAAAAATCTCTGCAGAAGATGCATTCTAATTCATTGCTTTCCCTACTGTGGAGGTGAAATGGGTATCATCCATCTTATACCGATGCATGTCTTTGGATGTGAATGATTATGGGGAATCTCCTTATATCTCTTAGACTGTCTTGCCCTGATCTTCCTTCAGCCTAGACCAGTGATGGCGAACCTATGGCACAGGTGCCAAAGGTGGTACTTGGAGCCCTTTCTGTGTGCACCCGACATTGCCCCTTCATAGCCACCTGTATACAGGTTTAATTACTGTATTGGCACTTTGCAAAAAAAAAAAAAAAAAGTGGGTTTTGAATTGCAGTTTGGGCACTCAGTCTCTAAAAGGTTCGCCATCACTGGCCTAGACTGATATTCTGACAGATGTTGGTGTCATTTCAGTTTTCAAGACTTGCTCCTAACATAATATTATGGCTTTGGAAGTCTGCTGAGCTGTGTTGAACCCAACAAGACCAGTCACAGAGCTCTGGGAAACCACGCCAACCTGATGAAATTGGCCAGAAGAGGCTGTAGAGATTATACGTACTAATAATCTGTCTCCTCATTGCAACTTCATTGTATGTCATTCCCACCACGCTTGTAATATTTACATGTACCTTCCATAAACTTACACCAGAAAACAAGTATTGTAATCAAAAGAGCCATGCAACTGCACACATGTTTCCATTTTACCTTGGGATAAAGAGATCCATCTTTGTTCTTCTCAAGCTGTTGGACCACAGTAGGAAGGTTCTTGAGGAAAGGTGCATCTCAACCTTAGCTAGTGGGGTTCTCCTGTCAGATGGGAGGATAACAAACATGCTGACAGTCTCACCCAGATAGAACAATTCAACGACACTGACCCGTTCCAGAGAGTCCAATAAGAATTCTCCTGCAGTTGGAAAAGAAAGGTGGCACTTAGTGTTCTCCAAGAAGTGCTTCCCAACCTTGGATTCCTAAGTGATTTTTCACTAAAAACCTCCCAGAAGCCTTCACCACTAGCTGTGCTGGCCAAGATTTCTGACAGCTGAAGCCAAAAACCAAAACAAAACAAAACAAAACACTACCTGGGAACTCTAGGTTGGGAACCACTGACCCAGAGGATGACATTAGGACAATATTAGAAGAAGGGCTCCCTGAAGAGGTCAAATACATCTATTAGTGCAGGCATGTGCTTGCCCCACTCTACAAAGTAAGAGCATGCTCTTATTTTGTGATTGGTCAACTGGACAGCAGACATGTGATGGTCTTCATTTGCAGGTTTCATTGCTCAGGGACAGAGTTCTGAAAGGACCTCATGTTTTAAAAGGAACATATTAACACACATTTGTATGACTGTGAAGATTCTCAGTCATCCAGGTGAATTTATCTGGAAGTTGAGGCATGGCAATTGGACTCTTTTTGGGAGAGCGAGATTGAAATGTTTCGTTGCTCATCCAAATAGCTTTGTCAGTCAGTCAGTCAGTCAGTCAGTCAGTCAGTCAGTCAGTCAGTCAGTCAGTCAGTCAGTCTGTCTGTCTGTCTGTCTGTCTGTCTGTAAATAACACAAAGTGGTGTGGGGGACAAAACTATGACTGACGTGAAGCTTTGGTTGAACACCTGATGAGAAAGTTCAGATATATTATGGACAGACAGATAGGATAAGGGCTATAAATGACTGTTTATAAGCTTGGTTATATGGCATGTATTTGTAAAAATTACACTGAAGGGTAAAATTCCTTTTTGAAAGATACGTTTTAATTTAAGCTCCGCTTCAAAACTCATAAAAATACCTTTAAAAGCCGCAAATTCCTGATTAGTCACAAGGGGTTGCTATAAAGGCACCATGCAGAGCCATCTGCATTGTTCTTCAGTGTGGCATGGGCTAGAGATGGTGAAGCATTATTGCTTTAACTATGATCAGTAGAAAGAGATCACGAAGCAAAGAAGGTATCATGACTTCTTCCACCCCTTAGCTGCATATAAATCTGCTGTGAAAGCTTTCCCATTAAGGCTGAATTCCAGAGCTTGGCTTTCCAACTATCCAAAGAAAACACTGAATACCCCTCTCTCAGCAGAGGTGGGGGGGCTCAGGCACAGTCTATCTGCCACTTATCAGGCTGCAATTTCAACAATACCTAGACAAAATAAAAAAATTCATGCCTTCACCAACTCATAAACCCATACTTTATGAGTTTCAGCACCTTAGGCCATTGTTCGCCTTAAGGCGATTGAGACCATTGTCTACCTAATGAGCCTATTCAGGCCATTGTTCATCTTATGAGCCTATTTCAGACCAGGGTGACAAGAGGTCAAAGCTGACTATAAGATGGAGGACTCGCAGCTAGCTTTCCTCAGACTGATGAAGCGGTTTGGATGAGCAGCGAAACGTTTCAATCTCTCAAGAAAAAGAAGTCCAGTTGCCATGACTCAACTTCCAGATAAACTCACCTGGATGACTGAGAGTCTTCAGACTATCCAAAGAAAGGTTTTCTGCCAGCTTCCCATGGTGATGTTACTCTGGTTGTAATTATAATCTTCAGAACGTTGTCCACCCCCCACTGTAAGGTATACCACTATTATCCCTCTACACACACACACACACACACACACACACAACACACACACACACACACACACACACACATAGAGAGAGGGGGGGCTGGCCCCTCGCTCTGGAACCATCTTCCGAGTGAGTTGCGCCTTGCATAGTCCCTGCCTGCCTTCAAAAAAGCGTTAAAAACCTTGCTTTTTAGGGAGGCATTTGGCGACCTGGATTAGTTTTTTTTTTTTTGCCATCTTGCCGTTGACTTATCTATTTCTTTGTTGAGTTGTTTTATTCAATATTATATATTGAATAATTTTGTCTTGATCTTTGTATTGTTCTTTGGGTCTGTCTTGCCCTCTGTGTTCACCGCCCGGAGTTCCTTCGGGAAGACGGGCGGTATAAAAAATGGACAAACAAACAAACAAACAAACAAACAAACAAATAAATAAAGGCCACTATACTGTTCTGACTCCAGAAATAATAATAAAGGAAATGCATAGAGTGGAAAGCTCTCTTTCTCTCAGAGCAAAGGAGAAGATTTGAAGCCAGGTGGAAAGGTAGGCTTTAGCATAAATTAATTTGCAAGGATGCACACAAAGTAACCCTGATGCCTTGGATTCTCCGTTTGCATCAGTTTGCTGTACGTGGCACTCTCCTGCCCACCACAGAGACTATATTGAAAATATTTTATCTATCATTTAAACTGAATTACATAGGCTCTGGATCATTAGAATACCAACGGTAGCTTCCCCTTGGCTCTTGCAAAGCAAACAGGAGCACACCTGCAGGTGTTGCAGCAAGCACTCCTGCCACCTGAAATGAAAAGAGAGAGTCTTCTCCAGCCAACCCCAGGTTTCCCCTGCAGGAGGAGAAGGCCCATTGGTGCCATAAAGCCAAGGAATGAGAGAGTGTGGCCAAGTTGTGACAGCAGGGGTGTCGATGTTGTGATAATGGGGGTGATGACGACTGGCTCCTGAAAGTGTCCTATTTCTTCAACAAATGCTCAGTTCCAAAGATTTAGATATTGAAGAAAGAGCCAGCTATGGGGAGCTGCCCAGAGCTGTCGCTGTGTGAAATAATGGGGTCCTCCTTTGACCTCTTTCATAAGAACATAAGAAGAACCCTGTTCAATTAGGCCAAAGGCCCATCTAGTTCAGCTTCCTGTACCTCACAGTGGCCCCACCAGATGTGTCTGGGAGCGCACAAGACTAGATATCTGTCTCCTGACACCACTCCCCTGCATCTGGCCCTTGAAGTTTTAAGCCTGAGATTACACATCTCCATCAAGGCTTGTAACCTGGGATGGACTTCTCCTCCAGGAATCTGTCCAATCCCCTTTTGAAGCCATCCAGGCCAGATGCCATCACCACATCCTGTGGCAGGGAGTTCCACAGACTAACAACACGCTGGGTAAAAAAAAAAAAATTTTGTCTGTTCTCACTTTCCCAACCCTCAATTTGAGTGTATGTCCCCTAGTTTTGGGATTTTGCAAGAGGGAGAAGAGCATCCCTCTGTCCACTTGACTGATGCCATGCATTATTTTGTACGTCTCAATCATATCCCCCAGGTGCCTCTTTTCCAGACTAAAGAGCCCCAAATGTTTTGGCCTTTCCTCAAAATGGAGGTCCCCCAGCCCATTAATCATTTTAGTCGCTCTCTTTTGCACCTTTTCCAGTTCCACTATGTCTTTTTTGAGATGTGGTGACCAGAATTGTACACAATACTCAGGTGCGGCCTTACTATCGTTTTGTACAATGGCATTATAATGTTGGCTGTTTTATTTTCAATCCCCTTTTTGATAATCCATAGCATGGAATTGGCCTTCTTCACCGCTGCTACACACTGGGTAGACACCTTCATTGAGCTGTCCACCAACATACCAAGAGCGTGGAGCCTCGCACGTTACTGCAAGGAAGGTTGTCTTCCTTTCAGCTTGGTCCTCCAATCTGGGCACAAGATGTTTATTTTCCTTAGAGACCCTTTCATACAGTATTTTACAGAATGGGTGGTTGAGGCAAACCAGATATAATTACCATAATTGACTTCTGCGCTGAGATACATAGTGGGCACCTTTAAGACCATCCCATCGATCGTGGTAAAGGACAAAGTCTGCGTATCCGTTAAGGTAAATTTCCTTTGCCAATTGCTTTTGAAGTACATGGTGCTCACCACAGCTATCTGGTCAAGTGGCGGGCCAATGGTTTCCAAGGGTAGGCAATTTGTACCACCACCTACAATGGAAAGAAATCAAAATAATGAAGGCAATTGCTGAAACAAATCTAAATTTAATGTATCTTCCTTCATGATCTGAAAATGTTTAGAGTTGGGTATGTTTCCATGTTTGTTTTTATTCTAAAGCTTAATTCCGGGCTTTTCCCCACATGGAGGATTTGCTTGGTTCCTTCTTTCTCCTCCTTGAGACCAAATAAGTGTGGAGTTTACTGTGATCTCTATAATTATTTTTTTTTTTAAAAAGCTTCTATTCCCTCTAAGAAATCAACATCTGTTTAAGAAATATTTCATTTAAAAAAATACTCTTGAAGAAACCCTTTTAAAATGGTATTCTCTGTTTAATTTTGTTTCTGTCAGTGGCAGATTAGTGCAAAAACTGAAAGCTTCTAACAGGAGCATTTCAAGGAGAACACTGCCTGAAAATCTATATATTTTCTCTTTGAAAACACTGGTGTGTGTGTGTGTGTGTGTGTGTGTGTGTGTGTGTGTGTGTGTTTTACTATAACTCTTTCAAAAATCTTGAAGAAAACATTTGAAAATGGCATTTTCTTCTGGATTATTGTTGTTGTTGCCATGTCTGCCTAGTGGTGTTTTCATACAAAACTACCCTCTATCCTATGGCTTTAGGTAACTTCCCATTCCAATAACCATTCAGGTAACTACATCTTGTTCCCAAGCGAGGATATTCTGTATTGTGTTTGACTAGGGTCTCAAGATACCTAATGCTGAGCTGGTGTTTATCAAAGCAGGCAGCTGAACATCACCTTACCTCCAGTATTCATGGCAATCCATTCATTGATTTGTGCTGCAGTTCCTTGGGGGTCACTGAAGTTAGTTTCCTGCACCGTGTTGTTTGCCCAGAATGCAACATGTTGAACAAAGTGGGGAGAAAGATGGATTCCAGCTTGAATGAAAATGGCACACGCTAGCTGTGCTATGGGCCCTTGGCTTGAGTTGGCCCCTTCTTTGTATACATTTTCCAAGAAGTCCTGCACGTCTTGATCTATGAACAAACCAAGTCCTTGATGATCAATTACACAGACATCAAGATAGCACACTATGGCGGTTACTTCACGTCAGTTTTGTCTCTCTTAGTGTTGAGCTTAGGAGTGGTACAAAAAAATGTTACTTCACGTCCATTGTGCAACTACTGAAATTTGTGTCGACCACACCCCTGGAACGGGTGCTAAGAGCAACAATCCTGTACGTGGTGCTGGGGTAGGGTTTTCCCTTGCCACTCTTTGTTCCTGCTTTCTGTTCCAAAACAAGACACCGTGTAGTAATGACTGTCATGCAACAAAACATTCATTTCTTTCAGAAAACTGTGTCCGGGTTTGTTTGTTTTTAATTTTGACTTTTCAGAAGCGAAATATCGAAAAAGAATTTTAACCCCCCCCCCAAAAAAAAAAACAGGAAAAAGGAAGCTAGACAAATGCAGTGTTTGTCACGGTAGAAGACCGTGAGGCAACACTTGTCACGAGACATTGTCAACTTCCCATGACAATTCTGGAGTTATCATGACCATGGGAACACTGAAACAGGGACAAAACCACGTGATCATGACCAACACTGTCACGGTACAAAACTAGTCATGGAACAAAGAAGGACGTGAAGTAACCGCCTATGATAATAAATAAGGCTGCCCAACAATGTTGGCTTCAAACCCTGTGATCTTTAGAAGGATTTTTCAGAGAATGAATGCTAGTCTGATCCGACTTTGCTCTCCTCCTCATCTCCCTCTAGTTCTCTGAATTACTTCAGACCTGAACTGCAGCTCAGGAAAGTTCCCAGACTATCTAGAATTTATTTTAATGACACACAGTATACTCTGAGTGGGGAGTGGATTGCCTCCTTCTTTGGTTCCACTGACAGAAGCAGTTGTGTTAGTGGAACAACGGTGCTGGATCCATTCCTACAAGCTTCCACTCCTCCTTAAACTCATCTATTCAGTGTTTTTAATTCAATACAGTATTTCCTGATCCATATCTATTTCCCTACCCTTTAAAAAAAAAAAAAAGAGCAGCTATTAAGACGATGCACCAATAGCACAAAACTACTTGCAAGGGAGCTGACTGCTTAAACAGCACAACACAGAGCTGCAATGTACAATAAAAATCAAGGGACACTCACGCCCTCCTACATATTTCATTTTTAATAATTGGCACAGGAACGCTTATGAAGGAAAAGAGACTACCTTTTCAGAATTTCACCTTGAGTGTTATGTTTTCATGGAAAGGTGGGGAATAAAGGTACGGTAATAAATAAAACAAAATAAATAAATTGAAGCCAAGACTGAAAGGTGCATTCTGTGAGGTGTTTTTAAAGGTTAAACAAGAGATGGGCACGAACTACTGCTCAGTGTGGTTTGGCCACACAGCCTCCTCCCATGTGCTTCCTGGCTTCCTAGCCCCGCCTCCTCCTCTGGTGGGCGCCCAATCACAGGCAGTGGCCCGGCTTCCCAGCCCCATCTTCTCCAGCAGGACGTCTGCCACTGATTTTGAAAAGAGGACAGGACACCAAGCAAGCAGCCAAAAACATCAGTGAAACAGAGGTGGCTTTCTATTACTTGGACACCTTTTGAATCCAAAGCAGAAAGAGTCAGCCGTCATAGGGTGCAGCAGCCTGAGACAGGCTGCACTGCAGTTTGGACCAAGGGGTAGTTTTCCAAAGTTCTCCATTCATGTTCCATGGGAGCTTTGTACATTGTGTGGTACATGGAGTTTGTTGTGCTTGTTGCAATTTCATATTCCATTCTCTCTCTCTCTCTCTCTCTCTCTCTCTCTCTCTCTCTCTCTCTCTCTCTCTCTCTCTCTCTCTGGCCTGTGCAGAAAGTGATGTAGCACTAAACTAACACAGCAATGTAATTTAAAAAAAAAAGAATAACAAAAAAATACTTCAAAACAATTATGAGAGGGGGCATTCTTGCTGACCTAAAACATCATGCCCCAACTTACTGTGTCACCAGAAAGCCATCCAAAGTCTCTCTCTCACACACGCAGGCCTTTTGTAAAATGCAATAGACAATGACACAAACAAATACTGTTTGAATTGTTGCAGTTGAGAAAAAGTAGAAGCTCCCAGCAATGGGTTGGCTGGGATGGGGGAAAAGATTCAAAATGGGGAATGGACGGGCTGATTCTCACTGATCTTCCTGTGATCACTGGAAAATAGTTCAAATTCACCCATGACAATTCTGGAGCAAAATGTGAAGTATTTTCCAGTATAATCACATGCTGAGTTCTGGAAAACACATTGTTAAGAAAGAGAAAGGTGCTCTCCATATATGGCTTTTGGTGTGTGTGTGTGTGTGTGTGTGTGTGTGTGTGTGTGTGTGTGTGTGTGTGTGTGTGTGTGTGTGTGTGTGTGTGTGTGTGTGTGTGTGTGTGAGAGAGAGAGAGAGAGAGAGAGAGAGAGATTGCTTCTAAAGGTGGAATTTAAATTTTATGGCATGTAACTGCTGGTGAGAGTCAACTTCTCAGATGGTCCCTTACCGTGAATAGTGTATCCAAGAGCACGTTTCAGTTGGGCGAAGGTGTTCCCTTGAGCTCCAAACTGCAGAAGTCCCAAAGATAGAGAAACACTTGCTGGGGAGATGATGAGGTTAGTTCGGTTATCCAGTTCCACCAAGCGTTGATAAAGAGTGAAGGCAAACTCAGCGTTTAGGTTCTTTGGGTCATTGTAGTGATCGCAGCCTCCCAAGTTCAAGTAGCAAATTGACAGAAGCAGGATCCTAACGGAAACGGACAGCATGAAGACAGAGGGCTTCCAGAGAGGGTCTGGAAGAGAGGGTCAAACCTGCAACCATCAAAAGGGAAGGTTTAGTTTCTGAGCCATGATCTTCTAACATGACACCTTGCAAAACATTCTCCATTCCCTGCTATGTTAAATGTAACCTTATATTTCCCAGCATCTTTACTTCATCAGGCCATGTAGATTATTAAAATAATAACAACAGATACTTAAAGACCAGTGTCTTTTGTTTGGCACAAGCCTTTGTGGGCGGTAGCCTCACCTTCATCAGATGCAAGTCCACAACTACAAGCAGGGCACACAGTTCAGAGTTATATCTGACGTTTCATTTAAATCAATTAAAAAAAATATGGGAGAGGTTTAAACACCTAACATTAAAACAAAATGATAAGATCCACAGCCATAAAAACAAGCAGGGAGAACCAGGAGGAAAACGAGTCAGCCATTGGAAATCTAAAGGAGGCAACAAACATGAATCTCGGGAGGGAACATTCTACAACCAGGGGGCCACCACTTAAAAGGCAAGGTCTCTGGTCACCATGATCTGCAGAGGGTGAGGTGGGGGGGGGGTTCACTTAGGGGCAGGTAATTATTTCACAATTTATTTCTGCTCCCACAAGCACAAATGCTACCTTTAAAAAACCACAGTATCTCTATCTCTATCTCTATCTCTATCTCTATACAGTGGTACCTTGTATAAAGGAATTAATTCATTCCAAATGAAATTATGTTAAGCAAATTTTCCTTTATACAAATTTCCCACAGGAATGCATTGAAAACAGACTAATCCCATGTTTATGTTGTACGGATTTGCCCCATAGGCAATTATGTTAAGCAAATTTCCCTATCTCCAGAATTTTTTATGTTGTCAAATTTTATGTTATACAAACTGTTTGTTATACAATGGTCCACTGTATCTCTATCTCTATCTCTATCTCTATCTCTATCTCTATCTCTACCTCTATGGGAGAATAGCTCTGTTAGTCTGTAGGAACAAAAACAATGATGGTAGCACCTTAAACCAGTTTTATTCAGCATCAGTTCTCATGGATTGCATCCTGAAAAAAAAAAACAGATGCAAGTCCAAAAATGCAGGTGGGCTACCACTCCAGTCCAGGCAGCCTATGTGAGAAAAAAAAAAAAGGTAAATTTTTAAGGTGTCACAATAGTCTTTTTTAAAAAAAAAAAAATTGCCACGCAGGAGAGTCACGTGGCTACCCCTCCCCCATGGTCCTAAAAATATAAACACAAAATTAGAAAGACAATCTGTGATTTGTCTTTTGGCTTGTACATGATTCAAGTGCACCAGGCCTGAATAGATCCACAAAGCTACAGAGAACAGAGGTAGCTGTAGCTCTTTCTCAACTCTATAAGTGAGGCATCATGACGCCTTCAGGTGAAGATCAAAGCATACTTACCCGAATGTTTAAAAATCTCCTCGGTGGTTTGCACAAAGTCAAAGTTGCACATTCAAAAATGAGCCCGAGTTTTGTTCTGGAGTTTTGGGTCAACCCCTGCGTTTCCCTGTTGGACAAAAGAAGCTCCTCAGCTTTACTGACTGGACTGGGAAGGCAGTGCTTCTGTTGCGATGATGTCTTCCTGCTGTGCTTCCTTTAGACCTGCGTCTGTTTTAGGTCTACCCCTTTCCGTGTAATATATAATGAACTGGGGTCTTATGACTAAGACCCCAGTGAAAGGGATCGCCCGTGATTGTGGTCTTTGCTGGCGATGTCTGTACCATTCCGTCCAAGTGCCTGTAGGCTCTATAGGGAGCCAGGCGAGGCGGCAGGCTGCGACCAAGCAAATCCCAGGCAGGGAACAAAAAGGTGCTGGTGGAGAAGGAGCCAGCAAGCACAGTTTGAGCTTTGGCAGGCGGGTGACCTGCTTCTTCTCAGAAAAGTGTCACCTGCTGGCATCACTTCCTTCCCTCCCTCCCTCCCTCCCTCCCTCCCGTTGCCTCTTTTGCTCTTTCAGAACATTCCATAGATTTGTTATTTGCTGAAGGAAGGAAGGAAGGAAGGAAGGAAGGAAGGAAGGAAGGAAGGAAGGAAGGAAATGTACCAGACAGTGTTGAGTTGCTAAAAAGAAAACAACAAAAAACATTCTTCCTGAGTTTAATGTGGGGAGCAAATGACAACGTATAAGGAAGGAAGGAAGGAAGGAAGGAAGGAAGGAAGGAAGGAAGGAAGGAAGGAAGGAAGGAAGGAAGGAAGGAAGGAAGGAAGGAAATGTACCTCACATTGTTGAGTTACTAAAAAGAAAACAACAAATAACATTCTTCCTGAGTTTAATTTGGGGAGCAAATGACAGCGTATAATGATGATGAGGAGGACAACGTGCTGTCAAACTGATTCCAACTTTTAGGCGAAAATTATAAACCAGCTTTTATATGGGATCCTGATCTGGATTTCAGCTGTCGACTCTGAAATCGACCGGACTGCTGCCACCTTCTTTTGTCGCATCTTAGGTGTTCCCAATATGATCAATCTTTATACTATTGCTAATGAACTGGGACTCCATTTGCCATCAACTTTTGCTTGGACAGTCACTATTAAGTTTTGGCTACGTATTCATTTTCACCCTAACTCCAACTCCCTTGTATACGAACTATTAAGGGACCCTTATGTTTCAAATGGTATCAATTTATCCAGTCCAAAATTCATTGTATTGGAATCAACCTAGACTCCCCAATCAACTGTGAAGAATCCCAAATTATCAAAATCATCCGTCAAAGAATCTGGGATATAGAGTGTCAAACCATTTCATCAGGGCTCAATCCAACGTGTTCTCCTCACTTTTATGGTTTGATGCCAACTCCAGGACTAGAGCAAATTATATGAAACATCTCATTAATCCTTGTCTGCATCGTGCTTTTATACTCACAAGATTGAACATCCTTCCCTCAGCAGTTCTTTCAGGAAGATACCACAATGTTCCATTTGAGAATAGACTCTGTAAACTATGTTTACTGGAACCCGACTCAACCTCTCATATCCTTCTCTTCTGCCCCTCCCTCCACAAGCTCCGCCTTCGCTTTCTGATCCCCTATATTTCTAATTTCTCTGGATCCCCGGAGAGTATAACAAAGCGCCTTCTTGAGGACAAACTTCTGGAATTAACAGCCTCAGTGGCTGAATACTTGGCCACTGCTTTACATATTAGTAAATAGTCTGGGGCCAAGGCCTGCTATTAACCCAATATTTTAATCATTTTTACATATTTATTTATTTCCTACCTCTCTATTTTACATTTTGCTGCATCTGTTTTATATTAATTTATGCCAATAAAGGTTTTTGTGATTTGATTCCAACTTATGGTGACTTTTTCTAGTGTCTAGGATTTTCTAGGCAGAGAATTCTCAGAAGTACAGTGGTGCCTTGTATAAAGGAATCCATTCGTTCCAAATGAAATTCTGTTAAGCAAATTTTCCTTTATACCTGTACAAATTTCCCATAGGAATGCATTGAAAACGGAGTAATCCCTAATCACAACCATTTTTAAATTGTACAGATTTGCCCCATAGGCGATTCTGTTAAGCAAATTTCCCTTATCTCTGGAATTTTTTATGTTGTACAGATTTTATGTTATAAAAACCGTTTGTTCTACGAGGGTCCACTGTAGTTTACTATTTTCTGCCTCAGGGGGCATCTTGGGACTCAAGGGCTGGCTCTACTGTGCAGCTTGCCCAAGGCCACACAGGCTGGCTCTAATCACAGGAGGCATATTGGAGAATCAAACTCCCACCACCCGGCTCAAGAGCTAGTAGCTTGAACCATGGAGATATGCAACTAACTGCAAGTCTAGCCGATGAGGAAATAACATGTTAAACCCTGGAAACTGGTGGAAAGCCTAGGTCAGTGGTGGTGAACCTTTGGCACTCCAGATGTTATGGACCACAGCTCCCACAGTCCTTTGTCACTGGCAATCTAGGCTCAGAATTCTGGGAGTTGCGGTCCAAAACATCTGGAGTGCAGAAGGTTCATCACCACTGACCTAGGTGAACAATGGAAGTCACTGAGAGTGGGAAAAAGAGACCTTACTTGCCCTCTGTCTCCTTTCACTGTTTTCTATTGGAAAGCAAATGGTTTCTTCCTTGATGTATCTGAAATCACATAAAGTAAGGACAAGGCTGAAGTTAAGTGGTCTGGATTTGGCCATTGCCTGGATGAGATACAGTAAACCCCCACCTATTGCAGGGGTTAGGGACCCGCCCGACCCGCCAGGGCTGGCGCTTCCATTAGGGCGCACTAGGCAGTTGCCTAGGGCGCCAAAATGGAGAGAGGGCGCTGGACAGCCTGCAGCCCATCTCTGGGGGCTCTTGTACTTACCACAGACCTGGCGCTGCCCCAAACAGGCCTGCGAGGGGCTTTCCAGTCCCCCAGGGGCCCCCAAAGAGCTTTCTAGTGATCTGGAGGTCACTTCTGGTTTACCGGAAGTCACTTCCTGTTTGCGGGGAAGCACTTTTGGGGCCTCTGATGGGTCTGGAAAGGCATTTCCTCCTTGCCCCAGGGGGCCTTTTCTTCATATACTGCAGATCCGTGATATACCGGGACTGTAGTATATGACCCGCGAAAGGGTGGGGGACAACTGTACCACTTGGAAACCACGCAGCATCACTTTGCTTTCTATAGAAGAAAGGTTGTGTGGAAATGGAATGAATCAGTATATACAGGCAAATCAGTATATACACTCCTTGAAGGATTTGAAGGTCACCATGGAACAGAATCATTACAAAGCCAGAATACAAAGAGAAACAGCTGAGATAAAATTTATACACATGATGGACACACACAAGAATGGATTGAACATAAGTCTGGGTTTCTTGAGTCATTATCAAATTTAATATTACTATATTGCCACTTTTTTCATGGAAGTTTATCTCCCACCTGGACCCTAAGGTATAAACTCCCACTCTCTCACCTCTCTCTTCCACCCCCCACCCTCACCCCACTCTGTCTGGTTCTGGTTTCTGACTCTTGAGGAAAATACCTTAAAACCACACTTAACATTTCTACAGACCCTGGCCACAAAGCCATTAGCAATAATTAACATATTTATGACCACCAGCCATATCTTCCTTCCCACCATTTGTACAACTAATCATCTGTCCCTCCTCCACAGACCCATTAACAATGCTTAACATATTTATGACCCCTGGCCAAATCCTCCCACTATTTCTACAACTAATCATCTCTCCCTCCTCTTCCCCCTCCCCTATCCACCAATGAACATCTGGTATGAAATGTGTATCTCATCACATACATACAGTATATTACGCAACTCATTCTGCTGCTATATGTCTGAAGAAGTGGACGTGTCCACGAAACGTTACATTAAAATATGAAAGTTAGTCTTTAAGGCGCCACATGTTTTGTGTCTTTTGTTTTGTTTCATTTTTCTTTGATTTTTGCCCACAATTCTTGAAAGGGCTAACATGGCTACCCTCTCTGAAAGGTAAACCAACTGGAGTGACAAAGATTAGTTTTATGGTAGTTGCCTGGTGAATTAGTTTCTTTATAATGTATACTTAAAATCATGGTTATAAATGCATTTTAAATGAAGATAAATGTTATAGAATAAGGAAGAAACAACCCTAGCCATTTACTTCACAATTCCATCACACCTATAGCTGTCATACCATATGTTGGTGGGGTAAAAACCTTAAAATTAAACCAATTGTTTTTAACCATACCTAACATTTATATTAGGGCTTAAATCCTATTTGGGCATCAGTAGTCTGCAAGTTGGAATGGGGTGCAAATTCCCCAAGGTACACCTCAGAACAAAGTTTGTCTTAAAAGGATATACCCATGTGCAACCATACACACAGAAAAAGGGCAGATAGACCGCGGTCATACCTGCGTTTTCTGCGTAGTTTCTAGTCGGTGAACTACGCAGTAAAAGATCGCGTGCTAACCAGGAAGAGAAGCAAATTCTGCTCCCGGCCGACCACGCCCCTCGAACAGCAGTTTCAGCAAAGTTTCCTAAACCACTGCCAGGGGCTGGATTTAGAAACTTTGCTCGAAAATGCTTACTTGTTTGCTTCTGTTGCAACGACAGGACACTGAAAATATGCAGTAAATTCAGTTTCTCCCCTTTCTGCCCGGCATAAAAGACAGAGCCTTGGAAACTGGAGCCAGAAAGTAGGACAAAATGCATAGTACACAGGTTAGGAGAGAACCAGACTAGGAAGGTACGACGCAGAGGAGAGGACACCAACTGCTCATTAAAAACCATGTGACCGCTCCCGAAAAATATACGCAGGAGATTTAAATACGAATGAAGCCCAGGTATGACCGCAGTCATAGTTAACACGTTGGTGCAGTTCCAGAAACAGGAGGAGAAACGCCCACATCTAGAGCAAACATCAGATGGGAAGAGGGAGCCAGGCCAACAAATTATTATCTTAGCCAAGGTGTTTCATTTTATGGGTTATTGGTCCATTGCATGTTCCAGACTGGTTTACATTATAGGAGCCAAAGGAATCTGGCCTTTCTTCCACTCACTCTCTTTTGCTTTTACCACAGAGTATTCTAGGGTGTCCCTGTCTGTCTCCATAACAGCTTCTTCCACCAGGTGAGCATTTGGCAAGAGGAGGTCTGATAGAGGACAATTGGGCCTTGTGTCATCGCTACACCCTTCGAATTGGATGGTCTTCTTGCCTTCCTGCCTGTCGTTGGGGCACTGAGGTTGTTAGAACAAGTGGGCTTGACAGAGCTGCCTTTCTAAACCCATCCCTATCCCCAAACATAACCCCAGCCTATCTTAGGTCCAGGGCTCCTTTGCATAACAAATAGTGGAAGGGGGGGGGGCTATTAGTGGGAGGGGCATAACTGAAGAATAGTGGTAGATGGGCTTCAAGCCACCTCTTGGTTTGTGTCTGCTCTCATCGTTACAAAATGATGGACATGCCATGTGCAACAACAGTTCCCATCATACAAGAGCCACTGTGATTTGCTACAGATTTAAAGCATCTGATTGTAAACTGAGCAGACAAGGCTTCCTTAGTAACCCACTCCTAATGGTTGACTAGGACTGTTGTAAATATGACATTAAATTTTCATACACCTAGCAAAAATGAAAATGCAATAGAAATCAGGGGACACTACAAAACAGGAAAACACTGATGCCTAGATAGAACTGCTAGAATGTCCATTTCTTCACTCATTAGGTGTTCACACTTTTTAGTCATTAAGAGGCCAAAAACACTTTGCTGTCTGAGGAAAACAGCAAGGAATGGCATACTCTCTTCCACATGGGAGGCCTCTAGGACACCCCAGTCCAAGATGGTGAGTGGTGTGTTGTTCCAAAAATACCCTAGGCAGGGTCTTGAGACTTAAAAACTCATGGCTTGGTGGGACTCAGCATTCAGACTCCAAGACTCATACTTGGACTTGAGACTAGGATCCAAATCAACATCCCTAATAGTTAACCACAAAGAAGCCACACAAGTGTGAAGGAATAGAGGCTTCAGGGTGCTGAAGAACGAAAAACAGGGGTATCATGGGAAAGCTTTACTCCAGTTTTCTGTTATGACATGATGTTGGATTTAGAGGCCAAGCGTAAGCAAGCTTCTTCCATCATTTTTCAGTAACCAAAGAATGTTGCGCCAAAACAAGCTCTTGATTTTCTGAAGAGCTGAGGTGTTCTGACCGCTTATGTCCCTTATGAAGTGATAATCCTTGACTGGCGATATCGCAGTGTTAGACATGGTAGCTGATGTGATGTCATGCAAGAAAGAGAAATGACCCTCCATGAGAAATAAGATGTGAAATCCTATGGAACTTCAAGAGAACCAATGTGTGTAATTGTGTAAAGTTGTAGGAAGTGCATAAACCTGTTAGAAATAAAAAGTAAAGGAAAGATCACTGTCAAAATTGCTGCAGAAGAAATCTTAGAAATGTGTTCTTGTACAACATTCAATTATTGCCTCAACCAATAATCCTAGTGTCATATCCCCATGGAGGCATAGTCTAGCATTCAGGGCCTTTTTCAAATCCATTGCAAAAATCCTTGAGTTTCTCCTAATACCAAAATCTAAACAGAATTATTTCCTAGGTCTTTATGTCCCATAAAGATGAACATAAACATCCACCCAGACATACACACATGTTCAGCTTGCAATATCACACCCAAAATATGCAACACAGCAGGGAGGGGGAATCAAAGAGTTATATGTGATCAGGAGTTATAAAATGGTACACACAGCAAATTATTTTAGAAGTTTCAGAGACAGCTGTGTTAGTCTTCAAGAATTTCAGGCAAAAATCAAAGAAAAACAAAACAAAACAAAACAAAAGACACAAACATGTGGCACCTTAAAGAGTAACTTTCATATTTTAAGGAGCCTCGTGGTGCAGTGGTTAAATGCCTGTACTGCAGATAAAACTGTGCTCATGACCTGGGGTTCAATCCCAGGTAGCAGGCTCAAGTTTCACTCAGCCTTCCATCCTTCCGAGGTCGGTAAAATGAGTACCCAGCTTGCTGGGGGGGGGGGGGGGCAATGTGTAGCCTGCACACTGTAATTTAAATTGTAAACCACCCAGAGACTACTTGTAGTGGTATGGGGCGGTATATAAGCAGAACACTTTGCTTTGCTTTGCTTTAATGTGACGTTTCGTGCACATGCGCACTTCGATTTTTGCCTCAAATTATTTTAAGGAACTAATCAAGAAATTGCCATGTTATTTTTTTCTCTTACATTGCTGACAAGATTATGCTGACCTGTATCTATTGATTTAAAATAAATGGTAAAAAAAACCTTAAGTTGGGGAAGTTCCATTTTCTGCAGAGGTGAAAGATTTTTATTAGTGGTTAATCTAAAAGTGAATGGATAATTTCACAGACCTTGAAATTCCATCTTCTTGAGAACCCAGGAAATTAAGTGAGCCTCCAAAAGGCATAGCATAAAGGACACCTCTAAATACAAAAACCTAAATGTTTCAAGGCCAGAGAACTAGTTACTCTCTAGGGCTTCTTGAACTTTGATTCACTCAATTCATAGCCAGCTTGATCAATGGTAAGGCTGAAGGGAGCTGATTTCACCAACATCTGGAGGGACCTATCTTCCTCACATTTCATTTGAATGTACTTCATCCCCTCAATATATCTCTGAGAAATGGAAAGATAAAGAAGAAAACAGAATAGTGTGGATGGTAAGCTGTCCTGTCACAGCAGCATGGCCCTAATTCGATACTACATGCAACGCCAGCACACAGACACCATTTTGATGGGCTGTGAATTAATATGGAAGTCTGAGCGCAGATCTCCTGCATTACATCTGCTTATGGAGAAATGCAGTGACTTAAAAATGACTCCTAAACATATTTATTTTATATAAATAATCATTATACCTATTTTTACATACCTCTTCTGTCCTGAAAGCTCTTTACCAAAGGAAGTTAAGCTTTAAAATATCCTGTTTTACTCAGATATGCAGATATTGAGTCCAAGCATATGTTTATTACGTTAAGTACGTACTAATAACATCATAAGTCATTACAGTATTTGTATTAGAGGAAAGACATGTTTCAGGCGATAAAAGGATTTCACATTCCAATAGATTGACAAGTGTAATGTGTTGTTTTGAGAATAGTAGGTTATTCTCTCTCCTTGAACTGATGTCCTGACCATTCTGTTGCTAGGGTGAAGAGCACGCTGCCTGTTAATGATGTAGCTATTAATTATTTACCCCCGCCCGTTTGTGGAGGTCAAACACTGGACTCCTAGTTGGTCTTCCCCATAGAAATGTAGGGCAATGACTTATTGGGAAAAGAGAAGAGATGGAAGATCATTATCAAAGAAAAGCTATAATAAGTGTAATATACAAGATGTTAGTTGAGGAGGCATATAAAAGGATAGCATTAAAACAGGTATGGCAAGGAGACTTAACAATGAGATTAAGGAAGAAACTTGGAATGGGAAATGAGGGGAAAAATAATGAAAAACATGTGAGTGAGAATAAAGGAAAATTGTTACAAAGTTATATGGAGATGGTGCTTAACACCTTGTTTATCCTTGCATGCGATATGTGTTGGAGGTGCAAGAAGGAAACAGGCAAAGACCTTTCTCTTCAGGCAAGATTTCACAGAATGATGGTCTACCTACTATGTGTCTTTTATATGAATCTACAGGATCACATAGACTTTATGTTTATAACTTTATGTTTATAACCTTATGGGTTTACATTGACACTAGGTTTTCAATGTTATTTTCCATCACTCATAACTTTACATGGAACTATACTCCCTTTGACTGCTCACATTCTCTTGTAGCTTTAATGTAATGTTGTCTATTAATGCCGTAAGATGTCCCTCAATTCTCTGTTCTCAATACTTGAACATGTCTAATTGTACTGGACTGCATATTATCTCTCATTCTGTAAGCTGCCTTGGGTCCTTTTTCCAAGGAGAAAGGCGAGGTAAAATATTCTAAAATAAATATATACATACTATGTGGTGGACTTGTGAAAAAAAACAAAAGGAACAGATAATAGTTTTTAATGAAATACAAGAAATTATTGGAACAAATATAGAAAGATGTCCAAGGATTGCACTGCTAAACACAGCTAGAAATTGTCAAATAGAAAAAGAGGTAAAAGATTTGATTATACTTAGGGTAACAACTAAGTGCAAGATTAATAATGGCAAAAAATTGGAAAGATAACAAGAAGTTGAGTATAGAAGAATGGTACGATGAAATGTGGAGTTTAGCCATTACTGATAAACTAACTTGTGAATTGAAAGTTATAAAAGGGCTGTTGAAAGATAATGTTTTTAAACCAATTCGGCATAAATGTATTGAACATGTATCTCTAAAACATAAGAGATATACTCCGTCTGAAGAATCAGTTCAGTTTTGGAAGGAGACGGAACGCCTAAGATTAAACATGTATATATAAAAGTACAGTGGTACCTCGAGTTAAGAGCAATTTGACTTAAGAGTGGAAAACTGTTGGCATTTTAACTGCTGCCTTACAAATTTTAGATGTGGCCTGCTCGACTTACAATTTTTTAATTAATTTATTTATTTTTTCAATTTTTTAGATAGGTACCCCGACTTAAGAGTAGTTCGACTTAAGAGCATGCATTCGGAACAGATTAAATTCGTAAGTTGAGGTACCACTGTAATGTTATATAATGTAATGTTATATAATCATGAGGATAATATAGCACAAATGTGTTGCGGGGAACCTATGTGTTGTTTGTTTTGTTATTATATATATATATATATATATAATATATATATATATATATATATATATATATATATATATATATATATATATATATATATATATATATATATATATATGCATGTTGGTGGATTCGGGTTTCTTCCCGTGTAGAAATCTGGTTGTTTTGGCATTTTGTTGAGGTCTCACTCGTCATCTTCAGGCTGGTGTTCTGGCTTCTTTCTTCTTGAAGCAAAGCGTGGTCTCAGTTGAAGTCCTTCTATAAATACTGCTGGGGGTGTGTGGTTTGCTTGCTTTGTTGCTGATTGCAGGTTCCTTTGTTCCTTTGTTCTTTTGTGATCTGCTGTGTGGCTGAGGCGATCGTTAAGGGATTAACTGCTGGTGGCTGTTTAGATGGCTGTTTAGATGCTGGTGGGTTAGATGGCTGGTGGGTTCTGGCAGTATCCTGGGCTTTGGTGGAGTGGGGTCCTGTGTCTTGTGAATTCATTTTGGTCTGGCTACGTGTCTGTGGTCTCCCAATGTTTTTTTGGGGTGTGTGAGTGTGCTCCATGTGGTGACTGGAGTGGGGTGCCGCAGTAGATGGTGCAGTCGTGGTTTTGTTATTGGATGGTGGTTTCGTTTCATCTGTGGGAAGGGTCTGGGTTTGTGTTTGGTGTGGATGGAAGGTGGTGGCATCTTGTGTCCTTTTGGACCTGGTGTCAGTCTTTGTGACAGAGGCTCGTCTGTTGACCAGGGCTAGTTTCCAGATGTCAGGCAAGCGGGAGGTGTCATCACGTTTATTCATGTTGTTTGGGTGTTTCTCTATTTCAATGGCTTCCATGATTATTCGACTGTTGAAGTGTTCAGTTTTGGAGATGAGTTTGGTTCTTTCAAAGTCAATTTCATGACCTGTTGTTTTTATGTGCTGGAAGAGAGAGGAAGATTTTTCTTCTTTTTTGACTGCGTTCTTGTGTTCTGCGATGCGTGCGCTTATTCTCCTGTTTGTTTGTCCGATGTATGTGGCTGGACAGACTTTGCATGGTATTTCGTAGACTCCTTGGTTTTCTAGCTCAATCTTGTCTTTGGGGTTTCTTAAAATGTTGGCTATTTTTTTGGTCGGTGCAAAAGGCTGTCTTGATATTGTGTCAAGAAGAAATTGTATCAAGAAGAAAGAAGCCAGAACACCAGCCTGAAGATGACGAGTGAGACCTCGTCGAAACGTCGCCAGAACAGCCAGATTTCTACACGGGAAGAAACCCGAATCCACCCTAACATGCATACCTATACCCGTGAAAATCTACGAAAACATATATATATATATATATATATATTTTAAAGGATGGTGTTCCTTGTAGACTCTGATGAAACTGCCTGGGGTGTAGCGTCTGCCACTTTGTTGGTATCCCGTGTCTTCATCCTGTGCAATGGGAGAGGGAACAGGGAGACAACCGTGGCTAGGGGATTCTGGGAGCTGTACTCAATAGGGTAGTTTTAAAGAGCAACTTTCCCAGAATTCCTGCCACTGCCCTCCTCCCAGAGTCATACACTTCAGGTCTCTCTTTCACCCAAAACATGAGGACATGCCAGAGGCAGCTGAACATTAAATCTTGAGGCTTTTGTTTTGCACCGCCAACGCACATCTTCGTTCAGGTGACCTGGCGGGGTTTTTGAGGGGCAAAAGGAGAAGTTTGCCACTGTCACCACTGCCCAGGGAATTTCCATGGCTTTGAGCTCAGGTCCCTGAAGTCTATCCACTACACCACACTAGTTCTCTTAATGCCACGTCAACATAGATAAAATTCTGCTTCTTTGATTCTTGCTTATGCATGGATCATTGGCCACACCCAGGTCAAGAGGCAAACTGTAGACTGAGCAATGCACAGGTTGCAGCCCCTTAACCTGTGGCCAGAGAATTAAAATAAGCACAGTATTATTTAAAGGGGGGAAATCCTGCACAGTTAAAGAGATTAAGTTTATTGGTACCAAACGGCGGAGATTCCGTGTTTCCTAATTCTTTTGTCTACACAAAGGTCAACAATCTTCCATCGCTTTTCCACATTATGCAAGGAGACCTTTAAGGTACTTAGTACTTTCTGACCTCTAGTGCCCTATTTACACACAGAGACAGGCAGTCAGCTTGAATTAATCCGACTCTAATTAAACCACACACATCTATTTGCTCACTGTGGAGTAGCGGGCTGCCAGGTACGCGGAGGTAAAGCGAGCAGGATTATCGGCCAATGAATGTGCTTCCCAGAGGCAGATCTAACGCTCACTTTTGTGAATGAATGAGTCACAGGCACATTTAGTTTTAAACCCTCCAAAGCATAAGACATTCTTGTGTAAAAACCACAGCCTGGTGTCACCATGGACCTGCCTTTGACAGAAGTGACCGACACCGGAGAAATGGGGGAATACAATGATTACTGGGAAAATTCATTTCTGAATTTTCCCAGACAACTATTTCTCCTCGATTTGTTTGCAGGCATCTTATTTAGAAGCAAGGCACCCAGAGATTTTATTTATTTATTTATTTATTTATTGGAGAGTGTTAATGGAACCTCTAGGTGGCATTGTTTTATCCAGCTACTCAAATGCCACAAAAGGAGTGGAAACAAGATGGGGCAACCCTGAGTGGCAAACCAGACAGACTTCTCCACCCTGTGGTCAGGAAACAGTTTCCAGAAAAACAAAACAAAAGAAAACAAAAACAACAAAAGATGCAAGAAATGTTGGCCTTGCTGGCTGGGACATTCTGAGAGCTGCAGTGTGGGGTCATAGGATGGGGAATCCCATCTCTGATCACATTCATGTCCTTGTGGAATATCAAAGCAGTATTAAAATGGCTGCCTGAAGGACTGTAAGTCATCTCTTTCATATAAAATGGATGTTCAGAACACCCAAAACCTATGAGCAGGAAACCACTCTGCTCGGCAAGATGCTTGGCAACTGAAGCCATGCAAATGTCTGGGCTCCTCACTTCTAAGAAGAAAAGAGAAACGAGTTATACAAGTGCTAGGCTGGATTTGAAACAACATACATTTGGAGGAGCTATTCATACCATGCCTATAAATACAAGCAAAAGGGGTGGGGGGTTGAGCCATGTGGCCATCACAAAATACAAATGCAAGGCTAGGCTAGTGATGGTGAACCTTTTAGAGACCGAGTACCCAAACTGAGATTCAAAACCCACTAATTTTTCACAAAGTACCAATACAGCCATTCAACCTGAATCCAGGTGGCCGTGAAGGGACGATGTTGGGTACCCACAGAAAGGGCTCCGAGTGCCACCTTTGGCAACCATGCCATAGGTTCGCCAACACTGCTATAGGTGATACATTTACAGGCCACTAATAAAATAACGAAAGGTCATTGCGAGTTTTCGCATGCAATGCATTCTTTTTCAAAGCACTGACCAAAAGTCCAAACATGGCAAAAGATGTGCTTTGCCAGGAGGTCATTCTTAAAAGTCCTTGGCAGGATGATATTTGCCAGGCAGGCTCTTCTTAGATGAGGTAGGAGGTAAGGTTGTCCCCTGCTCTTTCGTGGTTCATATACTGCAGTCACGGTATATCGCGATCTGCAGTAGATGAAAAAAGGCCCCCTGGGGTAAGGAGGAAAGGCCTTCCCAGGCCTGTCGGAGGCCCCAAAAGTGCTTCCCCGCAAACTGGAAGTGACTTCCAGTAAACCAGAAGTGACCTCCAGATCACTAGAAAGCATTTTTTGGGGGACTGGAAAGCCCCTTGCAGGTCCATTTGGGGCAGCGCCAGGCCTGCGGTAAGTACAAGAGCCCCCAGAGAGCCCGCCCAGTCCCGACCTGACCCATTCCGCATATTGCGGATTTTCAGTTATTGCTGGTTGGGTTGGGTCCCTAACCCCTGCGATAGGAGGGTGAGCCTAGTCTTGCATTTATAAATACTTAAGATCAGCCCAATAATCAGAGGCTGTTTCTGTAAAACAGACCAAAGCCACAAGATGGCACCAGAGGTCGTGTGTTTAGGCCACTTTTGCCAGTCTTGGCTGTTTCCCCCCCCCCCATCCCAAGAGGATCAGCCATATGTTGGCCATTTCCAAAGAAGTCACAACAAGGGTTCAGACAACCCAGATGTATAAAAATCTTGGGCCCTTTCGAGGAGAAAGGAGGAATAGAAATATTTTTCTAAATAGTTTAAATACAAAATCCAGCCCCATCGGACCATGCTGCTCTGTGCCTTCCAAGAAGACGCCTGGCATCCATCTTGCCAAGTGAACTTTTAAGAACTCTCTCCTGGCAAATGACATCCCTTTCCATGTTTGGACTTCTATACCTGCTTTGAAAAAGAGAGCTTGCACTCTCGAAAGCTCAGCAACTATTCTTTAATTTTTCTACTAGCAGCCTATGAAGATATCACCCATAGTCTAGTTTTGATTTTAAATACATAGTAAAAAAAATTAGCAAATAAATCCATCTGCAGGCTGGACAGTTCAGTGGGTTAGGTATCTGGCTGTGGAACCAAAGGGTGGGATTTAAGTTCTCCTCTGTGCACCCCAAAAGAGCCAGCCTGTTTGTCTCTCAGCAAGCTGAACAGTCCCAGGGTGCCCCACCCCCACCCCCTGCGAGAAGAAGGTGGTGGTAAACCACGCCTCCACTAGAAATCCCTGGAAAGGGTCATCATAAGCAGGCATCGACTTGATGGCAAACAATTTTATATAATCACAAAACAGTGTGAATGTAATTACTGGTAAAAGCATAAGAAGTACTCTTTGCTTGTTATTTCCAACAATGAGAGGTTAGTGGGCCATTTTTATGTTTTAAATTCTTTTTAATTAAAAACCAAAATTAATGTTCATAGTAACATATACTGACACTTTATTCACACAGTAACAAGTAAGTAAGTAAGTAAGTAAGTAAGTAAGTAAGTAAGTAAATGGTTGAAATCGTATTTGTGTAAGTAAGCCTGCCTAAGATCCACTGGCCACTTAAATTCAGACCAGAGATCTTAGGGGTTCGTCGCTCTTCCTCTGTCCCCACCCCCCTCCGCACTTCCTGGTTGCTGGCTGCGTGAGGGAGGGAGAAAAAAGAAAGAAAAGAATGCCGGCTTACCTCCGTCCTGTTCCCAGCAGCATTCAGATCTCTTAAAGGGGCGGGGGGCAGAAAAACAACAAACAGAAGCCAGGAGAGCCCCACACTCACTATCCTTACACCGGATCAAATATTTCTCACATCCAAAAAGCAGGTACCTGAAAGCTGCGCTGGGACACGCTAAAGTGGGCGGGGTCGCACTTAATTTCCTGTTAACTCCGGAGCTGGTGGGTAAACATTTTTAATCTCCGGAGTTGGGAGCCATTTGCCCCGGAGTTTAGGGGTCGTGTATAAACGCCCTAAGACTAATTATGTCATCAGCAGGGGCACTTTTACAGAAATGAAATACTTCCTTTTTATGTCCCATGGCTCCCCCAGTTTCCATGCAATCGCTTTCATAGCTTGGAAGGTGTGGGAATCATGGGACGGGAGGAGGAAGTCTTTAATCACTGAAATTCGCTGCTGGCGGTAATGTCATGCCATTGGTGGCAATTTTCAGTATCAAGACTTCCTCCTCCTGTGCTGCAGCTTCCCCCAACAATGAAATGGAACCGCAGAGCAGAAATGTGTTGTGTCATTACAGTCATGACTGACTCTTCATGACTCCATGTTCATGGAGTTTACTTGGCAGGAATACTGGAGTGGTTTGCCATTTCCTACTCCAGGTGTGTACAGCACCTGGTATTCCTTGGAGGTCTCCCATCAAAGTACTAACCAGGGCTGACCCTGCTTAGCTTCCAAAATCAGGTGAGATTGGATGTGCTTAGGGCATCTAGGCAGCTAGAGCAGAAATAGGAAGTGTTTAATTTCCACTGTTAATAACATTAGTCTCATGTGGCCCTGGTTAAATGAACAGGATTCCAGCCAATAAATAAACACACTATTTCCAATAGTATTTCTAACCCAGTGAACTTCTTAAAATACTATTCCCAGATCTGGGCAGTGATTGGGGCTCTATGCTTTCAGAGTTTCTTGTTAGATGTTTATCCTTACTGCCAGCCTTGAGAGATGAGAAGCAAAAAATTAGAGGGAAATGGATTACAATACAGTATATCCCAGAACTCTAGAATGGTAAGAAGTTTCAGAGAGGGTAGCTGTATTAGTCTTTTCAAGACTTTCAGGCAAAAATCAAAGAGAAACAAAATAAAACAAAACAAAACAAAAGTCACAAAACATGTGGCATCTTAAAGACTTCCATATTTTAATGTAACATTTTGTGGACACATCCACTTCTTCAGACATATAGCAGCAGAATGAGGTGTGCAGTATAATATGTGATGGGATATACATTTCATACCACATATTCATTGGCTGTAGTATACATAGTTGGGGGGATGATAGGGTAGGGGGGAGAGGGGGAGGGGGAAGAAGAGGAGCGAGAGTTGATTAGTAAAGACAGGTGGGAAGGAGGATTAGGCCAGGGTCTGTAGATATGTAAAGTATAGTTTTATGGCTTTGGGGCCAGGATCCCTTTATATGTTAAGTGTAGTATTATGGCTCGGAGGTAAATTCCTCAAGAGACTGTGAAGAAAGTGAAGCAGTTGCATTTTGTTGGAATCAGCAGTTTGGGAGGGGTAATGAACAAATATGGCCCACCCCTGGGACAATCTTGCATGGGAGGCATTAGGCCCTGAATCCAAACTGAGTTAGACCAACTTGCCATTGCAAACATTAAAGCGGTGGTGTGGACTGGGGGGAGAGATAGGGCAATGAAAGGCATACTGATGTTAACCAGAGATTTTTGAATTATTTTATTACATTTCATCTACAACCTGAAACACACTGGGGATCTTATACAAGCACCAACAATTTTTTAATGGAATGCTTAATAAGATTTTGAACAACTAAGAAAAAAGAAGGAATATCTGCATTACCAAAACGGAACAATGAAAACAATGTCTTCCTGCCAGCAATGGACAATCAAAACTCATCATTCCCGAGTTCTGCTATACAGTAATCTCATTTACAAAATAGGTAAATGTAAGAAAGGGACCAAATCCAACTGCATTTTCTTCTCAAGTTGGGATATAAAATCTTAACTGCCAACAGTAGTCTATGAACAGGGCAGATTTGAGCAAAAGTTCTCCTACAACATCACACACATCAAAAATCTTTAAAGCTTTGTTTCGGGAACAATAAACAAAGACATTCATCTTAGCATCAACATATACGGATACATAACATGGTAGGAAGTACCTTCGACTCTTTTGGATCACAACCTGCGGGATGTAAAAGGTACAAATACAGAACAATTACATACAGTGGCAATCCAAATACAGAAATATGATTTTTCACAGCCTACATTTGGCATAGAACTTTGAAAACATGGCATTTTCTCGTCATCTTTCCTATTACTATCACTATGCAAATCCACCCCAAAAGAAAATAATAACCCACGTGGTTTTCTTTCAATGGCACGTACATGTTAACCTTGTGTGTGTGTTGCCTCGTTAACCTTAAAATGCTTTTAAACTTATTGCTGATAACATCCTGCCCTGGGATGCTACCATCTCCTGGCAGTATATTTATCTTCTCTCAGCTCTTCTAAAACCAAAGATCAAGATTAAACAAGGTACAGATTAGACACTACAGTTTAATTCAAATTAAAATCAGCTTATGCTAAATATCAGACCACATTTTATTAAACCACCCTGGAAGTTGTAGGGACAAGAATCTTTCAGCTTTTGCGGGGGAGAAACAGAGGGGGGAATAAATATTTTTTTTCTTCCTCTCAGCATTGTGTTGAGTGGGATTTTTGTCTCCTTGAAAACGTTTGTAGAAAATGTCATGGCTATGCTTGAAAATTCCACTGCCGTACTTTCTGGAAGAAAATGTCAAGCAGAAGAGATTTACTAGAAGTTTTGTGCAAAATGGCTTCTTTTTGGAAAGGTCGATAAAGGACCAGGCTGCCCAATTTTTTTGAAATTTCAGTGCAGAATGACATCTTACTCACGCAGGACATACTCAAAAAGAGCTAAAGCTCAATGGAATATAGCAGTTTCTTGTGCAGAACAACAGATGGGAAACAAAGACAAGGGAAAGAAAAATGAGATTGCAGTCTCCTTATCACAGGGATCTGGGAAATTTTGCTGATGTTCCTGCGCATGGCAAAACCTGGAAAATCACAAGGAATGAGAAATTTGGGGAGCCATTTTGCTAGTTTCCAACATTTCTGTTTCCCAGCATAAAGGTATCAATGCAATATCACTCCATATTAAACAATCTCTCTGCCTCACACCAATTCCAGTTCCTTAACATACGGAACACCGAAGAACAAGTTCCTTTTAATGAAAAGCACCAAATTATAAGTTCCTAACTGCCTCATACTCGAGGTGAAAGCATAAGCAGCCCCTGCGGTGGCAGGACTGTTTATATAACCCAGTAAGCTTTGTGCGTTCCCTCTTCAAGCCAATAAGATCTTTAACTTCCAGCACAGAGTTATCCACCTTAATCCGTTTAGCTGTGCTTTTCTTAGCTTCACGGCACTCTACCTCTTAAGTTCAGGGCACAGATCAGACCAAGGAGCAGCATTAGAATGCATCCTTCTGTGGGATTTGGATGAACCCGCTTGGAGATGTTTTGAGATTATCAGCTAAGATATTCAAAGATGTACTATCATGGGTTCGGAAGAGACTCTTGTAGCAGTACCTAACAGCACTGGGCCATAGCACGAAGGTACACGACTTTGCCAGTGTTTCATCTCATTCAATAAATTATTTCCTTCATCTTCATGTCCAAAAGCACCTGCCATGACTGATATTTATTTTCTTTCTGGCAAGAAAAATGAGCAAAATTCTAGATGTCTGAGAGTCACTGTCACCATGGAAGAAAACCACTTGAAAAGGATTTTATAAATCCACTCCAGTATACAAAATGAAACACAAAAACAGTGTCCTGTGCTCAGTCCTCATGTCAAACCATGTACTGTATTAGGGGAAATATTAAATCACCACAACTTTTGTTAGTCATTCAACAATGTAATGTTTGTGTGTGTGTGTGTGTGTGTGTGTGTGTGTGTGTGTGTTTTTTTTACTAAATTTGGAAAGCAGCCCTTATCAACTGCAGGAGGACTTGTGCTCCTTTCTTGCTGAGTTGCAAGGGGACAAGGCAACTGTGAGGATTAACAAGAAACACAATACAGCCTAGTCAACATATGAAACAGGCTGAATCTTGGGGTGAATTCTAATATAACAAGAACACATTTATGCTCTGATCACATGAACCATCAACAGAGCTACATTTTACAGGCTGTACCACTGTGTGACTGCGTTGAGTGCTGTCCAATGTAAAAAATATTAATGCATAGAAGTATCGAGTGATACATAAAGTAGTTACCTAAAATGCATTATGAGTTGTTAATCTGCAGCAAGAGCTTAATCAAATTACCTTCCGAAATAATATAAATAAGCTAAAAATCTTTAGCTTAACAAGTGAACATTTTCTAGCTTTTTTTTTTGCTTTAAAAATTGCGTATTTAAAGAACATGTTTTTAGAGGCATTTTCTGTGGGATGTTTGAAGTTTTATACCATCCCCTGATCCATTGCTTGGTAAAAAAGGATGGAAGAAGCAATAAAAAGGAACATAAAATATAACCCCCCTTTCTTTCCTATTAATAGGAACAAGACATTTCTTGTGATTTTTTTCAAAAGAAAACAATGCCACAGCATGTAGCATTTATTTCACAAAATGTAGCATGCAATAAATAAATAAATAAATAAATAAATAAATAAATAAATAAATAAATAAATAAATATTTTAAAAGACTGTGCCACGGTAGAAAAACCTAGAGCTAGAGCTGAACAGTACACAAAATTAGGTTCAGAGGTGAAATGTATTTCTTAGGTACTCTGTTACATTGGGTGTAAAACGTTACTAAAGAGAGGGTCATCCATCAGTCCATCACTCACAACTGAAGAATTCCCCTCGTGTTCTTCTTTATTTCATTTACACTTCATCCTTTGGTTTTTTTTGTTTGTTTTTTGTGGGGTTTTTTGGAGGAAAAAACACATTTCCATCAGATTCACCATTTATGGGGAGGGAGGGGTGTGAAGGAGGAATAACCAGTTAAGACTGAGCAGTGGCATGTTGGACAGGAGCCAAAAGGCTAATTCAGTTTATTTATTACTACCACAAGGCCAGAAACCATTACTCAATGCCTTGACTCCCATGGTGTCATTTTCACTATTTTGGCAAAACAGTTCAAAGGCATGATGGCAAAATATGGCTGCCATTTTTAAAACAGGTCATCAAAGGATGTGGCTTTCTTCACCACTATTATCATTTATTTTTTAAAAAATAAGCAATTTCTAGCAGTAACTGACAGACTTTCCTTCTGAGGGCAAAATGCTTTCTAGAATCAATAGAATTAGGAGGAGAGTGTGAAACAATAGAGCGGTGGTTCCCAACCTTGGTTAACTCAAGTGTTCTTGGACTACAGTTCCCAGAACCCTTCATCACTAGCTGTGTTGTCTGGGGTTTCTGGAAGTTGTGGTCCAAAACACACCACAGTTACCCAAGGCTGGGAACTACTGCAGTGCAGAATCACATTGAGGAAGGTCAGATGAAACAACAACACCCCTCGGAATATTGTGACAAATACACAGAACAGAATACTTGTGGCGATGCTGCTGTCCCACATCTGAGCTCACATGTTCAAGTGTGGATGGCCCAAGGGTAAAAATGGTGGTGAGAGAATTCCTCCAGTACAGAAATAAAGATTTTGTAAATAAAGATTATCTGCCCTTGTTGAAAAATGCATTGTTAGGAAGGGGCCAAGGTTTGTCAGTAATTACTACTCCCCACACAACAGCTTACTTAAAGCCTCCGGGCATGTCTTAGAAGCAAAGTACATCAGTGCAAGTCTTTGAAAAAATGCCGGATCCTATCCCCTACCTCCATCAGGGTAGGAAAACTTAGGTTATGGTCTCCCGTGACATGCTTATTTGATGGTTTCCCAGCTTTGGGATGGTTATTTTCCCATAGCTAACGACCCATTCTTGATAGGTTTCAGCACATTAGGCCATTGTTCACCTTAAGGCTATGGATACTATTGTTTCCCTAACAAGCCTATTCAGGCCATTGTTCATCTTATGAGCCTAATTCAGACAGGGTGACAAGAGGTCAAAGCTGACTATAAGATGGAGGACTCGCACTAGCTGTATTCACACTGATGAAGCTGTTTGGATGAGCAGTGAAATGTTTCTATCTCTCAAAAAAGAAGTCCAGTAGCCATGACTCAACTTCCAGATAGAATCATAGAGTTGGAAGAGACCTCAAGAGCCATCCAGTCCAAACCCCTGCCATGCAGGAACACCCATCACAGTATTTCCGACAGATGGACATCCAGCCTCTGCTTAAAAACCTCCAAAGAAGGAGACTCCACCACCCTCCATGGCATTACTAAAGAGGGGGGCAGCTTATTCCACTGCCGAACAGCTCTAACTGTCATGAAGTTCTTCCTAATGTTCAAATGGAATCTCTTTTCCTGCAGTTTGAAACCATTGCTCCGAGTCCTAGTCTCTGAAGCCATGGAAAACAAACCTGTTGTCTCTTCATTATGACATCCTTTCAAATATTTAAACATTAGCTATCATATCCCCTCTCAGCCTTCTTTTTGAAAGGCTAAACATTCCCAGTTCCCTTAACCGTTCCTCGTTAAGCCATTTCTTCCAGACCTTCAACCATCCTGGTTGCCCTCCTCTGCACCCACTTGAAGTTGTCAACATCATATGGAAAATCATATGGATGGCAGAAAAAAGTCCAAAAACATCAATACATAATCAGGTATAGTACAATAAAATATCATATGTTCTGCCTGGGGAAAAGAAACCCCAATAAATGGAAGATATTTAAGCTAAAATACTTTGGCATTTGAGGTCCCACCCTTTCGCTTTCATCTTCACCCAGCACTGAAATGACATCTTTACCTCAAGAAGGTCTGTGGAATGGAATTTGGCAGCCAGAAGGAAAAACAATTCCCAATTTCAACCCCACAAAACCCTGGACTCTCTCTCCCTCCCTCTCAAAAGCACTTCAGATATAGAATTCTTCTTCATTTGCTTGTCCACCACCAGTGGTTCTACTGTCATCAAGAGAAAAGACTGTTCTCCTTGGCCAATGTCTGCCTCCAAAATGGATGGCTGAAGGAGAAGCAGATGGTGATGTGGAAGAACTAGAAGACCAATCAAAAAGAAAAGGAAGGCAGCTGGAAGATAGCTCAAAAGAGTTATACTTGGCCAAAGAACATCTTCCTCCAGAAATGGCCTGCTTAAATCTGTGGAGGCTTTGCTTCTGTGACGGACATTTTGTCTTTGCGCCTGTTTCCTTACTGAAGCCATCAGGAGCTGAGTAAGCCGAGACCACAGAAAAATCGGAGAAAGCAGGTTTCATCCCGGTGTCCACATCAGTCTCTTGAACTCCTTCCAGGTCATCAATGCTAACTCGGTTTCTTGTCCTGCCCGCAGAAAAGAACGAGCTCAATGAGTTTGGCTCACTAAAATGAAAACATTTTGAAGTCAAGGAAGAGCTTGTGGTTGGCAAACAAGCCAGAGATTTGCTCCGCTGAAAGGAACCCGAGTTGGTCGAAGCCGTGCTGGATCTTCTAGGAAAGCGTTCTCGGCCACAGTTTCTCAAGTCTTGCTGGGAAACGACGTGGCAGGGGTTGGCAGGGTGGAATTCAAGAGAACCAGCTGGTCTGGAAGGGTCAGTCCTTTTGTGAAGAGTCCACGTGGTGCTGTAAGGGACAAAACATGGAAGTGGTGGGAAAGGGACATTCCTTTGTGGAGACAACTGGCAATATGTATCTTGTTTAGGGCACTTCTTACACCGGACCTGTGATGGAAGAGGGAGACATAAAGATGCCATATTAGTCAACACCTGTTTCCAGTGCTAGAATTCTCTGACATATTTCCACTGAATGCATGAGGCAGTAACAGAGAAGATGGCTATGTGAAAACAGAATTCAGCTGCAGCCGTGTAAAGAAATTATCATATGACATACCTACCACTGAAAGCTGGGGAACTAAGCAGAACTCCCAAGCCCTCTTCAGGCATTCAAGGAAGGGTTAATTTAAGCATTTGAGTAGGTAGGAAGGGCTGCCTCCACCCCTCTGTCCACGGCTGTCTCTACCTGAATGAGCATGGTCTGAAATGGAGGTCACCAGCTACGCTTGGTACCTCTTCATTCAAATGCAAACACTGATCGGTTCAGAAGCCTCAGCAGTGTGGAGACTTTGGGCACTTTTACATGACCCCTAAAATCTGCTGGCAACTTAAATTCGGACCAGAGATCTTGGGGTTTTGTCGCTGTTCCTGTGTTCCCACCCCTTTGCACCCCATGGCTCCTGTCTGCGTGAGGGGAGGGAGAATAAAAGGGAGAAAAAATGCAGGCTCACCTCCGCTTTGCTGTCAGGAGCTTCCCCGGGAAGCATTCCAATCTCTTCCAGTCTCTTAAAGGGGTGGGGGCAAAAACAAACAAACAAACAAACAAACAAACACAAGGCGAGGAGAGCCTGACACTCACTGCTTTACATCCGCATCAGAAATTTTTCACCTTCGGAGACCAGGTACTTGGAAAATGCACTGGGACCTGCTTAGGTGGGCGTGGTCATACTTATTTTTTTTAAATCCGGAGCTGGTGGGAAAACAATTTTAAGCTCCGGATCTGGGAGCCCTTTGCCTCAGATTTTAGGGGTTGTGTAAAAGCGCCCTTTGTGTTTAGCAGAAGCTTTATGCTTCACAAAGTCCTTCTTCTTGTGGTGACAATAATGGACCATGACTGTCCCCCTGGTCACACCTTCAAATTAATCCCTTTTTGAATGACTGAGTAGGGCTAAAATGTAACAAGCCTATACATCTATGAAGAAGCGTATTCTGATTCTCCCTTCATTACATCTTCTTCATCAGCAGTATAAACGTCCTTAACATATAAAGCTACACCGCCTCCTTTCTTACGAGGTCTGTTCCTTTGAAACAGGTGATATGCCCTCCAATAACTACATTCCAATCATAAGTCTCATCCCATCAGGTTTCAGTGATGCCAATTATATTTATTTGGCTGTATTAGGAGTTCCAGCTCCTCTGGTTTGTTTCCCATGCTGTGCGTTGGTGTAGAGACATTTGAGTCTGTATGTCCTTCTTACAAGCTCTTTGCTTAACCTGTTTTTCCTCACACTGATGGTCCTCAATACTCCTTGTCCTCCTCCTACTGCAATTTGTTTGGTTGATTTTCTTGGTTTACTTGCTCTCTTGTGGTTTGTTGTGATTTTAATTATTGATCATTTATTTGGCTTTCGTTGTAAACCGCCCAGAGTTCCTTGTGGGAAATTGGAGTGGTCTAGAAATGCATAGATAGATAGATAGATAGATAGATAGATAGATAGATAGATAGATAGATAGATAGATAGATAGATAGATAGATAGATAGATAGATAGATTTGGGCTCTTCCCCACAACCCCTTCTGGATCTCTTCCTTTAAGAAAATTTTCTCCCTCCCTCTTCAAACTCAGTTTAAAGCTCTCCTTATCAGATTTTCAAGCCTCTTAAAGAAAAATACACAGATTAAAACCCCTTTGAATGCCTCAGGATAAATTTTGCCTGGCAAAACTATGTCGAAAACTTGTTTCAGAGGAAAGGGGACAAAACTAAGAAAACGGGGTTCCTCGTGTTGGCTTTTGGGGGCCTCCTTAGGTGTCACAGTTCCTAACGCCAAGGGCTGTGAGGAGCATGTGGACAGGTAGCTATTTTTTGAGAGAGACATTATGTCGAACTTCAAGGTCCTAAACTGTGAGGAGCTTTACAGGTTATGACCTGCTGTAGTTCTGTACTGACGTCAAGGGCAGCCCGAAGTAGAGCGTGTTACAGTAGTTCATTTTGGAGATTACCAACACATGGAGCATTATTGTTAAGCATTTCTTTTCCACGTAGGGACGTCATTTAGTAATCAACCAAAAGGAAATACTGCATGCTCATTGCCTTTTATTTATTTATTTATTTATTTATTTATTTATTTATTTATTTATTGAGGAGGGGGCTCTTATGAAACAATCTGTATTGTCCCAGTTTTTTTAACATATTATTTTAATGCTTGTATTGTTGCTCATTTGCTAGCATAGTTTTATTCTTAGCTTTCCCTTCCTGCTAATTTATGGTTGTTGTTGTTGTTGTTGTTGTTCAGTTGTTTAGTCATGTCCGGCTCTTTGTGACCCCATGGACCAGAGCACACCAGGCCCTCCTATCTTCCACTGCCTACCAGAGTTTGGTAAAATCCATGTTGGTTGTATCAATGACACCGTCCAACCATCCCATTCTCTCCCATCTCCTTTTCCTTTTGCCTTCCCCAACATCAGGGACTTTTACAAGGAGTCCTATCTCTTCATGAGATGGCCAAAGTACTGGAGCCTCAGCTTCAAAATCTGTCATTCAAGTGAACATTCAGGGGTGATTTCTTTCAAGAGTCTCCTCCAGCACCCCAGCTCAAAAGTGTTAATTCTGCAGAGATCAGCCTTCTTTATAGTCCAGCTCTCACTTCCATACATCGCTACTGGAAAAACCATAGCTTTGATTATCCTGACCTTTGTCGGCAAAGTGATGTCTCTGCTCTTTTAAGATGCTGCCTAGGTTTGCCATCACTTTCCTCCCAAGAAGCAGGTGCCTTTTAATTTCATTGCAAAAGTCAGCATCTGCAGTGATATGCAGTGGTACCTGATGTTAATTCTAAGTCGGTTTAATGTATTCTCGAAGGCTTTCATGGCAGGGATCTGATGGTTGTTGTGGTTTTTTTCAGGCTGTTTGGCCTTGTTCTAGAAGTTGTTCTTCCTGACGTTTCACCAGTCTCTGTGGCCGGCATCTTCAGAGGGCAGGAGCTCAGGGAGCTAGGAGTTCTCTCTGTGCTCATACACGGTAGGGACATCCACATTTCAAATGCTTCCAGTTTCCTGCCTAATGTCATGAGCTGTTCTGTTGTGTGAAGTGATCACCGGTGCTTGTGGCTGGGTGGAGATAATTAGCATTTTGCAGGTTGTAGATTTCAGTACTGGGAGCCAGGCGTTGTTGATTTTTAGACTTTCTTCTTTTCTGTTGATGCTGTGATGGTGTTTGTGGATTTCAGTGGCTTCCCTGTGTAGTCTGACATAGTGATTGCTAATGTTGTCCAGTATCTCTGTGTCCTGGAAGAGGATTCCATGTCCAGTTTGTTTGAGTGTGCTCAGCTACTGTGGATTTTTTTTCCCCTGGTTTAGTCTGCAGTGTCTTTCATGTTCTTTGATTCTGGTCTGGATGCTGTGCTTCGGGATCCCAATATATACCTGGCCACAACTACAAGGTATCCACTATACTCCTGCAGTGCTTTGCAGACTGTAACATTTGCTGTATTTTTGTAGTGGGTCTAAATACTGTTTGTAGGTTGTGTTTTGTCAACATTTGGCCCATGCAATCCGTGACTCCTTCGATGTATGGCAGAAACACTTTGTTTGTGGGGAGCTGTTTTTCTCCTTCAGTTCCAAGTCAGTTGCTTCACCCTTTTCTTGTTTATCAACTTACAAGCTATTTTACTGAACAGAAAAAAAGGAAAAAGTAGAAGGTGGGGGTGCCGCCATCACTTTATCATGCAACCAGTCTGTGTGAACTCAAGGATAGTGAGTGAATATGCTGAAACCAAACATGCAGCTGGTATTAAATACAGTTGAGGTCAACAGGAGTCATCTCCGTGTAGATCTGTTCAAGGTCATGGTAACCATAATGGTTAGGAATATTGAGAGGAAATGTTCAAAAGGGGAGGAATGATTGGTTCCAGATCTGTACGCTGCGGAGTGTTCCTGTCTCTGTGATTTTAACTCACACATATGGAGCTTCAGCGATCAGCAAAGCCACCCGCCAGAAAATCTTGCTGATCTTTATAGGACTTAGTTCTGAGCAGACGTCCCTTAGATTACACTACATAATCAGAATTTGCAGTTGACAAGAGATTAATGCTTTCTGCTATACAAAGCCCTAAGATTTCTCTCTTCCAAAACAGTATTCTGGTAACCGATTCTTGGTGAATTTTCCAGCAAGTAACCATTGTGGAAAAATATCTTTACATCTGAATTTTTTTTTCTGGGAGGCTAGGGAGAATATTCCAGCTGATCTAGGGAAAAATGGTCCAAGCAGTACTGCTTCCCCCCTTCCCCTTTCTATACTTGGTTTCTTCAGAGCCATCACAGCTGACAGATTACTGCTTGTTTTCTGCACAGTAGATCAGAAACAAAGGGTACCAAAGACACTCTTAGACTGGGCTCAGCTCCTTGAGATGACAAAAGCTCTCTGTACAAACTGATACACTTGTACAGACATGTATAGACAAGGCCACAAAAAGTAGCTTCTATTATAAACAGAGCTGCACAGTTTTTTTATCAACAGCATCAATCCTACAGGGTAAAAAAAATGTAATATGATGCCAGCTTCCCAGGACATCACATCATTCTCACATAAAACTTACAATAAAAGCATAGTGTCCATTTCTAATGCCCCAGATATTTTATCTGAAGGAGCTGCTGTGCTGTGCCTAATGGCAGGACCGACCCTGTGCACAAAAATGCAGCAGTATATTGTATAGAAAAGGTGCCCTGATAACAGTAACAGCTTTCTATTTTTAGGGCATCCTGCTAAGGAACCCGTAAGACAGAGGCAATATTTTTGGGTTGGCTTTTCAGTTTATATAGAGGTTGATGGGTAAATCTCTAGGCTGCAAATAAATGAGGGGTATGCTAAAAAAATACCACAAATTCCTCTGTAGTTGTGCAAAGTCCAGGAAAAACAATAATTATAGGTAAGGTATCCTTTAAGGATGTTCTTCTATAAAGATATCACTGAACAGATAAAGACAAAGACATAATCTCTGGGAACCCAATATAGAAAAATGTGAACTATGGGGATAAATTTTATGCTCTATTTCTTTACCCTATTATGCTCAATTCTGGAATTCATTACAATAAAATAATGATTCATTAAAATAATTATCTTATTGCAATTTTTAAGTTTTAGATCTAAGATGCATAGGTGCACAATTTTTGCCAATCGACTTTGATAGTAAACAAGTAATGTTCTTAGGACAACACTGGCCACATACTTGCAAATGATGTAAAATACGGGATATTTTTGGTATTACTCAGTCCAGAACTACATTCTTCATATCTCTCAGGCACCAAGGGAGATGTGAAGCTTATCTTTTTCTTGCATCAAATAATGTATTTTAACAAGCATGGGAAAAGATTTGGAAATAATCCAAGCGCAAATGAACCCAAATTCAGAACGGGACAACCTTTCTTTCTCCCACATTTTTAGACTGCCACTTGTATAAGTTGTTACCTCATGCTGAGTGAGGCCTATGGAAAGAGTCATTCAAAACAGGTGGAAACCACCAGGTTCGTTATAAACAAATACATCTTAGAATGGCAGAGCTGAAGGAACCCTATGGCTCCTCAGGTCTGGCTCCTGTCAAGGGCCTCTATCACACGCACACTAAATATGCATGCGCAAGACTGGTCACATGACATTTCACGCACACTTTCCATCCCCACCGTAGCATTTTTGATGCTCTAGTCACGCATCCACGTGGGCCGAAAGCGCATCAAATTGCTGTTTTGAAAAGCTGTTTTCTCCGTCTCTCTCTCTCTCTCTCTCTATGCCTGGTTTCTAGTTTTATTGCTGGAGGATGTGACAAACTCCCCCCTCCCCCCGTACCAGTAATCTGCTTTTTGTTTTAAAGACCAAATAAATTTAAGAAAATATCAATAAATTGAGCAGAATAACAAAAACATGTGCATTAACAACGCCCCCACTTACTTTTGATACGCACTTCAATTCTCCGAAAATGTGGATCAAAAAATTACTACCAGAGGGGCAAGGATCAGAAAAAAGCTGTGGCTCGCCTTTCAGGAGGCATGGCAGAGGCATATATATATTTTTTGAAGCGCATCGTGGTGGGGGCCAGTACTCCAGATGCGAATTTTAAAAATAAAAAAATGTGCTTTTCACGTGCAGTGTGATAGAGGCCAAGGAGGCACAGTGAGAGAATCAAGCTCCTACCTCTAGCTCCCCAGCCACAGACCTGCACCACTGGCTATCAAGCAGTTCTAACAGCTATCTATCATTGTCAGGCAACTAATTTCGTTCTGGGGAGGAAATTTCCACAAATGGTTTCTTTGATGCAATTCAAGATCAAGAGCACAAGCTGTGTATGGTGAAAACAACATGATTTGATGTTAGTCCTTCAATGGTGAAGTATATCAAAGCATCCCAAGACATTCTTTGGGAAGGACAGGCAAAGAGTAACGGAATCAAATGTTTTAGACAGTTAACTGGGGCTTGGTACACTAGAGTAAGTTACTATCCGTTAAAATACAACACTGGCTTCCTGTGATTACCTGCAGCACAGAATCTTGAGCTCTCTCAATATTACTAAAAGTCGATGTCCATACAATGTACTGCCATGTATCAGAATTATCAATAAAATCAATGGAATTGTGACAGTACAAGGAAAGAACAGTCTGAGGGTCTGTTAAGGAAGGTCCCTAGAGTTATCTCTAGTCAGCCTAAATGATTTGAGGATGAAGTAACCAGATCTGTTACTGGCCTTACCCCAATGCTTTTAATAGCAGGCTGGCAGGAATACAGAAATGTAGTATATGAAGACATCTGTGTTACTATCTTCCTTACCATCTGAGCCTGCAACGGCTGGGCCTCTTCACTCTTGAACGATGGCGTCTAAGAGGTTACCTGATTGAAGTTTATAAAATCATACACAGTGTGGACAAAGTAGATAAGGAAAAGCTGTTTTCCCTATCACACAATACTAGAACTAGGAGGCACTCCATGAAACTTTTGGGTGCTACATCTCAAACAAATAAGCGAAAGTACTTTTTCACCCAGAGGATCACTGGTTTCTGGAACTCCCTGTCAGAAGAAGTAGTGGCAGCTGTCAGCCTTGACAGCTTTAAGAAAGGGTTGGACAAGTTCATGGAGAACAAGGGGATCAATGGCTATCATTGTGGATGCCTAAGGACAACCACCAGGTTGGAGAGATAGGCAGGATATCTCTCCATGCCATTTGTGGGGAATCATAAGCAGGTGAAAACATCTGCTTGAGAACACCCTGAGGCAAATGGGTGAGCCGCTGTGTGAGACAGAATGCTGGACTGGATGGGCTGTGGCCTGTTCCAGCAAGCCTGTTCTTATGTTCTTATGGTAGGACGATCAGGAGGTCAGGCAAAACTGCACTTGCCCAAATCTCCCTGTTAGGCCCTCTGCCCATGCAGCTGTTGGGATCAAGATAATCTACAGCAATATGCCTGTGGACATTTTCAATCATCCAGGTGAGATTATCTGGGAGCTGTGTCATGGCAACTGGCCTTCTTTTCTTGTGGGACTGAAATGTTTCACTATTCATCCAAGTAACTTCTTCAGTCTGAGAAAAAGTTGGTGGAAAGCTTCTAATTTATGGTTCACCTTGGTTTCACCCAATCAGGACCATTCTACACCTCCACCAGGGAGGCCACTGCTAACTACCCTTGCTCATTGGGTGTTGGGAAGGGCTGCGTAGGCATGACTTTCACATACCCCTGGACATTGTCCATCGAATGAGCCTATTCAGACCAGAGTGGAGTGAAATCAACGTGGAAGATAAATGGGTGGTCTCTTACTAACCTCCCTCAGACTGCTACTTTGATGAGTAGTGAAACATTTCAGTCTCACAAGGAAGTCCAGGTGCCATGATTCAGTTTCCAGATAACTTCAATTGGATAACTGAGAATCTTCCCAAATATTTTACACTAAATGCTTTTTCCTCTAGAAAGCCTCTTTACATTTTCTAACCAAATAGTTGCTTTAAACTGGACAACACTTGATGTTTTCACAGTTATGCATAATCTACCTGATTCTACCCATGTGACTCTTTTTGCAGCACTTCTCTGCCTTTTACTCCATGATGCGGAATTTATCTGGTGTTCTCCTCCTTCCTAATTCATTCCAAAGCATAAGATGTGAGAAACAAAAGTGAGTCTTGAATAAATCTTTCATAAGAATGTCATCTGTCACAGCACGGAAACGCATGCTCCTTCTTGGGTTTCGTAAAATCTCAAGACCTCAATTCACTAATGATGGTTTTAATAATACCCAACCTCCAAGAAGACAGCCTTTGAAGGAGGTAAGGACTATTGTTCTTCTGATGTTCTGAGATGCTACGCATGGAGATTTAGAGAGAGACTAATAAATACCTGCAGAAGGAGCTTGTTGCCGTCTAGATCTTCTGTTTGCCATCGGCCTTCGCTGATGGGGCTGCAGGGATTGGGCAAAAGAGGTACAAGCTGCTGGACGTCTTTCACACGGAACTCCAGCACCGCCGACTCCGTAGGCCTTGGCACCTGGCCTCGCGGGAGCCTTTTTAATGAGAACTGAATATCTATGTCCATGTTGGAATAGACAGGAAACACACAGAAGTCTGCCTTCTGCTGATGGACCCGCCTTTTCAATATCAACTCATAGAGCCTCGCCGTACCGGCAAAGTTCTCATGCCTGCAGTAGATGGTGAAGCGGACTATTTCCTTTCCATAATGCACCGGCCGGATGGCCCACAAAGGAGTCCCCGGGGTCAAGATGAAGAAATCCTGGCTGCCTGGCATGTAAGGGAGGAAGTTGCCATGCACCCGCTCGGTGTGGTGGTAGCGCCAAGGCGGCCTCTGAAACGATTCGTGGAGCTGCAAGATCGGCTCCTCCTCCTCGTCTTCTTGAAGAAAGAGAATGACGGCGAGCGCTGGCTGGGAAGGGGTCCCCCGGCCGCTCTTCTGGGGCCTCCTTGGCAACCGCCTCTCGGACACTCGGAAAAGCTGGAGGTCAGGATGGACCCAGGCCAACAGGTGATCGATGGCTTGCTGAAGAATGGCAGATTCTCCTGGATTTGCGATGATGTGTACGCTAACAAGAAAGGGATCAGGTATGTCCTCCACAGAGAATTCACCTGAACAAAGGTGGAAGAAACAGCGGGGGGAAATGTTTCATTAAAAAAATTATTTCTGGTCTTTTGCAATTACAGTATATTCTCAAAGGAGGGGGAAATAACATATGTTTCAGAAAACAACATAAAACCGTTACCATGCCAGCTGTGAGAAATGAAAGTCTTAAAAAGAGCTCTAACCATGTCTGCCATTTTGAATGTCTGTGGGCTAGAAGAGTGGTTCCCAACAGTGTTGTCCTCAGCTGGGCTACAACGGTGAACATTTACAACCAGAAAGGCCAGTGGTAAGGGATTCTGGTAGTTGTAGTCCAATAACATTGGAGGATCCAACGTAAGAAATCACTTGGCTGGAGAATCCATCCTTTTGAAGTGTATTTAAATCACTGTTGTGAGTTTTTTGGGCTGTTTGGCCGTTTTCTGGAGGTTTTTCTTCCTGATGTTTTTCCAGTCTTTGTGGCTGGCATCTTCAGAGGGCAAGGAGCTCAGGGAACTGGGAGTTCTCTCTGTGCTATGGGGTACAGACTGAGTGAGACGGTGGGGTTTTAAAGTTGTGGGGAAAGGGAAACTTGTCCTATACAGGAGAATAGGTGTTAGACATTGCACTGTGATGGAGGAATTAAGAAGTTTCACTGCAATCAGGGGTGGCAGGGATCCTTCTCTGTGGTTGATGGGTGTCATTAGCTGTTCTATTGCGTGAACTGGGGCTTGTTGTGCCTGGGTGGGAATAATTGAACTTTGACCCTTGGTAGACTGTAGTTTTCAGTACTGGAAGCCAGGCTTTGTTGATTTTCAGACTTTCTTTTGTGTTGAAACTTTGCTTATGTTTGTGGATTTCCATGGCTTCCTGTGTAGTGTGACATAGTGATTGGTAGTGCTGTCCAGTACAGTTTGTTTCAGGGTATGTTCATCGACAGCTGATGTTTCTGGCTGTTTTAGTCTGCAGTGTCTTTCCTGTTCTTTGTTGCAAAACGTCAGGAAGAAAAACTTCCAGAACAGCCCGAAAAACTCACAACAGCCATCAGATCCCGGCCATGAAAGCCTTCAAGAATACATTGTATTTAAATTGTTTCTGGTCTATGCTAAGGTATGTTATGGCATCCACCATGATCTATCTCTACCTTTAAGGGGGGGGTCTTTTCTTAGTTTGCTTACATGAATGCATTTATCAGGTGTCATAAAGGATGAAAACAGAACATTGTTGCAGCTTTAATATATTTTAAAAAGTAACAGATGTATCACTGTCCAACTCCTTTTTCTCAGATGTCCTCATGCTGATTATTGTATGTTATTCCCTGAGTAGGTTGGATAAACAAAGGATTCCACCCACTTTCACCAGGAAATAAAGACAGATTTTATTATGGCAAGGGGAAAGCATGGGATGGCTCATGTTTCATGTAAATATATATATTTAAAATCCTACCATTTTGGTTGGATTTTAAACATCTATTTATCTACCGAACACAGTGACTATTCACATCAAAGGGCACCCCATTGCTGTGATCTGTCTGCGTCCCCGACTTGGCACGTCCTTGTGCTTCCCTTTGCCAGATTGGGATAAAACTCTTTCTCTCCCTGGATGTGGTGTGAAACTTTGCAGGCAAGATGCTTGAAGATGTAATGGGTATTGATTTTTAAGCTATTTCCTTTATCTCCTTTTTCCTTTGTATTAGTGTTGCGACTATCTTACAAATTCAATCTGTATTACACTCTATGTCTCTTGCTGGCCACAAACTGTTGTAAAATAATAATAATAATAATAATAATAATAATAATAATAATAATAATAATAATAATAATAATAATAATAATAATAATAATAATGAACTTCAGAGACTCTGGCATAAACCAGTACAGGTGGTCCCAGTGGTAATTGGCACACTGGGTGCGGTGCCCAAAGACCTAAGCAAGTATCTAGAAGAAATTGGAGTGGACAAAGTCACCATCAGTCAGATGCAGAAAGCCACCTTACTGGAATCTGCTCGCATAATTTGCCGATACATCACTGAGTCCTAAACGCTTGGGAAGCGTTCGACTAGTGATTGGTAATATAAAATCCAGCGTAGATAGCTGTGTGGTTTAATAATAATAATAATAATAATAATAATAATAATAATAATAATAATAATAATAATAATAATAATAATAATAATAATAATAATAATAATAATGGTTAAGGTAAGGGTTTCCCCTGCACATGCATGCTAGCCATGTCCGACTCTAGGGGCAGTGCTCATCTCCTTATTCAAGCCAAAGAGCCAGTGTTGTGCAAGTCCGTGGCCATGTGGCCAGCATGGCTGCAAGGAAACACGGTTTTACCTTCCCACTTTTGATTAATTGTGCTTCTTTTCTACCTTCCTCTCCAGATGCCACCCTCCAGAACAGTGGCGGTGAGGAGCACAAAGGGATTTGATGCCCTGCCTTCAAGCGATGCTGGAAGGCAGCATTTGGAAGGACAGGCAAGGTGGCTCCTAATGTGCTGCTGGGGATAAAGGGATCTGATAATGAGTGTGTTTTGTCATGCCCAGCACTCGAATCATTTTGTTTTCTGGACTACAGTTCCCAAAATCCTTTCTCTAGCTAGCATGACCATGTGCTAGTGGTGAGATTTTAGTTGCCATCAAAAGAAGTGGGTTCTGGAAGCTTGTCCATCACGGTGAGTCCGGTACCTCCCTCCACATGTAGGTGGCTGTTACCCCTGACACAATCCATACTGAACTGGTGGTCACTGGTTATTGTTTCCAGGGATGCTAAAGGGACGTGTGTCTTGCCATACCATGTACGTACATGCCTACTTGTGTCGATCTCCTTGGTGGAACATCAGCCCTTTCACAACTGTAACACAGTGCAAGCACGGGGTTCATCTCAGAGAAAATGAACGGCTCAGATGCAATTGAAGGAAGCTGGCTCAGTTCCCTTTGTTCTCTGGCAAACGGCCTCCCCCCCTCCCCAAATAAAGCCAAGACCCTACAGTTTGATCAGGCTCCTTGGAGTGAGTTTTAATCCTGTGGGAAGTGTTACAGTACTGACCGGCCTCTTTCCAAAGCCCTCTGTGCCATTTCTGCTGCCTTTCATTCTGCTCCTCTGGAATATATGTATATTTGTATAACAAAAGCAGCTTTGAAAGGGGCAACAAGACTGAAACACAGGAGAAATTCAGAAGCTTAGCCCTAGGGAGAGTGTGAGGGCCCCTCTCTGAGGGGAATTTCTCTTATTCAGGGATGGTTGCCATGCCGGAAAGAGCCCACAGGAGAAGCAGGCTGTGCAAGTGCTCACCCACAGTGGCATCTAGGCATGCCAAGGGGCCAACCCTCTGAAGAAGCTGTCAGTCAAAAGCAAAATCTCATCCGGACAAACCTATCAAAAAGGCCATGAACAGGCAAACAGGTCTAAACAATTCACATGCTTTTGCTCAGAAAATGAGGAGTGGGGGAGAAATATACTCCCGCCTTGTGCGCATTCAGACTTGGCTTTGTCATTTCAAATCCATCACCAGTCTACCATAGGCAGATGACAAGGGAGGTCGACTCTGGTCTGTCACATATATGTCTCTCGTCAGCCTACAGGTTCAAAACAGACTACAGTAATACCTCATTGGGTCTGTTTTTTTTTTTTTTTTTTTTTGCAAACTCCTCTCCTAGTGTGAACTGACATATTGAACCTCCAGGCTGACCAACTGAAGAAGGAAGCAGAGAAACATGCCTTACAACCTTGGAGCTAAGCTGAAAACCAGCTTCATCTGTCAACAGCACAACCACACAGAATGGAAATGGGCCCAGAGGGGAGGGTAGAAAATGGCTGGAACCCCTGCCTCTGAATTTAGTGACGGACAGAAGTTGGGAGAAGCAAAGTGAATGTAAGAAAATGGAGCTTTCACACCAGCCCAGTCCTTGGTGAGCACAGAGAAAAACTGGAAGTGCCAGGCCTATTCATTGTACTTATTGCCTCTCAACACTTATTATAGTGTATAGAAGACTTTATGTTAGTTGCCCTAAATGCTCCTCATGTATCCCATTATTGAGCAAAGTGTAACTAATATGCTTATCAATTGTACTGTGGTGCTTCTGACACAAAGAGATTGCATCAATATGAGCATGGAGAGCCCCTTATTCCCGTTGCTCATTACAGGTTGGCTCCTGGCAAATTGTCAATAGATGCCGAACTATGTACGTAGCCAGCAAAATGGAGTACCAGAAACCATTTGGACCCTCTCTTTGCCTTGCAGATGCTGTTTGGCCCCAGCTCACAGGCTCTGAGAGGGAGCTACCCCTTGCTTCCAAGGGAGGTCCTTCACCTCACTGTTGTTTGGGGGTAACAATCTCAGGTCCTCATCACGCATTCAATGGAACATATTTTGCTCTTTCAACTGACCTCAGGACGAGACTATCTCTTTCAGCCTTTAAGATCTTGTAGTGACCGTCTCTCTGGTTCTTTTTATTTGGGGGTTCTGTTCTGCCTGAATTTAAGCTCTTGGCTGCTGAGGACAAAAGATGAGAACATAAGGGTTGGTCCTTGCATCACCAGAGCCCAACCAGAGGATGATGAGTTTGGCTGGTTCAAGACAGATTTTGCGCCTAGGCACGTCTAGGTTTGGGTAGATGTTGGCTGGCAGCCTGGGGCTATGGCCGTATTGCAGGCAAAGGCCGGCTTGGTGTTGGGATAGGATGGTACACTAGGAGAGCTTGAAAAATCCTACGTGGTGTCTAGAGGATCCTGGGGGTTGTAGTCCAAAGGCTCACTCAAGCTCTGTCATTACATTTGCACAACCCTTCTTGCATAAGCCACTGTGCTTGCATGGGACCTAAACAACACTAGCATCTAATGTCCCACTGAGCAAGCCAGAGTGCTGCCCAACAGATGCCCGTGAGTGAGCAAGAACCAGTGCAATGGCTCCGCCCAGCAGAACTGGGCCAACAGGGATTATGACTCTGCCAACCTTTGGCTGAGGAAAGGGACTTTCTCTAAGCCCCGGATGGTATTTTCACAACCACTGGACACAGGCTGTTGGTAGCTGATTTTTATTTGAGTCCCTGGATCCTTCTGCAATGGCCAAGAGAGCCCTTAGGGGACTGGGGACAGTTTCAAGGGTGAAGCTGGGATGGGTCTTTCTCACATCCATGCTCCGAACTCAGAGCCGCACCTCCAGTCTCTCCATTTGCTGCATGTAGGTCAATGATAAAGCCTGGAGTTAGATTGTCTTTTTGTGTTTTGCACTCAAAGATGTAACTATTTTGACAGGTGTCACAACCATTTACACACTGTTTTTAAAGAGAAACTCCAGAACCCAAAATGAAAAAGAAGCAAGAAACCCAAAGAAAACCACCCTTAAATTAAAAGTGCATAAATACATCTGGAAAGACACCCAATCTTCCCAACCACTTACTTATGGTAATATATATATATAGTGGAGAATTAAAAAGATTAGAAAATAGGGGGAAAATACATACACTGAAAAAGTATACCAAATGATGTCTTTCTGATGTGTGCTATTCACAGGGCACTGTACATAAAAACTCAATGTGTCATGGAAGATAACTGCAGAGTGGATGGTTCGTGGATCAACCACTGTTATTTCTAGTTTTAAAAAGTTCCAGATGCAGATGACGATGAGAAAGATTTCTCTCTGCTTAATACCCTTGAGAGTTAGAGTTAGCTAGAGTATTCAACATGGGGCTACATGGCCAGCTGTGTTGGAAAGCCCAGGAGCCAGAGGTTGGGACTGGGAGTTCAGTTCCTCACCAAGTCTCCTTGACATGGACTGGATGTGATGATCCATAGGGACCTTCCCAACTCCACAGTTTAAAGGCTTGTTGTTGTTGTTGTTGTTGTTGTTGTTGTTGTTGTTATTATTATTATTATTATTATTATTATTATTATTATTATTATTATTATTATTATTATTATTATTATTATTAGGTTATTGTCTTCTCCCTCCTCCATTTGTCCTTAATCTCCCATCAGCCACTATCTTTCTCAGGTACTTGAGACACACAATACTTCATTTAAAAGGAAGAAGACCCTCAGGTCAGGTGGACTAAATTATTGACCCCTTCTCCCTTTCCACTCTTTCTCTTCACATTTCGATCTTCAGAACATCCATTTCTCAAAGCTGCCAAATTTTAAAATAAAGCATACTTACTGCTAGAAGAAGACACACAGCTGTATTCTGACCTGCAGCAGAAAAAAAATTGTACATTTAGCAGGGCTGATCTTCACAAGCGATTGAGGAATAATGTGGATGCAGTTATTTATTTATTTATTTATTTATTTATTTATTTATTTATTTAATGAGGAAAGGAAGGAAGGAACAAGGATAATAAGGTTGGGAGGGAGGGATGGTGTAAGGGAGAGAAACAGGGAGATTTAGGAAAGCTTTAAAGACCTGGCTTTTTGTGGAATCCTTTGGTGATTGCTGAGTGTACAATTGTGAGTTGTTGTTGGTTGTTTCATTTTGTCCCTGCCCTTCTTCTTGCCAGATTCCTGTTGTCGTATTATTTTGTGCTGTTATCATTTTTAGTTTTATATTCGATTTGCTTATGATGGGGGTTTACTTGGGTTGTTGTGTTTGTTATTTGTTGTATACCACCCAGAGTTCCCAAGGGAAAATCAGGCAGTTAACAAGTACAAATATAAACAAACAAACAAACAAACAAAAGGGGGATGAGGGGAAGAAGAGCACAATCACATTCTTTGTTACATCTCTATTTAAGCATACTGTATTACTTTTATACTCTATTAGCCCTATTATAAAGTATTTGTTTCTCTTAATAACTCTCATCATCATCTAGTCTATTAATCTCTCTCTTTTTAGTTTTCTTTCATAACTTCTTACAAATCCTTCTCTAAAACGGGTTCCAGCTTTCACATGCTCTCTCTACTGGTGGGTCCTTTACGTTTTCTGACAATATGTCTATTTCTGCTACTTCCAGGCATTTTCTATTAGTTCTTCTTGTTTTGGTATCTTTGCTTTTTTTCCCCAGTACACAACACTCAAAATTCTAGCTGCAGTTATTACATGTATCACTAAATGTTTATCTTCATGTATCCAATCTCTGGCATAATACTCACTAAAACAAAATTCTGGCTTAGATGGTAAATTACATGACAGATTTTTTTGTAAACATTCATGTACCCTTCCCCAGTATGCTCTCGCTTCTTTACATGACCACCACATATGGTGCCTGTTTCTTACATTTCCAACATTTGTACTCATTTTAGCTAATTTTACAGACAACATATACCATCTATAAAACATCTTATATATACAGAATTTTCCCTTTACAAATGGTAATAATCCATATATTAACTTTCTAAATCTTTGTCCAATCATCAATATGAATATTATGTCCTGTATTTTGAGCCCACTTTATCATAGTCTTTGACCACCTCATCCTGCATTTTATAATTCAACACATAGTCCTAGTTTCTTAAATAACTTTTCATTTGAGTCTAATTACACCTTATCAAATTGCATTTTTTTTATTCATAAAAACCCTCTGCTTTAAGGTTATGTTGCTATGATTAAAGAGCCACAGCAGCGGTCAGGAGACCTAGACCCAAATCCACTCCCAGCCATGAAATGCACCCAGCAGTGATAGGCCCAACTTACCTCAGACAAATCATGGAAGAATTTAAAAGGGTTGGGGATACTATCTACAACCTTGAGTGCCCCTTGCAAGAAAGAAAGGGAAACATATAACAAACAAATAAAATGAAAATAAATGATCATTGGACAAGGTAGGTGGTGACAATCAATTATGGTGTGTGATAATAATTAATAAAGGACACAGTATTAACAAATCTGAAGCATTGCATTTCATCTTCTTGAAAGGAATTGGATGGAGACCATTATTCCGAATCACCTGCCTGAGAGGAACCTGAATTAGGAAAACACAACCAGATTGTGTATAGATGACTAATATCTTTGTAAGAGAGTCCGCCTGCATATGTTAAGCCTTGCCTCTCTGTCTAAAGATACAGGATCCCTACATAAATGTGTTTTAAATGACTGCTACATGTAGAACTAACAATCTCTTGGAGTTCGTAAAGTCATCTGGTTCTGGATTCAAAATGAAAGATGTAAACCACTTTATGAATGTAAAGCCCTAGAGACACACTGGAGTCTATATGCCAACTGTGCACATGGATAAACAGAAGGACACGCTTTACGCTCTGGTGCAAAGACAGAGTGACACAACAGTACATACATACAGATCTCCGTGTAGACCAGTGTTGGCGAACCTATGGCATGGGTGCCAAAGGTGGCACTCGGAGCCCTTTCTGTGGGCACCCGACATCGCCCCTTCACAGCCACCTGTATTCACGTTTAATTGCTGTATTGGCACTTGGTGAAACATGACTGGGTTTTGAATCGCAGTTTGGACACTCAATCTCTAAAATGTTCGCCATCACTGGTGTAGACTGTCTCCACACAACAGTGGGTCACGGGATCATAGAATCATGAAAGAAGAGAGTTGGAAGGCACCTACAAGACCATGGACTATAACCTACTGCTCCATACAGGAATCAAAATCAAAGCAGATCAGACAGGTGGTTGTCCCCACTTTCTCTAGAATGCCTCCAGAGGTGAAGCGCTCACCGCCTCTCAAAGTAAAGGGGTCGATCACAGGTGGGTAGGAAAGGTACACGGGGGAGGGGGGTATTATGTGACACAAAGGATTGCATAAAAGCCCTCAAAAAAAAAAAAAAAGAAGATATCCCAGTGATTCCACAACGGGATGAAAAATAACCAAAATGGACTCCAAGGCACTCCGATGGCATTGTATTTCAGTATCGGATGCAAGTAGCTGGATTTTCATGTTTCACACACAAAAACAATTACAGTAGTACCTCTACTCATGATTTTAATCCATTCCAAATGCAGGCTTATAAATTGAACAACTCGTAAGTAGAGCAGCCATATCTAAAAAAATTAAAAAATAAATTAAAAAAAATAAGTGGAGCAGACCGCATCTAAAATTTGTAAGGCAGCAGTTAAAACGGCAACGGTTTTCTGCTCTTAAGTCAAACTGCTCGTAAGTAGAGCCACTCGTAAGTAGAGGTACCACTGTACACAGAATGTGACGGTTCTAAATGCCTTCTGCTTTTTTATATGCTCCCGTGGGGAGGGTGTTCCAACAAATGCCTCCTCACTGTAGGTTTCCTAGCTGGTGGAAACCCCTTTCTTGCCTCCAGGGATCAGGGCAAGTCCGCATTGTTACGTGAAAAGAATCTTGTGACCAGAGGGTTCCGAAATCTGTCCTGAGGTTATAAGGACAAAGAGTGGGCAAGCTTCCATCCCGCACAAACGGTACGGGCAAGTGAAAACCATGTTTGCACCTGCAATCCTCTGCTCGCTGACCTGGGAGCAAGTTGCACTGAATTCACTTGGGCTTCCTTCCCTGAACACATAGACCAGAGTGCACTTTTAGAGCTTCATTATTAACCACAGGTTGACTGGGCAATTCGGAGATCTAGGATATTTCTTACTCTTTTCAGACAGTTCACCGAGAAACACTTAAAAAAACAACAAGAAAACATTGCCTCAAATCATTTTGGCACGATAGTTGTTATGAGTTTTTCGGGCTGTTTGGCCGTGTTGTGGAAGTTTTTCTTCCCGACATTTCACCAGACTCTGTGCCTGGCATCTTCAGAGGGCAAGGAGCTCAGGGAACTAGGAACACAAAGAGAACTCCTAGTTCCCTGAGCTCCTTGCCCTCTGAAGATGCCGGCCACAGAGTCTGGCGAAACATCAGGAAGAAAAACTTCTAGAACACGGCCAAACAGCCTGAAAAACTCACAACTATCAGATCCCAGCCATGAAAGCCTTCGAGAATACATTTTGGCACACTTTTGTACAAATTTTCCCCTTCCTTAAACAGTTTGTATAAGAATATTAGCAATCAAATTTAGTTTACAAGCATGCCCGATAGATTTGTCTCCACAAATGTTTGACAGAACAGTACTACCATGCACTGAATTTGAGGGTGACGGGTCCCTCTCCTATACCTCCACCCATCCCTGGGCTGTTCTCTGACATTCTTGGTTACATTTTGGTACATTATCCCCATTCCAGTTCCCAAAAGCTGCTTTTAGGGCTGCAGGGCTTAAAAGGCAGTGGGGAATTCTTTAAAAGAAAAGGCAGCCCAGCTTGCAGGAACGGAAACAAATGTTTTTGCCAAATGCACTCCAGAGACACAAAAGGGAGTGTCTGGGAAAGAGAACCTTTTTAAATATAATCCAAGTCTGCAGAAATCTTTAACAACTTTGTTTCAGGTGCCAAAAAAATACCCCACCTTTGGGTGAAAAGGCTGCAGGCCTTGAAAGCTTATGAGAAACTAAACTTAGTTTTTATCTGGACGTTGAGTCAGGGCAACTGGACTTCTGGCCAACAGGAGGGGGAAAATAAGTCCAGTTGCCCTGACTCAACTTCCAGATAAACTCACCTGGATGACTGAGAATCTTCACAGACATATTCTAGTTTTTAAGGCGCCCCAAGACGCCAGTATCGTTTCTATAGTTGCATAGCAGTCGCGGAAGAAGCGCCCAGCTTAAATACAAAACAAAACAGTATATAACATTTTTCTTCCCAAGTTCCATCACTTGTTTTTTTATTCCCCACGCGCATGCGCTCACCTTAGGAAGCACCTGCTGCTCGGGCACAGCTCCTGCTCGATTCCTCTGCTTTTAGGAGGACACGCGAGGGAGCGTGCAAACACGCGCAAGCGGAGCGCACACTTCTTTCGAGGGAATTGGACTGGGACGCGTGTAGGCGAAGGAGAAACTATTTCAGGAGAAAGAGGTGTGGGGAGAATGGAGGCGGAGGGGGCCGTGTCTTTAGGAAACCCTTCCATCCTCTTGGAAGCCTGTCATCCCCAGGTTTGCTCGACCCGGTGGGGTGGCACGCAGTCGACGAACTTGCCAGTCCGAAACCGAATTGACGGGGGAAGAGGACAGATCGAGACCGGAGGGGGGGGGGTTGGTGCAAAAGCGGAGTCCCCGAACGGCAGGCCGGCGGAATCAGGGGAAGGGGGCGGCGGCGGCGAAGTGGCGAGAGGAAGCCTTCCCTAGAGAGTTGGGGCGCCCTCCACGTGCCCTCCGGGAGACGATCCCGGGGGCTGAAGCCGCGACTCACCCGCCCGTCTCGGCTCCGGAATCGGCGCCTTGTTGGTCTTGGCCGCGGCTGCTCCGCTTCCGATGCATGGCGTGGCTGCGTCCGGCGCTCGCTCTGGAAGGGGACTGGAAGCGAGATGGGCGGGAACTGGGCTGCCTGGCCCTGGCCTTGGCCCAGCCCTTCCTTTGGCCTCCCGCAGAGGGGAGATTTGCTTGAGCAGCCTTAAGCCGCCCGGGCGGTGCTGCTGAGCCGATCCAGACCCCACCCCCTTCCGCGCCGGTGGTCTTCGGGCGGCTCTTTTTTATTTATTTATTTATTTTTTTTGCCAGGCTGCGTTTCGGGGGGCTCGAAGGCGGCGGCTGTCACGCTCAATGGGGAGACGCAACAGGAGGGTCCCGGACTCAGACCCGGGACCTCTAGCTTGGCTGGCATGCGGGGCGGGCGTGCATTGGATTGCCTTTGCTTTCTGCCTCGCGAGAAGTTTTGAATTGGGATAACGGTTTCTGGTCGCCCAACATGGATGCTAATTGGCTTAGCTGCTGCCAGGATGTCCGTGGTATCAGCGATGGGCAAATGGGGCCGCGTCCCGGTCAGTGATGTCCGCCTTGAATTTCCTCCTAAACGTGCCCTCTGAGGACCTGCCCTCCTGCTCCGATTCTGGATCGGAGCTCCTGGATAACGCTCCTGGCTGCCCTTCAGATCCACCAAAATCTCTTGCAATAATAAATATGTGTTTCGCTTTTATTCTGGACGGAATCGTTGGCCTTGACCCAACTGAAGCAGGCCTTCTGAAACCTTTGAATAATAAACCTTTGATCTGCAGAGGTGGTGGAAGGGACCCTCGTGGGTCATGGAGTCCACCCCTTCTCAAGGAGGTCCAGTGGGGAATTGAACTCCTAACTTATGCAGGCCAGAGGCCTAACTTGGTACACCTAAACTGCTTCCAGTTCACTCACTGTTTGGGACCCAGTGTGTTAAGAGTGGTGGACAAGGACTCTGGAGAACAGGGTTCAGATCCCCACTTGGCACTGGTAAAGGCACTCCTTAAATAAATATCTCAGTTCCCGTGAAAGCCCTGCTAGGGTGGCTATAAGTCAGTTCTGACTTGACACATGTAACTAACTACCTGTGGTTGGGACTAAGAATTGGTTTAGGCCTTTGCATGTTTTGCTGCTGCAGACGAACACAGCTACACCTTTGGAAGTATCCATACAGGTGTGTTTCCCCTTGCCAAAAAGCATTTAAAAACCTCAGTATTTCCTTATGATGAGGGAGCCACTTGCACTTGGTCCATTGTTTTTTTTTTTTTTGTTCCTTATTTCCTTGCCCCCAGAAGGAGTAGGAACAAGCTTCTGGACATGACACGTGGGTTTTTAAAAAGAAAGACGGCAGTTTATGTTACTCAGCAACCTTGCTGTGTTTCCATGGCTCACAGGGCCTTGACACTGACACAGAAAAATGGAAGCCTCTTTTGGGGTGGGGGAGCTTTGTGAAAGCTGGAGGGGGTGACACACACACACACACACACACACACACACACACACACACACACACACACACACACACACACACACACACACACACACACACACACCGCAGTGCAGCTACAAGGATTATAGGGCAGGAACAACATGGGAAGCATTTTTACAATGACAAAAATTATTTGCGCATAAAGAGTGGAATCACACTGTACTCAGTATTACCTCTGAGGCAATTGCTGGAGAATTTCTCAGAGAGAAATTTGGAGAAACTGTCCCCACAGTTTCTCTAGGGGAAATGCTCCAGAAATTGTCCCCACAGCTTCCCTCCCCACAAATAAGACAAGACAGATGATTTTTGCAGGGCTATTCGTATTCTGCTGCTATTTTAAATGGGGGAACAGCACATAATTATCAGAAGGAGGCTCTAGCCTGGGCTACAGAATCTTATCTCTTTGTCTAGAGGGGATCAAATGGCATTGTGCTTGACTGTTTTGTGTGCTGGAGAAAAATTCCCTACAGACAGGAGCAGTAGGTTGAGGGGAGAAGCAAAATATTCAGTCCATTTTGGCAAAGAAATATTGAATAAGATGAATTTCTTATCCCCAGCCTGAAAATTTTCTGATGTGTCCTGAAGACACAGCCTGTTCACTTCCCCCCTTTTTCCTCCCTATCAGGAAAATTTAATTCAAAAACAATTCCAAATAATATATTTAAACTGTATTGTTTGCATAATACATACCTAGTAAATGCCCTACAGGCAACGGGCAAATATACAGTATAAAGAAGGGTAAAACAATGAATTTAAAAATGAATTCTGCAATCAAAGCAAATAAATCACCAATGACTCCAGAAGACTTGGATGCTAAGATTCAGTAATAAAAAGTAAATAGTAAAAACGAAAATAAACATTAGAATAAATATCACGCCAGCCTTATCTTTACCTAATGTTAACTGAGAGAATGATCCTGATAGTTTGATTCATTTTCCGAGGTAATAAAACCAAAAAAATTGATCTGAACATTGAAATGAATTGATCAATCTATTCCAAACAAAAAGGCAAAAAACTTATTTTACCAATGTTTTTATAAAGTGCAGAAATGAGAAAGTCTTAGAATATTAAAAGAGAAGTTAACAGGTTGGTTTCACCCATCAGTTACATGACATTTTTAGAAAGACAGAAGGATGTTTGGGTTTGGAGAGAAGGAATCTAAGTTTCAAACCATAATCATGGGCCCAAAAAAAAAATGTTGACTAGATTATATAATTTCTTGTTGGAGTTGAACTTAAAAGATGAACAAGTCAAAGAATGTATGATAAAATGGGCTATTTTGGGTCTAATGTTGTCCTAGATGTGTGGGAAAGACTGTGGAAAAAGAACATGAAGTTTACCCCATTATTTTGATAAAAGAAAATTTGTTGAAAATGATGTAAGATGGTAAAAACAAATTAGCAAAGATGTATATTTGAAACTGATTATTGTTGGAAATGTAAAGAGAAACAAGGTGAATTTTATCATATGTGGTGGACCTGTGAGAAAGTAAAGAATATTGGGCAAAATAATGAACTCAAAAATGTTAAAGTCTACATTCCCAAAACAAATGAACTTTTTCTGTTAGGGTTGGTGGATAGTGAAATTAAAGGAGCAGAAGGACTTTATTTTTATATGCAACAGTAATAACAAGTAAATGGCACAGAACTGGAAGACAACGTAAACATCTTTGGATGAATGGAGGGCGAAATACTGGACTTTGCAGAGATGGCCAGACTGACATGCAGATTGATCAAGACAACTAGAGGTTCCAAAAAGACTGGCAAAAATTTAAGAACTATCTGGAGACTTATTGTAAGGATTTAAAGACTTCATTAGGGTAGAACGCGAACTACTATTTACTTTTAAAACCTTTTTATAAGTATATAAAAGGGGTTTCCCAAAGAAAGATGAATAATGTTAAAACCGGAAAACAGAGGGAATCCATTCCAGTTATAGATTGATTCTGTAAAAAGGTTAAAAAAACCTGAATTTGTTTTTCAGATATTAAAATTTTCTAATAAAAATGCTTTTTAAAAAAATAAAAGCTTGCAGTGCTGGAACAACCCCCTCCGCCGAACCTCCCTTGCAGTGCAATGCAAACAATGACAAAAGAAAGTAGCAAGACTACCCCCAGCCTGCTCCTGCCCAAAGTGCAATGCAAAGCATTTCAAAGATTAAAAAAAGCTAGCTCCAAAACAAATGTGTGGCCGTTCCTGACAGCAAAGCAATGCAAAGCAGTTCGAAGATCAATAAAACCAAGCTCCAAAACAAAAAAAGCCTGGATGATTGTAGCGAGCTCACCCCTCTGCATTGCAGTTACTATCCTCAGCTTACCCCTCCACATTGCAATGGAAAGCAATACAAACACACAGAAAGTAAGGACGATCCTCAGCTCAACACCCCCCCCCCAAAAAAAACCCCATGCCAAACGTGCAGGAAAAGGCATGGAAACCTCAGCTTCCTACCTTTCCAAGTTTGAAAAGTCCCAAAACCGCTGCAAAAAATGTCCAGAATACTGTAGCTTTAAAACTCAATGAAAAAAACCCCTCTCCAATCCCTCCCACCTCTCCATAAACTATGGGGAGAGGCACAATGCATTCTGGGTACACTTTTTTCACAAAGCATTATGAAAAAAATGTTATCCAAGGCAACCCATAGGAAAAATTCATCATCTGAGGCAACCTTATTCCCAGAAATTTCCATTCTGTATTTGAATGATCTGTTAACAGGGGCATTCATTATCTGAGGTATTACTGTATGGTGCTGACCTCCAGTGAAGGCTTTGCACATTTGAGGGTCACATCTTTGGTTTGATATGATACAAATCAAACTTGATTGAAATGTCATTAAGTAACCAAAATCCTATTAGATATTGACAGACATGCAAGACAAATCATGGACATTGTTGCAGTTTTCTGCAACTAATTGACCAGATCTCTGGCACTTCCATATGAACCCTACCTTGTCAGCTGGTGATTTCCACATTTCTCATGTAAGTGACTGATAGAATTCAGTCATGATTCAAAGTACTGTGTGTAAAAAGGGCATGAAAAGTATTATTTAAAGGATACCTTGCTGACCATCCCTAACAACAATGCAATAAACTAGCTAACAACTAACTGACTGACTGACTGACTGACTGACTGACTAACTAACTAAATAATAAATAAATAAATAAATAAATAAATAAATAAATAAATAAATAAATAAATAAATAAATAAATAAATAAAATGCATACATAAATATTTAACCTTCTTTTTCTTCTAAGGAAGGACCCAAGGTAGCTACCATTATTAAAAGACAATATTTAACACTTAAAGGAGTAAATAGAAAAATGCTGAAAAGGATGAAACAAATACCACGCTAAAAGATACAGTAGTAAGCAAAAGCAATGTCAAAAACATATTCAAGGCAGTAAGGCACAGCCATCCATTTAAAACCCTATGCACACAGCCAGTCACTAAGGGAAAGCTTGTCTGAAGAGAAAGTTAGTTAGTTAGTTGTTAACTAGCTAGGTATTTGCTTGTTTGCAGCAGGACAGCAAAGAAGGAGCCAGCCTGGCTTCTTGTGACAGAGAGTTCTGGGAGCAGTGACAGAGAGAAGGCCCTCTTCTGTATCCCCACCAAACCTCTTGTGAGGGCAGTCGGACCAAGAAGAAGGCCTCTCCCGATCTTACGTCTCTCCCAGACAGGCTCATAAAGAGAGAAGTGGCCCTTGGGTCCCTGGCTTGGACCCAAGCTGTTTAGGGCTTTATTGGTGGCAAACCTCTAATGCAACAACCTTCATAATCAGGTAGAAATATAGAGAGGTAGGGGGGGGGTACACTAAGAAATTTAGAACTGTAAAAATTGTTATTAAGGGCATATTGAACACACACATACACACCCCTCGTGCCTGTTTAGCGCTTGAATAAATGGCATGAAAAGAGCCAATCTGCTAAATATCCTTGGACAGACAAGGAGCTGCTTTTCCTCCAGGTTGGCATCATCTCTGTGTTTCCATATCTCTATTGAGGAAACCAAATCAAGCATTCCTATTTAATAACTGAATTTCCTGAGAGCTCTTAATAATGATTGTTAAAATATTTTAATCTGTTTTAGGATTTTCTTTTTGATAGGTTTATTCACATCTATGGTCTAATTGTATGTTTTATTAATTTTAAATAGTATTTTTGTTGTTACTGTGTATTGAGGGCTTGTGTGTTTTAGCTTGGCATAAACTGTCCAGGGTACTGTTTGCATTAATGGAGTGGTATGCAAGTGGAATGAATGAATGAACGAACGAATGAATGAATGGAGGGGGGCAGGGTACAAACAGTGATGACCCATGTGTGCTGTGCAACATCATCAGTTTGGAATCATGGCTGACTTTAAACCGTGAGCCGCCTTGCGTCCCTTTGAGGAGAAAGGTGGCATAAAAATAAAGTTGTTTATTTATTTATTTATTTATTTATTTATTTATTTATTTATTTATTTATTTATTCTTCTTCTTCTTCTTCTTCTTCTTCTTATTATTATTATTATTATTATTATTATTATTATTAGTAGTAGTAGTAGTAGTAGTAGTAGTAGGAGGAGGAGGAGGAGGAGGAGGAGGAGGAAGAAGAAGAAGAAGAAGAAGAACCAATGGGAAAGGGAAAAGGAAGGCTTAATAGAATGTGGGGTGCTAGAGACAGCCTAGTTCTCGAAGGCCAGCGGGCAGTGGCTGATATTCATACAACTAGACCGGACATTAAACAGGAGAACAAAAAAAGCAGGGGAAGCAGAGATAGGGGAAAGAAAGTAGAGTGTGCCTAATCCATCCAAAGCCCATATATAATTCACCCTTCCATGATGTCATTCACACACACTCAGTCATAAATTGTAATAATTTTTCTGGAAAATTTAATAAACTAGGCAAAATGAGGTAACAGAGAAAAATAAGAATATTCCAGAAGGCAGAATGGTTAAGTAAACAGCAGTGCAAGTCTTTCTCCTCACCATAAAACTCCACAAATAAGAATGGTAGAATAATTGTGAACTAGTATATTCACAGATGGCGAGGTGACGTCACTCTGCGTCCTCCTTCAGGGGTTCAAGTGTCCAGGAAGATTGCGTCTAGTATTTGCGGAGTTCAGTTATCACTCACCTTCTCCTTTGGTACCAGCAGCAAATGCACATGTATTATTATTTTATTTCCTGTTTCCTCAATTCACTCCACTGAGCATCTTTTTAACCCTACAGATGCCAAAGGAGATAGGAAGGATTTGTTGTAGCATTGCTCCAACCCAGTGGGTTAACAGTGGTTCTTTGCTCTACCATGTAGTTGCCATTGAATGGCACAGATATTTCATATTTGGTCCATTTTCCACTTTTGTCTGAAAGTCAGGGTCCAATGTTTCGAGTTTGGCTAGTGCAGCTGATGGAGCATGAGGGTGATGTGTTCAAAATGACCAATCCTTTCATTTTAGTAGGGTCCCAAATGATATGAACATATATGATATTTATTGTATTTTTTTTTCATTTTCTAACTATTCCCAGGTCATCCCTGCCTAGTCTGCCTATTTGTCCCCAAAACCACAATTAGCAGTAAGAGAGTCATAGGTTGTGGCAGCATGTGAAAAAAAAACACTGCCTTAACCATGTTGGATTCAAGCAGTCATATAAATGAGCAAGACTTAAGAATTGTCTTCTCGAAGACTGTAACCTTATATATGGCATGAAATATTTAGCTCCTGGTCCATTTGATTAGTTCTTGTCCACATCTGTTCAAAAGTCTTTAGTTATGGCTTAATACTTCCAAGTTCATATGGTTTTGAATTCCAAACCTTGTCATGGCTTTTCCAATAGATTTATGTGCTTTACATGAAGTTGTGAAAGAAGGCAATCGTGTTACATCTGTGATAGTCCATGCATAGTCAGTCACTCCTGACAAGTTTGAGAAATTGATAGCTAGTTTTAATGTATGGCTTGAGAGCCCAACACAGAGGGGGAGAGGACAGGGGGAAATAACTGGATATGCCTATGAGCACATTAGCACTTGCTCCTCCATCTCTCATGGCTGCGCAATCATTCTACAGGGCCTCAAGCTTTTTCACCATTCCAGAACTTCATACTACATGAACAATGATTCTTTTCTCCAGTTCCATGTTCCTTCCTCAAACTGTTAGAGAAATGGAACTTAGGCAGACTGGACTTGTCCTGTGTCCATCTCACCTTTAATTTCATTCTTACCTCACAGAAAAAATGGACACGATGGACAAGTCCTGGAATCGCCCTTTGCCATTAACAGCCAAATGGCAAGTCCTTTGACAGATTATTTTCCTCATATACCATATAAATAAAGTTTTTACTTGTTTTGTTTTCTGGTTTCTTCTCACCTTCCTTCTGAGATGCAAGGTTTGGATAAATGTTATTTTCCTTATTTCTTTGTTGCCTGTCTTTGTTACACAAGCACCATCATTTTTGGAAATGAATTACCATTTGTTAAGAAATCTTTGCAGATATTGTCTGTTGTGTACTGAGTTGTTGCATACAAAAGGTTATGCTTTCTCCATAACTGGAACAGAATTTTAACCACCACTTGATCCAATGACATCCAGTGAGTTTCATAAGTCAAGGAAAACTCCAATCTGCATCTTCAATCTGGGCATTAACTTGTACTGTTTACCAGTTCTCTTTGCAACAGACATGAGTGGTACATGTTGATGATGGCAAAATAAAAATGTCTTCGGCGGAAGAACTTTCCAAGTCATGGGAGAAGAACTTATGAAAAGTGACATCATGTGTCAAGAAGTATTCATTTCCTTTGGAGTGGATTATGTTCTGTTCACTCTCAAACACCAATGACTCTTTACCAGCTATGTCTGGCTAAAGACATGGACAATTCAAATTATGATGCCCTCAAAGGGATCCCAAGAGTACAAGGATTCTAAATTTCACTCCCCTTGACGCAAGTTTAGGAAAAGACATGACTGTTCAGAGCAATTACACTGCATGCTTCTTGGAGTCATATGAAGTGTAGGTGACACCCCCATTTACCCAAATGACATAGAAATATGATACATAGGGGCCATGAGGGAATAAAAAATGGTAGGTGGGATTTTCTGTTTCTGTCTTGTAAACGCCTAACACCTTGTCACATTTGTAAGATGGCAGAAAGAGTTGGAAGACCAAGACTGTTGGGATCTCCTTGCATATGTTTAGAGCAATTAGAATACTGCAATTGTTTGCAGGATCCAAGTTATGAGAACAGTTGGGATTGCTTTGTAGCAGTGTGCTAGATGGGTGGTGTAAAAGTTCAATGAAATTAATAATAATAATTTGTTTTAATCCTGAGAATATGCTCAGCCAGATATATTAATAAATACCACCCACTGCTGCTTATTAGGTAAGTGTGTTTAGGAGTGTCATTTTATTTGATGTCCAGCTTCCCATGCTCTAACTTTGGTAATGCTTGTAATGGATCTTGGTAGCCTAGTTCAATTTCTTCTTAACAATGGCCTGTTATCAGATAGCTGTAACCATCTCTCTGTTGCCATAGCAGAGAAAATATAATCCTTTCAAACAGCAGTTGAACTGCGGTCAGCTTCTGCAATGGGCTTATCTAATGTGCACAGAGGCAACTGGTAGAAATGGTGGGAGACCCTGGTTTCTGGTGCTCTTTTAATTTAGTCTTATGAAATTATTGTCTCGGCCGTGTCATCTCTAGTTACCTCGCCAGGAAATGTGTTTGACTGCATTCTTTCTCCATAGGAGGAGTTCAGTACCATGGTCAGCACAAGGAAAACCATCAGCCGTGCAGCCGTAAGGTAAATCTAAGTGTTGGCGCTTTAGAGAAGGAGACCACTGAGGAAATTTGCATTATTTCATAGATGAGAATGCTCTGAAACCATTGAAGTGCCATAACGGAAGACGGCGGAATCGCCACTGCATTGGGTTCTCATTGCCAAGCGGATTCCTGTTGGCGGAGCTTCTATAGGCAAGGATCCAGCATTAAGATGGAGTCCTGAGAGAGGGTGAGAGATACATGGATGGGGCGAAGAAGAAGCTGCACAATGCTCAGAAAGATACACGCCATATTCCACCCCAGCTCCCGCAGGAGGCATCTGTCCGATGGTATCCCTGCTGGTGATGGTTCTGCTGTACGGTTGATCCGTAGCACTTCCATGTACGTTCTTGAGGAACCGAAACTCAGTGAATCCCTGAAGAAAAGCAAAAGTAGCACCAGTCTCGATTCAGTTGCTTGCCTCCAGCTGAAGGAAGAAGAAAAAACATGGATGCACTCAAAGACCCAAGACTGTTTGCAGTACTTGCAGGATTTGCTAGCTTTGAGGAAAAAATACATCGAGAGCATCAAAGACTTGAAGTCTCTAGACAGGACTTCTCAAATGTCTCCTTTGTCGACAAAGTCTTCCAACGCCAGAAAAAACCCACCACTCCCAACTCCTCCTGTTCAGTCATCGAAGGTAGGGAATAACTACGTCTAGAGACGTTTAATGATAAATGGAACACATAAAGAGAGAACTTGAAAAGATTTTGATGGCATGTTTTTGGTTATTTTTTTAGATTTTATTGGAGTCCATTTCCCGCTTGGTTTCTCTTCCACATTCATTGTTTATTTCTTTACTCCCTATGTTTATATTCTGAGTGGTGACTCTGCCACTAATTGGGTAGGATAAAAATACAAACAAACAAAATAAAATAAAATACTCTGCCTTTCCTTGAATAAGTGCAAAGTGCCGCCGTCCTCATTTTATTCTGGAAACAGATCTTTAAGGAAGGCCCTATTGAGAGAGATGTCTCTCTTCAGAGACCAAAACCTCGACTACCCAGGTCCAAGCCTGATTCTCATATTACTACGTAACATGGTCTTTCACAACTGCTCACACATACTCACTCAAAATGCATTTAAAATCTAGAAAGAGATCCGTGCACACATATTTCTCTTTAGTACTCATTCATTGAAAGTTGGCAAGTATTTTGATAGGAGTCACTCGCGCTTTTTGTGTAGTCCTTCCCACCACTCCAACTGAATAGCTTTTAAAAAGTTGAGAATTGTTTAAAAGTGTTTCTCAGCAGCTGAAGATGTCTAATTTAAAAGAATTTAAACTATGTCATTTAGCAGACAAATGGCTAAGGAAGTGTGATTTACAGAGGCCCTCCTTTATTTTTATAAATTCATTCAGTTTTGCAAATATATGTATCCTGAGCTTCGGTTCAGTACCATTGATTCATCTGTTTCTAGTCATAAAAATCGCTCTAATGCTTCATCCAAAATTTGCCCTTCTTTCACAACAGTCATGCTATCAGATAAGGTTAAACTTACTCCTTCAGCAACAATATCCAACTGAATTCTGAAGTGCTACAACTCCACACATCCACACAGTATGAGACTCTTCTACATGTTTACTTAGATCCCAGACCTATTATTCCCAATACAACACGACTGGAATAAAAGTGAATATGATGCCAATATTGTGGGAAAACAAATTACATTATCTTTCACTACCACTCCTACAAATACAATACAGTACTGCACTTGAGCTTGCTTTGCATATGGTGTGGACTGAATCATTCCTTAAGTTGTTTTTTTTTGTTTTGATTTATTTTTTGTTTAATTTGTAACTTACCTAGCCTCTGATGACCTCAAACATGTATCTCTGACCTGTTTCCCCTTCATTTTATCCTGACAATTGTCATGTGAAGTAGGTCACTTTGTTCTCTGTGTTTGTTTTTGAACTTCTTCTACAGGATCCAGGCCTGGCCCTTGAGGGTGCTTTCCAGAAAGCTAACACTAAAGCATTAAGACCACACGCATATGAATAATTTTAAAATGCAGCCCAAAGAGAAATTAGATTTTTAAAAAGCACTTAGCCAGTGATCAAAGAGGGTATGTGCCAAATAGCACAGGCAATTCTACTTCTAAAGTTTGTTTTTAAGCTTTCCAGGAACCCACGTTCTGTTGCATACTTTAATACTGTTCATTTATCTGTAGCTAAACTACTGTTGTTTTATTCTGTTCAACAGATCTCAGCTGAGAGAAAAGTCTCACATTTTAATGCTGAGGTAACTGAGGCGATTGCTTACTTTGATACCATCATTGCAGAGCTTGATGCAGAGAGGCATCGAAAAATAATTGTGAGGGATTATCCACATGCAGATGTAGACTTTGATGGTAAGTGAGCTTCTGACTGCTCCCAGAAGTGTTTTGGGGAATCACAAACGGATACTATGGCTATCAGTATATTCTCACCAAAATAAAAGACAATAAAAGGAAAGGAAGCCATGCCATATTGTGATGAAGCAGCTTTAAAGTTAAACTCTTAGATATAACAAATCTAAATGTACGATGACTTTCCACATGGTGACTTCAGAATTACTGAATTCCTTGCATAGTTAAATGTGATGCAGTAGTGTTAGGAGAAGGGTCAACTGCATGTCAAAAGTTATTCAAAAGAAAAAGAATACGAGCTTGCATTTCTGTCAGGGGTACTACTTTTAATACACTGCATACTTCTTTCTTGTCATGCACATTGGAATTTATTTTACAAAAAGAAGAGAATCTGTCAGGCTTGAGTTCAAATTCCATTGCAGATAGGGGTAAATATATAGCCAGATCTTGTTGAGTCTACAGCAGGCTATTCCCACTGTATGCTGCTGGATTCCCTGAAACCCAATAAGGGCCTTTTTACATGACCCCTAAGATCCGCTGGTCCCTTAAATTCAGACCAGAGATCTTGAGGGTTCGTTGCTGTTCCTCCCTCCCCACCCGCTGGGCACTTCTTTGTTCTGTCTGTGTGAGGGGGGGGGAGGAGGAAAAAAAGCCTTAGACAGAGACAAAAGAATAAAAGGCTTACCTCCGGTTGCTCCGACCTCCGTTTACTTCCTGGTTCCTCTTTAAGGGGCGGAGGCAAAAGAAAAACAACAGAAAGAAGCGAGGAGAGCTCAGGCAATCTCAGCATCAAATATTTTCACTATAAAAAAGCAGGTACAAGAAAACTGCTGTTTGGTCGCGCTAAGTGGGCGGGGTCACACTTAATTGTCTGCAAACTCCGGAGCTGGTGGGTAAACATTTTTATCGTCCAGAGCTTGCAGCCATTTGCGGCGGAGCTTAGGGGTCGTGTATAAACGCCCTAAGAGAAATCCAGCACAGAGAGGTCCAGAGAAATTACTGGTTTATTTGGCCTAATAAAGGACAGTAAGGCCAACTAACCCAGAGCAAGGCAGTGCGAGATGGTTGCCCCCAAAACAGGAAAACATAATCTTTTATTTCCTCCCCCTTCCCTCCCACAGGGTGCACACCTCCCCTGGGCTGGGCAAGAGGTGGTCCTTTGGGGGCATCCAATGAAAACCATCCAGAAGTCTCCTGAGGGAGGTCCCGGGGTGTTCCTGATGTCCTGGAACTGACACCTGCTCAGGTGTCCCAGGGCCATATCTGTCCTTTAATGGGCCATCAAGGGGTGATAATAGAAAGAAGAGGATGGGCATTGTTCAGGGGGTCTGGGTAATCAGCAGGTAAATGGGGAAGCTGAACAGTCAATAGAAAGAGTCCCAATCTGCCAGACACAGTTCCTGGTAAATGTGGAAGTGAGACAATAGGGAGTCTCCAGGCTGAAGTTAATCCGAGGTACCTGCCGAAGTCCATGTGACTGAGACATCAATGGTTGGAGTTTGTTCTGGAAGGTGCTGTCTTTTCACAAAGTCGCCATGTTGTCTTCCTCCCCTGCCATGAGCCTCTGCCCAAGATGTAGGTCCAAGGAGGTGCAGGACAGTGTAGGAACACGTTCTCAAGCAGACCCAGGGAAAGTGGGTTGGGGGGGGGAGAGAAGGAAAGACAGAGAGAAGGAGAGAGAGAGATTGGGGGGGGCTGGCTAAGGCTAAGACCCAGGGGATCAGGTAAGTAGAAAGTTGTAGTTTTTAAGTTGTGAGGGGTGTCCCGGGATATAGAGATGGCCAGCTGTGTCCGTCATCCCATGAGCCTGAGACCACAGTGGATATAAACTGTCAATCCAAGGAGAGTTAACCTGGATTGTTTGTCTAGCTGCTTTAAATGTTCGAGAAACAGAATCTTTATCTGGCCAGATAAGGGTTAACCCAGTTTGAATTGTCAGAGACCTGGTCATACTGTGGGGCAAATGAAAAAGTGACTTTCCAGAGGCTTTAGAGGGAGGACGGTCCCTTTTCGCGAACTTTTCCTGCCTGCTTGTCTTGGATTCTCAACAGTGGAGCCTCCTGGCTGTGAAGCAAGCCACGGGTTTTTTTTTTCTAATATCTCCAGAACAGAATGGTCTTTTTGGATCGGGTTTCTTGTGTTCTGCTTATGATAGTGTAGGGCGATCTTCGGTGGCCTTGGGGAGGCCCGGAACCTGTCCAATTTTATAATTCTATGTTTTTCATTTCCATTGTGACTCATCAATCTCTTCACTATTAATACCGCTCTCAAGTCCAATCAGGACGTTTCTTGAAAATTGTATTCAGCCTCTGCTCCTTCAGAGATGTCACACACCCACATACATTTTGAAACACAGAAGAGTTTTAGTAAATATTCTGCATTAGCTGACTGCCTCCTAATGATATCACAGTTGATGATATCACACCACACATAGTGGACACCACCTGTATTTGGGACCCAAGATTCTTCTTGCCAAAATTGTAACTTCAGGTAGAAAACCAGGAACTTAGAGGCAAATCAAAATGCATCTCTTTTATTCTCTGTACAATGGACCCTTGTATAACAATCAGTTTGTATAACATAAAATTTGTACAACATAAAAATTCCAGAGATAGGGGAAATTTGCTTAACATAATTGCCTATGGGGCGAATCTGTACAACATAAAAATGGGATCACTCTGTTTTCAATGCATTCCTATGGGAAATTTGTATAAAGGAAAATTTGCTTAATATAATTTCATTTGGAAGGTAACACTGTATGTGTCTCTCCTTGCTTCTCAGGCAATGTCTGCCATTTTTATTTGAGCAGGATTCCTGTACAATTAGAAGCTACACAACTGAAAGGAGTTGAACAGCATTGTTTTCTTGATATTGCATTATCTTTCCTCCCTCAAATAAAAGGTGCAGCTAATACTCTTCTGTCTCTATTCCATTTAGGATTGTGATAGCACCCCCCCCCCATACACACACATACACTCTTCCATCAGGAAGGCAGTTTTTAAAACTGTTGGCCAGTATCTTGCTATTTAGCCTGTCCAAACCATTTAATACCTGTCCAAACTTGTGCAATGGAAGTGACTCCAGAGACAGTAGTTTTGGAATTTCAGTTCTTCCACTCCCATACTTTGCCCAAGACTCCCCTGACAGTATGATGAGATCGTAGCCCTCCCTACCTTCATAGTTTGCTCATTCTGCTTATTCTTTCAACAGCAAAGGAAGGAAGGAAGGAAGCAAGGAATGAAGCTGTTATGCAGCTTTTAATGTTATAGGAGCTCTGTCTGAAGAAAAATATATGATGTTGCAGATTGATTTAGGAAAGTATGGGAATAGAGGAGCTGAACAAGAAGAGCTGTCCAGTAGGAACATTACTTGGGCAGCAAGTAATTACAGTTGTGGGTGAATCCTCACAAAAGAACAGAAGCTTTTAACTATAGGTGCACAACTGAGTCTGCCCAAAAGTTTTGGACAGGTCCTCTAATAATGCCCTTCCCACTGCTGAGGCCAGGTGGAGAGAATGAGAGTTATATGTTAGAAAACCATTTGGAGATGCATGCTTGCTTGCTTTTGCATTAAGCTTTTATTATGAACCTGAAATTTCCCTTTTGTCCAGATATTTTGCCAGGAAAATGACCTGTAAAATCAGTTGAAAAGGATATTGACTCTTTTACCTGGTAGTACTGATTAGGCTGCTCCTGTCTCAACCTTGTTCTTTCATTCTAGTGGTTACCAGCTCACGAGAGCACAGTTTGCATTCCAACTGGATCCTTCGGGCCCCTCGGAGATATTCCCAGGATCCCACCCCAGGAGCAAAGACCAAAAGTCTCCAATCTGAAGGAAGCAACCAAGGAAGAACAATCGGCTCCAGAAAGAAACTCGAAAGATATCCAATATATCTCCCGAAAGCTGTGGAGGGAGCCTTCAATACATGGAAATTTAAACCCAAAATGTGCCCCAAACAACAACACTGATCTGGAAATCACGTCAAATGGCTCAAGTGTGAAATCCCAAGGGGTGTTTCACATGGAAGCACCCCCTCCACAGGAGGGTAGGCTAACCAGTGAAGGGCCTTCCTACACAATCAGTGTCATTTTGCGTAAGAGGTTTGTGATGGTACATCTTTATTTGATGCCTTTAACTCCCATGTCCACTTGAGATTTCCATTCAGTTGTAGGGATGCTACACTGTCAGAACAATATTTTGTATGCTGAAAACAGGGCCACTTTCCCTCTCATGCACATGCAAAAGCAAATTTGTTTGTAATTACCTTGCCATATACAGCAGGACCCCAGTATCCACTGGGGACTGGTTCCAGGCCTTCCCGCGGATAATGAAAACAGTGGATAAGAGAGAATGCCTGCCCACTCACCCCAAACTGCTATTTCCTGGCAGTAGCTTGCTTTATGACTGCTGTTTTGAGAAAGTAGCTTGCTTTATGGCCGCTGTTTGTGACAGTAGCTTGCTTCACAGATGCCATTTGTGACAATACAGCTGCTGTTTGTGAGAACAGCTTGCTTTACAGCTTGCTTTGTGGCTGCTGAATTATTTAATTTTTTTCCTCTGCCAACTGTGGATAAATGAATCAGTGGATAATGAATCAGTGGATATGGGGGTCCTGCTGTACAATATGGTAGAATATGTTGGACATTTCCCGAGATGCTGTGAGAAACAAACGAGACACCATCCTTTGCCCTGCAGTTATGCCATTTGGTGAACCTTGTTTATATTGTGTTTTTTTTTTTAGCTTCATCATCCATGACTATGTACTTAACAATTATAATCTAGGATTGCTCATGAAGTCTGTTGTTGGTAAATGGCAACAAACAGATGGGCTTTGTCTTTGCTTTGTGAACCTTTTAAATAAAGCCTGCTAAACATTTATAACTCACTTCTACCTGACAATTCATATCCTCTGAATTTTGTATACTTTGTCCTCTTTCTCTAGAACATCCAGTAAGTAATGCCATATATATAAATCAGCTGTAAATGTATCTGCACCCTCCATCACTTGTGGCAGAGAGCCCAGAATCACAAGAAGAACCAACAAGCCTATTCCAAGAGCTCAAAATATTTATTCATTGACAGTATTTATAGGCCAGCCTTTCATGGCCTTTACATTGAACAACAACAAAAAAGCAGATTAAGCTGTACAGTTGAAATGTAACATTGTCAGAGAGTTCAGAAATTGACTTTAGACTACCTTTTCTTCAGCGGATCTTAATCACCAGCTCCTGAAATGGAGCTGGACTTCAAAAGAAGTTCAAAGGCCAGTTGTATAACTTTTTACAGTACAGTACTCGGGCAGGTCATTTCCACTGGGTTTACCAGCTTTTCTAAACTTTGCAGTAGCTTGGTCCACAGCTGATTGCCAGCATATTATGCTGACCCAAGGGGAAAGGTGCTTTACCCTCCTCTGATTGTGTTGAAAGGGGGAAAGATGTTTTATTATAGAAAAACTGAAGTGGTGGCAGGGTCATGCATACATTCAAAGAACATTTCCACAGAGCAATGTCGTTTACTCTTCATAGAATGCTAGAAGGCGATGGAACCAACTGAAATGAACTCAAATCCGATTTGAAGCCAAGGACGCCACAATGTACGATGCCTATTTTGCCTTTGGGTTCCTGAAGGCCAACTGTGTGGCCGACAGGCCGATTATCATCGTATCTATAACCAACTGTTAGATCAGGTTGCCTATTCTTAAAGTCGTCCATTAAGTATTATATCAATGCAGCGCTAAACTTCATGCAGTTTATGCCCCACCACATGTACAAAAGAAGATGCAGCAAATGCCTGAGATAACACTACTCAAGTAGCTTCTGGTCAAAAATTGTTGAATTATCTTAACATTTTAATTTGCTTTGAATGCTACCTGTATTTCATATAATCCATACTTTTAAACTGGACAACATTCTGATGATAGGCATAAAGAACAAAATACAATTGACATCCATTAGACAACAGGCACTTTTTGTATGTAATTTTGCGGGTAATGTGGCTTGGATGGATGGATCTTGGCTGGAACTTAGTGGTGGTACCACTCTATTCTGCTCTGGTCAGACCCCACCTGGAGTACTGTGTCCAGTTCTGTGCGCCACAATTTAAAAAGGATGTTGACAACCTCGAGCGGGTACAGAGGAGGGTGACCAAGATGGTTGAAGGTCTGGAGGAAATGTCTTATGAGGAACGGCTTAGGGAACTGGGGATGTTTAGCCTTTCAAAAAGAAGGCTGAGGGAGGATATGATAACTATGTTTAAATATTTGAAAGGATGTCATATTGAAGAGGGAACAGGTTTGTTTTCCATGGCTTCAGAGACTAGGACTCGGGGCAATGGTTTCAAACTACAGGAAAAGAGATTCCATTTGAACACTAGGAAGAACTTCATGACAGTTAGAGCTGTTCGGCAGTGGAATATGCTGCCACGGAGGCTGGTGGAGTCTCCTTCTTTGGAGGATTTTAAGCAGAGGCTGGATGGCCATCTGTCAGGAACACTTTGATGGGGGTTTCTGCATGGCAGGGGGTTGGACTGGATGGCCCTTGAGGCCTCTTCCAATTCTATGATTCATTCTTTTTTACAATCATAACATTTGTATTCAAATTGATTCTAGACCTTTGCTGCCTTTGTCCCAGAAGGACTGTGCACATTAATGTTTGAAAGTACTGCTTTTGGTAATATGAAGCACAAATCTAACATACATTATTTAGAGAGTTTGTACTAGTTAAATGCCCCAACTAAATACACCAGGCAGAAGAGTGTTTTCGTATCTCCATACTCCTCCCTGCCAAACAGGACAGCTTGTCTATTCCTACAAATCCACCCTCAGAAATACTTTGTTGTGTCCAGAAACCCCTAGCCAGTTTCTCTGAAGTACTTTCTCCTCTATTAATTTGTTAGTTGGTCATTTTGGATACTTAACTATTCCACTCTTTGTCACAAGGAGCAAGCATGCTCAGGGGATGAAGGATAAAGGATGCCCTTCTCTTCCTGTTCTTTTTATTCCCTTCCTACCAGAACACAGAAATCTGTCAGGGCACTAGTCCATCTAGTCAATGCCCTCTGTCTAATTTCAGCCCAACTCTTATGTTTCCTCTCACTTCTTGTGTCTTTTCACAAGACTGCTCATCTTCTACTGTCTTTCCCTCACACACACACACACACACACACACACACACACACACACACACACACACACACACACACACACACACACACACACACACACACACACGTTTCTCAGCCTGCTGCCTTGCAAAAAGAGAGAAAGCATTCTGGAAAGATAAAATGGCCAACTTGATTGCTAAGCACACACACAAACAGAGCGAGGGGTGGGGGAGGGAGAGTAGCAACAACGACTGAATACTCTTGTGGTTTGCAGACACTTATAGCTGCAACTCACAAGAGATCTCACTTGCAGTATGAACAAAGATTGTAGAAAGACTACACCATTGCAGAAGAGGATAGATCATTGGGTATCAAGGTAAAGTTTACCTCAAGAAGATTCGCAAGTACCATAGGCCTTGGCTCCTGAAGGAGAACAGCCTAGCCCAAGAAAGAATGAAAAAAAATCAGTAAATAGCATGAGGCAATGGATTCACATTTCAAATATTCAGCCTTAGGTCCATAATGAGCTGTGCAGTTTCTCACTGCTAATAATTTTATTTTGGAGTCTTGTAAACGGGCATTCATTCACCCCTTAAATAACATTCCTGGCTTCAGTTACTGTCCTTCTCCTAAAGCCAGGACATTAAGCTGACCATTAGGTTTGGATCTAACATCAAGTGCACCCATCTGCGCGTGTGCATGAGAGACAGAAGGTGTGGAGGCAGGCTGCTACACTTGGCCATGATCCCTTCATATTGCAGAGGTGGAATAAAGCTGCAAGCACACACACACACACACACACACACACACAACACACACACACAACACACAAACACACACACACAAACACACACATACACGGCTCTCTTTGACAGAGAGAGTCTGATCGCTGAATGAAACGGACAAAAGGAAGGAGAAAGAAAGGGCCTTTCGGTTGAGGAGGCAGCAGGGACCATGTGGTGCCAGTGGGAATGCTAAAGAAGACATTGGAAGATGGATGACCCAGAGGACAGAGAAAATCCAGAAGGACAGTTTTGCTGGAGGAGTAACGGGAACAGAGGAAAAAGCAAGCACGAAGATGGTTTGAAAGAGGTGAGAAACTCTGAAAGTCACATATTCACTTTAAAATAGCTGGCATTTAGTATTTGAGTACCTTGTACAACTGTCAGACCATTAGTCCATCTAGTCAATGACCTCTGCCCAATTTCAGGCCAACTCTTACAGCATAAGTGGCATTTCCTGAGACTTTGGTTTCCTGGGGAGATTTCCCTCCAGTTTTACTGAACTATCATTAAAAATTAGGAGTCCCTAATGGTTATACTATACTCCCGGGAAACTGGGTATTCTAGCATCGCTCCAGCATTGGGAACTCTCTTTGTGTGTGTGCTCTGCTGAGATTCACTCTGACTTCCCTGAAGATGTTTCCTCATAATTGTTCTGTGGGCATTTAAAGGCCGAGGATGGGACCAAATTTTACCTCACAGCAACACTGGCTTAGGGAGGAGCTGTCAGTAACAGCATCATGGTAAGCACAATAGAGTTTTAAAACATTGGTTTTGGAGAAGCAAGCAGAAGCGGGGGGGGGGATCTTCTCTTGTTATACTGAAATTCACAGCCAGCAGATGAAAGAAATGACCAGAACAAAATTGAAAGATACCTCATGTACTCTACTAATGAAGCACGGTATAAAAGGCATTGTATTTGAGATCTGTTAAAACATTTTGAGCCGGAAGCTGAGTTTTGATTTGCAAAACTGAATATTGTTTACAGTCCCCCATAGAAAAATCCACTGATATAGTCATCCTAAACTTTCTTCATCTCACCAGAATGTATGGCAACAATGGTGGTGGGAATAATTTTACTGGTGCTAATGTTAAACCACTAAGAGTGGGAAATGGTCGCTCATATACTCCAGATGAGAAATCCTTGCAGATCTGCTGCAGATAACCTCAAGACCTTCTAAATGATACAAATCTTCCTGCTGGCACCCCTTGCACAAAATTATATCCAGAGACAGATGGTCTGGGTGTCAAATAATTCCTTTCTCTGTCCACTTTCTCTCTCTCTCTAGTACGGATTCATCAACACTTGTCTGAAGTCGCTTCTTATAGATAAATTTGGTGAAGAAATATGGGAAAATCTCAGGTAAGTATCCATACCACCACGGAATTATGTAACAAAAAATCAAATTTTTGTTAGCACTACTGTTCTCACAGAGTCTTCCTTCTGCTACTTATTTGTATAGTTCCAGGCTGTTTTCTGCCTGGTGTATACTGTAAACATTTATTCTCCAATAGCCTGTTCTATGTTGGTTCCAATCTCTGGAGGGTAATAAAAGAATAGACAGTTTAAAGTCAATCTGGTCGCATTAGTTGGATGTAAGTTAAATTTGATCAAAATTATTTTAGAAATGTAGGCACCACAGGCTATATGATTAGGCTGCCAATCACACTCTCTGTTCAGCTTTTACAATCCTTGTTGTTGCAGAACACAAACAGGGACTGAAGATACCTTCATGACTTACATGGTGTATGATGACACTGTCACGATAAAATTGGTGCAAGAAGCCTGCAAAACTCTAAGTACCAAGATAATTGTTGGTTTTGAACAATAGTTTTGCATTGTTTTAAATTTGACTTGTTTTTTAAAAATGATTTTTTATTCCATGTTAATTTTACTGTTTTTCCTCTTTAGATTTGTCACTTGATTTTCACTTGAATTTATAATATCTTACTAAACTATTAGTTTATGATAGAGCAGAGAAATCAGGTGTCCTCAGTCTTCGGCATATTTACTTAGAAGCATGCACAATTAAATTAAACAATGCTTAATGCCTATGCAAATGAGCACACAATTTTAGCCTATACAACTTTTTAAATTTTAATTTTAACCTAAAATTTCAACCTGGCAGCTTCATGGATGGAGCATATGAGTTTTGACTTGATCAGGTTCCAGTCCAGGTGATGATTCTGGGGCATTAAGCACCCAGCTCCTTCATCAGCTGCACACGAACAAGGCCGTGAATTAGCCTACTTTTCATTGTAATTATGTTTTTTATTTTTGTTTGTTTCATTTTTAGGTGGCCTTTTCCCCAGTAAGATTATGAATGTAATTATTAGTAAGGGAGCCAGACAAAACATCCTCCAGTGTCAAATATATCAAGGAAACTTGTAGTGAAGAGACCAACATCTCACTCATTGATTATGATACTGAAGCCAAAATCTCAACCAATGATATTACAATTTAGTGTTCCTGAAGAAAGATTCCCCCTCAAAAAACCCACCCCAAAGCCACATTGGGTTCAGATCAAATTCTTGTACTACATATGTTTAGACCTCTCCCCTCTCTTTTTGTTAATTGTTCCTTTTAGATTTCATTTGAGAATTATAGTCATTTCTAGGTAATGAAAGCAAAGCAAAGCAAAGTGTTCTGCTTATATACCGCCCCATACCACTTCAAGAAGGTAGTCTCTGGGCAGTTTACAATTTAATTATGCAGGCTACACATTGCACCCCTAGCAAGCTGGGTACTCAATTTACTGGCCTCAGAAGGATGGAAAACTGAGTCAACCATCAGCCGGCTACCAGGGATTGAACCCCAGGTCGTGAGCACAGTTTTAGCTGCAGTACTGTGCCACAAGGCTCTTATCAATGACATGCTGAAAGCCTGATAACATGGGGCACTAAGAATGGTCTGAGGATCTATATTTTTGAAGGGTACAATGAGGGTTAGTGGCTCTAATCTTAACGGGGCATTGAGTCTTCTCTGGGTTTCAGTAACAGTTCTGCAGAAACCATCCAAAATGTTGAACCTTATTCCCCAAACAGGTTCACCCTCAGACTGCAACTGCTTGGGAAGGTGATAAGAATGAACATGCAAATCATGGAGGTCTGGGCAACTGTTCCAGGCAACTCTACAGGAAGAGGCAAACTATTCATTTCCTGTTGTACAGCATTGTGTCATCTCCTATCCCTGCAAAATTGTAACTTGGAAATGTTAAATTTAAAATAAAAAAACAATTACACTCCTAGAAATCTTCAACCAGGCCTAAGTGCCTTTGGGATTCTAGAGATATGCCCTAGAAAAGGAAATTCCCCAAGCTCTGTTCTGATTGCATAATAGCGTCATTCCCTCTCATCCCTTCCCTGCACCCAACCTGTTGCTTGCTGATGCTGCTACTGATTTTTAAAAAATCTTATTTATCTCTTTCCAGAGGTGTCCGAAGAAGCCGTTCTGAAACTTTTTGGGGAGTATTTTTTCAATTTCTGTAAGGTGTCCGGGTATGACAGAATGCTACGGACACTAGGAGGAAACTTGACCGAGTTTATTGAAAACCTTGATGCTCTTCATAGCTACCTTGCCTTATCCTACCAGGTACGTCCCTCAGCTGAGCCCTCACACAAGAGTTAAACACCCTAGAGAAAAATATTCCTTTTTGAACATATATGATAGGCATACAGTACTTTACTTGCTGGTTGTGAGAAGTTTAATGTGACACTTCTATTTGTTTTTAAAAATTGCAATCCGGGGAGGTACTTTAAATTTATTGGCATAATTTATTTTAAAATGAGCAAAGTGTTCTGCTTATACACCATCCAATAGTATTTAAACCACTCTCTGGGAAGCCTACAATTTAATTATGCAGGCTAGACATCCACAACCACCCCCTGCAATCTGAGTATTCATTTTACCAACCTTAAGAGTATGAAAGGCTGAGTGAACCTTGAGCCGGCTACTTGGGATTGAACCCCAGGTCATGAGCACAGTTTTGGCTGCAGTTCAGCAGTTGAACCACCATTCCATGAGGATCAGATAATGTACTGCTTGGAATGTTGCTGGACTAGGGCTTTGAAGATCCAACATACAGGGAAGGCTTGGACCAGTCACTCTTTTTGGGTCTGTCCTATCTCACGGGATTGTTGTGACAGCAACATGGGAAGGAGAAAGAGAGCCACATATCTTACCATCAACTCACTGGGGGAAAGGTGGGACATACATTTAGCCAATTGCCTAGAATGAATAAATCAAGAAACCAAGGCATCATTTCTTGGGAGGGAGGGAGAATTTGCTGCACCAAATGTATGTACAGTGACCCCCCCCTATTGCAGGGGTTAGGAACCGGACCTGACCCGTGATAATTGAAAATCCACGATATGTGGATGCAGGTTGGTTCGAGCCTGGGGAGGGACTAGCTGGGGGGCCTAGAAAGGCCGTTGGAGTCCTCAGAAATTATTTTCGGTGATCCTGAAGTCATTTCTGGTTTATCGGAAGTCACTTCTGGTTCGCAGGGAGGTCCTTTTCGGTTCTCCAGAAGGCCCAGGAAGGCCCTCGCAGGCCTGTTCAGGGCAATGCCAGTCCGGGGCCTTCCCCCTCTTCCCCCAGGGGGCCTGTTTTCATATACTGTGGTCCCGTGATATAGCGGGACCACAGTATATGAATTGCGAAAGGGTGGGGGACCACTGTATTTATTAGAAAAGGATCATCAATGTACAGAACTACCCACATGAAAACTGAATCAACCAGCAATGTCCGGTTGCAGAACATGGTGCAGAACTGATCTGTGGACATACCTGCCCTTCATGCTCACACTTGCTCTCTGGTTGTGCAAACCAGTCACAGCAAAGCAGCTTCCACCTGCACAACATGGTAGGAAATACTCCCTTGTGGAGAAGTCAAGGAAGATCAGAGGGACTCTTGAACATACATGTCCATTATTTTGATTGTGTTATTCTGCTTTGTTAGTGATTGAAGAAACAGGAAAATCATGGGAAGTCATGAGGGAGAGAGACAATTGCTTGCTAATATTCATTGGGGGGGTCACTGTATTTTCTGAAAGCAGATGAATGCACATTTCATCTGTGGAGCATTTCCATCAGCAAAGTGCATCCTGGGTCCATCCATTATATAGCATTGAACTGAGGCTGTGACTACACATTTTTTTCCAAATCAAACAATATGCAGGAGCAGTGGCAGAGAGCTGTGCTGACACAGCAGAAGCTGCCTTTCTTAATCTGCTGGTTAGATATTGCCACCCCTCTTTTAAAAATTTACTTTTCCTGAACTGATCTAGCAATACTGCCTTAAAAGCCTTATTTTTGTTTTCAAAAACAAACACAACAAAATCACACCCTTGTTTGCAGTTGCAAGGAACTGACGCCGGTGCAAGTATCCTTTGCAATCAGATCAGGTGATCACACTGGGCAGAAGGTGGACAAAGATGCCACGTGCGAGAGAGAGACAGAGACAGACAGAGAGACAGAGAGACAGAGAGAGAGAGAATATTAACACCTTGCTTTTCTATTTAGGAAATGAATGCACCTTCATTTCGAGTGGAAAAGTCAGAAGGAATGATGCTACTGCACTACTACTCGGATAGGAAAGGGCTGTGTCACATTGTCCCAGGTACAATCCCGCAAGATCTGGGAGGTCTGTTATGCAGTTGTGTGCCTACCGGGAAGGAGCTTTTCGACAAATGAAAGTCTGGTGCCTCACATTCCTTGGAATCAATGCCTTTGGGCATGAAGTAAGGAAAACTGGAGCCAGGCCAAGGACCAAACTGGCTGTCGGTTTTCTCTCCTTGGATCAGGCACACAACTTATATCCACCTTTGTCACTCTGCCCAAGGAAATTGTAGCCTGGAAATTTCAGCCTGTCATTTTTAAATGGTTTTTAATCTGTTTTCCCCCACCTTAAAGCTAAGATTTAAACTTTGTGAAAGTTTCCTGGGGGAACGGTTCCACAGCTTCTCTTCTCTCTCAACAAGTCCCTACAGATGGTTCTTCTGAATACTGCAGGGAAAAGGTAGAGTGAAGAAAGGGAAGGAGAAATGTCCTCTTTGAATCTAATGACTCAGAGAGGCGTTTACAGGAACGGTCCTCCCTGTATGAACTTCTTTAACCAACGGCGCTTTTACACGACCCCTAAGATCCGCTGGCAACTTAAATTCAGACCAGAGATCTTGAGGGGTTTGTTCCTCTTGCTGTGTTCCCACCCATCTGCACTCCCTTGCTCCTGTCTGCATGAGGGGAGGGAGAAAAAAAGGGAGAAAAGAATGCAGGCTCACCTCTGTTCTGCCGTCGGTAGCTGCCCCGGGAAGCATTCCAGTCTCTTAAAGGGGCGGGGGGCAAAAAACAAACAAACAGAAGGCGAGGAGAGCCCAGCACTCACTGCTTTGCAATCCGCATCAGAAATTTTTCACCTTCTGAGACCAGGTACTTGGAAAATGTGCTGGGACGCGCTTAGGTGGACGTGGTCGTACTTAATTTTTTTTAAAGTCCGGAGCTGGTGGGAAAACAATTTTAAGCTCCGCATCTGGGAGCCCTTTGCCTCGGATTTTAGGGGTCGTGTAAAAATGCCCTTAGGCGGTTACTTCACGTCCCGTTCGTCCCTCCTTGCTGTCCCGCTTGGGACCGGTACAAAAAAAAACCTTACTTCACGTCCATAGCGTGACAGCAAAAAGTTGTCTCAACCACAGCCCCAGAACAGGGAACATAGGATGACAAGCCGTACCTGCCCCTGGGCTGGTGAATTCTTTTGTCTCTGTTCCTTTTCTGGGACAAGGTCCCGTGAGGTAACAACTGTCACACAACAAAGGCAATCTTCCACTCGTGAACTTGCATCTGTCCATTTCTCTGATACTTTTGAGTGCTGTGGATTGACATTTCGAATAGACGAAGCTCAGGGGGTGTGGTGCGTCCTTTATTTTAATTTTATATTTTAAAAAAGCAGATCTTGTCACAAAACAAGGCTGTGAAGTAACACTTGTCACGAGACAAGTTATCATGACCATGAGTAAACGGAAACAGGGACTGAACAGGGACAAAACCACATGACTGCGAACAACGCTGTCATGGTACAAACGTAATTGCAGAAGAAGGTACGACATGAAGTAACCGCCTTATATAGAGGCCAGTTTGCTGTGTACTGGGAATATATCGGGAAGGGTGTGATGCCATGGGGAGAAAATAAATTAAATGTCCTTTCTTCCAAAGGGATTCTTGAAGCAGCAGCCAGAGATTTTTTTGACAGTGAAGTGACACTGGAAATACTTCATCAAAGTGTAGAAGAAGAGCACACCGGGAAGAAAGAGCATGTGGTATTTTCTCTTTTGCAAAACCGTCCAGAAGGAAAGGAGAAGGTCAACAAGAATTCTAGGTCTGCCCGTGGTGATGATAATCAGAAGGATCAAGAGGTGATAACATTGGCTTATGACTGGGTGACTTCGCACAAACGAAAACTGTTTATAGATCTTGTTTTCTGTTTGCTAGAAAGTAGTTGTCGGCATGTCTCAGGCGGTGTATGCTTTCAGATGCAATGTTTCCTGACTTAGATAATTCGTAGGATGCTGGCTCTTGCAGCTGTTCCAGGTGGACTGATTTTGGACTGAAACATACTTAACTGGTCACTGAAGCTCAGTATATTTCGAATTATCCATATGACATCAGACTTGTCTTGATATGTCCACCAAAAATGGCTTATTTTGTTTCTTGCATGGTCTCAGTGGACGTTTAGTGCTATGGGACTTCCATTATTCTTTTCCAAGTGCAAATGTTTTCATGTAAATTTCTCAAGAAACAACACTGAACCATTTTTTAAAAAAATTAAAGGATGTCAAGATTCCTCCCCATCCCTCTTTTGTGGCAAGTGTACTTTAGAGAAGCAAAGAAGTACAGTAATTGAAACACTTTGATGCTTTAGTTTGGAGTATTACAGTGGACCCTTGTATAACAAGTGATTTGTTTAACAGAAAATCCGCTTAAAGGAAAAAAAATTCCAGAGATAGGGGGAAATCGCTGAACAGAATCGCCTATGGGGCTAATCCGTACAGGAGAAAAATGGTTGTGATTAGGGATTAATCAGTTTTCAATGCATGCCTATGGGAAATTTGTATAAAGGAAAATTTGCTTAACAGAATTTCATTTGGAATGAATTAATTCCTATATACAAGGTACCACTGTAGCTGGAAACTTGCAATTAGATATATATACTATAGATACGAAAGTGGAGAGGGGAGGGGCTTCAGAAGAGAAGCTGCAGCAGGGAATTGGATTTTTGAATTCAAAGCTTTCGTGGGGGAGAGAAGATTCAGAAAAGTGGCTTTTGAAAAATGCAGATCAGACAAGGCTCCTAGGAAGTTCCTTGCTCTTTCACTACCAACTGGGAGTGACTAGAGTAAAGAGGAATGGAACCTTTTCCACATTTAGAAAAGTTCAGGGATTTATTTATTTATTTATTTTTATACCGCCCGTCTTCCTGGAAGAACTCCGGGTGGTTAACAATAAGGGCAGAACTAGCCCAACAATGGAAAGCAATACAAAAATCAACACGAAGAAAAAAGAAATTAAAAGAAAAAAATAAAAGGATAAAAGCAAATCAACGAGGTCATTAAAATTTTTTTAAAAAAATCATCGGCAGGATGGCGACACTGATTAAAAAAACAAAACTGAATGAAATTAAGGGTCGACAAATGCCTCCCTAAAAAGCAGGGTTTTAAGTGCTTTTTTGAAGGCAGGCAGGGACTGTGCAAAGCACACCTCACTCGGAAGATGGTTCCAAAGCGAGGGGCCAGCCACAGAGAAGGCGCGGTTATGGGTGACAGATTTCTGCGCCTCCCTGGGCATGGCCAGTCGGAGTGAGAGCGCCTTCGACATTCTGGTGGGCCGGGCCTCAGTTGATCTTTGGAAGATACGCTCCAACAGGTATTCAGGACCCAAGCCTGATGGGATGTAGGGATATACACCATGAAATGGATAGACAGTACACAGATTTCATCCTTACACCAACTACCATCTGTTACAGACAAACATTTTGCCTGGTGTAAATAATTAGGTACAATGTACATTATCAACTGTCTTATGTTAATAACCACCATGTTCTATGGGTGTGATGATGTTCTTTGCAGATGATAGGCACAGCTGGTCAGAAAGACAGGGAAGAATCTACTGAAAAGATATCCCATCGGGATACTGTGAGACATATCGTGAAATCTGGGAGAAGTAAGTTAGTTCCTTTTAAATTGTTGCAATAAAATTGGAAATCAAATAACATGGGAGGAATAGTATATGGAGTTATGGAATATAATAATTAATGATAAATGGACATGTGAAATTAAAATTAGGAAGGAATTGGATAAAAAATCTAATGATTTTAATGGAATATGCGATAAATTGTTGGCATATGTATTTCAAAAAGGTAAAAGGTACACACTGGGAGAAGACTGAATGTATTTTTGGAGAGAAATGGGATGGTCACTATCTTAAGATTTGTAAGCGTGATCTAAGTCCCGAGGACAGGGAGGTGGGTTGAATGGGGCTTGTCTTGTTTTGTTTTGTAGTGTTATGATTAACTTTTTTCTCCTTTGTACAAATGTTATTTAATTTTGTTTTATGTTTCGTATTGTAGTTTTTTAAGTTCAGTTTTTAAATTTTTTTAAATGTAGCAATGGTGGTGAAAAGTGGCCTTGGCAGCATTTTTTAAAAATAGAAAAAGAGGTCATGAAGGGTTTGTTGTACATAAGTGCCAACCACACCATAAGTAAGCTCACTTGTGGTGATCCAGCAAGGAGTATTTTGGAAATATTCATTGGGGAGGGGGGGCTTTAGGTGTCAAAAGACGGGATTTGTAGTCCAAACATTAATGTCCCAAACTCTTCACTTTCTTGAAATAAGGCCTGCTTAGCACTTTCCAGGCTATACCTTTCAAAGTATCCTAGAACAAACAGCATGAAAGTTCAGAAGAATTATAGCTTTCGAGCAACTGCCAACAGAAAAAGATGCAAGGTTGACACTACTAGGGAACAAAGGGAAATGTGGATGGGAAGGCGTGGATAGATGTGTCAAGATCTAGTACTCTATCTAAAAGCTGCAGTGAGACTCTGTAAAGTGCTGACTCTGGCATGGGGAAGTGTGTGAGTTGCCACTTAGCACTCCACTTCAGGGGTCTAATCACCCGTGTCACATGGCCAACACTGAATGGATATTTGGGATGCTAGCTCCGTGTTAGAACTTGACACTCCTCCTTCAAAGGGAGGTGGGTGAGTTCTTTCAAGCTGGATCTGTGAAAAGGACATACACCCATCCAAAATCATTAATAATAATAATAATAATAATAATAATAATAATAATAATAATAATAATAATAATAATAATAATAATAATAATAATAATAATAGAGGGGATGCACAACATTGCATAAAGATTTCCCTCTTTGTCCATCTCTTCTTCATAGGGAATCTTCTCCATACGTTTGAGCCTCATTTCCCTGAGAGACTTTGGGTTGAGAAGAGAACGTTCTGCCACGTGTTTCCTTTCCACATCGTGTTTGATGAAACAGTAAGTTACCTTTCATCACTTTTAGCTAAAAGCGAGACTCGGTGCTGGGTTTACACACAAGCTCAATAAGCAACAGCTTAGGGCTTTAGAAAACAAGAGGCCTTTCAATAGCTTTCTTCTCTACCCCTGCAAATTTGTATATATAATCTGTAAGACCTATGAATTAACAGATATTTGCGAAAGCCCTGGAGTCTTTTTAAATCTGGCATTGTGGGGCCAGGAAGGGAGTCTCAGGGCTTGCTTATCATTGCCAAGGGCCTCGACATTTATTTATTTATTTATATTTCTATACTGCACCTTAGTGCAAACTGCACTACCGAGGGCAGTTACATGTGTCTTGGCTCAGCCTCGCAAAAATATCTGCAAATCTTCACAGTTACTTCCCTACTCAATGCATGTAGCTTTTATTAAGACTTCTGTGCCTAAGATTGGTCTTTTCATCATACTGACTGACTGACTGTGAAAGGTAGTTTATATAGGAGGGGAAAGATCTATTCTTAGTCATCCCAGAATTCAGGACACATAATAATGACTCAGACTATGAAAAGCCAGATTTAGGCTGAAAATTAGATTCAAGGTCCTGGTTTTGGTTTACAAAACCCTCCATGGTCTAGGACCTGGCTACCTGACAGAGCGGATCGACCAGCGGTCAACTTCGGCCTGTCCGACTAGGTTGTCGCGGGCGCACATGCTGCGTGTGGCCACGCCCAGAGAGGCTCGGAGAACTTCCACCCGTACCCGAGCCTTCTCTGTGGCTGGCCCGACGTTGTGGAATCATCTCCCAGCAGAAGTGCGCCTAGCAGAGTCCCTGCCTGCCTTCCGGAAGGCATTGAGAACCTTTCTCTTCCGGGAGGCGTTTGGGTGATTTTTTTTTTTTTTTGCATCTCCTGCATCTCCTGGTATTGCTGTTTTGTCTGCTTATTTTATTAATTAATTTATTGGCTGTTGTTGTAATTTGTTGTCTTCTTAATTTGTTGTAAACTGCCCGGAGTTCCCCTCCAGGAAGACGGGCGGTATATAAGCTCCATAATAAATAAATAAATACTCTAAATCAGTGGTTCTCAACCTGTGGGTCCCCAGATGTTCCTGGACTCCAACTCCCAGAAGCCTCCACCACTGACTGTGCTGGAAGGGGTTTCTGGGAGTTGCACACCAGGAACCTCTGGGGATCCACAGGTTGAGAACCACTGCTCTAAATGATATATCAGAGATGATCCTGTTATTAGAAATGCAAAGAAGTGTCTGGTGATCCCTGTAGGAACTTTCCATACCTTCTGCCATTTTCCAATTTCACTTGTCTCATTTTGCAAATGGTCATCAGGGTGGAAGCACAGGCTTTGCCTACCAGTATAACTGTTCAGGCCTAAAGGGCTCCCTAAATTATGTCTCTGGAACCTACAGTTTTTCCTTATGTGGGACAACTGTTGTAAAAGGATTTTCATTATTTGCAAGAGTGGAATTTTGTTTCTCCTACCTGTTTGCTTCTAAATGTTCCCTTTCTCTGTGGTCCCCAGCTGAAGATCATGCAGGCAGGGGTAAACATCCAGAGGTTTGTGCTACAACCACCAATGCTTGGGACCAAATTGGATGAGTATTTTTCCATTGTTCATCCACCCGTGACGTTCACTATTTTCAGCATCAGAAAGTTCATCAACAGTCAGTTTGTCCTCAAGATGCAAAGGGATATGCCACCTGAAGGTGTGAAGCAACGGCCATCGCTAAAGCTCAGAGGTACCAAAATCAAGTTGCTTGCTTTTCAGAGACATGGTATTTTTTTTTTAAGGAACACAAAAGAAGAATCAGCAAAATGACCTTCCAGAGCAACCCAGTCAATGAAATCTCAGGGCCCAACACTGACACCAAGGGGGCATGTCCCTGTGACATCATAGTGGGCATGTCCTTGTGATGTTTAGCACCAACAGCAAGAGGGTGAACGTGTGACAGACCGAAAATGGGGAGGTGCAATGATGAATGTAAGGGGCTGCTAAGAGGGATCTGCAGGATGAGGGCTCTAGTTCACAGTGAGAGGCAGGCACATTATCAGAAAAACTATAGGTTGGGCAAGATAGTATTTAGGTCCTCTGGATGATCTGCAATCTATCCAGGATGAACCCCCAGACCAGATCAGCAGCATCCTAGTCCCTGAGTCAGAGAAAATAAGCCTGAGTCTCAAGGCCAAAGTCTGAGACCTATCAACATTCTTGTCACATCCAGGGCCGTAGCTATCACTATCACCTAGAGGAACAGACCTGAGAGGGGTGCAAAACTGACCTCAGAGAGGCACAGAACTGACCTGAGAGTGTCTGGAAGTTGAGTCATGACAACTGGACATCTTTTCTTGAGAGACTGAAACATTTTACTGCTCATCCAAACAGCTTCGTCAGTCTGAGGAAAGCTAGATGCAAGTTCACTCTGACCTCATGTCATCCTGGTCTGAAATAGGCTCTTAAGATGAACAATGGCCTGAAGAGGCTTGTTAGGTGGACAATAGGCTCATTAGGTGGACAATGGCCCAAGGCACATGAAAGCCCCATCTTTAACCTTCCCAAAACCCAATGGAGCCTGATCCTGCAAAAAACAAACTCACCAAAGCCAGAGGAGTGTTTAGAAAACAGCGGGAGGGGGTGGGGATGGAGAACTCAAGGAATGACAGAGCTGATCATGCAAAAACAAACCACGGAAGGAAAAAGCAAGGTGAGTTTGGGTTCTCCTCCACCCACCCACCCTGAAAGGCTTACTTGCATGTATACCACACTTCTGAATTTTTGGCATAATTATTTTAGAAAAAAAGTACTGTGGTATACATGGAAAAAAATTATCTGTGCGTTTTACTTGCTTCAGTTGCTATTCATGTGCCAAAGGCCAAGACAGTCTTAGCCAAGACTTAACGTTCATTGGAACCCACCTTCTTTAACACTTTAAATGGCACAAAAGTACATCCTTATGTCCGTTTCTACTGTATATACAGTACTTAGTAGAACCTGAGGAAGATACTCAGATGGCCAGACAATGACATAATCCTTACTCCTTTTGTATAGTATGTGGATAACTGGACAGTATGTAACTATTGGAGGTTTTGTTTTTGCCTTCACTTTTAAGTCCATTTTTTGTCTTTTGTATGAGTTTGTCAGATCGTTATGTTTGTTTCATTTTGTAACCTTTGCTGTATGTAAATAAATACAAAAAGGCACAAAAATATGAAAATTATGGAGAGCTTGGATTTTTCAGGTGCAGAACTGGGAGTTTTTAAGCCCATAGAAGTTAAACTTCCATACAGCTTTCCATACCGGATTTGTATTCAGTAATCCCCCACCTATCGTGGGGGTTAGGGACCAGACCCGACCCACAATAATGGAAAAGCCATGTTATGTGGATGCTGGGTTGGGTTGGTACTGAGGAGGCTATCTGGGGGCTCCTACACTTACCTGAGGCCTGGTACTTCCTCGAACAGGCCTCCGACGGGCCCAAGAAGTGGTTTCCAGTAATCCAGAAGTCACTTCCAGTTCACCAGAAACCACTTATAGGGCCTCCAACATGCCCAGGAAGCCTGTCAGAGGCCCATTCGGGACAGCGCCAGGTCTCAGGCAAGTTCAGGAGGCCTCAAACAAGCCCAAGCAGCTTACCCCAGGGGGGCTTGCCTTTCATATACTGCGGTCCCATGATATACCAGGACCACAGTATATGAACCGCAAAATGGTGGGGGACCACTGTAGTAGACAGTGGAACAGGGTTCTCTCATGCCTGCCTCTCATCTTTCTGTGCTGTGAAAAGGACAAATGATCTGGATGGATCGTCTTCGGTGCATGATGTACTTGTGCTCACCCAAGTTGCGCAGCTTGGAGGAACTGGAGGAACAGCAGATGCACCTTTCCGACATAGCACCACATGACGTGACAAGGGACCTCATCCTTTTCAATCAGCAGCGCCTGGCGGAGATTGAACTGTCCAACCAGCTTGAGAGGAAAAAGGAAGAGCTTCGGATTCTGTCCAAAAACCTGGAGGCCGAAAAGAAGAAATCGGAAGCTCTGCTATATGCCATGTTGCCGAAACACGTGGCCAATCAACTCAAGGAGGGCAAAAAAGTGGAAGCAGGTAGAGTGCTCCTCCCTGCTTTAATCCTTTCCAGGGCACACATTGGGATGGGATTGTATATCATCAGAGCCACAGTTCTGAAGAGGAGGTTTTGTAGTGATGATGATCATGTTTTATCAGTTGAATTAATTGAGTCTTTAATTAATCATTAATTAATATGAGAGTGATGATTTGGGATTTTTTTAAAATTTTAACTGAAGAATGTATTTGATGATTTTATACTATTTGAACTTTCTGGTAATGGCTACAACTATACAAATCACCATGTCTAACAATATTATCAGATTATCTACCCAGCTCAGAAAGGGTCTAAAGAAGGAAGACTGCAGGTTCTGCTGAATGGGCTGGGCTGGGCTGGGGTGGGGTGGGTGGAAATATGTGATCCTCCACATATTGTTTGACAGCTTTCATAGATCCTAACCAACACGATCTACGATGAGGGCTCATGGGATTTGTGGTCACACACAATCCCCAACCTCAGTCTGGTAATACCAGCTCCAGTGACACTGCTGAGATTATATGAGTGTGTGGGCTTGACTGGAAGCCAGAGTGGGCAGATTTGGAAAACTAGCTCTGACTGGAATGTAGATTAAATAGATTTAAAATAAAGTAAAAGGAAGACTGATGCAATTTCAGTTAGAATACCTGGGGAGCTAGATACTTCCTGTATTTCACTTCTTCAGGCTGACATATTGATGTCAAAATAAGACTCCTACTCAACAGTTTTCCCCCTCCAAATGAGAAAAATAAAATAAAATTAGGATTGCTTTGCTGAAGCAACTAGAGTTGTAACCTAGATTTCAAGACATGTATTTTGTCAACAAGTGTCTGAATAACATGCCCCTCCCATGTTATGTTTGAATAACATCTTAAATCCATCTATGCATTTAAAATACCTTACAACACAGATAATGTTGGGTCATGCATATTGGGATGGGTGTTCAGAAAGATTCTTCCCTAACCCTGATGGTTTAAGAAGACTTTCCATTGAATGTGTTGGACTGACTGCTGAAATCCGCCCCAAAATAGATGCCCTTGCATTTTATTCTTGTCATGTTCAAAATAGCATTTGAAAATAATACTTCTTCTCAAATGTTCTTGAGAACTGTAGATCCCACAAGCAACATTTCCAGTCTCTGCTTCCTCTTTTCCTTATACCCTGCCTAGGAGATTTTAGTTCCTGCACCATACTCTTCAGTGATGTGGTGACCTTCACAAATATCTGCTCTGTTTGTGAACCTATCCAGATAGTCAACATGCTTAATTCAATGTACTCCAGGTTTGATCGGCTGACGAATATCCACGGGGTTTATAAAGTAAGTATCCCTACTCATGATTTTTAAAAACAACAACAAACAGCTTGCTTCATTGGTTGCTGTTGTCCCCTACGCACACTTTTTGTAGCAAGCTTTATGTAATATTTTTACACCTGAAGACCTTTTAAAGGTGGCATTAAGAATAAGAATGAAAATGGAGGGCCACTAGTTTGCCATTGGCACTAACCTCTCAAGCCTTTCTAAACCAACATGTCTTCCATACTGTCTTCTTACACCCTTTCCACAGGGTCATTTCCCTCACCGCAACTTTCAGGTGAGAGTAGAATCCCCCCCCCCCCGAATACATGAAAGGTTGCCCCCAATACCACCACATCCTTTTAGTACATTTTGTTAGTTAGCAAAGATAGATTGAAGCCAGATCACTCCAGCTGTAGCAATGGAGTATGATAAAAAGGCCGGGATTTTCAAGCTGTTTGTTATTTCTGCATTGGTCATGCCTTTGTGGTAGAGATGGAGAGAGGTCCTTGTACAGTTTTTTTTTGGGGGGGTTGTGTCCAAATATCATGACTGGCACCTTGAATTGGGTGGATGGCACCACCATTTCCTACTGTGCCTCAGGCAGGAAGTATCTTGATATGGTGTGGTTCTCCATCTAGCAGTGATGCCCCACTCTACTTGTTCATTTATAAGCCTGCTCCGACCCACCCCCCACCCGGCAACTGGCACTCACACCCTCAAGAGTTAGCAACTCCTGACCCCAAAGTGAAACACGGGGGGGGGGAGATGTGAGCTAAAAATATACATGGAAGGTGGGACCGCATGACCTTTAAGGTCCCTTTCAAATCCTGTGATTCCTTCTCACTCTGGAACAGAGCGAAATAAGCTCTGCAAGTGTGCCCATGAAATCTGATATGTTGTTTTTGTACATGCACTTGTATTAGCAAGCCTTTGTAGTCAGGCCGGCTCTACCATGAAGCAGAGTGGAGAGACTGTCTAAAGCTGAAACATTTTTATTTGTTGCATAGTAATGTGTTTCTTACCGTCAAGGCTGGGGAAGACGGGGAATCTTCTGCTCAGGTGGCAGAACAACCAGGTTGGGAACACCTTTCGATGAAGGGCCTTTGGGCAGCTATGTGACTGTCCCACCTGTAAGATGCAGTGTGTTGCTCTTGGCATCATGCCTACCTGGCGCATCTCTCCCTTTCCCTCACAGGTGGAGACCATAGGGGATGCCTACATGGTTGTAGGAGGGGTCCCAATACCCATGACCAGTCATGCTGAAAGGGTGGCTAATTTTGCCCTGGGCATGAGAATTGCAGCCAAAGAAGTTACGAACCCTATTACTCAAAATCCTATACAGGTAATTCATGTGTTAAGATTTTGAAGCACGCCGAAATACACAGCCATTCCAACTGGCTGTGATAGGAGAGGTAAGATACCATGGCGTAGTGTAGAAATTTCCATTGGGACTCCTGCTATAGCCAAATGTCACGGTCACTAAAAATCTATGTATGAAGAATTAACCTGTGCTTGTTGGTCTCTTCCTGGACAATCTTTATTTTCTGGCAGCCATCTTGTGCTTTCTATGAGGTGCTTTTCAATATTACTGTGAGGTGTGTGGTTGATAGTTATTTTGTTATGTTCATGTTTCTCCTTTTATTTGAAACAGCCCAGAATAATGCCAACTCACTAGATGGTTGTGGCAAATAACTTTTAATAAGTAAATAAATAATGACAATTATATTGAAAGCTTATTGATGAGGGAAGTGTTACCTTTTTACAGGATTTGTCTATAGAGCAAGGTGGACACCACTAAAGCTCCCACGATGCCATGAGGACGGAACATTAAACTAGATGTACAGTATTTTTCTGTGCTTAAAACTATATTTTTGTCTAAAATTATTAGACTAAAAGTTGAGGGTCATCCTATACATGGAAGTAAGCTGAGGAGAGAACTGCATGGTTGTGAAACTGTCATTTTAGGTTGGAAAAGTGGGGGCCATCTTACACATAGGGGGTGTCTTATAGATGGAAAAATACAGTACCTTGTTTAAATACTGTATTTTCCTGAAGAAGGACTTAAGAATTCAAAACCTTGCCATGTACAGTATATGTACCGTGTACATTCCATTAAAATGTTTCATAAGCAAGCCAAGTACAGCTTCCCAGATGTGCTTGGTCAGCAACTCCTTCCAGTTCTAGCCACTGCAGCCCATGGTGAGGAATGCTGGAAACTGAACCCTGTCAAATCTGGAGGGCCTCAATTTGGCCACCATGGATGTAAGTCCTATTTTGGTCTTAATAGTGACCATGGGTGGAAAGAGGCTTCTGAGGCCTAGTATATAAGCAATTGAAGACAAAACATATTCAGCGTCCTCCGTGGTTCCCTACCATGGCTCCCACAATGTTTTCAGACTACAACTCTCAAAAATCCTGGCCGGCAAAGCTAGTGGTGAAGGCTTGTGGGAGGTTTAGTCCAAGAACATCTGGGGATCTGAGGTTGGGAACCACTGCTCTATGGGTACGTTCTAGCTAGCACCTTTCTAGATAGTTTGGTTCAAAAAATCTTTAATGGCATAAAATAAATTGAGAACAAAAACATCAAATTTTGGGATAGAAGATTAAAATACAGTCGAACTTCAACTTACAAATTTAATCTGTTCCAAATGCATGCTCTTAAGTCGAACTACTCTTAAGTCAGGGTATCAATCTAAAAAAATTGAAAAAATAAGTTAAAAATTGCAAAAAAAATGAAAAAAATATTTGTAAATCGAGCTGACTATATCTAAAATTTGCAAGCGGCAGTTAAAAACCAAAAGTTTTCTGCTCTTAAGACGAATTGCTCTTAAGTCGATCTGCTCTTAAGTTGAGGTACCACTGTATAAGTAAAGTAATGATAAGTAACACCTTTCTAGTTAAATTCCCTCAAATTGTAGCAGACTTTCTCAATCTGGTGCCTACCGTATGTTTTAGGTGTTAAACCCATCAGTCCCAACCAAGAGGGTCACTGGTCATCTGGGAATTAGTGGGAACCTCTAGAGAACCTCAGGTTCAATATTAGGTGAAATAAATGGTGGTGGGTAAATGAAGAGCAAATGCATTTCTGTTAGAACTATAATGCAGACCAACACTCTCCCTCATGCAGCCCCATATTTTCTTGCCGCCCTTGTGACAACAGATTAGAATTGGGATACACACAGGGCCAGTGTTGGCTGGTGTTGTTGGAGAGAAGATGCCCAGGTACTGCTTATTTGGTGACACTGTCAATACAGCTTCTAGGATGGAAAGCCATGGGCTTCCAGACAAAATCCATATCAGCTCAACCACATTCAGGTAAGACCCTGCCAGTACTTAGCAATCAAAAGAATATAACATGTTTGATTCCTCCCCTTACTCGGCCAGGACTTTTATTTATTTATTTATTTATTTATTTATTTATTTGTTTACTTATTTGTTTACTTATTTATTAGTTGATACTTGCCATTAACACTGCCCTGAACCATATTGCCAATTTTTGCTTGTATAAGAAAAATTGAATTTGTCCTTGTGGGAAATTGCTATTCATTGAATATGGTGGTGCCTGCATTCCTGGACACATGCCTGACTTGACCACAGAACACAACCAGCACCTTACAACGAGCAATGTTCCACCAAGTCTTACACAATTTCCCTTATACAAGCATAAACTGACAATGGCATTTTGATTTTTTTTAAACAATACTTTGGCAATATATTACTTTTAAATTGATTTTTTTTAAAAAAATAAAGTCACTGCAGCAATAAAAACAATATCAGAACTTTCTTCAAAATGGCACCTCCCTAAAATAATCATAGAAGTATAGACTTGACTCTAAAAGTCCCAAAAGGCCATCTAGTCCATTCCCCGCCTATGCAGTCAGGGCCGGTGCTAGTTTTTTTTGCGCCCGAGGTGAGGGGCGGAGGGGTGGGCGGGCGGTGGGTGGGTGGGGCAGGGGGTTGGCGGCGGTGGGTGGTGGGCAGGCGGGGCAGGGGGCGGGGCGGCGGCGGGCAGCGGGGTGGCGGGGTGCGGGGGGGTGAGGGCAGCAGATGGCGGGGGATGGCGACAGACACGGGGGCAGTGAGGGGCGCGCGGGCGGCTGGCGGGCGGTGGGGTGACAGACAGCGGTGGCCAGCGACGGGGGGGGTGGGGGGCAGGGTGTCCAGCACCCTCTGTCCATTTTGGTGCCCTAGGCAACTGCCTAGTTCACCTTAATGGAAGCGCCAGCCCTGTATGCAGGAAACACAGCTCTAAAGCCCCCGACAGATGCTCTGTTTTTGCTCTAACAGATGTTGATATTTTGATGTAATAAGTACATCTTTGCAAAATATCAGACAGTCTGCCACCAAAAATAACCCCCAAGCCCAAATGTTTACAACTTTCTTATTAGAATGTGTAAAAGCAAAAACGTTTGTCCTTATAACTAGGAACATTACTTCTAGCTCATTGCCTCCTACTTCTGCATTTTAAGGTGATGGCTTTTGTTTGACAAAAAAGGGGCTCAGAAGTTCTATTGCTGTGCTCCCTATCCATCCATCCATCCATCCATCCATCCATCCATCCATCCATCCATCCATCCATCCATCCATCCATGTAATAGATTTTTCTAATACTTAGCTAATTCTCCCATGTCTAAGATATTCTCCACCACATACAAGAGTCTTGCTGTAGAGTCAAATCTCCATTTGCAAATTAAAAAAAAAAAATCCAACTGGAGCCTTTTGGGGTGGTGGTGGAGGGCCCGCTTTATCTTATATTTCCTATAAGAAGAGTTAAGAATGTAACTACCATGGAGTGTGGAATTCATTAGCATTTATAGGCAAGAAGGAAGGGTGTCCTCAATCAGTGAGCAAGATGCTCTATGGCACAAGTACTTATGCTGGTAGGAGCAGCTGCTGGATTGCATGATTCCAGAGGTGTGGATTAAGAATCAAGGAATGGGTAATCTTCCACTCTTGTCTTTTATGTTCCACAGAGCATTGCCACGTAAAGTGTTTGAGATTGTGGAAAGAGGTGAGATAGAGGTCAAAGGCAAAGGCAAAATGACCACGTATTTCCTCAGTAAAAACCTTTGCACTGCTGAGAATGAAATAATGGGAGAAGCCAAAGAATGTTCTGGTAATGTTGATGACACTGTGATGTAAAAGCACACATTTAAAAAAAAAAACCAATTATTTTATGGTGTCATCATGTGATGTTCTCTTTCCATGTATTTCTGCAATGCTGCTGGCTCACACAGTCTGAAGCAAAACTGCGTTGTCCCAAAACGACATACCTTATTGGTGTTGCAAATTGCAGAGGGAGTTGGACTACAACATCTGTTATCCCCAGCCCGCAGAGAGATTAGCTGCGCTGGCTGTTAAAAGTGTTCTGCTTATATACCACCCCATACTACTTCAAGTAGTCTCTGGGCAGTTTACAGTTTAATTACAGTATGCAGGCTACACAGAGAGGGAGATGCATACAGAGGATGTCAGGTCAACACAGGGTGACTTATGTTTGGGAACAGGCCTAAACTCTTGACTGTGTAGGCCACCTCTTGCATTTTGTTTAGATTTGAGCCTCTGTGGGTGAAACCATTTCTCCTTAAATTATATAACCAATGCTGCGAACTTTCAGATTCACAGAGATTGGAAAGCAGATGGCATACTTCCTTAGTTCATTTGGGTCTATAAGGTAACAAGGAAATGAATATATATTCTTGCCTGTTTGCCCTAAAACCACAAGGGGAATTGAAATTGCAGGCAGTGCGACAATGATATCTTGTCACTGATAGCTTATAGTTGTGTTGTCAGGGAAACACATTGCTGATCTGCATTTTCCAGTGTTATTTCAATTTCATCCATTCCACCCATGGGTTGAAGGGCCATTGATTTGGGGGAGAGCCAATGTGAACTCAACTTATTTTGGCTGTCTTTTATGCCATTGAAATCTTTGGCGGTGTTGCTACTGACACCTTCTTTCTCTCACTGTTGAGCAGGCAGGTTGGCAAGTCAAGATAGGAAAATAGTGGTAAAGAAAGCTAAAATACACAGATTGCCCTGAATTGTTTACTTCCAGGTATGGAGAAAACAGAGAAGTCAAAGATTTGTTTCAGCACATGGCCATAGGGGGTTGAAGCTATCATGCCCTAGAGCAGTGGTGCTCAATCTGTGGGTCCCCAGGTTTTCCTGGACTGCAACTCCCAAAAGTCTTCATCACTAGTTGAGCTAGCCAGGATTTCTGGGAGTTGCAGTCCAGGAACATCAGGGGACCTACAGGCTGAGAACCATTGCTCTAGAGCAGTGTTTTTCAACCACTGTTCCGCGGCACACTAGTGTGCCACAAGATATTGCCTGGTGTGCCGTGGGAAAAATTGAAAAATTACTTTATATATAGTCAATATAGGCACAGAGTTAATTTTTTTAACATTTTCTAATGGTGGTGTGCCTCGTGATTTTTTTCATGAAACAAGTGTGCCTTTGCCCAAAAAAGGTTGAAAAACACTGCTCTAGAGGTCAAGGAGAGACAGATATAGCCTCTACTTTCTCATAATTTCCAGTGGTTTCCATTTTTAAAAAATGTTGCCATACTGAACATGCAGTTCTGATAAAATGTGGATATGGTGTAATCTACAAACACCTGATCCCATTTTTTTAAATCATTGCTTTTCAATTTTTGTGGATTAAACTACATGGCATATTAAATGTATAGTGCGTTGTTTATTATTCTTGCTCCACAATAAGCACCTCCAGACCCAATCTAGATGAGCATCTACTTGGTTGTCATGTTAAAACTTTATCCCTACCATATGGGGACTGAAAACACTAACCACTGATTCACCGCAATAGCAGTTTTATTTCCCAAAGGTTGTTGTTGTTGTTGTTGCTGTTGTTGTGTTGTACAGTCGCAACTGACTCTTTGTGACCCCATGTCCATGGAGTTTTCTTGGCAGGAATACTGGAGTGGCTTGCCAGAACACAATACATCTCCTGCTCCTCCAAATTTCTACAACTAATTCTAGTGGAGGGAGATTTCATTTTAATTTGTTTAATAAGAGAACAGCATGTCTACACTGCTGAATTTTTGGAAATATAATGTTGCCGCTACCCGGTTTATTCATGTGCACAAACAGGTAACAGGCACATTTAGGAATGTGAGGTCAAGTCAGACCAATAAAGTTGTACTGAATTTACTTTTATTACCCATGATGATACCTGTACTCTCATGTAAACACGGGCAAGGGCAGAAGGTGGGAATACCCAGAGGATGGTTAATAAGTTGGTTCCAATCACAAGTTAAATCTCAGTAGGAAAATACCCAATTATTTTTCTCACACCCTTCTTTTTATTCTCTCTGGCTACTTGATAGGGGCTGAAAGCTGTCATCCCCATGGAGCATATTCACCAGAGGAAAATGAACTAGCTGCTTCTAATCAGTCAAGGTCAACAACACATCTTAGAGGGAGCCATTTTCCCTCAGAAGTTTGCGTTATCTTTTAGAGAGAAGGGAAATGGACAGTCACGTTATGGACTTCCAGTTGGAACTTCAGCATGTTACTTGCACTTGGGGTTGAAAGTGAACAAATCTAACATACGAAATAAAGCAGATGTCAGAGGAAGAGCAGATAAGTACTTTGACAACCATGGACTAGTGATTATTTCTCTTGAAAGCTTTGCCCTCCCTGCATACTAATCATGAAGAGTTTTATCCCATTTGATGTTATGTCTGTCATATTTTTGTCCATTTTCCTCCCCCTTTTTGCCCACTGTCCCCCCCCCTTAAGCACAGCACTGGAGGGCTTACTCCTACACTTGGCTAAATCCAACACTTGCTTCCAACAAGCAGACCTCTTAATATTATTGTAATTTATGTTACTTGAAGCTAATTAGTCAATTTATTCCAATGGAAATGCGCTTGTCAAAACTATGATAACAGTTACAAGACATATTTAATTACGGGTAGAGGCAAAATAATGTCTCAAGAACTGCTCACTCAATATCAGCTCATGGCTTTAGTGAGGTAGAAAACACTCTCATAGGGTCTTGAATAGGCACAAGAGTTGTGTGATCCTAATAATGTTGAAGTGATCTCCACTGGTACTTACTTAACATACATCGGATGGTGCCGACCTTGCTCCTTGGCCAGGACAATCATTTGCAAGGCAGTTCACCTTTACATTATATTAATTTTGTTTTTGTTGCCCTGATAAGAATGATGTCTACAGGGGGCAATAGTTTGTAGTCATGTTTTCCCAAAGAGGCCGCTTAGATTATCTAGAATTGATCTATGATTTCTTAACATGATTATATTTATGATTACTATCTATGATTACTATTTATTTATATTTATTTAATTAATTATTTATATAGCTTGTATGCCGCCCACTACCCAAAGGTCTCTATGCCTTAAGGACTCTCTTCTCCTTGGTCTCCTTTTTAGTTTCTGCACATTCATGTACCAATGGATAGTGGACAGTGTTTGCCTCTTGCAAACACAATAGGAGGCTTATAAGAGTGGGAAAGGGTATTTTTAAAAAATTCCTTTTAAAACAATTCTTTAAAAGGCTTATTGCTGGATGTCTCCCTGATTTTGCACCTGCCTACTCTGGTCTCTCTGACCAGGGAGCCTAGGGCTGCAAATCCCAGTGATAACTTTCATCTGAGGGTTAAAAACAAAAGCTTTGCTACCATTAGTCTCCAAAGAACCATCACAGAGTCTGTGCTAAGAGCGGCAGTGACTGTGGGTCCCTGGAGGAAAAAAAGTGCCTCTGTACCCCATCTTGTGAATCCTCACACCAAATAAGTGACTCTCTCGAGCTAACCCCACAAAGCTTTCCCTTGGATCTCTGTGGGCCAAAATGTGATGCGCTGGTAGTTTCTGAAATAAGTTCCACCATGTTACCAATGTACAACCAAGAAGGCCCCTGTAACATCAGAAAATACATCATAGTAAGCTTCTGGGAACAAACAACAGACTAACAAAATTTAAGGAGGCACAATGCAGTCCAAAGCAAATTTACTTATAAGTCTCATTGTATTCACTGAGACACATTGCCTAATAATTAAGTAGATCTAGGACTGCAGCATTCTGTTCATGATTTTTGGGTTCTGGTTATGGTAAAACAGGCATGCGTGTGTTGTGGGCGGTCAAGTCCCATCTGACTTATGACGACCCAGGCAGGGTTTTCCAAGTATGTGAGATATTTAAAGAATGGTTTCACTGTGGCTAATCTGCCTCCCCGTCCCAAGTGAGTTTTCATAGCCAAGTTCGGATATGTACCTATGTCTCTCAAGTCCAAACCCATCCATCCTATCTACTGCACCACACCGGCTCTCTGAAAAAAGTTTCTCAAGTCCTGTTACATTTTTTGAAAGGAGAGGAGGTTCTATTCCCACTTAACCCTCCTTGGCACTAATTACTGTGGCTTCATCCATAAACACATGGTTGGCTTTCCTTAATTTGGCTGCAAGTGTTGATGCCGTGTTTCATAATGATTGCAGCACCTGAGTTTTAACCTTTTCAGTGTTGCAGTAAGACTCAGAACAGGCACCACTAATTCCTCACAGAAATTGGCTATTTTGGATGGGCCAGGCCTCATTTTGGTCTGTCCTGCCACTGCTGTAAGCTGGGATGACACACCAATGGGGGAGATCAGCTACTTTTCACTTCCATTGTGGAAAGAAGGGTTCTTGCATGCCAAAAGAAGGCCATCATGGAACAATCGGGATAATCACACTTCCAAGAGGTTTCAGAGATGTCTGTGGGGGTGGGGTGGGGTGGCGCATTTTTACAGTCATAACTGACTCTTCGTGACCCCATGTCGATAGAATTTTCTTGGCAGGAATACTGGAATGGCTTGCCAGTTCCTACTCCTGGCGCCTACAAGCACCTGGTATTCCCTGGTGGTCTCCGATCCAAGTACTAACCAGGGCCGACCCTGCTTAGCTTCCGAAATCAAGCGAGATTGGGTGTGCTTAGGGCATCTAGGCAGAAGGGCTTCAGAAAGTAGTAGCTGCCTTCTAAAACTGTGAAAACATGTTGTCTCCTACATTTTCAGAAAATTCAGTGAAAGCAGGGCCAAGGGTCATAAATATGACAAGGGAGACCACATGTAGCTGATGTGTTACGTATTCCTGGTTTGTAGGCACTGGGTTGTCCACAGAGGCTTTGGATGCAACTTCATTCCTCACTTGTTTCAGCTTTCAACATTTTTTTTATTTATTTATTTATTTATTTGTTTATTTATTTATTTATTTATTTATTTATCTGTATACCACCCATGTGGGCGAAGGCCGCTCTGGCCAGTTTACAGTATATATAAACCACAAGCTTAAAATACAATTTAATAAAATAGAAAAGAGAAATAATAAAAATGCAAATGAACAAAACCATTAAATCATAAAAACACATGTACACTAAACAATTAGAACATTTGAAATATTTAAAATGATTTTAGCAAGCCACCCTGGAGTTTGTTGGCCATGGGGAGAAAACAGAAAGCTACCAGGGACCTCCGGTTTCTTTCAGTGCTGAGATAAAGAGCAGTATAACCACTACAACAAAACCTCAGCCTTCAGGGAACACAGGGAGATGAGGTGTGTGCAATACGCAAGAGACAAATGCATGTTTATGGTGGAGGAATGGATCCTTTGGAGTCCTTAGATTTTACATTGGACTGTTCAACCAATAAAAAAACTTTAAAAGTCCGAACATGTAACATTAATGCAACATTTAAAAATCAATGATGAAAATAAAGCAAGTGGAACCAGCAGCAAGAAACAGGAGAAATAGGAGAAAACTAATTATCTATTAAAAGCCTAATAATTAAATAACATTTACTCAGTGCTACTAAGTATCTATAGAAAATATTCTGCAACTGGGGGTGCCACCACTAACAAAGCTTGTTTGCTGGTCCCTGTCGGCCTTATCTCTAAAGCTAACATCACATGGGCAGGTTCACTTAGGAATACAGTAATACCTTGGTTTACGAGTCCCTTGGTTTAAGAGTGTTTTGCAAGACGAGCAACCATTGCTGATCAATTTGCCTTTATCAACGAGCAATGTCTTGCAATACGCACACTGGAGCAGGTCACATGATCACAAGTGAGCAAATGGTGGCACTCTCCCTCCCTCCCTGCTGGATTGCGGAGACTGTCTGGAACATTCCCTCTCAGGCAAGCATCAAACGCAAGAGGAGAGAGTAACGGAGGTCTCCCTTGCACCATCCAGGAACATTTTCAAGGTTAGTTTTATTTTTCTTTATATTTATATTTTTCTTTAATTTATTTTCAACCCCCTTTCTTATTTTCAAACCATTTCAAGTCATGGGGCAGCTAGTCAAGTGTGCATATGACTACAAATTGCATTTTAAAAAGCAAAAAAGTGTTCTGCTTATATACTGCCCCATAGCACTTCAAGCACTCTCTGGGTGGTTTACAATTTAATTATACAAGCTAACATTGGCCCCATCATCACAAGCTGGGTACTCATTTTCCCGACCTCGGAAGGATGGAAGGCTGAGTCAACCATGAGCCAGCTACCTGGGATTGAACCCCAGGTCATAAGCACAACTTTGGCTGCAGTAAATAACCACTGTGCCACAATGTTCTTCCAGACAATAATTTAATTACAGTATTGTCTCATTAAAACACAGAGTCAAAATCCAGTTGTTAGTCTCAAGCAGAGCAGTTTCTGCAGCCAGGTACCTAAACCATGGTATTGGACGTGGATTTCTAGCCAAGTTAGTTTGCATGTTTTGGCATTTTGTGTGTACAATACATGGTCTATGGAACCCCAGAACAAATCATCTGTGTTTCCATTTTTTCTTATGGGGAAATTTGCTGTGATATACAAGTGTTTTGGTTTACAAGCATGTTTCCAGAACGGATTATGCTCATAAACCAAGGTACTACTGTATCGGATCCTTCCATTTTCCTCCCATAACTGCAAATCTTAGGCTTCAAACATACACAAACTGTGTTTGTCTGTTGCAGCAATGACATTCAAAAGGGTTATGTTCCCTGAAAGACAAAAATGTTTTATTTGGCATAAGCTTGTGTGGACTTCAGCCTACTTCATCAAATGCTTTTGATAGACTATGAACACTTCTAACAAATAAAGCCTGCTCATCTTAAGTGGCACAAAAGTCTTTGTTGTTTTATAAAAATTTACATAGACAGACAAATTCATCATCACCCATAACCATTTGCCAGCATCAGGCAGAAGCACGCTAGCAAAATACAGGGTTCAAGAGTTGTGATGGAGAAGGAGGAACATATTTAGGCCCCAAACCCATGTCTTTAAGGCAAAGATTCCTGCTACACAATAGAAGGAAAAGCAGATCTTGCGCCCCATCCCATCTCACCTGGATAACAGATTTTTACAATACAAGTTGCATTTCATTTGAATGGCTTTAGGAATACTCCATATTAAAACAAGGCATCCGAATTTCATTTTATGCCTTTCATCTCTTCCTCTGGTGACGTACTGACATCTAGTGAAAGGGAAAAGGAGCACAGCTATAAGCATTATTACACACCGTATCTAGTATATTTTACCTCTGACACAATTTATGAATTTTTTAAAGCACTGTTGCTGTCTTCTCTTGCCGTTACATGTGAGAGGTGTACACATCTTTCCTGAAAATCTGACTGTCCTACCAGTATTTGATCATTTCAGATTGACACAAGCTTTATAAAGGGTAGTCAGCTTTATAAAATACAACGGAATAGTGATGGGCATTTCGTTTTGGAACCACTAGGTTACGAAACAAACCACGTGAGCCCAGGTGGTCCGCGGAACCGGCTGATACACACAGATCCAATTGCTTTACCTTTCTCTGTCTCACACAGGGTTAAATTGTAATTGTTATGTGTTTTCTGTAATTGTTATGTATTTTCTGCCTGTATTTGCTGAATTGTTCATCTTTCCTGCTTCAAGATGCTGGCCAATAAATAAATAAATAAATAAAATCCAACGAGGAAGCATGCTGGATAATCTTTTCTGTCCCTGGCCAATCAGCTCGGATTGCCTGCCCTGCACAGCATTGGTCAGCATCACAGATCTAGCACAGATGATGTTGCAGCATTCTTCTTCATTGGATTTTAACCCTACGTGAGACAGAGAAAGGTAAAGCAATTGGATATGCATGTATCAACCGCTTCCGAGGACCACCGAATATCACTGGCAACTGACTTTTAATGTTTCTCAGCACAGAAAAAAAAACAGAGTAAAACTTGCATATCAGAATACATAGAGTACTGTAATGACCTAAGAATTCAATTGTTACAACAGCCTGTAACCATTTTTAACCCTGCCGATACTGTCCATCTACTTCCAAGATGCACCCTGGCTGAGACTACCTTCCTATTCTGTGTAATCAGGAACTTGGTGTACCTTACGCTTGCATTATCTGTGCATTGTCTTTCCTTTAGATGGCATTCTCCAGATGTGTGGGATTCCAAGTCCCATCATGGAACCTGGGCGATAAACACTGTGATCCAGCACATCTGGAGAGCATCATATACACCATGAAAGTTGCATGCCATAAAATGCTTGTATTTTTCTCTTCTGGGCTAGTATGGCAGTTTCTTAATCTTTAAAATGCATTGCTTCTCTTTAAATCAAGTGGTTCAAAACCTTGGTCATATCCCAGGTATTTTTAGCACATCCCATCTCGCCTGATTTTGGAAGCTAAGCAGGGTCGGCCCTGGTTAGTACTTGGATGGGAGACCACCAGGGAATACCAGGGGCTGTAGGCACCTGGAGTAGGAACTGGCAAACCACTCCAGTATTCCTGCCAAGAAAACTCCATGGACATGGAGTCACGAAGAGTCGGTCACGACTGTAACGACACAACACACACACAACTCCCAGAAGTCTTCACCAGTAGATGTGCTGCCCTAGGGTTCCAGGAGTTGCAGTCCAAGAAGGCTTGCATTACCCAAGATTAGGAATCACTGCTTTAAACTGAAGCCTACAGATCTGTGTTGGTTATTTGGAAGAAAATAACAGATAAACACTCAGAATGTGATCAGAGAAAGAACATGATATTGTACAATCTGGATAACTGGAAGTACCATATATAAGCCAATAAAAATCCAATCCAGTTTTGAAAATACAAAGAAGAAACACATTGGAGTGTCTTCAAGAAAGCAAGAAACACATATATTCATTTCAAAAAAAGGCTTTTATTGTTCCCATTATATTGCAACATGGGGCACATGATAATAACAGATTTTTATTTATTTATTACCACCAGGGGGCTACAGGAGTTCGCCCTGACTTCACTTTCATACCATGAATCAGTGAAGGCTCATATTTGAAGGTAACATTTCTACTTATGACAACAAGTTAACTAAAGTTGTATTTGGACACTGGGGTGGGTGGGGAGGAGGTTGAAAAGCATGTTGGTTTTCGCAGAGAAATCCAAGACCATGACTGTATTGAAAACAACCCTCATTTTGTTGCTTTAGGTTTTGAACTAAAGAAAGAAGAAATAGCTTTCATGCCAGTTTTGTCAACTTTGGCCAGAGCTTTTTGAGCAGCTGACATCTTACTGTTTCCCTAAAAAGAAAGAAAGAAAAAGAACAAAGGAAAACATTAGGGCAACATATAGTGTCCATGCTACTTCACATATATACTGTCTATTGTGCAAATAACATACAAATGTCCTCTTCCAAACAACACATGAAGATACATATTTATTGGTGGGATAACTCTCTTTTTACAGATTAAAAATATCTGGCTTTGGTAAGAACTTGATATTCAACCTGATCCGGATAGGATCTTTCCCACAGAGATGGAGGAAATGTTTTTGTCCTAAAACATTTAAGAAGCTTTAAAATTCCATATTTGCATACACACTGTCAAATACAGAAAGAAACATTCTAGTTCCTGTTTGAATCTTGGTCTAAAGACTTAAGTTTCTCCAGATTATAAAGCACCTTTTATCAATTAAACTGCACTGAACAGTGCAAATATTCAACTCTTTAACTCTTTGATGAGTCAAGTCTTTCCCTTCTATGCCTTTCTTTATTAACAACATACAGTGGACCCTTGTATAACAAACGGTTTGTATAACAAAATCTGTACAACAGTCATAAAAAATTCAAGAGATAGGGGAAATTTGTTTAACATAATTGCTCATGGGGCGAATCCATACAACATAAAAATGGTCGCGATTAGGGATTACTCCGTTTTCAATGCATTCCTATGGGAAATTTGTATAAAGGAAAATTTGCTTAACATAATTTCATTTGGAACGAATTAATTCCTTTATAAAATGTACCACTGTATTTTGTAAGCCTTGCAGTTGCCCCAACTCATTTATATTAAAAAGGATCTAAATCAAGTGTGTAAGACTTAAATGGGCCTCCATTTTCCAAGCTTTTGATTAAGCAACAGTGAAACAACGGAATGTTCTCAAACATTCTAAATGCCCAGTATGAATAAATCAGCAAAAGAATCACACCAAAAGAGTACAGCTTCAAAGCGAAAAGAGGGATGCCAGTTTGGTCAATAACACAGAAAAACTAAAATACAGTGGACTCTTGTATAACAAACGGTTTGTATAACATAAAATCTGTGCAACATAAAAATTCCAGAGATAGGGGAAATTTGCTTAACAGAATTGCCTATGGGGATGAATCCGTACAACATAAAAATGGTCGTGATTAGTGATTACTCTGTTTTCAATGCATTCCTATGGGAAATTTGTATAAAGGGAAATTTGCTTAACAAAATTTCATTTGGAACAAATTACGGTAATTCGTTTATGCAAGGTACCACTGTAGAAGGAATACATGCTGTTAGCTGGACAATGGGCAGAAATAAATACCCAACACAGTGAAAACTAGAGAGTATACCACACAGGAATGTTAGGAGAGAAAGAATGGCAAAGACAGCCACTGGAAGGGAAGAGAGTTAATGGAAAACAAGAAACAGGAGGAACAAGGATGTCTAGACAATGGACTGGGAGGGGAAAGAACCACTGAGGGCAAGGAAACAAAAACAGGAAGAGGGCCTACAGATTGGATTGTGGCTGCCAAAAGGAAGGGCTGTGGCAAAGGCAAAGCATGTGAGTTAACCCGGAAGGCTGACAGCTGAGATACCGAGTGTCTGAAGGAAGGAAAGAAGATACAATTATTCCAAGTCTGAACTTGAAAAAACACGAATCACACAAGAAAACCTCATAGGGAATCCATACATCCTCTAGACAAGGTTAATGTAGCCATTCTGGAATTTGTGACCCAAGAGATACATGTCCATCTTAATTTTATTTTATTTGGAGCTATCAGCCAGATATTTAAGAGCAGCTATGTGGTTGCTGTTAATGTTCTACAGCTGTCTTAAGAATTAAGCCATTTCCAATTGTTTTCATAGTACAGCGGACCCTTGTATAACAAACAGCTTGTATAACATAAAATTTGTACAACCTAAAATATTCTGGAGATAGGGGAAATTTGCTTAACATAATTGCCTATGGGCCAAATCCGTACAACATAAAATGGGATTACTCCATTTTCAATGCATTCCTATGGGAAATTTGTATAAAGTAAAATTTGCTTAACATTTTCATTTGGAACGAATTAATTCCTTTATACAAGGTACCACTGTATATTACTCCTATTTGTACCAAATATTTATGATCTGCATCTAATTAATAACCTATGTATATGTTTATAAATTTATTCACATGGATGTCTGTATATGCTTATATATAAAAAAACAAATAACATGGATGATGCAACCACTGGTGTCAATTTAGTTACAGTAATACCTTGGTTTATAATTACCTTGGTCTACTAGTGTTTTTGAAGACAAACATTTCTGATCAATTTTGACTTGATCAACAAGCAATGTCTCGCAATACGAGCATTGAAGCAGGTCACTTGAGCACAAATGAGACAATTGTGATGCTCTCTCTCTCTCTCTCCACCCCGGGCTAGATTGTGGGTGATTGTCTGGAACATTCTGTCTCAGGCAAGCCTCCAAAGCAGAAGGAGGAGAGGGGAATGGAGATTTTCTAAGATGAGTGCAGGTTAGCATTTTATTTTTATTTTTATTGAATTTGTTTTCAACAGCCTTTCTTGTTTTTCAAACCATGTCTAGTCATGGGGCAGCTGGTCAAGTGTGTATATGGCTAGAAATTGCACTTTACTGTCACATTAAAAACACAGAATAAAATTGAGTTGTTAGTCCCAAGCAGAGCAGATTCTGCAGCCAGGTACCTAAACTTCTTTTGAGTTTTGGACTTTTCTGTGCACAGTATGTGCTCAATAGGGCCCCGGAATGAATCACCTGAGAATTTTTATTATTTCTAATGGGAAGATTTGCTTTGATATGTTTTGGTTTACAAGCACGTTCCTGGAACGAATTATGCTCATAAACCAAGGTATTACTGTATAGATCTTAGTGCTTTTATATGCTCTCCCCTCAAATATTTTGACCATATTTTATGTTATTTCATATGTTATAGACATAAAGTTTTACTGCTCACATTACAGAAGCTTGGTTAAAATTCCTGCTTTGCTTTTTTTCCTGATTAGAGAAACATCCTGCACCAATACTATTAGCCAAAATGTCAGGTATAAAGAAAGAAAGAAATAGATATAGTACTTACCTTTTTGTTTTTCATATCACTTGAATTGAACTTGGTATAATCTTCTTCTGCTTCTACAGGTACATCTGATAACTTCCTTTTCTGCAATGTTAGAGTGACGGTTCGCTTCATAAATCACGCACTGCAGTTGTGCACTGCACACACTCTGAATTGAAAATGTTCTGACTTCTGGAGCAATGGAGGCAAAGTAACTCAAGGCACGCAGAAGGACATAACATGTTCTTAACCTTGTCGAGGAAACAAATAAGCCACTCCCTGAACATGTAAATCCAGCTGGATAGAAAACCAAGAGCAAAACAGGATGAAGGGAAGAGAAGATTTTATAACATGCACGTATTCAGGGCTTTAGAAGGCAAGGGTGGAGGACAGAGGCCTGAAAGAAGGCCTCAAGTATGGAGAGGAGGAAGAGAGGGGCCAAGTGTGTTTCTACAAGACACACATATGTCTGTTTTTATATGTGTACTTCACATATCACTGAAGTACACCCATTTAAGAGGTTACCTCCAATTACTAGTTCCAAGGGTAGACTCATCAGGCTTACTTAAGTGTTGACACGCCATGTTCTCTTTGGTTCAGGGTTCTCTCTAGTTCAGAGTCAGAACTGGATTTGGACTACAATTTTTGCTTCAAAACGCACAAATGAGTTTGCAACGTATTTTACAGACCAGAGAAAGTCTGTACGTCTTTGCTCACTTTCTGCTATACTATCCCCTATCCCCAGAACTTGATATCTGGACGAAGTTATTCTTGATGTACCTGAGTTTTTTAAAACTGGAGGGGAGGTGGTTTGAAGACTACATGCACCTTCCTCTTTCTGCAGCCTGAAATATGGTGTTGCAGTAGCAGTATTAAAGACAGCACTTCTGCCTTCAAACAAGATGGACCAGGAGCACATATATTGTTTTGAAAAAGAATCACATCTAACAAGCACAAAGTGTGTCTCTGACCACTTTGAAGGCAGAAATGCACATTTTCGCAACGCTGGCAGCGTCACATGACCAAGTCAAGGCAGCCCATAGAAGACCTGTGGAAGACTGGCCCGCAAACTTGGCAGAAGTACCCATCATTTCAAGTGTATGAACATGACTAGCTGATGAAAACTCAGAAAGGGCCTTGATTAATGTATTTCTCCTTTTACCCTATGGGAGAGGGCCCCGTTGCAGATAGCAACGTTCAGAAAGATCAATTCAGAATTCTTCTACAAAGCTCTATGAAAAAAAAAACATTTAGACTAAACCACATTGGAAATTTGCTCTTAAAAACCTTAGAGTCGTGTCCTGTTCTATAGAACCTAGAAAATGCGGTTCCCTTACATTGGAATGCGTTTGCATGCTTCTAAGTCATGTTTCCATAGGAAACTGGATTGCAAACCGAACCCGAGTAGCGCTCGTCACTAATCCAGCAGTATGCAAACCAAACGAACAAATTCCAGGCATTGTGTGTGTGTGTGTGTGTGTGTGCGCGCGCGCGCGCGCGCGTGTAGATTTAGTCTATCATTTGATTTGCACCCTGCCTCACCATAGCAAGAATCATGTCAAAACACAAGACAAAGGCGTATTTAGAGGGGATGGAAATACTTGGGTGAATAATATATTCAACCATTGTCCCATATCCATGTGTAATCATTGTGAGCTGGAGCACTTGCAAGCTCAAGTGCCAGGAATAAACAGGTCCTCAAAGAGAGGGGGGGCACTGGGGGTTCCCACTCAGAGAGCTTGGCAAAAAAAAAAAAAGATGACTCAATCCTTAATCCAGTGTGAAAACAACTGGTCCATCTAGGAAGGCACAGTTTCTCTTCCTTCTGCAAGAAATATTCCCTGTCCCTCAATGCCAGTGTTGGCGAACCCATGGCATGGGTGCCAAAGGTGTCACTCAAAGCCCTTTCTGTGAGCACCCGACATTGCCCCTTCTCAGCCACCTGTGTTCAGATTAAATTGCTGTATTGGCACTTTGCGAAAAATTAGTGGGTTTTGAATCGCAGTTTGGGCACTTGGTCTCTAAAAGGTTCGCCATCCCTGCTCTATGCCATATGCAGTCATGATGAAAAGCAGTAATGGTAAAAGGCCTAAACACTGTCCTATCACCCGCAAGCCTTCCTGGACCAGCCAGCATAATGCTGCCTAGCTGGGTGAAAAAAGAGACTAGATTCCTCCAAGTACAAGGAACTGCACTGGGTGCTGTGTCCAGGCTTTCAGAGGGGTACAGCCTCCACGCTGTTGGAAGGGATACACTGAGGTTACACTGAAAGACGGCGCATAAGAGGCGACCTGATTGAAGTTTACAAAATCATACATGGTGTGAACAAAGTAAATAAGGAAAAACTGTTTTCCCTATCGCGCAACACTAGGACTAAGGGGCACTCCATGAAACTTTTGGGTGCTAGATCTCAAACAAATAAGAGAAAGTACTTTTTCACCCAGAGGATCACTGGTCTGTGGAACTCACTGCCAGAAGTGGTGGCAGCTGTCAGCCTTGACAGCTTTAAGAAAGGATTGGACAAGTTCATGGAAAATAAGGGTATCCATGGCTATCATTAAGGACGGCTAAGGACAACCTATGGGTTGGAGAGATGGGCAGGATGTCTCTCAATGCCATTTGCAGGGAATCATAAGCAGGTGAAGACATCTGCTTGGGAATACCCTGAAGCAAATGGTGAGCCACTGTGTGAGAAAGAATGCTGGACGGGATGAGCTGTGTCCTGTTCCAGCAAGGCTGTTCTTATGTTCTTATGAGGTTCGAAGGAAGAGCATTTCAGAAGCGCAACAGTGTCTGGAAGTCAATGAGCCAGGCGATGTAGTCCAAGCAAGTAGGTGAGGGGAAATCCATCACAAGGGCATTCTGCACAATTACAGAGAGCCGCGACTGGAACAAGGAAGAAATGAGGACAAAAGTCCACATGATGAATAAAGTCCCTGATGCCTGGCTTTGAGGATACCTGTCTCTGCAGTGGGTACAGCTTGCAACTGGATGTTTGTATGTTAAAGACTGCCGTCTTCCAGAGACACAGAGACCTAAAGCCGAGACCTCAAGTTTGATTCGTACATTTACACTACCTATTGCAAATATCAACAACCGATTCTCCTTCCATTCCAGTACTGTATTTCCAAATGCTGTGACATTTCATGATTTTATACTTTAAAGTCTAGGGGTGGGGGGAGCGAGACACTTTATTAGAAAGGGAAAACATTTTGAGAATTGACTGCCTCCTCTTTAGCAGGCTCCCCCCGCAGTTCTGGGGTGGGGGGGAAACATGCTTTTCACAAATTGTACAGAATTGCACAAAACTGGCCCGTAGCATCTTTTTTTTAAAAAAACTTGCTGGCTCCTTACCTTTGATGCTGGCTCTGAAGGAGGAGGTGTAATCGGTGGCAGGCTGGAAAAAAGAAAAGGATTAAAGACATCAAACTGTGGAATTATCTGACTCAATATTGAGCAGGGTTAGAGCCAAAGTCCTAAACCTGGAACTCTTTCTAGGATGTTCTGGGAGGCCGGGGGGGAGAGGAACATTCTGCCCATTAGCTTCTTTGTCCTATACAGAGCAGCAGTTGAAAAAGCAGCTCTGCGAAACCTCCCAGATTGCTGAAACTCACCATAAATATTGAGCGAGAGCATTACTCAGCTCTTCAGGAAAATACTCCGATAATAAGCCGTGAGCAAAACGAATGTAGTCCTCTGAAAGAAAGAAAAAAGCCATATATTATTCAGAGCAGTCCTATTCAGTACCATTCCCTCCCAACTCTAAATCACTTTATCCCAAACATGCCAATCTCATTTTTGACTCTTGCTGTCGCAACCTTCTCACGGAATCATCCAAAAGACCTAGACAGGAGCAACACACTCTCTCATAAGGCCCCAAAGTGATATGGAGCAGAAACATGCTGTGTTTTACCATTAAGGAAGCTATTTTATCTTCAAAACAAATCATATGCTTCCTGTGCTCCTTGTTTACAAGTTGATTAACGTTTCTGCAAAGCTTAATCAAGTAGCAGGTTGAAATCCAGTGAAAAAGAATAGCCTGGCTGAAATTGGGTGAGACAGTAGGTTCTGGTTTCCAACTCTAGTTTCAAGAAGTACAGCCCCGTTCTGAATTGTCAGGCCTGGATAATTGTGGAAAAGAGAGACAACCCACCCCAAACTCTGTTTCCTGATGGTAGCTTCTATTAATTCCATTTTGAGAACTCTTTAGTTTTTGTGAGTTTACTTCTCTGAATTATTTAATTTTTTTCCTCTGGGATTTCAGTGGATAATGTTGTTTGAGAGTGTCCCTTGTCATCAAAGCAAAATGGCTTCATGGGAGGCTTCCACCTATTTTAGGGCATTCTGAATGAGTAAGTTTCCTATATACACAAACACACCTTTTGCCCTAAATTGGGGTGGGCAACTCCTAGGGCTTTAGCAATGAACTGGCACATTCTGCCCCCCCCCAAGCCCATATACTGGGAGTTACTCCCACATATCACTCCAGTATGATTGCAGCTGCCAAATGCCACAGAAGGCATCAAAAAGGTTGTGTTCCTTTGAAACTTTTTTCCTTCAGTGTGCCTTCAAAAGCAGGCAGGGCCTGGGGCCTGTGCCTTTGGATACCCGACGCCCGCCTGCTTTCCAGGCGCGCTGAAGGAAAAAGCATCGTAAAAACTTGAATTACAAAGGATTTCCCTTTGTAAATGAAGTTTTTAGTAATTCAAGTCATTCTTAATTCAAGGCATCACTGTATATGCTATAGAGGAAAGCATCCAAATGGTTAAGGAAGTACATTTAGCTCCGCCCACATTTCTCTATTTACTTCTACAGTATCTTTGGCTCCACCTACTTCCCAAGCAAATTTGCATCTGGTCCCTACACTGAGAAGAACTCCTGAACCCAGCTTTGATTAAAGACATGGTAAAATCATGATAAGAGAAAAGCCAAGTATTTGGAAAAAAATATTCAATTTTAACACACCCATACCCACAAAATTCAGTAAGCAAAATACCCATGCTCTATTTATTCTGCACGCTACTTTCAGACTCAGTTTCTCCTCCTACCTTCTGTGGCATCGGGGACCTCTTTGCCACTAATGAATGTGGCCAAGTGCACCCTTCCACCCACACATACACCATGATCTTTTAACACTTTCACAGTCTGATTGACCTGATGAAACAAACAAAACAGAATTACTTGTCATGGATGGGATGGCCACAAAGGATCCCAAGTCCACACCAACCTCTTACCCTTCCCACTGAGGACCCCCACACACACACAGACCACATTTCTAGTTTGAGAAGTCTTTTAAAATATGCAGGATAGATGAGAACAGAACCTGTGGAACAGGAATCACACATACACATCCCCGAGCCTTGGAGAGTCCCACTCACTGTCAAAATCCACCCTTCCAACAAATATGTTTACAACTTTTTTCCCATTGAAAAAGGCCCTTCTAATAGTCACAAAGAGTCGGTCACCATGTGAAACAGCCACTGACATATTCTAAACGTGAAATTTAGTTCAATGTAGGTTCAAGCTTTGGCAGTGTATGTAATGCAGATTATAACAGGGCTGGGGAACTTTCACTGTTTAGAGGTGAAAAGGTGAAGAACCATGTAAAACAGCAATGTGTTGCTGTTGTTGTGTCGTTACAGTCGTAACTGACTCTTCGTGACCCCATGTCCATGGAGTTTTCTTGGCAGGAATACTGGAATGGCTTGCCAGTTCCTACTCTATGTGCCTACAGCACCTGGTGTTCCCTGGTGGTCTCCCATCCAAGTACTAGCTAGGCCTGACACTGTTATTACAAATGTTTATGTCTACCTCAGCAGGCACTTACATAATAATTTTCAGTTTTCCTTGATGGGGGCTTGTGGCTCAATGGTTAAATGTCTGTACTGCAGCTAAACCTGTTCTCACAACCTGGGATTCAATTCCAGGTAGCAGGCTTACAGTTGACTCAGCCTCCCATCTTTCCGAGGTCGGTAAAATGAGTACCCAGCTTGCTGGGGTGGGCGGGATGTGTAGCCTGCATACTGTAATTAAACTGTAAACTGCCCAGAGACTACTTGAAGTGATATGGGATGGTATATAAGCAGAACACGTTGCTTTGCCTTGCTTTTGCTTAACATGGTGAGATTTGGGGGAATTAAAAAGCTATTAAAATAGAAATTGCCTTGTTTCCCAACTCATTGCAGCACCCTGCACAGCGGTTTTCTATAACCCAATACTTTCTGTATGTCTTCAGCTTACATTTTCATCATGCTGGTTGGGGCTGATGCAAATTGTAGCCCAAAAGATCTGGTGGGAACCACTTGTGGAAGGTTGGCATATCATATTTAGCATGTAGCATTACAGAATGAGATGCCTGAATGTGTTAAGATACCTTTTTCTTCAGCCACTTCAGTGTTTTCTCCTCACTGTACTTATAAAATTTCTTGCCACTTATTTCTGAAATTAAAAAAGAAAGAATATATTGTATTTTGTTCTGCATTTTCATGGTACTAAATGGCACATTAGAGTGGATGTGCTATTTCAAAGGTATCACAAGGTTGATACTACCAAGACTAAGGAAAGTGTATGCAGTATTGTGTACAATTCTGGTCACCGCATCTCAAAAAAGACATATTGAAACTGGAAAAGGTGCAGAAGAGAGCGACTAAACTGATTCCTGAAATGGGGCACCTCCCTTATGAGGTAAGGCTACAGCATTTGGGGCTCTTGAGTCTGGAAAAAAGGCTCCTGAAGTGGGATATGACTGAGACGTACAAAATTATGCAGGGCAAGCGTCAAGTGGATAGAGGGACGCTCTTCTCCCTTTCACAAAATACCAGAACTAGGGGGCATCCACTCAAATTGAGGGTTGGAAGAGTTAGAACAAACAAAAGAAAATACTTCTTTACCCAGTGTATTGTTAGTCTGTGGAACTCCCTGCCACAGGATGTGATGATGGCACTTGACCTGGATGCCTTCAAATGGGGATTGGACAGATTCCTAGAGGAAAAGTCCATCACAGGTTACCCATGATGGGGATGTGTAATCTCCAGGATTAAAAAAACTTGGGTACTTCAAAGGCCAGATGCAGGAGAGTGGTATCTATATCTAGTCTTGTGAGCTCTTTTCCAGTTCCACTATGTCTTTTTGTGAGATACAGGAAACTGGACTAGATGGGCCCTTGGCCTGATCCAGCATGGCTCTTCTTATGTTCTTATGAAGCTGTCTTATAATGAATTGGACCTTTGGACCCTTGACCTCAGCGTCACCTACCACTGACCGGCAATGATTCTACAAAGTTTTAGCCCAAACTGGAGATGTCAGAGGTTGAACCAAGAATCTTCTGCATGAAAAACAGCCACCTTCCTTGTCTTCATGTTACAAACACTTAGAATTTTAGCTTACGTTCGTCTGTTTTGTTGGCATTCACAACAGCAAAGAATATTTTGGAAACATAAGTACTATGAGTGAAATCCGGCGTCCCTAGTAGGGGAAAGCCTCTTCTGATTTTAGAAGGTTTTGGCCTGGCAAAGTGTTTCTGCAGAAGAGAGGACCTGATTTTTATTAACCCCTTCCCACCCTCTGTCTATCAGAAGAGTCCCTTATCTCTGCTCAGGGGAGGTGAACAGGTCTTCCGAACTGTGTCGGACGTGGCATCGGGAGATGCATGGTGGAGGTGGGAAATTGTTCTACCTCTTTCTGGCCAGTTGAGACAACCTGGCTGAAATTCCACTGAGGAAGCAATTCTGCAGGCTGGAAGTAACACTGCATGAAATCCCAAGAACATCTTGGTTTGTCTGTGAAGATTCTCAGTCACCCAGATGAGTTTATCTGGAAGTTGAGTCATGGCAACTGGTCTCCTTTTCCTTGAGAGACAGAAACATTATGCTGCTCATCCAAACAGCTTAATCAGTCTGGATACAGCCAGTGTGAGTCCTCCATCTTATATAAAGCTTTGACCTCTTGTCACCCTGGTCTGAAATAGGCTCATAAGATGAACAATGGCCTGAATAGGCTTGTTAGGTAGGCAAGAGCACCCATAGCCTTAAGGTGACCAATGGCCTAAGATGCTGAAACCTATAAAGTATGGGTCATTAGCTATGGCCTTGGTGGTGAAGGCTTTTTTATTTGTCTGGGTATTGTTGAAATCACTGCCTGATAAGTAGCAAATAGACTGTTCCTGAGGCCCCCCACTCTGTTGGGAGAGGGGGTTTCAATGCTCCCATGAATGGCTTCCCTGGCTCCTCTCTCAAACCACCTCTCTTCTCTGTCTAATATAAGATGGAGGACTCGCACTAGCTGCATTCAGACCGATGAAGCTGTTTGGATGAGCAGTGAAATGTTTCTATCTCTCAAGGAAAAGAAGTCCAGTTGCCATGACCCAACTTCCAGAGAACATCTTGGTTTATGTGTCTCAGATTAACTCTCTTTAGCTTCATGTAGATAGACCACACTGTGCTCCTATCCCTGCTCAATGAAAGAACGGCTTAAGAGGCCCAGGGAAGGCTTACTGTGATAAGCCTTCACTGGCCTCACAATGCAGGCTTCCCTAATTGGACTAAATGGGGCTCATTCAGTTGACTTCTGTACCTTTTTCATCTGCTATGTGGCGAATCGACTGGGAAATACTTCGGCACTGTAGCAACATTGCGCAGGAAGGAAACTCCTCATCTACCAAAATCTGGTCCAGGGGCTGAAACTTTCCTTGCTGAAGCAAAAGCAAACCACACAAAGAAAAAAAATCCAAGCAAATGTTAATACAAACATTTTTGCTATTCAAATAATTTTAACGTAAAATGCTCCCAAGCAGGATAGAAATTTTTGGTACTGATTATTCTATATGTTAACACATTAAAATGTTACAAGCCATTTAATCTGGTGAAACATGCAAAGACACCACGATGAAGAAAGCTTTAAATACAGCTTCTAAAAAAGACTGACCTATTAAAAGCCTAGCACTGGATATTTCTTTTGCAGGATAAATAACCATTATGGACAAATATCATTAAAAAGCCTTATCAACCTCACACTTAGTATTCTCTTTCAGAAGCAACTTTTTTTCCTTATTTTAAACAAAGAGAGAGAGAGAGAGAGACTTTCTTGGTTGTGGTTCTCCATTTGTGTGTGTGTGTGTGTGTGTGTGTGTGTGTGTGTGTGTGTGTGTGTGTGTGTGTGTGTGTGTGAGAGAGAGAGAGAGAGAGAGAGAGAGAGAGAGAGAGAGAGAGAGAGAGAGAGAGATCTGTATGTACATATGACCAAGAGAGGGTCATCTGAAGACAGAGGACCAGGTTGGCATGAACTTCAAACACCACCTCTCTCGTCTGTGAAGATTCTCAGTCATTCAGGTAAGTTTATCTGGAAGTTGAGTCATGGCAACTGGACTTCTTTTTCTTGAGAGATAGTTTTCACTTTTCATCCAAACAGCTTCTGAGGAAGTCCAGTTACCGTGACTCAACCTCCAGACCGCATGTCTTAACAAAGAATCTCCTTACTGAAGGATCGCCATCTTGTAAGGACTGAGTTTCAATTTATTGGCCCTCAGCCAGCCCACTACTGTTTCCTTTTGGACAGAGTATTTATTGGACTTGTGTATGGAACAGTCACTGAAATCATAACATTTCTGATACATCCTAAACACACAGAAATAACTACAGACATTCTCACCAGAGTTTATTAACAAATATCTTTCAAACCAACAATGCGTTACATGGGAAAAGCAGATACGCTGTACATTAACTGGATTGTGGCAGCTACATAAATAAATGATAAAACCTATACTCCATTAATGTTGATGGGTCTGCCCTTCTTAATAAATTTCCTGGAATACAAAAGCGGAGCAAGAGGAAATCTGAGGGACTGTGTGGAGCAGGTAAGGATCAAGGGGCCCACCAGACAAGAGTGCCGCCTACACCTCGGCAGGACAACTGGGTCGAGTGGTGGGAAAAACAGAGGAGGCAGGAGGAGGCGAGGAATACCCGGATGAGGGAAGAAAGGGAACGTGAAGAAATGAGGAAAAAATTCAAGGAATCGCTAAGGATTGGCTGGGCAGAGAAGGCGGGAAAGGAAGGCCCACCCATCGTTGTGGAGGTGGGGTACGGAGATATAAGGCGGAAACCCCGCATCCTACCCCCAGGATGGGAATGGGTGTGGATGCAAAACCCAGACACTTCGGAATGGGAGAAAATGATGATGCCTCATGCAGAGGCTGAAAGCTATAGAAAGAGAGCTCATAAGGTGGGTTGCTCGTATTGGGGGGGGGAGGGAAGCAAGGGAGTATGAGAAGAAACTGAAGCATATCCGTAAGGAAATAGCTATTGATAAGTGGGTGGCCCAGAAGGTGGCTGAGGAATGTTGAACAGGGAGATACTCCTACGGAAGGGGCTTGGCATTGGCAGAGGACTTTCTGGGCTGGGGACGTCGACGACCGCAATGTGGACCCCGAACCTCAGTGGAGGCTGGGGTACAAACAACCAAATCGACCCTGGACTTAGCGCCACAGAAGGGGTCTGGTGGGGAGCCAACCTCTCCGGAGCAGAGGGAGGGTTGAACTCTTTCTTATGTACCCCCACTCGGGAATCAAAGAATAATCCGTTTGTTACTACTGTTGGTTCTGTTGAAGTTGCTGTTGAAGAAGATGACTCCAATATCTTGGAAGAAGTTAATAAAAAGGACTCTGGTTTTAAAAAGAACGCCTCTTTGAGAAAGGAAGGATCGGGTGTCTGGCAAGGAGAAGAACCCTCACAGACTGCTACTAAATTTAATACTATAATATGCCTTATTTCCTTTTTCCTAGACTCATAGAATCATAGGGCTGGTTAAGGACACAAAGGTTCACCTATCTCACAATCCTTTATAAATATTTTGTGCCAAAACCCTACAGTATATATTCCAATAGATTGTACTGACCTCAGATACATTACAAACTCAAACTGAACCACAAATACATCCTTCCTATCTTATATGTCATCCCATAAGTGCTATTCGGGGTGGTTAACAGCAACAGACAAAACAAAGCAAAGTCATGACAGTGAAAATTAGAACGATAAGGATAGAGAGATACAATCAATAGCTTTGGAGAAGCAGTTTTTCTTTTCTTCTCTCTTCCATTGCTATAGCGAGAATGTGACGTACATCAAAAGCAAAAAACAAATTGTTCTGCTTATATACTGCCTCATAGCACTTAAAGCACTCACTGGGCTGTTTACAATTAAATTATGCAGACTACACATTGCCCCCCCCACAACTAGCTAGGTACTCATTTTACCAACCTCAGAAGGATGGAAAGCTGAGTGAACCTTGAGTCTGCTACCTGGAATTGAACCCCAGGTTGTGAGCAGTTTTAGCTGCAGTACCGCAATTAACCACTGTGCCAGGAGGCTCCTAGCATGACACAGCAGGAATGGAGAGCAAGTCCAAGTTCAAAAAGTTTAAACAGTGTAATGTCTTCTCTCTAAAGATTGGTCCTTAAAGAGCAACTGCATTGACAGAAAGGGGAACAATATAATACAGTGGAACCTTGACTTACGTCATTAATCCGTTCCAGTGGCCTAGACTTAAGTCAAACATGACTTAAGTCAAACGAACGTTTCCCATAGAAAGTAATGGGAAAGCGGATTAATCCATTCCAGATGATGAAAAAGACCCCCGAAAACAGCAATTTAACACAAATTTGACTGGGATAGGAGATTCCTTCTGGGGATGTAAATGAAATGTCTCTTCAAAGAGAGGAGGAGGCAGTGGAATTATAGTCCACAAGTTATATGCCTCCACTTTTTAATGTTCATAGCAACAATGTCTAACATTTAAGTTTTACTGATTTTTAACCTGACGTTCCAAGTTCTGAACAACTCTATGCTTACCATTAGAGTCCCACAACTTTACAGCTCCCCAACTAAAACACTTCCATTGTGGACCAGACTTCTGCAGCCAGATTTTTTACAAGACTGAGCCGACTGTCTAACCAGTGAGGCCAGCCCCGAGCACCCAACCCTTCTTCTCCTCCGGCAGCAGCGGCAGCTTCGGTGAGGCCGAGGACCAGCTCCAGGTGCTCTGAGCTGGTCTCGCCGAAGCCGCCGCTGCCGGAGGAGGGGAAGAAGGCAGGAGCAGTTTGGAGGCGGCAGCCGCGATGCTGGGTTGTGGCTGCCGCCCAATTCCGGTGCCTTGCGCCGGTGCTCCGAGATGTAAGTCAAAGCCTGCGACTCTAGTCAAACAGGCCCCTTCTTGCTGCAAGTTAAATATGATGCAAGTCAAGCAGTATGTAAGTCAAGGTTCCACTGTACTTGTCTTTCTTACCATTATGGTTACTTACCTCTTTCTCTGCTTTTTTAAGGTAGAACAACACAAGAAATAAGGGATCCACGGGTGTAGCAAAGAAGAGGCGTCCATCTGAAGGTAGAAAAATATGAAGTATACTTCTGACCAGAAGCTCAGTATATATTCTTCAGTGGTCCCCATGCAATTTACTGCTGAACACTACAATGTTTCAGTGACAAGATTAAAGGCCCACAACCTCAGCCTGCTTATTTAAAACAAAGCTATGCATATTTATGTTTCTGCCCTCAGTTCCTAGAATTCTCAAGGATATGGTCCAAAAATACAAATACACACACCTAGAGGTGTAACATTTCTGGAAATTTTGAAGCCATGGAAAAAAACTTGAGAGAAAAACATAAAAATTGGGGGGGGGGGAGAAGTTTTTCCCCACATTTTCTATACACCCCTTTAAATAAATAAATGTGTTTTAAATAAATTTTAAATAAATTGATGAGTTTTCACAATACAAACAATATTTCTGGCATTTTAGAGAAACTTTATTGCCCAAATACTCTAAGAAAAGAAAATCAAGCCAATCACATACAAATACTATAAGTGTTTTCACTAAACAATTAAAACAAGCATTTTCCACTAAACAAATGATGAGGAGGGCCAAAGTCTACTCTAACCCAACCCTAGAAGATAAGAAAACCAGCCACTACAGTACTCTCCTTTGTCCCGCTTGATATGAGTTGGAAGCATCTGAGCCCTTCTGGTAGTGGTGGCAAACCTTTGGAACTCCAGATATTTTGGACAACAACTCCCAGAATTCTGAGCCTAGATTACAGTCGTCCCCAACCTTCATGTCGCATATACAGTGGTCCCAGTATATTGCGGGACCGCAGTATATGAAACAAAGGCCTCCTGGGGCAAGCTGCTTGGGCCTGTTTGAGGCCTCCTGCACTTACCCCAGGCCTGGTGCTGCCTCAAACAGACCTCTGACAGGCTTTCTGGGCAGTTCCCATGGAGGCGCCAGAAGTGGTTTCCAAGGAACCAGAAGTGACTTCTGGAAATCCGGAAGTGTCTTCCGGATCGCCCAAAACCACATCTGGGGCCTCCGACAGACCTGGGAAGCCTGTCGAGAGGCCCATTCAGAGCAGCACCATGCCTCAGGTAAGTGTAGGAGGCCCCAGGTAGGTCCCTGACCCGACCCAGCATCCACATATCACAGACTGACCTTTATCGTGGGTCGGGTTGGGTCCCTAACCCCCACGATAGGTGGGGATTACTTTACCAATGACAAAGGACTATGGGAGTTGTGGTCCAAAACATCTGGAGTGCCGAAGGTTCACCACCATTGTTCTAGGAAGATAAAGGCCAGGGAAGCCTCCTTATTTTCAGAGCCTTAGACAGAAGCAAAACAAAACACAATCTCTGCCCCAGGACCAGCCTTACTTGAAGAAGCAGGCATGCCCCCAAATTGTAAGGAGATAATTTTGTTTTAAAAGGAAAACACAGCAAAGAAAGAGAAAGAGGGAAATGTTTTAAATACATATGAAACAGGAAGAAAATAACAAAGCCAGATACCACAAGCTACACATATTAACAGCAAAATAAACCCTCAAGACCAAAGATGTACATAGAATCAAAGAAACATGACCGCTAGCATAAGACAAGCCGGTCCAAACGTGGCAGAACATGTCATGAGTGTTTGAGCCCAGCTGAAGATGGCATACAAATAACCAGGCATGTTATAAATATAACTTTGAGTAACTGTAAACAGGAGACACAGGACAGACCCAATATCCACCCAGTTCATGTGTCATCAACACAGCTTAAGGGGACTGCCTAGATGTCCCCCTATCACTAATGGATTTATTTATCAATAGGTCTGAAGAAGAGAGGTCCCCACTTGCTGGTAGGTTTTACAACCAAGTAAGAGCCCAAATTTTCCAGGGTTGTTGCTCACGTGCGTAGCTTACAATCACTTGAGAATTCAGAGATGTTGCAGTTTCCATGGAGAAAACGATGGAACACTGCAAGGCTAGGTGTTCCCTACAACCATACTATGCGTACTGGGCGCAGTAGGGACTGAATAGGCCTGGTCATTCTGAACCAGAGTTTCATGCTTGCAGGTTGGGCTATGAAATGCTGAGAGGCATAACAAGTTAAAAGACACAGATACAAAAACGGACTCCTTAACCAATCAACAATGGATATTTCACAGTTTCTTCCAAGAATGCATCGTTCTACTCACCGTGTTGAACAGCTTGTCCTATAAACCACGACCGGTATTCTTCATGGAAAGCTTTCAGTTCAAATAGCTGATGAGCACCACTGCTAAACAAATAAAGTGCTGCTTGTCCTGTTAAAGAATCAATAGCACAGCCGGTCAAGATTTCAGCGATCCTGTCCATCTGAAAATCAATAACCACTAGAATATATAGGGAAACGGCAAAGAAAATGTAAACATGGTAAAGAAAATGTCAACCACGATTAAGGAAGCTTATGACACTGCATGTTGTTTAAATGGACAAACCATAATTTGCACCTGACTTTATCTCGCTTAGCCTATAATGAGTCTATCTCATATATTAGTTTCATCTTTGACTTACTGAAATAAATGAACATTTGCACAATATTCTAATTTTTTGAGTTTTACCTATATAGAATGTCCTAAATAGTGAACCTAGTAGTATGAGATCCTCTCTCTCTCTCTCTCTCTCTCTCTCTCTCTCACACACACACACACACACACACACACACACACACACACACACACACACACACACACACACACACACACACACACACACTTTGCAGCCCTGTGATCCCTTCAGAATTAATTTCAAATAAATAAATACATGCATGCATATATTCCCCTTTAAAAGGTTTACTCTGATGACTGCATCCCAACCTAGATCACATGAGTCATCAAGGCTAAATTTTGGGGTGGGGGGGAAAGCTGAAGACGGAGAAGATGTGAGGGACTTCCCTATCTTTGCTGTCTCCAGAGATGCAAACAAAGGTAGTTGTGGGACACTTGCAGCAGAGAAGGCTTCAATTTCAGAAGTCAGTTTCAGGACCTGACTGCCTTGTGGCCCCCATGAGTGATCAAGGGACAGGGCGACAGCAGCGTGGACCACACAGTTGTGAATGGCTGAGACTGGAGTGCTGGGTCTTCCGTAGGGAAGGGTACTTGCCATGCTTCTAGTTGCACAGAGACACAAAGACTCCCCCAATGTGCTTCATCAGTGAGGAAAACACATGAGTCTTTTCAGCCATGCCCACCGAACTGTTTCGCAGCCCAATCGTTTCCAAGACATTAACTACCAGGGATGGGACATTCTAGAAACAACGAACTCCCAGTTCCGCCACTTGTTGGGACCTCCTCCAAGGCAAATGACAGAATGGGGAGCCATCAAATGGCAGGAGATAGAGCGGTTCTCTTACCTCCACGCCATTCCCACGCTGCTGCTTCACACCCTCAATAAAGCATCCCAGTGCGCCTTTGTGCGCAGTGAGGATTGGCTGTAACTTGCAAGGGTACATGGAGGTGGGGAATGAGTCCTGACCGAGGCTGCTTTTCGTGGGGCGCTTTGCAGCGAGTGTGAAGCCGCAGCACGGGAAAAGTATGGAGGTAAGAGGGCTGCTCCACCTTCTGCTGTTTGGCAGTGCCTTGTCCCATAATTCAGCCTGGAGTGTGTGTGTCTCCAGCCAAATTTTGGGACTAAGAGTTCATTTTTCCCTAAAGTCCCACCCACATTAACTAACCTAAAAGGCACACTTTAACAAGGTCTTGGTTTTCCCCAGAGTAAGGAATAGTCCTGGTCTTTAGATTTTTCACTTTCTGAAGTTGTTATCTAAGACTAAAAAATTATGCACACTTCATTCATTCATTCATTCATTCATCTTATTTTTCTTTTTCTCTATAAAGGGATTCAAGGAAGCTAACAGTACTAAAAGGAATAACATTTAAAATGCAATAGGGGCTATACATTAAAAAAACAAACTATAAAACTGATTAAAATACCTTTGAATGATTAGAAATAGGTAAAACAGAAAAGCCTATGTAGCTTAACTAAAAATTGCATTCAAGAACTAAGTCATGATTGTTGTTCAAAGCCTGCCTGAAAAGGTGTGTCTTTAGCTGCTAGCAGTAGGATAAAATGTATAGGGGGCCAACCTGACCTCCCAAAGGCATAACCTGGAAGAAGCCAGTCACATCTGAGTAAGCCCTATTGAACTGAATGGAGTTTAATTATAAGCAGACAAGTACAGTATATGGTATGGCTCTACAAACGTTTTATTTGTCATGGGACGGAAGAACAGTTTCAAGGGTGACCCTCTGAGTTGCAACCCAGAATGTAATATATTACAGCAAAACATAATTAACAATGCGACAGTTTTACAGAAAATATTTCTTCAAGAAAGAGACAAAATGATCTTTTCCCACAAGGGAATGAAACACTTTCAAAACTTCAATTTATAAAGAAATAATTTGATGCAATGATTTAAGAAATCGTCCTTTACAATTTCAGACTTACCTGTACTTGGATTACGCAGTTGTGTAAATAAGGGCCCAGAATCTGGCTTCTTTGGGAGCTCAGTAGCAGATGCTAAAAAAATAATAATTGAAAAGCTAATGTGAGATATCCTCCACACCTTAAAAATGCATCTTCAACTAGTTTATGTGTTGAAAATCACTCAGACAGATTTGATCTGGTCCTCTCCTCCTGTTTGTGTGACCCCTGCTGCCACCCCACCATCACTCATCCCCCAAAACAGATTTCCAGCAAAAGGACAAGAAATACCCATTCTTTAAAACAAAACAAAGGCACTTGTCAGGTTCCAAAAGCCCCCTGGGATTTTTTTTATCAATTTGGAAGTACAGTGGTACCTTGTATAAAGGAATTAATTTGTTCCAAATGAAATTATGTTAAGCAAATTTTCCTTTATACAAATTTCCCATAGGAATGCATTGAAAACAGAGTAATCCCTAATCGTGACCATTTTTATGTTGTACGGATTTGCCCCATAGGAGATTCTGTTAAGCAAATTTCCCCTACCTCTGGAATTTTTTATGTCGTACAGATTCTATGTTATACAAACCGTTTGTTATACGAGGGTCCACTGTAGATATCTTGTTATAAGTACTTTTTTTTTTAAGGAGGCTACAGCCCATATAGGATACTGGACGGAGACAAACATTGGCCCTGGTGCCCTCAGTGTGTGAGCACCCCTTCTGTAAACTGAATTCAGGCTTATATATCACCTGCAAGGAAGATCGGCCCCACAAGCCACCAAATTCCTTGTCTCGCAAAACAACCCACTTCTGCACTGCAGCCTTCTTTCAGAACAATGTAGGCCTCACCCTCACAGGAATATAGATTATAGATTCTCTTTTTGGATAGGTTGTTCATGTTATACTTTGTTGTACACCACCCAGAGTTCCCATGGGAAAGTCGGGTGGTTAATAAGTGTAAATATAAATAAATAATCAACCAAAACATTTCTTGTTACTTGTCTGGAGAAAGGCCATGAGCCTTACTCAGCTCCCTTCACAGTATCAGACGAAAAATGACACTGAACAGAGGTGTTGCGGGGAGTCTTCCCACTCAGCAAATGGGTAGTCAGCTGTGCGGGTCCATGGTGAAGAGTCATTGGGCCTCCTTCCACGATGCTACACCACTGAGACTGAGTGAACCACCTGGCTCTGTGGGGAGGTAGCATGTCTCCGTGGTACCTGCAATACTGTAATTCGTATTCATACCTCAGGGATACAAATACAGATCACCCAAGTCTGAAACACATATAGGTGATGGGGGAAACAGCGGGGCAGAATACCTGCTTGCTTCTCCAGTCCCACCCCTTCAACTCAACATATATATATATATTCTATTTATAAGGTTGTCTACAACGACCAGTTATACCAGCAGCAGTCTGTCTGGCCACAACCTGTACCTGGCTGCCTAATAAATGTGCCTGACTGGCACAGCCGAATAACGGACAACATATGTGCAGAGAGTTGTGGCAAGTGTGTGCAGGAGAATGAGAGGAAAAATCTAGCCTGCTGTTCTCCATCCACTGCAAAGTTCAACATCATCGAAAATTTCAGGAGTGTGCAACCCACAACCACTTTGTGGTAAAGGGTAACCATCTGGGAGCTACATCCCCTTCTCCATTCACGAGGTTCATGCCATTAAAAAAAATCAACTGACGTGTGACAAGATTTTAACAACAGCCTCATTAATTCCAATGAGTACTGTATTGTTAAGTGCCAGAACCATGTATGGGTGTGGATGCCTCAAGAAAACAAAGGAAGCCTGATTATATAGCTGGGTTCTAAATAAACACTAGTCTAAGAACACCCAAAGGAATTTTCGACTAGCTTCCCTTCTCCATTCCAAAAAGCAACAAAGGCCTGCAATGTAGCACTGAAGAAGACTGCTCTAGAAACACAACTCAAATTGTCTCCAGGACAGGTAGAAACACACAATGTAATTCTTTGGATCCAGGCCAGCGTCAACCACAACCACAGAAGCCTGAAGACACAAGTTTAACAAGCTGCTGTGATTTTGTCCCTAGAATCAACCCAGCTCAGCTGTGTTCAAGAAGTGGCTTTCAGTTTTATTTCTCCCAACAAGCGGCCTTCACTATCTACCATACTGTATTTACCGAAGATGATGCCAGCACAGTCTGGGCCAGGTTGGACAACGCATTTCTGAACTCCCCTCTCACTGCTTAAATAAAAGTGTAGCAGTTCAGCTACAGATTTGCTGGGTCAGTTTTCTTTTTGTTAGAACAAAAGCGCAACAGGAAAGTCTGAGCAACGTTGCTCCACTGGCAAATGAAACGGCAGACTTCTGTTCAATTCATCTGTACTTTGACAATCGCAGTGCCTGAGTTTTTCCCCACTGTATTCTTGTTCTAGAACTTTGCCTCTGGGATGCCTGTGACTGTACAGGTTAAGCCATTGGGCTTGCCGAAATTTCAGAAGATTTGAATCTGTGCGGAGCATTGCTTGTTCCAGCTCTTGCCAATCAAACAGTTCAAAAGCATGTAAAAATGTGAGTGGATAAGTTGGTAGCAGAAAGTAATGGGGTTCCATGCTTTTGCATGTTCATTTATGCTGGCCAAATCACTGCAGAAATATGTCTTTGGACATACACTGGGTCTTTGGCTTACACACGGAGATGAGCCCTGGTCCCTAGAGTAGGCAATCAACCGACTTAATTACCTTGCCTCTATTATATTCACTGTTGTTGTAATTTACTGTCACCAACCAAAAGAGAGAAAATAAGTCTCCCACTGTATTATGTATGGGAGGATACTTCAATTCTGAAAATCCCGCCCCTAGTTTGTATCAACAAATGAGCAGCAGGTGTTTTGTACAGTTAGAGGCTTCTAATTGCCCATTCAAAACCAAACCCTTGTCAAACATTTTGCTTTACACGCAGCAAGGCCAGCCACGAACAACACTCTGTCCATGTCTTTCCCACCTACTTTAACGGGCTTGCCGCTCAACACAGAAGAAATGAGAAACCGTGGCTTAAGGGGGAGCGGATAACGTGGTCGACCCGGCTAAGCCACCACGCCCCAGGGGGTTCGAAACCCACCCACCCATGAGCCCTGATTCCACTTGGGGATACCAGGCGCAGCATGTCCAAACTTCGGCCCTCCAGATGTTTTGGATCACCACTCCCACGGTCCTTGGTCATTGGCATTCTAATCATAGAATTCTGGGAGTGGTGGTCCAAAACATCAGGAGGGTTTAAGTTTGGACATGTCCGGAGGCTCGTGTGGATTCTCGGCTTATCTAGGGAGCCCATGCAACTTGGACGCTTCGGGCGGAAGAGAAAAAGCCTCTGCCGCCCTTAAAGCGACGAAAGCACCGCGCGGGGGATCTTGGCTTCCCTACCTGGCGCAATGACCACCCATTGGCTTCTGCCGTTCTTCTCCGCAGGGGCCGCCCCCGCTGCTGCTGCTGCTGCTGCTGCGGGCGGGCGCTGCCGACCACTCGGCATGGTGGTTCTTCCAGATGTGGCCCCGCGTGGTCGCCCCCGCCTCCGTGGAGAGCCGTAGACGTACGAAGAGTTAGACGTATACGGATCCCACTCCATAGAGGGTTCCTTTTGTAGCTTCCTCCTCTCGCCATTGGGTAGGAAAGCTGCCTTTTTTTCTGGGGCGCCCTTGTCTCGCCACTGAGAAAGGGCTGCCCCGTGGTGGGAAAAGGGCAATGGAAGTGGGTTGCCCAGTTCAAATTCATGAGTGAATGAATGAATGCTTTCGGGGGTTCCTCCTCCTCCCCGGGATCGCGCGTGGAAACTTTTCCCAACAAACCAGGCGGAGGGAGGGAGGAGACCTTTGAAGTCATTCTTCTTCAAACAAGAAAGAAAGAAAGAAAGAAAGAAGATTCTAACCCTCTGCGATTTGTTCATGAGATCGAGCTCAGTTCTCCCCACTCTCCCATTTGTTGCCTCCACAGATACTGTTTATATGGAATTTGTTTGGGGAGGGTTGCCCCCCCCTTTGAAGGTTCTGGTGTGTGTGTGTGTGTGCGCAGTTCAACAACCCTCAGCACAGTTGACGTCAATATAACGTGTGTGTCCCTGTGTTACGTAAACGACGTGAAATCTTCCTGTAGCTTCCTTAGTGTGTGAGTGTGTGTTGTGTTGTGTTGTGTTGTGTTGTGTTGTGTGCGGCGGTTCAACAACCCTCAACACAGTTGACCTCCATGCAACGCAATCCTTTACTTTCCCCGTTGTTTGCTTTGAGCATCTGTCCCTTCTGCTGGCCGCGGGGGAGAGAAAACGGCGTCAAAAAGATCCGGTAGTCTCTCTGTTAAAACTGCGGGGCTTTTCGTTCTGTCTTGAATAGGTCCGGACTGCTGGATCTGCCTGGAAAACCAAAATTTCCCACGCAGCCCCGGGGAGGGAGCATGGCTGCGGGAGGAAAGGGAGGCGGACCTCCAGGAGGATCACCTTATTAGTCCCAAATACAAAAGAACAGGTGATACCTTTAGACTGCTAGAAAAATAACAAAAAAGTTTCTAATATTTCGAGGGCAACTTTTTTGTTATTTCTTCTAGTAGCCTAAAAGTATCACCTATTCTACTTTTGTACAGTATTTGGTTTTTGTGATGGCTATACGGCTCGACTTGTTTCGCTTATTAGAGCCAGGCAGGCAGGCACTCTTTCTTCGTCCCCTCCCCTTCCCGCCTGCTAGCCATCCCGTGGGGCAAATTTACAGCCCATCCAAGGCGGAGAAGGACCCGGGCCTTTCGATCTGTTATTTTAGAGACGCAGCTGTGGTAGGGAGGGCTGACTCGTTTAGTGGAACTGTGCAGTGCCTTCTTCAGCGAGGCAGCCCCGCCATCCTACATCGAGCTGAAGTTTTTTTAAAAAAAGTACAAGAAAGCTCTTTTCTGGCGCATTATCGCTGAGGGTAATGATAGAAGCAGAATCACTACAAAGGTACAATCCGAATCCAGCCCCGTGTTTACAACCCTTCTGAATAGTCCGTAGGGAATTAGGGAAAGGCCGTTTGGTTCACAATGACCCAAGTGCAAGACTAGGGCCATACTTTTGTTGAGCCGCTTAAAAAAAAATCACACACATTGCAAGATGCTCCCAAGCTCTTCTTTTGGCTTCTACCATTCCCGCCCCATCACCACCACCTTCCCCTCGTTGTTGCTGAAGGCGCAGCTTCCCCTCCCAACACGCAACTGAGAAGGATGCGCCACGGATTCGCACGTTACGACGGAACACCCGGCGCTGACACCCACCCACACCCAGACGCGCGCGCCTCCGCACGCGGCCCCAGTCCAGTCGGCAAGTCGTGGTTTGTTTTTTTTTTTTTTTTTTTGGTAGCGGTTCAAATAAAAAGGTCGCACGCCCTTCTGGCATTAGATCAAGGGCTCTTCCATCCTCTTGCTCGGCCTAAAACCGGGCCTACTCGGGGGCCGGAAGAGGAGGCGGCGTGTTTGTCGAAACCTCTCCAGAAGCGGAAGCGGCGTCTGTGTCTGTATCCGGACCAAGTGCGCGGCGCGTCGGGGAGAAGCGGCCCGTTCGGAGGCGTTTGATTTTTAACGAAGATTTCTCTCTTTTTTTTTTTTTACCCCGGGACAGAAGTAGGACCCCCCCCCAACAATAAGCCGCTACCATGGCGATGCAAGCGGCGAAACGCGCTAATGTAAGTCTAGTTTACAACGCCCCCCCTCCCCCGCTTTCCACCGAGCGCAGCCATTTTGCGTGGCCGGACCCGCTCCGCCTTCTTATTACTGTCATCATTGGGAAGAGGGATCGTCTCTCTCTCTCTCTCTCTCTCTCTCTCTCTCTCTCTCTCTCTCTCTCTCTCTGTGTGTGTGTGTGTGTGTGTGTGTGTGTGTGTGTGTGAGAGAGAGAGAGAGAGAGGGGCAGCATCCGGTGTTCAGTCCTAACCTGGGAATCTGTGGTCCCTCCTGTTCATTTAGGGCAGTGATGGCGAACCTTTTAGAGACCGAGTGCCCAAACTGCGATTCAGAACCTACTAATTTTTTGCAAAGTGCAAATACAGCAATTTAACCTGAATACAGGTGGCTGTGAAGGGGGCAATGTCGGGTGCCCACAGAAAGGGCTCCCAAGTGCCACCTTTGGCACCCTGTGCCATAGGTTTGCCAACACTGATTTAGGTAATGGAGACGATGTTGCATCTACTCTTCTTAAGCAGGAATGATGGAACAGGTAGTAAAGCAGGAGATTGGCTTCTGCCCAAGCCGAAAGGGGAACTTGGCAACCTCTTTTGAGACTACAAATCCCAGAATGCCTTGGCCAGCATGGCTGATCGGGGAAGTGTTCCCTCGAAAAGGGACCGTTCACAAATTTTGCCCGTGGTGGGTGGGTGTGCTGCGTTATTAGCTGGTAGGAAGGGGCCTTAAGTTTATCTGCCAGAACCTTATTGGTGATGGGGAAAGAGCACTTCCTTCAGAGGCAGCCCGCCTTGACTGAGATGTGGTGCCCTTGGCTGTGCGATCACCTTCCTTTAAGGAGCTGTGAAATTGACCAGGGATGGAGAAAGGGTTGTTGCGAGAAACAGCCTCCCTGCCCTCCTTCCTTCTTTAGCAGTGATGCCAAACAGACTCAATTTAGAAAACTAAAAAGCATCCTGCTGGGTCAAATGGAAGGTCAATTTAGCCTCATATTCTGTTCACACAGTAGGCCGACTGTAGCATATGGGAAGTCTGCCAGCAAGGCACAAGCACTCCTGGTCCCACATTCCCCAACAACTGATAACAGAGAGGCAGGCTGTCTCTGGTGTAGGGCATGATCCATCTTTAATAGCTTCTCATGGCCCTGCACTGTCTTTGGAATTGAACGGAGAAAAGAGTGCACGGAAAGGTTAGGTAAGGTATTTTTGCTCTGTTTTGTATGTTTCTTTATCTTGTAGTTCCCATGTTTGGTCCCCAAATATTCTTGGACTACCACTCCCAGAAATTCTGTGCCGCACAGCTAATGGTCAAGGCTTTGGTAGTTTTAGTTCAAGAGCATCTGGGGACCCAAGGTTGAGAACCAATGCTTTATGCTACACATGCAAAGCTATAGGTTTCCTGCCGTGTGTAGTTTTAGCCTCAATGTCTCTCTCTGTGTGTGTGTGTGTGTGTGTGTGTAGTACGACACTTAGATCAGAGTATTAATGCACAGTTTTCAGAACTGCACATTACAGAACGAATCATATATGGTTTCTTCCAAAACAACATTAAGAACTTTCAGAGAAATTGGGAAAATGGTAAACGTGGAGGCTAATAAAAGAGTAACTTACAAATGGGATGCTTGACTTGTAGAAATTAGTATTCCTCTTACTAAAGTGTACTTTTTATCAAATCTAGATCCGCCTTCCCCCTGAAGTTAACCGAATATTATATATCAGAAACTTACCATACAAAATCACAGCTGAGGAAATGTACGACATTTTTGGAAAATATGGACCTATTCGACAAATCAGAGTGTAAGTATGTTCTGTATTTTAAAATTAAGTTTTGAGTGGGATTTGTTCCAGTTATATCAAGAAGCTTTCTAGTTCATGACAGATTGCTGTTTTTCTCCTTTTTTATTAAAATTGTTGTTAATTCTGCAGAGGAAACACTCCTGAGACCAGAGGAACAGCTTATGTCGTCTATGAGGATATCTTTGATGCAAAAAATGCCTGTGATCATCTGTCGGGATTCAACGTGTGCAACAGATACCTTGTCGTCTTGTATTATAACGCAAACAGGGCAAGTACATCACGTTTTCCTGAAATATTTCAACTCTTGCTAGAATACAAGATGAGCTTCTCTTTTTAAAGGAGAGTGTTCCTAGAACAAGAGCAGAATAGTTCAAGAACAGGTGCATTTTTAAAATGCTGCTGTTCAGAAACTTACCCTGAAAATAAAGAACCTGGTGGGAGACACAGGGATGAAAACAGAATTTATATGTACCTGTTGACTGATGTTTATTATTGGCATATCTCAATACATTTCCAAAGAGAAGACTCTTATTTGAAAATATGAAGAATCAACACTCTGTATAATAACGTGAATATTTTAAGGTACTGTGGGCTCATCCAGTAGTAATCTGCTATGTTTCCTCAATTCTTACTTCCATTTGCAAGCAAATCTGATTCTAAAGCTCTGCCTTGGTGGGGGGAGGGGGCTTGTAATTCTTATTTTTACAAACCAGAGTGCTTCCACCAACAAAATATCACAGGCAAAATAATTATTTTTCCTATTGTCATTTTTAAAAATTCTGCATTTTCCTAGTATTTAGTAAATGTCAGGAGATGCATTTTGTTTTGAGTACACTATGATTTTAGAATTTCATAGTGGCTTGAATCCTATTTGTGAAGTTCAAAACACATAAGCCTGATGTCACCATAGCCCTTTTCAGGTTCCAAGATTCGCTGTAGATTCCATTTGAACTGGGGGGGGGGGGGCTGTGGGTGTCTTAGCATTGGATGGGGGACCTTTGAATGCTCTCCAAATTGCTGCTGGTCATCCCCTTGCCCAAGGCCCGGATGGCTGGCAGCAACTTTCAGGCATTAGAGGCTCCTGTCCTTTCAAGGAGCCCAGAGCCTTCTGCAGTTCAAAAAGGATCCCTTGGGAGCTTCAGAAACTTTTAGATTGGGAAGGAATAAACTTACAAGATTTATGTCTGGGTGATGACATTGGCAGCTTTATGCAAATGGCGCTGCACAAACAGAATTTTGATGACTGAGTACAAAATAGGCAGGGTCCTGTTACTGGGTCTTGATGTTTTGTATATTAATTATTTATAATTATGTGTTAAAATGTATCTCCTTATAAAATGTGGGAAGAAAGAAAGAAAGAAACTGGCAGGATGAGATGAATGTGATTTTTGTGTTAATCTATAGTTTTGTTTAATTCCAGGCATTCCAAAAGATGGATACAAAGAAGAAAGAAGAACAGCTCAAACTTCTGAAAGAAAAATATGGAATAAACACAGACCCTCCAAAATAAGACTTTTCAACCTATTGAGCATCTGGCTCTTCTGGACATTTCTTTAAAATCACCTTATGTTTCTAGACAAGCTTCTTCTAAAATATGCCCACCTGTTTTGACATCCTGACATTTTTAGTTCTGGTCATGTCCGTTTTGGAGTGACTCATCAATGATATGTGACTAAAATACCTGGGACTTTAAATTAGTCATGATACATGCCTGGTGAAATTTTACACAATTCAGAGACTTATCCAAAGCTTCTTTGCAGCACTCATGGTACAGTCATCTAAACATTAAGACCAGGAGAACAGGTAAAATATTTGGAGTTAAATGCAGTTAGTGTGTTAAGAAAAACATACATTCTGTGTGCTGGTGATTTTTGTTTATGCCTTCATAAAAGTGTCCATGTAAATTTGTCTTTTCCTAATGGTGCATTGTAGCAAAAGCCAAATGCATTGTAAACAGATTTGTGTGTGTGTGTGTGTCTATAGAGAATGCTGTTTGGAAATACGAAACACTGTTATTTTTCCTTAAACCTTTTGAATGGAAGGGGAACGATTCAGTTTAATAGCCAACAAGAAAAATTCGGGTTGCCCTACAACATGGGGGTATAATGTTTGTTTCCCTCTCTGAGAAAAGCCAAAACCATTAGCTTTTTAGCAGGAATAGTTTGGCTTGTCTGCCACTACTTCTGTAACATTGTTGCAAGCAGAACACGGTGGCAAGAAAAACAGCAGATGCAGTGCTGCAGTGAAACTTTTAAAAAGTTAAAAAAGTTTTGGGGTTGTTGGAAAGTTGGAATTTGCATGCAACTTCAGCTACTGTAGCTATTGAGTTTAAAGCAGAATTAGTTTTGCAGTTATGTCCTTTTTAACTGATGTACCTTTCTTTTCTTTTTAACTGATTTTTAATTTCTTTTCCTTTTTAACTGATGTACATTTTTTCTAGCCCTTCAGACGTGAATCAGTCCATCTCTCTATATTTCATATTTCTTTATTTCTAAAAGACATTTGTTTAACTAAAGTGGGACTTAGATGTGACAAGTTTGTATAATTCACAGATAATTAGCATCTGCTTTTAACTGCTGATTAAAGATGTTATCTTCCAGCTTTTGGTGTGTGTGTTACTATTCATTTCATTACCCCATTTTAAAATTTGTAATACTGTACCTGTATAGGCATTTGCTGTTTCTGGTCATGTATATCATATAAAGGCAAAGGTAAACGTTCCCCCCGCATATGCATACTTCTCGCCTGAAGGAGACTGTGGTAAAGCCCATTCTGAAGAAACCCAACCTAGCATCGGGCGATTTGACCAACTATCGCCCGATTGCTAATGTTCCCTTTATGGGCAAGGTGATCGAGAGGGTGGCCGCGATCTGGCTTCAATCATATCTGGAGGGAGAGCACGTCCTAGATCCATTCCAGTCTGGGTTCAGGCCTGGTCGGGGGACCGAGACAGTCTTGGTCGCTCTGCAAGATGACCTCCTCCGGAGGGCCGGCGGGGGGTGCTCCTCCCTATTGGTCCTCCTGGATTTGTCAGCGGCCTTTGATACCGTCGACCACGGTATCCTGCTGGACCGGCTCTCTGGGGTCGGGATCGGAGGCACTGTTTACAGCTGGTTCCGGTCCTTCCTCGGAGACCGTCCCCAGCAGGTTCAGCATGGGGGCGAGTTGTCGGCCCCTTGGATACTCCCTTGTGGGGTTCCACAGGGGTCGTCTCTCCCATGCTGTTCAACATTTACATCAGGCCGCTGGCTGAGGTCATTAGGGGACATGGAGTCTGCTGTCATCAGTATGCTGATGACACGCAGCTCTATGTCTCCTTTTCTACCGCTGCAGATGAGGCTGTCCGGACCCTCGATCAGTGCCTGGGCGCGGTCATGGAATGGACCAGGGCTAACAGGCTTAAACTCAACCCCGATAAGACCGAGGTTATGTTCTTTGGGGCCCCCTCATCCAGCTACGGTGGCCCGTATCCCACCTTGGAGGGTGTCTCCCTCAGGCCATCGGACGGTGTCCGGAATCTGGGCGTAGTCCTGGACCCGGCGCTCACCATGGAAGCCCAGGTGTCCGCCGTGTCCAGGGCTGCCTTTTTCCACCTTCGTCGAATCGCCCAGATTCGTCCGTACCTGGATGGGGACTCCCTCAGAACAGTGGTCCAGGCGCTGGTGATCTCGAGATTGGACTATTGCAATGCGCTCTACATGGGGTTGCCCTTGACTCTCATTCGGCGACTGCAGTGGGTCCAAAATGCAGCGGCCAGACTGGTGGCGGGTGTGCGTCGATTCGAGCTTCTGGCTCGCCTGCATTGGCTACCCGTTGCAGCCCGAATTAGATTCAAGGTCCTGGTTTTGGTTTACAAAACCCTCCATGGCCTAGGACCTGGCTACCTGACGGAGCGGATCGACCAGCGATCAACCTCAGCCCGTCCGACCAGGTTGTCGCGGGCGCACATGCTGCGCGTGGCCACGCCCAGGGAGGCTCAGAGAACTTGCACCCGTGCCCGAGCCTTCTCTGTGGCTGGCCCGACCCTTTGGAATCATCTTCCAGCAGAGGTGCGCCTTGCAGAGTCCCTGCCTGCCTTCCGGAAGGCGCTGAAAACCCTTCTCTTCCGGGAGGCGTTTGAGTGACCCGAACAGAGTTTGTTTTTTTTTTAGTCCCGCCATCTGTTGTTGTTGTTCTTCTCTGCTTTATTAGTCTATTAATATTTATTTTGTTGTTTGTAATTTTGCTGTGCTATAAATTTGTTGTAAACCGCCCGGAGTTCCACAAGGAAGACGGGCGGTATATAAGCTGTATAAATAAATAAATAAATAAATAAATAAATAAATAAATAGTCGTGTCCGACTCTAGGGGCAGTGCTCATCTCCGTATTCAAGCCGGAAGAGCCAGTGCTGTGCAAGTCCATGGCCATGTGGCCGGCATGGCTGCAAGGAAACACTGTTTACCTTCCCGCTTTTTACGGCGGTACCTATTTATCTACTTGCATTTACATGCTTTAGAACTGCTAGGTTGGCAGGAGCTGGGATATCAGCTCCGCTGCATGGCACCCGGGATTCGAACCGCTGAGCTGCCGACTTTGCAGTCTACAGTTTTGGTGTCTTAGTCCACTGAGTCACCATGCCCCTCATGTATATCATACTTGTTACATAAATTAATCTCTAGTTGTGCATGCTGAAATCTTTGACAGTTGAGCTGCAATGAATTTTCAATCAGACATGTTCAAGATGGGTGTTAATATTTTGGGCCTATTGCCTTTGCTGGTGGGGTCCAGCCAAACCTACAACAAGGTGTTCGCTTGTTTGTCCAATTGTCAATAAGATGGACCCATGGAAAAACAGCTTAGGACTTAGATACCTAAAGGACCGCCTCCTTCCATATGAACCTACCCGGCAATTGAGATCTAGCCAGGGAGCCCTCTTGAAAGAGCCATCCCTCAAGGAGGTGAGAGGGATGGCTTGTATGTATAGAGCCTTTTCAGCAGCTGCCCCCAGGCTATGGAATGCCATCCCGAGTGAGATCCACCTGGCACCGATGTTGATGACATTTTGGTGCCAGGCAAAAACCCTGTTCCAGAAGTTTTTTCACTGATGTAACATAGATGGTGGATCCTGGTGGCAATTTTTAGTACAGTGGTACCTTGTATAAAGGAATTAATTCGTTCCAAATGAAATTATGTTAAGCAAATTTTCCTTTATAAAAATTCCCATAGGAATGCATTGAAAACGGAGTAATCCCATTTTTTCTGTTGTACAGATTCTCCCCATAGGTGATTCTGTTAAGCAAATTTCCCCTATCTCTGGAATTTTTTATGTTGTACAAATTTTTATGTCATACAAACTGTTATACAAGGGTCCACTGTATATTGTATTTGTATTTAAATGTTTTTGTTTAATTGTTTCTTGTTCTTTTAACGTTTTAATTGTTTTAATTGTTTCTTGACTGTGAGCCGCCTAGAGACCTTTGGGTAGTGGGCAGCATATAAGCTGTATTTTTAAAAAACTGCAGCAGTACAATTGATGGATAAGAATACAGTACTTGGCACGGAACTTGGTGCCAACTTACAGCAAGAATCTGAGAGATGAAGCCAAAGAGACTCTGTAAAATATCAAGATTTTATTTTTCATCTTGGCAAGTTTTTGTATGAGATGTTTTCTTCAAAACAGTAGCAGACTGAACATATAAGTTGAGGAAAAGTGGCAGCGCAGGTAACGTGGTTTGGCTAATGCCCGCTTGTGTACAAGAGGTACACATGATGTCTGAGCACCCTCATCTGTTTTATGCTTTTATGTTTAAATAAGGCAGTGGTTTCTCAATAAGTACTTGCTCTATAGTTTTATATATATATATATATTTATATATATCTGGTTCTAGTCACAATGTTGAAGCTTCACGTGCAAATTAAAATAAAATGTACAACTCAACAATTACAGCCATTTTCCCCATCTCCATAGCAAAAAAGCATCCCAAACAGGGACAATTAACTGACATGGATAACAAGAGTAAAAAAGGGGGAAGAAAACAGGAAAACAACCTCCAGGGTAGGTGTTGTTGACCTGAGAGCTTTGAGTGAAATTCCAGTGAGACATTTCTTCCCCCAACACACCGGGAACAAAAGGGTGTTTGTCAAGAGGTGCCTTCTTCAGTCAGTTGCCCCATTTTATTCTATCCTAAGGAGCTCCACATCAAAAATCAGAGTAGCGTTGGGCGGGATGACTCCAGGATGGCCGGTGGTTCCGTACGCCATGTCAGGTGTGCAGGTCAGCTTTGCTCTTTGTCCCAGACTCATCTGGCATTTAGAGGGAAAGGGAGCAACAAGAGAAAGTATTACAAAACATGTCACCAATCCATGTATTATAGCTTGTGCCTCTCCCCCCCACCCAAATTGGGCTCTGTCTTGAAACTGTGCCCCAGGATTTTCACTCTTCAATCAAAATAATAAGGAGCAATCTTGCTCTTTCTAGGATCTAAGTCCCTGGGGAGGAAGAGAAACAATTAACAGCAGCCCTGGAAAAAAAGGGTACAGTACTTGATTCCAACCGGCCACGGGGGCAATGGTGCACTTTGTAACTTGCTAGTAATGTAACGATCAGTTGCCATAGTGCAGTTATTAAAACATATTGGTTGAAATCCTGTTGTCAAGTTGTGTAAGTGGCATAACTTTCAGAAGCAAGCAGCTGTAAGGTAAGAAATCTTCCCGATCAGTTGTCATGGTGCAATTATTAAAACATACTGGTTGAAATCCTGTTGTGTAGTTGTGTAAGTGGCATAACTTTCAGAAGCAAGTGGCTGTAAGGCAAGAAATATCCCCGGATACAATCTGTTGCATGCTATGTTGCATGACTTTGTGTAAAAGAACCTCAGTGTTGTAAGCTGCCTTGGGTCCTTTCCAAGGTGAAAGGCAGGGTAACAATATTTGAAATCCATAACAAGATAAGATCCTTAGAGATTTATTAACTTTCAGCAGTCCTCCGATAAAAATTATAGTGTCTGTCTAACTTTGCAACAAGATTTCAGCCACTGATTTACTGGCACAACTGTTCCAGTGAGGTGCAAAAGGGATGGTCAAGTTGCATGCCTTAACTACTGCATTTGTCTGAGAGCTCGACTACATTGTTGAATTAAATCAGGAGCAGGTTTGGGTTTTATGGAATTCATAGGTCGCCATGGGGTTTTTGTGTGTCGTGCGTGCATCCTCATCAAGGAAACTGCCCCCTTCTTTGCCTCTTATGTTGTAACTAGATGGGGAGAGGGAACATCTCCCAGCCTTCCACTTGATGAAGGATTTTCAGGCTGGATGAATGACAGCAGTCCCTTACTCTGAAGACCAGCCCTAACTAACAGGATTCTAGCTAGTGAGTCATAGCAAATGGATGCCTAGCCAACTCTTGATAAAAAGTTGAAACTCCTTTGGACAAAAGCATTGTGCTCAGATTCTAAAACATTTCTACCAGCATGTTACCTATATACGCATGCAAATATGCACATTACACATCTCAGGCAAGATCCAGACTTAATCAGACTTAAATTGAGATCATTGAAATGAAAATTAGGCAAGACTAACTTAAGTCTCTGTAACGGAATGTAAAGCTAAGCTATGAATATTTATGAAGGGATATCTGTTTAAACAATCAAATAGGGCTAAGGCGTATATAAACAAATATGCAGAGAAATGACAATTAGACAATGCCTTGAAGGGGTCTAGATAGGGCTTGGTTAGGGTTTCAACCGAAAAGTAACATGAACATATAATTGCTCCTGTGGTCCAGAGTTTCTTCAGGAAAGTTGGGTGGTATATACATGGAAATAATAAATAATAAAGAGAAAAAAATAATGTGATATTGACACTCAACAAAACCTTATTGTGAAATAAAAACATTTTGATGATTCTTTATGCTGTAACTTAAATAAACTACAGTGTTATTTTGAAACATTAAAGCAAGTGTCAGTCTCTATTTATTAGATAAGTCATAACTGCTTTGAAAAGGGTGGCAGCGGAAAAGGAACCAGGTCACGTCACATTTATTTAATGGGTGGCAGAGGTTTCTAAAATCCAGGTTCACTACAGTCTCACGGACTGAAGTAAGCCTCCTCCTTTAAGCGTGACTACACCTGGTTCAACCATATTATTTCCCATTCTTTCTGCCTGTTATGCTGTTATCTACTAATGACTGCCCTTGGCCTATGTATGAGAAAACAGACCAGCGTAAGGGATCATACCTGTGCAGTTCCTTCTTCAAAACCTTTAATGACTTCTTGCCTCCCAATCTTGAACCTGAAAGGTTTGTTTCGATCTCGGGAGGAATCAAACTTCTTTCCGTTCTGTAACATTCCTGTCAGAAACAAAAACAAAGAAACAGTTCCCGCTTCCGTCACGGTTGCTGACAATCCGATGGAACAGAAGACAATTAAGATGTCTGCCTGGCTGAGTGGGCGGGGGGAGAGACAACTATCGGGCACTGCTGTTCTTTAAAAAGGATTGGTTTGCTCAGCTACTACCCTGTTTCCCTGAAAATAAGACCTTCCCAAAAAATAAGCCCTAGCAGGATTTCTATGCATTTGTTAAATATAAGCCCTACCCTGATAATAAGACCTAGTGATGGGCATGGCTATGGTTGTGTGCAGGGCTGACATTCAAGCATATTATACTTAATAAAGTAAGACATCACCTGAAAATAAGCCCTAGTGTGTCTTCTTGAGAAAAAATAAATATAAAACCATGTCTTATTTTCGGGAAAACATGGTAGCTAAATGAAGCAGATTGGGAACAGTAACTTGCTACTTTAACTATCTGCATAGTGGTAGCCAGCCCTCAAGGGCTCTAGACTTACAGTATATAAAGAGTTTCCCCTCCATATTACATTTAACTGATCCTCCAGTTTCAGTATTTGTTAGATACAGTAGGACCCCCAGATTCACTGATTCATTATCCACTGAGTCAGCTGTCCATGGTTGGCAGAAGAAAAAATTAAATAAATAATGCAGCAACCGCAAAGCAAGCTACTGTCACAAACAGCAGCTGTAAAGCAACCTACTGTCACAAAATAGCAGCCGTAAAGCAAACTACTGTCACAAAATAGCAGTTTTGGGTTTCTTTGGTGTTCTCTCTTATCCACAGTTTTCATTATCCACGGGAAGGCCTAAAGCAAAAAGTGGTCTGCTTATATACCGCCCCATACTACTTCAAGTAGTCTCTGGGCGGTTTACAGTTTTTAATTATAGTATGCAGGCTATACATTGCCCCCCCCAACAAGCTGGGTACTCATTTTACTGACCTTGGAAGGATGGAAGGCTGAGTGAACCTTGAGCCTGCTACCTGGGATTGAACCCCAGATCGCAAGCAGTTTTAACTGCAGTACAGGCATTTAACCACTGCGCCACAAGGCCTAGAACCAATCCCCAGTGGATACCAGGGTCCTATTGTACTTCCTACTACAGAGACCATTTGGTAATGGAGTGGCTAACAAATTCTTTAAATAAATGAAATAAAATAAGTAAGAAGGCTGGAGTTATCCTTCCAACCCAGATTATCAATGAGCGAGGGCCAGTTTTTAACAGTTGAAAAACCCTCCCAACAAGGTTATTACCGACTTCAAACCCCAGAGAGAAAACTGGCAAGCAGGGCAGACTGTGCAAGGCTATCCCGTTACATATGAGCAAGTTGTTGTTTTTTTCAAGGGAAAAATGATACAAGTATGTAAATTGACAGATAAATAAATGCTCCTGATGTCAAGGAAAAAAATCCAGATTATGGAAAGGCGTTTTCATTTTTATTGCATACTTCTTTGGATGCAAAAATGTGATCCAGCCCTACTTCCAGACAACTGCATTCAAACTTAATCATGCTTTAGTGAACATCCAGTTAAGAAAACAAACTAGATGATACACTTCACACATACTCAGAAGTAGTGCTCCTTCGAGTGGCGAAAGATGTCTGTCTGTTCTAGCCCATATCTTGCTTCCATTTTCTATTGTACATAGTCATTGGCAAGAATCCCATTGACAATTCATATATGCATGAGTGAAATCACATAAGATGGAGCAGCAAATTGCTACTAAAGAACAAGATGCCAGTTGTATGCCTAGGAATGCTGTCATCACCTTGTCAATTAGCGGCAATTTGCCAGCAGAATTTACATTATTCCATTAAGTCGCCACAGACAGGTATACAGTATAAGCAATAATTTCCCAATTTGCTGTGGTACATTATCCTAAATCGGTTTGCAGGAAGAGTAACAGGCTAATCCTAGAGAATATGCATGTTCCTTATTGTCTAGTTTGATCCTTAAATTAATGACTAATAGAAAGTCTTGTTGATTAAACTGTGTCTAATATAGGTCTGGATAACAATAATTTTCTTAATGCTCTTGGACTGCATAATCTCTCACCATCAGCTATGCTAGCTAGAGTTGATGGAAACTAGGCAATAATGGATGGAGATCCCAGATCCAACCCATTTCCTCTTTTTCAGCCCTGCTGGGCAGGGCTTTGCCCCTCACTTAAACACACATGAATCCAGCCTCCCCAGGTCTCATTGGGACCTGAACCACAGGAGCTCAAAATGATCACTGTGGGTGCATGGAGAAGGAGGAATAATGCTGCGTGGAGGAGGGCAGAGTTGAGCAAGAGCACACCTAAATGGAAACCTCGGATCCAACCCAAGGAAATGAGGAGAACATTCATAGATCTTCCACTTACTTAAAACAGTGTTGGCGAATCTATGGCATGGGCACCAAAGGTGGCACGCGGATCCCTTTCTGTGGGCACCTGACATTGCCCCCTTCACAGCCACCTGGATTCAGGTTAAATTGCTGCATTGGCACTTTGCGAAAAAATTAGTGAGTTCTGAATGGCAGTTTGGGCACTCGGTCTCTAAAAGGTTCGCCATCACTGGCCTATAACGATGTTGTCAAACAGATTAAGTAGCTCTATGAAGACAGTCGTGTCCCATTTTCTGAGATTTCTGATCCAAAGCCTAACAGCTTGGTCAATGTGTGTGTGTGTGTGTGTGTGTGTGTGTGTGTGTGTGTGTGTGTGTGTGCTGATGGGCATGGATCCATCTGCAAATATTACTGTTGTAACAGACTGTGTAAAAACAAACGAATAAGTTCTGGTAAGTATCAGGAACTTCCATGCAAAGTAATGGAAAAGACCAGGGTGCTTCTGAGCATGCCTTCAATGTCATGCTTTGAAGCCAACAGAACAAACCCCAACATCCAAGACCAGATGCAGGTCAAAATCTGAGACTCGGCAGAGAGGTGATCCAGAGTCTAAAAGTAAGAGGTGCTCCACAACAGCTCCTGAAATCCCAAAGGGATGGAATAAAGCTGGAAACGTCCGGACAATGGCAGCACAACAGCCAAAGTGGAGAGCGTTATGGGGTTACATGTTAGTCCAGTTACCCCAGTATTTGGACAGATCGCGTCTGTGCTCTGCAAATGCCTGCATTTCAAAGCAAATGGTGGCCCCCAAAAGGGAATTTGGCAGTGGCTTCATTAACATGTAGGCACACACTTTCCATCCACTTGCTCTGGCCTCACACTTCCAGACAGGTGCGGCTTGGCTCCCTCTGAGCGGTTTCCCAAGCCATGACATACGAGACGGGCAAATTCTTTATGAAGGGCTGCAGACAGTTTAAATAGGCAGCAACTGCAGAAGGATCCATATAACAGAGCCATCACTAACCGCTGCTTCTTTTTCTCCATGTGCTGTCAGGTCAACTATGACATATGGTGACCGTTTTCAGAAGTTTACTGGGTACACAGGACTCAGAAGTGGTTTACCCTTCCCCTTTTTTTCCTGGGGCTTTTCCTAGGACTTTGCAGCTTGCCAGAGGCCACACAGCCTGGCTCTACTTGCAGGAGGCACAGCAGAGAATCAAACTCACAACCTCTGGTTCCACAGGCGGATACCTAAACCGCTAAGCTAGACAGCTAGCTCACATTACCTAAGTAATGAATATTTAATATGGCAAGAAACGTAGGCCTGTCTGTCTCATTTGCTTTTTTAAAATTCCTGTGTTGCTATCAGTCTAGCAGTAGCTGCCTTTCCAAGCCTCTGTCAAGGCAAGAGCTGACATGTTCCCTTCGCTAAATGGTTCAGTAGGAGTTTATTTCAGAATTTGGACGCCAAAGAGCTCCTAGTGCAGTCAATACAGTTTTGGCTGCTCTGATGCCCTTTCTTGAGAGCTGGCTTCTTATGGAATGGCACCAGATCATTAGTTGTTATTCATGCATCTGGAAGGGATGAGAAGAGAGCATTACGGGATAGAACTCACTCACTGGCTTTGAGGGTAGGTACTGTACTTTGAGGGTAGGTACTGTACTTGATGCTTTTGAGCTGTGGTGCTGGAGGAGATTCTTGAGAGTCCCCTGGACTGCAAGGAGATCAAACCTATCCATCCTGAAAGAAATCAACCCCGGATGTTGACTGGAAGGACAGATTTTGAAGCTGAGGCTACAGTACTTTGGCCACCTCATGAGGAGAGAGGACTCCTTGGAAAAATCCCTGATGTTGGGAAAGATTGAAGGCAAAAGGAAAAGAGGACGGCAGAGAATGAGATGGTTGGACGGTGTAATCGATGTAACCAATATGGATTTGACAAAACTCCGGGAGGCAGTGGAAGATAGGAAGGTCTGGCGAGCTCTGGTCCATGGGGTCACGAAGAATTGGACACGACTGGACGACTGAACAACAACTGTACTTTGATTTGTATATGTACTGTGATTTGGAGCGGTAATGGGCATTCTACATTGCCTTTCCTCAGGCAGAACAACGTCCAGCTCCGGCCTTGAAACATTTCACAGGGCGGGAAAAGGCTGATGGAGTGCAGGTCTCCAGTTGTTAGGGGTGTATGTGTTTTGGCCTAAAGAGCAAAATGCTTCCCTTGCCAAGAGGACCTGAGGGGCCCTCAGAAACAAGTAGCGATTGGCAAGCGATGCGGCCCACCAGAGCTCTGGAAATGAGTTTTAACAATAGTGAGACTTACAAGACCGATGCCTTTTTTAAAAAAAGTATTCAGCTGCCAGTATGATCACAAACTTCTAAAAAGAACTATTTCCCATGTCCATAATTAGTTACCGGGGTTATAAAAAAATCTGAACGCTACAAGCTGCATGTCTACAAAAAGTACTCCATTTCCGTCTAAGTTGATGCCACTCCTTCACCGCTGCACAAGACCATTCCTCTATAAAAGGAATGAAAATCTAAAAGTCTGAAAGGTCTGTAATTGTGATGAGCAATGGGGCCATTTAACTAAGCTTCAGCCAATGTCCTTTGCATTAACCAGAAGTTAGGCAGACATTTTGTGCATTCATCATGAAGATCTGAAGAGGTGTCTGGAGTTCATTCATTCAGTCGAATGTGATCACAGTATTTTCAAGACAGCATGCTCTGCCTAATCAGAACTGTTGATCACAGAAATTGTTTAAGTGCATTCAGCTGAACATGCTTCTGAGTTCCTTGACAGAACTTCATGATGAGCATGAGAAGGTCTGCTTGAACTTTGAACGGTGGTGTGTGTGTGTGTGTGTGTGTGTGTGTGTGTGTGTGTGTGTGTGTGTGTGTGTGTGTGTGTGTGTGTGTGTGTGTGTGTGTGTGTGTGTGTGTGTGTGTGTAGGTGGCCATGCTTAACTGCATGATAACAAAGCTGCCACAATGTTAAGCTCGACAACATTAAGCCAACTCAGGCTCAGTTTAATGTCTGACTATGGTTTAATGTCTGACTAGCATCATCACGTTATAATGGTGAGACCACAAAAGAGGCAAAAGCAAAATGTTTACTGACACTATACGATGCAGCTGTATTATTAGTGATGTGATGACTCATGAGATACACTCAGAACTTCTAGGATAGTTGGAAAAATTAATCTGTGCCAAAAAAAAAAACAATACAGCTGCAGCTGTTCTGAAGTGCATCTACAAGGAATTTAACAAATGCCACAGCCAATCTGCAGTTTTCTGTCTATATTCTAGGTACACAAACCACTCAATAGAAGACACCATCCATTCATGGCCTTTTCTCTCTGCCACAACTTCAATGTTCTTGTAAGTCCCAAATTTATCTCCTACATGCAATGGAATACTGTATATTATACCTTCTGACGTGTGTGTGTGGGGGGTGACAGTTCGGCCACCAGTGAGCTATTAATAGCCCTCACTGTGAACCAATCAGGACTTTTACCACCCAATATGGGTTGCTTCTCATCTTCACCACAGGCAGGCACCCAGCAGAACATTTTTGCAAGGCTTGCAAGTTAAATGCTCCTTTCCGTGTCCTCTTTTGATCCACATCGCACGTAGGGGACTTCGTGTCGTGGTAATGGCATGGACTGCCATGACACTATTTGCTGCAGAAGAGCCATCAGCCAACCGGGGATCGTGTGTCTGCTATTCACCTGATAGGTTCCGTGAGACCTCTTGATAGTGAAAAGGGCATGTGATGAAATCTGGCTGAGTATTTGCACACACACTTTGCAGAACAGCCATTGAAGAGAATTTGGTGTACTGTACTCGTGCCTTCGTTTGGAAGAATGTCATGTGTGTGTGTGTGTGTGTGTGTGTGTGTGTGTGTGTGTGTGTGTGTGTGTGTGTGTGTGTGTGTGTGTGTGTGTGTGTGTGTGTGTGTGTGTGTGTGTGAGAGAGAGAGAGAGAGAGAGAGAGAGAGAGAGAGAGAGAAAATGTGGACACCCTTTCCTCAATTTGATTCACTGTGTTTATATTCACACAAACACAAACAATTTTACTACCAGCATAAATATAAGCTGTAAATTTCTTTCCCCAAATCTTCCACTCTCCTCCCAGGGTGGAAAAAATAGTGAGTGAATGAGAGAAGACATAAAAGGGAAGTGAAAAGAAATAATATATTTGGGAACATTCTATATTTTTAACAGCCAAAGCAAGGAGACTCTTAGGAAGAGACAACCAAGACGGTTACTTCACATCCTTATTTGTTCCGCGACTAGTTTTGTACCGTGACAGCATGTGGTTTTGTCCCTGTTTCAGTGTTCCCATGGTCGTGATAACTTGCCTTGTGACAAGTGTTACCTCACGGTCTTGTACCGTGACAAACACTGAACTTGTCTAGCTTCCTTTTTCCTTTTTTTGGGTGGGGGGTATAAAAATTCTTTTTCGATATTTCAGTATACTGATATTTTGGTTTTCATATGCCAATGCAGCAGCATTGATAATGTTTTCTTTCTTATACATTTGAGTTGCATGCTTTTTTTCCTGTAGGGAAATTAATGACATATGTCTCTTCACCCACTAACCACTAGATGGACACAAGGAAAAATAAAACCAGGAAGCCAGGATTGTGCAGGCCAAATACCATTTGTACCAGTACAGTTGTTACTTCACGTCCTCTTAACCGGGACAAGAAGCGGAACAGAAGAGGGACAAGATAAAACCCAACCCCAGTGCTAGGTACAATTTGTCTCGCTTAGCACCTGTTCCAGGGGCGTAGTTGAGACAAATTTGCGAGACGGACCGGAAGTAACATTTTTGTACCACTCCTAAATGCAACAACTACAGAGACAAAACTGACGTGAAGAAACTGCCCAAGAAGGCTGCCCTCAACAACATTCCTGGCTTCGGCTACAGAGTCACAAGTGAGCAGATTTTTCCTTTCTCCAAAACATTTACTTCCATCCAGGTTGACGTCCCACCCAAGTCCCCCACCAAATTAGAACAAGACATAAATAAAACCAAACACTAAAAAAGCAGGGGTGCAAACTAAGGTTCAGATGAAACCCTCACACATTAAACGCATGTCCAGTAGAGAGTGGGGCTGTACACTTGTCCCCCCAAAAAAAAACAAAAAAAAAAAAAAATGAGGTTTGACTCTATGTGTATGTGTGTGTGGCTGCATCAGTCTCTGACACAAGGGTGAAAATCCCAGGGAAATCAAAGCGAGTGAGGTATCTGTGGGGTGGCATTGCCAGCAGGTCCCCAACAATGGTCTGTGAGGCAAATATGGATTTGGCACACACACACACACACACACACACACACACACACACACACACACACACACACACACACACACACACACACACACACACACCCAGCAGGGGTAGGTGCAGAATAATACAAATACTATTTTGTCATTTTGGCGCCACCTCCAGCACAGCAACCGGGGCACATGGCCACCTGCTTCCCCTCTGCCCCCGTTGCGGCCCTTGGTTGCAAGGTGTACACCCTTCTGCAAACTGCATGGTGAAGATCTATCACTACTCCTTGATCTGGACTAGGGATGGGTAGGAAATGAAAAACAAAATGCTGTTTGATCGTTTCGTTATGTAAAGAAACATAATGAAATGAAACAAGGAAGCAGTATTTCGTTATAGACGAAACAAAACAGTCATTTTTCTATTGAAATGAACCATTTCATTTCATTGTTTTCGGGCTCTTGCCGAACTGTCAATGGCTGGAACCCTTTAAACCTGGCCCAGTTGGTACCAGGGGGTCCCCATGGTACTGACTGGTTCAGGTTTAAAGGGCTCCAGCCATTGACAGCTCAGTAAGAGCCCTTTAAAAATGGCTTCCGGAGTCCCAGGTGACAAACCTGGTGCCTCTAGGACCAGGGGAGCCATTTTGGTTCGTTTCATAAGAAATTTTTAAAAATGTTTCGTAAGAAACGAAACAAAACAAAACAATACAGGGGTGAGCATGAAATGAAATGAAACATTTTTCCATTTCATGTCCATCCCTAGTCTGGAGGGGTGGGGTGGGGGCACAAATGGCTAATGGAAACTTTGGTAGGGGGCAGAGTTGGTTACTGGCGCCCCACAGGTGCCTCTGGCATGCAGGAGCATTTGCCTGAAGCTCTCCCTACATTTCCATGCTCGCTCTCCTTGCCAAAGCTAGTCATTATAAAGACTGGGGAACCCCCCCCCCGGCCAACACAGCTCCTGTTTAACAGCTGCGGACAGTGCTAATCACTTGATAGCTCTGTTTTCTTTAGGGTTCCCTTCAGCCTTGAATCAGGGACAGGCTCCTTCAGCTACATGTATATGCAGACTGCAGGTACCTAACTATCTAACATACAAAATTATGGGGAACTCAATGCAACACAGTGGAGAGATGAACAGACCAGGGCTGGGACAACCTGGGTTTGAATCCCTGCTCACTCACAGAAGCTCACTGGGAATGTGGAGCTGGTAAAGACAAGCCTTAAATACCTCACTTACTTTGATGACTCAGTTATGTTGCTATGGTTCAGCTCTGGTTTGACGGCACGTGACAACAGCAGCAACCACGTCTGTCTAAGCTGTTTTGCCATATCAAAGCAACATTGGCAGTAGAACCGCTTATCTCTGTCACAGAGCCTGCATCACGACTGTGGAAACAACCTTCAAAACAGATTGGAAAAACCGGCAAGGCAATCTTATAACCCCAGGACTCAAACAACCAAGGGCCTTTTTACACGACCCCTAAGATCCGCTGGTCCCTTAAATTCAGACCAGAGATCTTGAGGGTTTGTCGCTCTCCCTGCGTTCCCACCCTCTCCGCACTTGCTTGTTCTGTCTGCGTGAGGGGAGGGAGAAAAAAAAGGGAGAAAAGAATGCACTCTTACCTCCGGAGTGCCGGTGGAAGTTGCTCCGACCCCCCCATCACTTCCTGGTTCCTCTTAAAGGGGCGGGAGGCAAAAAACAACAACAAAAAGAAGCAAGGAGAGCCCGGCACTCTCCGCATCAAAATTTTTCACTCTCCCAGAGCAGGTACCTGAAAAGTGCGCTGGGTCGCGCTTAGGTGGGTGGGGTCGCACTTAATTTTCTGTTAGCTCCGGAGCTGGTGGGGAAACATTTTTAAGCTCCGGACCTGGGAGCCATTTGCAGCGGAGCTTAGGGGTCGTGTATAAACACCCCAAGCAAAACCAAACAACAAAACAATAGAAAACACATGAGTAGTCGCCAAACGCCTCTTTGAAGAGCAAGGTCTTAAGCCGGACTCTCTTAAAGGCAGACAGGGACTGCGCAAGACAAATCTCACTGGGCAGTTTATTGTAGGGGTGACCACTGAGAAGACCCGGTTTTGAGTAACTCCCTCCCGCTGGAGACCCCGTCTCTGCTGTGTTTCCGGAAGCAGGCAAAGACTTTCTTCTTCAGGCAAGCTTTCCCTGAATGAGGGACTTCCTACTATATAACTTTATATGGATTACACATGATTGCATCAACTGATTTCATAAGAACACCAGAGTTTTCCATGGTACTTTCCACCCCTCATAATGGATTTTTCTTTTCTTTTTGTGTGCTCTTTGCAGCTCTACTGTTACCTTTTAATGTTCTAAGATGTCTCTTTTAATTCTCTGTTCTTAACTTGAATATGTCTTAAATGTTCCAGGATGTATATTGCCCCTCATTATTGTAAACCACCTTGGGTCCTTTTCCAAGGAGAAAAATATATAAATAAATAATACATAGCTAGACTGCAAGACTGCATGCTAATTCTCCATTAAAACCTCTCTACAGGAAGTTTTGACTGACAAGGAGATTTGCTACACTCTTTAATGAGCAAAAATGCCGTGTAATAATCCCAGTTGACAGACTAGCTCTGTGGCTGACATCTTTAACCATAAAGTGAATGCAGGATTATGACTCAGTGGAATATTCTGTTGGGGGAGTGGGCTACAGATCACATATCATGGAATTTCAGTGTAGCTCTATAATAAACAGGGATGCCCACCGGCTAAACCCAAAGAAATGGCAAGGAAATATTTGTTTATAAAGATCAAGGGCCAAATTTCTATTTGGGAAAGATAGAGGGGCATCCTTCAGCAGCAGATGGGGCCAGAGACTCAAGAGGCAACAGGCATGCCCAAAGCGATTTGCACAATTGCCACATGTGATTTTTTTCTTTATCTTAGGTCATCTTTAAATGCTCTCTTATGTTCGACAACCAGCCAAAGATAATAGGAAAAGCTTGCAATCCATATAGGAACACCCGCATCCAGGCCAAGATGAGATCCAGTCAGGTGAAAGTTCCTTATTTCTTAGGAGCCCAGTCATGATGATTCTTTTCATACAAGGCTCTTAGCTCAGTGCCAACCCGCTTCAGCAATAATGCCAACCAGATTTCAAAAGTTGCTGGAGGTACTATTCAGTTCTTGTGCGGAGGTTTTATCTGTAGCTATTTTCATTGGTTTTAGATTTTTCATTATGCATCATTATTTTTGTGTACTTGATCATCCTGGTTGTTTGTTCTCTCTCTCTCTCTCTCTCTCTCTCTCTCTCTCTCTCTCTCTCTCTCTCTCTCTCTCTCTCTCTCTGAGAACTCCAGCTGCTGGGTGATGCAAAAATGCCAATCATAAATAACGAATGCATCTCAAAAAGCGCAACACGAACATGGAAAGCATGATTCATTCATTACTGAGTGGCTCCTTCTGGCTTGCTTCAGATACAACCATATAACCTTTGTGACAGTTTGTCTCAATCTGCTCTTTATTTTCATCTCTGTGATTGCAAAAAGCTGCTGCTTGGTTAGTTAGTTATCGGCCCAATCGGATTACCAGTTGCGGAGGAGGTAACTACAAAACCGAAGGAGACACAGGGCTGGGGTGCAGAGGCTTTCAAGGAGCCCTCCTTTGCAGAGCCAGCATTCATGTTTTGTACCACATTTTGCAAATATGATGAATGTTTTACAACTGGCTGTCACACACTTCCAATTGCCTCTAATTGATCCTGAGGCTGCCAAAACTAGGAAGGACAGCGTTTACACTTTTCGCCATCTCTCTACTAAATTATTGTTCAGAAGTTCAACTCACATGGCCACGTTTTTCATCCTTCTGCTGAAATCTTTGGGTGAACACATGGCCGTTTTATGACAGTACTCCATTTCCCCCTCACTATTTGGCAGGATAATCCAAAGTAGCAAACTAAACTGGATGGCTTGTGCCTTGAGGCATCTTGGTCATCTGGTTATAACTGGGTACAAAGGGAAATGAAAAAGACATATGATTGTGTTTTGGTAACATCCATCATACTCTTAACAGACAAGAGTATGATGGATGTTGCCAAAATACAATCCTCAGAAGGATTTGATGAGGAATGACTGGCGACATCAGAGGAATCAACCTCAACCTGATTCTGCTGCTATTCAGTACTGATTGGCCCATGGCTCTGACGTCACCAATCCTTCCTCATCAGATCCTTCTGCTAACATTTAAAAATCAACTGAAATACTGTTGTGTACCTATACCTGAAGTTGCACAGGCTGTTGTGAAATTTGCACCAAGGCAGAAATCTTTTCAGAACGCAGATCCACAAGCACAGTTGCACACTCAGTTATGTGGTTCACTGCACAATCCGTCATGCTAACCTAGGCATCAATGTCCACTTTGGTGTAACTTTACACTTGGCCAAATGCAACAAGATTTCAGTCACTCCCCCCCCCCCATAAATGACGTCAAATGTTTCTTAATACACAGATACCACTTTAAAAGAGCATTTCAAATACACAGATACCACTATAAAAGAGCATTTCAGGGGAAGAACAGGATTATCTGTGAGCCAAAAATAAAAAAATCCCCCCAGGCTGACTTCTGTATAAAAGAATGTTTGTGCCTCCTGGGGAGAAAAGCCAGCCTTCATTTGATGAAGCTACACAGCCCCAGGATGCTCCAAGAGGAAGGGAATGATAAACTACAGTACTTCAGAAGATTTTCTACCTATCATGTCCTGGAAAAGGGTGGCATAAGTCAGAATTAAGTGGATGGCATGCTGTTATTGTTGTACACATACAAAGGCTTGGACTGAAGGAGATCAAAAGAGAATTATCTTTTGCATATATCCACGTAGCCTTACGGAGTTCTTTCCAACCCAGATACAACAGATGTCAGTCAAAACCATGAGTCAAGTACTTTCCTATTCTTGCTGTGCAATTAGGGATGGGCACGAAATGGAAAAATAATGTTTCAATTTGTTTAGTTTCGTTTTGTTTTGTTTCTTATGAAAAAAATTAAAAATTTCTTATGATACAAAATGAAATGAAATGGCTCCCCTGGGTCCTAGACACACCATATTTGGTGCCCGGTAATCCAGGAGCCCTTTAATCCTGTCTCAGTCGGCACCAGGGGGACTCCCTGGTGCCAACTGGGCCAGGCTTAAAGGGGTCCAGACATTGACAAAGAGGCAGGAGCCCTCAGAAAATGGTGGGGACTCAAGGCAGTTCCTAATCACACTGCCCTCCGCACCATTTTCTGAGGGCTCTTGCCGAGCAGTCAATGTCTGGAGCCTTTTAAACCTGGCCCAGTTGGTACCAGAGGGGCCTCCCGGTACCAACTGGGTCAGGTTTAAAGGGCTCCAGACATTGACAGCTCAGCAGGAGCCCGAAAATGATGGAATCAAATGATTTGTTTCAATGGGAAAACGACTGTTTCATTTCATTTATAACAAAATGCTGTTTCCTCGTTTCATTTCGTTTTGTTTCATTACATAACAAAATGACAAAACTGCATTTCTTTTTTCGTTTCCTGCCCATCCCTAGGCGCAATATGTCTCAAATACTGTGGTTGTATTGTACACTGCAAACATCACAGACAAGTGCATTTCTCCAAGGTTAACTGAAAACCTCTAATCTGCATTCAGATGACTACATAAACAGATCACTCCGAGATGGTCTTTAAGGCATAAATGCTCAAGTTAGACACAGACTTTTCACAATGGCATGTACAGTGTGGGAAATCGGCAGGCAGGGCAAGATTCCAGGAGTGTCTGAGATGAATCAGAACCCATTTCAGGAACTGTGGACCTCTTCTGACCCACCACTTCCTCTTATAAATACAATTTCTTCCCCCCCATTTGTATCACATTCCCCCCCATTTGTATCACAATTCCCCCCCCATTTGTATCACATTTCCAGCTTTCTTTTTTTCACCTCCACTCCCATATTTTTCTGTATGCAGTATGTTTTAAAAAGAGACACAGAAAAATATTTATGAATTCACATTCAATGTTGCTGCTATGCATTCTCAGGTCGCATCTGACTTAGCATTTCATTCCAAGGCATCTGAGATATATTAGGACTGGTTTTATTAGCTCCATTCCCCTCAGTGAGTTTTTATAGCCAAGCAGGGATTTGAATCAAAGTCACATGGGTCCTAGTCCATCACTCTGTCCACTATACCGGTGGTCCCCAACCCCCGGTCCGCGGACCGGTGCCGGTCCGTGGACCGGTCGGCACTGGGCCGCCTGGGGAGGCCGGGGAGGCTCCTCCCCTTTTCCTCCGCCGCCCTCCTCCTCCTCCTCTTCTCTCCCGCGGGCGGCCAGTGGAGGAGGAAGGCAGGAGGAGCCGCCGCCGCCGCCGCCGCCTTTGCCTCCCTCCTCCCCTCCCCTCCCCTCCTCCCGGGCTGGCCAGCCGGCGACTCCGCCCCCAAATGCTGGCGCCCCAGCGGCGTTGGCGGCGGCCGCTTGGGCTCCGCCAGGAGGGACGCGGCGGCGTTGGCGGCGGCCCAGAAGACCGTTGCTCTCCTATGGGGAAGAGGAGGCGGAGGCGCCCATCCTCCTCCTCCCCCCCCCCCGGGATTTCGCTGCTGGTGCCCCGCTCGCTTTCCCTGGCGGCGGAGGAGGCCCACGGCGGTGGCGGCAGCAGGAGCAGCAGCAAGCGCGGCGCCAGCAGCGAGACTCCATGGAGCAGCAGCGAGGGCAATTGCAGAGGGGTGGTGGCGGTGGCGGCGGGACGGGGCGCGGTGCGCGCAGGGCGATTGCGTGGGGGTGGCTTTGCCCTCCGGCGGCGGCGGCGGGAGGAGGAGGAGCAGGAGGAGCAGGAGGAGCAGGAGCAGGAGGCGGCGGCGGCGGCTTGCTGCGCGCGGGGCGCCGGGGCCAGGAGCTGCGCGCGGGTCTCGCTGCTGGCGCCCCGCCGCTTTCCCGGCGGAGGAGGAGGCCCACGGCGGCGGCGGCGGGAGGAGGAGGCCCACGGCGGCGGCGGCGGCAGCAGGAGCAAGCGGGCGCCAGCAGCGAGACCCACGCGCAACTCCCGGCGCCGGAGGAGGAGGAGGGGGCCCGCCTGCCCAGGAGCCCCGGGTTCCCCCCCACCCCGCCCGTGTGGGGGGAGTCCGCCTGACGCCCCAAGCCGGTGAGTGCCGCCGCCGCTCTGCTTTCACCCCCTTTTGCCTCCCCGCTGGACCCCCTTTCGCATTCTCCCCCTCCCCACACCCCGGGCCACAGAAAATTTTTAAAAAATTTCCCGGTCCGCGGGGACAAAAAGGTTGGGGAGCACTGCACTATACAACACTGGCTCCCCAGTTGTACGGTTTTCAAAACAATGAGCAAGCAAGAAGGAAAGAAAGGGAGGGGAGGGGAGAGAGAGAGAGAGAGAGAGAGAGAGAGAGAGAGAGAGAGAGAGGAAGGAAGGAAGGAACAAAGAAAGAAAGAATTTGTGATCTTATCCTTCCTCCAAGACAGATCAGGCCTGCTCACAAAGAACTTTGAACTTGCTGTTGGAGTCTGTGTTTCCTGAGGAGATTCAGGATTTCCTGAGGAAATTCAGAGGAAGCTTCTCTGCAAGTCTGCAGACTCTAGGCGCCAAGGGCGAACTTTTCACAGGGTGGTGGCGGTTCTATTTGAGGGTGCACAACACAGACATCAAAACTAATCTCCACCAAACTTGGAGGGATTGTAGAAGGGAGTCAGGGAATGCTTCCCTCCAGTTTTGGTGATTCTAGGCATCTTGAGGGCCAATTTATAGTCCAATGAATTAACAAATTAAAAACCACTAAAATGCATCAATTCATATTTATTTATTTTTATTTATTTGTTTATTTATTTATATTTGAACTTATTGACTGCCTGACTTTGCCACGGGAACTCGGGGTGGTTTACAACAAATTATAACAAAACAAATGATCCAAAATCCTGTACTTCTCAATGAACAACCCAAATCACTGCTGTCATTCTTCCCAGGGCATTGAGATGACACACAATGTTGAGAAGCCTGTAAATCATAATTTCAAGCTCTGCATGGTGGGTAATTTGCAAATACCACCTGCCCACTAAATAGCACATAAATATTTTAAAGGAGGAAGCTTTGTGATTGGAAATTGGGCACAGCTGCCAGAGACAATTGACAGCAAGTGACAGAAACAGACATCCTGCAAGGATTGTGAAGGGGAAAGCTTTGGATAGAAGGGATAGGGAAACAAAGGGCGTTTATACACGACCCCTAAACTCCGGGGCAAATGGCTCCCAGCTCCGGAGCTTAAAAATGTTTACCTACCAGCTCCAGAGTTAACATCCTTTAGCGTGTCCCAAAACCTGACTCTTGGAGGTGAAAAATTTGATCCGGTGTATAATGCAACTCTCCTTGCTTCTGTTTGTTGTTTTTGGCTCCCTTTAAGAGCTACTTTTACAGAGACGAGAGGCAGAACAAGGTGAGCGGCATGCTTTACTTTCTCTTTTTCTCCCTCCCCTCACGCAGCCAGCAGCCAGAGTCATCTGACTAACCCCTAAGATCTCTGGTCCGAATTTAAGTGGCCAGCGGATCTTAGGGGTCGTGTAAAAAGGCCCAAAGAGCAAATAACAGGCAGCATCCACTAAAATGAGAGGGAAAAAATAATAATGCAACTGTGCTTACAGCAATAGCAACACAGAGTCATCTGGTCAAAAATGGCCCTCAGGATGTTTCTAACTTTAAGGAAGATTACCAGCATTTATTATCACACACACACACACACACACACACAGAGAGAGAGAGAGAGAGAGAGAGAGAGAGAGACTTCCATGCAGTCAAAGAGACTGATACTGGCAGTGAGCCACGCAGGCAATGAGAGGCTTAAGAGAACTCTCTGTGAGTGTGTCTCAGCTGACAATAGATATGAGCAGCAGAAATATTTACAGAACGAAAGTGGGTTGAGATCAGAAGTCAGGAAGCTGGTCTGGTATTTAAATATAAACAGAGGGATGCAATTAAAGAATCCAGTGACCTGCGTTGGCTTTCTTCCATCTGCAGGCTGTCTCTATGCTGAGAGCTCTGACAGATGGGGCGGGAGGGGGATGGATGAGTCAGTCCCAAATTCATGCCACCTCCTAGCACAAGATCTCTTTTCACACATGCTGTTCTGCCCTGACTCTCCCTTCCCACAAGAGATACATTAATAGACAACAAACTCATATTATAAATATGATTGGTGGTATAGAAGTGTATGTGTATAAATAAATAAATAAATAAATAAATAAATAAATAAATAAATAAATAAATCCATAAATAAATAAATAAATAACTTTGGGGGAGGGAGAACCATAGGAACCAAGAGAGAGAGAGAGAGAGAGAGAGAGAGAGAGAGTGTTCTTCTTTTCAGGGTCGTCACCCTATCTCTTCACCACACCATTAAATGCAACTCTCCATGGACAGACAATCCAAACGATTCAGTGATGCCATTGCCAGAAAACAACAGAAAATCAGCATGTTGTAACCGGACTGAATTTCAGACTAGGCCTCAGGGGACCTTGGTTCAAATCTGTGCTAGGTCATGGAAGTGCAAAATGATCAGACATTCCTCGAATACCTGCCATACTTTGAAAACCTATCAGGATCAGTATAATTTGGAAGCAACTTGATGGCATGTCAAAAGAAAACAAAACAAAAGAAGAGGCTGACAAGAAGCTATGGGACAGGAAAGCCCTCAGAGACTCCAATTTTAATATAATTGTTTCTGTATTTTTGTGGATCATTTTATTTTGGGTCTAAATACATACTTATTTATTAGACATGTATACCATACCATCTGGCAGCAAAGGCCACTCTGGGCGGTTTACAGGGTTAAAGAAGAGGTACAAGCATTAAACATAATAACATATTAAAAATACAATATAAAACAAAATAACAACACTACATCAGTCAAAACAAATAAGAGCAAAGAGAGACCAAAACAGACAAGAAGGAAATGAGCAGCGAGACATAACGGGATAAACTAATAACCAGTGAAAGCCTTCCTAAATAGCCATGTCTTAAGATGTTTCTTAAAAATAGACAGTGAGGGGGGGAGCAAACAAATCTCAGGAGGAAGTTGATTCCAAAGTGGGGGGGGGGTCACCACTGAGAAAGCCCGGTTCCTTGTCAATGATTTACGAACCTTATTCAGCGACGGCACTCTCAAGTGTCCTAGATAAGAGTTTTGATTACAAGGACCCACCGGCTTCTCCCTTATTCCACTCAATCTGGAAGCTACTTGCTGACTCTTCCCCACAAATGCTAGCTGGCAGGACCCCATCACACCTACAAGATGCCTTTACCTGCCACTAGCAGAAAGAAGTAGCCAGGTCCACAGCTTAACCGTGCTACAGCAGTCACGAAGTTGCAAAGAAGGTAGCTCTCAAAGCAACACAAAGCAAAAACCCAGAATGCTTCCTGACACTTTAAATTAAGATGAAGCAGTGTGGGTCACATCTCATACAGCGAACTGCAACTTTCTTAAACACTGCCAATATTAAGCAACGGTGCCATGTTGCATCTAAAAACATTCCAAGGTCTTGCTACCTCATCCTTCCTGTTCTCCTTCTCCCCAATTTAGTTTCACAAACTAAATAAAAATCAGAAATTTTGACAATTTAAATAAGAAATCATTTTTTAATTTTTTAAATTTAAATCAGCATTTAAATCCAACTGATTTAAAAAAAAACAAATCATTGATTTTTATCTAACCTGGATATGAAGCATCTCAAAGCAAGAAAACAAATTGCCAATAGAAAAATAATAAGCAGCCATCAACTGAGGCTAAACATAATGCAATACAACTAGAGATGGGCACGAAACGCCAAAATGGTGTTTTGTGCTCGTTATTTGGGCCCTGGGGCCCGCTTCGGGTTGTTTCCGTTTTTCGGGCGTCGTTTTTCGGCACCTGGCGGGAAAGCGTTCCCGCGGCCGCAGGGAACCCCCCCAGTGCCGGGTGCCGGTGGTGCCGGCGGCAAGCCTCCTTGGAGAGCCGTCCCGCAGCCGCAGGGAGCCCTCCCGGGGCCGGTGGCAAGCCTGCTGGGAGAATGATCCTGTGGCCACGGGGAGCCCTCCCGGAGCCGTGCACTGCCGGAGCCACCGGCAACCCGGTCAGGAGAAAAGTCCTGCAGCCACGTGAGCACTCTCCTGGCCAGCTTGACGGCACCGGCAGTGCCCGGCAGGGCTGGGGAGGAGATTTAAAAAGCCCGCTCTTCCCCCACCCCATCAGGTGGGAGGAGAGAGCGGGATTTTTATATCTTCTCCCCTCCCGAAGCTAGCACCGAGCGGCTACTGGACACTGGCTCCGGGAGGGGGGAAGTGGGGGAGAGAGCACTGGTGGGGAAGATCCCTTTCAGATCCCCCTTCGCCCCTCTGCCACCCGGGGTGGAGGAGACTGCGACCGAGGCTCAGCCGATCTCCTCCGCCCTGGGTGACAGCTGCCCGGCCGCCACCCGGGGCGGAGGAGATCGAGCTGTGGTCTTGCCTCCGCGCACGGAGGTGAGACCACGGCCGAGGCTCAGTCGATCTGCTCCGCCCCGGATGACAGCTGCTCTGCCATCACCCCGGGAGGAGCAGATTGGATGAACAAACCGAACATAACCGAACTAATTTGTTCTGGTTCTATTTGGTTCATGCCCAAATTACTCTGGGCTCCGTTATTTGTTCCGTTACGTAATGGAACGAATAATGGATAACGGAAGGAAACATTTTTTTGTTTCGTGCCCATCTCGAAATACAACCATAGCAACACACAGTATGAGTTGTAATAAAACCTCCAGGGATTGTATTCTCTGGGACCTAGAGAATACAATTTCAACTAAAATTGTAAGGCTGCTTGCCTTAAACTAGGCATCCTCAGAAACACTATCTCTCTTTTTATAAAGACCTTACAAACATTTCCTGGTGGAAGGCATAATTCCAATAATGGACAGAACAAAATAACAGGTCCTGCCATTTTGTATATTTGGGCCTGTAAACACAAATGACAGACATACCTTTTGTTGTGAAATGCTGAGCCCCATTGCAGCCAAATTAAAATGGAATGAAAAAAATGTACCCTGCAGTTACTTCCAAGATATTATATGGTATACAGAAAAGGAATTGTGGTGTGTGTGTGTGTGTGTGTGTGTGTGTGTGTGTGTGTGTGTGTGTGTGTGTGTGTGTGTGTGTGTGTGTGTGTGTGTGTGTGTGTGTGTGTGTGCAATGTCCAAACCTGAATTTTCTCAATGTTGTTGTACATTTTTCTTTAATTACCTTGCTTATTAACTTTGAGTGGTGATTTAGGTGCAGCTGCCAACTTTCCCAGCCCCTAAAAATATTGACCTTTGGTGTTTCAGATTTCTCTCCACAGCAAGGCCAACCACTATCATTAGGCTGAGAAGGGCAATCCGTTCCACCTCATGCAGCAGATACTTCAGGCAGAATGGTAGGCCCTGGCCTCAGGTCAGAGTTATACATACAGCCTGTCCTGTACTTCTAAACTGATCCGGGGCTCATATTCCTTGGTGTACACAGTCTTGTCATTAATTTCAAAGTACTATTCAGTTGCTACTTTAGTTTACTTCTATAGCTTCAGGGCAGCTGAGAACCATCTCTGTCCTTAATTCCCGTAGCAACATGCCTTAGAATAGCCTTGCTTTGAGTAAAAAGGATGCCAGAAAATATTTATTTATTATAAATGTATATACTGCCAGTTTTCCAGAAGGAACTCTGGGTGGTTTACAACAATCACAAAGTGTAAAATAATCAGTCCTAAAATAAACAAATTCTGGTAACTAAGAAAACTAAAAATAAGCTGGCAAGGCAAACTTATAACCCCCAGGACATGAGCAACAGAAACAACACAAACAAAATATATTAGCAGTCTCCATATGCCTCTTTAAAGAGCAAGGTCTTAAGTGCTTTCTTAAAGGCAGGGAGAAACTGTGCCGGGCGTATCTCACTAGGTAGTTTATTCCATAAGGTAGGGGCGACCACTAAGGCGGTTACTTCATGTCCCGTTCATCCCTCCTTGCTGTCCCGGTTGGGACCAGTACAAAAAAACGTACTTCACGTCCATAGCATGACAGCAAAAAGTTGTGTCGACCATGCCCTTGGAACCGGGAACAGAGCGTGACAAGCCGTACTGCTATAGATAAAGAACTAGTTAAAATTTATACCGTAAGTTGTGTTGGGGTTGTGTAATGACCAGAAAATGGAAGCAAATGTTTAATTTCATGATGGCTTAATTCAAAGTGTATAAAAGGGGTAATGTGATTAAAGGGGGCATGACCATGTTACATAATGCATGTACATACTTGGAAGGATGTTGTGTTGTCGCGTTGTGATAGGTAGATTGTGAGCCTTCTGCGGCCTGGGATTGGTCCAGAGGGAGAGAGAGGGACCCTGCGTCGGGAATAAATACAGTGTTTCAAAATTCAACGGCAGAGACCGCACTTTGGTTGGCGTTTCTCTCCGTTGCTACAGCTTCGAAAAATAAACCTTTGAGTTTCTCTACAAAGTGTCGTCTGTTATTTGGGGTAAACAAATTACCCATAACAGTACCTGCCCCTGGGGAATTCTCTTGTCACAGTTCCCGGTTCCTGTTCTGTGACAAGGTCCCGTGACAACCTTTGCAGTGAGCGCCAGAGTGTTCCCCATGCAATTTGTTTCTAGAGAAACATCTTCAAAAATTTTCCTGAACTTAAAAGATTATCCCCAGAAGAAGAGAATGACATACCACCTCTGAGCACAAGGGGTTTTCATGAAGCAATGGCTGCTTTGCTAGTTTTTCAATGTCATTTCATTTCAAGCTATCAATGCCCATCTCCTCTTCTTACAGTAGTGGTAGACAGCTATTGTGGCAGGACAACGAACTGTACCTCTGCTACCACTTTTCCCCTCCTTAAGTGTGATGGATGCTGGTAGGACTGCTGTCTTTGTTCACCCCCACCTCTTCTGTTGAGCTTTTGAGGTGGATTGAGGCTGCTTTAAGTAGACAGAGTGAGCCCTTCTCTCCCCACTTCAGGTGGGAGGACACCTTGTACAGTTCTACACAAAGTGTAATCCCCAAAATTTGCTTTTCTGAGCTTTGAGTTATATGTGGGTGTGGTTTTTTTCTTAATTTAAATCACAAAGAAGCTCTCAAAACACTAAATTGCACAGCAAAGAGCAATCTAAGAAAATCTGCAAGTCAAGCACACCACACCTTACTTCTGACACATTCTGCAACCCTATTGGGAGAGGAGGAAGGATTCTCATAATGATCATAGGTGGAAGTACAATTATGACAACCTACCTTGAGTTTTTTAATATTCCAACATCTACAGAAAAGATTGGCTTTATTTGGTACTGATATAGACTGGGCGCAACATAGTTGTCCCCTGGCTTTTATTGCTGCTTTAAGAATAAAGCTGAATGTACACATGTTCTCTTTCACAACGTCCACCAAAAGCACCAAACAAATTTCCCTCACATGCTCTGGCTCAAATAGATAGTCTACAATTCTCACAGTCTCTTACAGAATCACAGAACTGCAGACAAAGAGCAGACTTCAAGGACCATCATATCCAGACCCTGGACAATGCATGAAAACCATACCGATATTATCTCTGACAAGTGGCCATCCAATCTCTGCTTTAAAAATCTCCAGCGAAGCAAAGTCTACTACCCTCTGAGAAAGTTGATTCCCTTGTCCAGTGGATTTGAAATTATTCCTAATGTTTAGTCAAAATCTTCTTTCTTGTAAATTGAATGCACTGTTTCTGGCGTCACCCTCTTAAGATGCAAATAAATAAATAAATAAATAAATAAATAAACAAACAAACACCCACTCTATTGTTCATATAGCTCTTCAGATACCTGAAGATGGACTTCCTATCACCTCTCAGCCTTCTCTTCCCAAGACTAAACATGGCAAGTTCCCCCAACCTTCCCTAATAGGTTTGTTTACCAAACCTAACCACTGGACTATTCCTCTTTAATTACCAAGGCGGTTACTTCTCGTCCTTCTTTGTTCCGCGACTAGTTTTGTACCGTGACAGCGTTGGTCGCAACCATGTGGCCTTGTCCCTGTTTCAGTGTTCCCATGGTCGTGACAACTTGTCTCGTGGCAAGTGTTACCTCACGGTCTTGTACCGTGACAAACACTGAATTTGTCTAGCTTCCTTTTTCCTTTTGGGGGGGAGGGGCTTAAAAATTCTTTTTCGATATTTTGCTTCTGAAAAATCAAAATCTTTGCAGGCAGGGAAGGAGTCTACGGCTCCTCTGGCTAGCTTTCACTTTCTCCACATGGCCGCACTGGAATGCTTCGGGTGATAGCCTTTAGGCTCTCTTTGTTCTTTATTCCTTTTGCTTGCTAATTAATTGTCTGTCTGGTGTCACTCTTGCCTGGCTTTGAAGTTTGTTTTGTTTTATTGGTATTTAACGGAAGAGGGCAAGAGGGTGGTGATCATCTGTAGTGGGTGGGCACTTTGAACTTAACACCCAACCCAGTACCTGGGACACAGTTTTCTGAGAGAAACGAATGTTTTGTTGCGTGACAGTTGTTACCTCACGGTGTCTTGTCTCGAAACAGAAACCGGGAACAAACCATGACAAGGAAATACCCTACTCCAGTGCCAGGTACAGATTTGTCTAGCTTAGCACCCGATCCAGGGGCGTGGTCAAGACAAATTTCAGCTGTTGCGCGACAGACGTGAAGGAAGATTTTTTTTCTACCACTCCGAAGCACAACACTTAGAGAGACAAAATGGACATGAAGTAACCGCCCAAGTGAAGAAATCCAGATTGGTTTAGACAGTTTCTTGAACAGGATGAAGATGTTCCATCCAGGAGGTAGTGGTGGTATCGGAAGAAACTACATGTGTAGGAGGAGCAGAGTGTCTTTGGGGAGGATCAGAAAGGATATGAGAAACATTTTTTCCTTCAAAAGAGTCAAAGAGGCCCAGCTGCAGGAGAGAGAAAGAGGAGCTCCTTGCCTCGAGACATATCTCCTCGCTCCCAGTGCTGATCATTGTGCCATCATGATTTCACACTAGAGATAGGCATGAATCAGAAAAATGGCATTTCGTTTGTCGTTTGTTGTTTGTCGGGTCCGTTTCGGTTCGTTTCCGTTTTTAGCAAATTTTTGAAAAAAATTCATTTTCGTTCGTTTCATTGCCATTTTGTTACCATTTATTTCAATTTTTGTGATTTTTTTTTTTTTTTTTAAGCAATTCACTCATATTGCAGTAACGGAAACGAAACGCACGACAAAAATTCCGGTGTTTCTGTTCGTTTCGTTTCATTTTAGGGACAAAATTTGTTTGTCGTTTTGTTACGTAACGAAATGAAAAAACGAAAACGGAAATGAAAAATTGTTCGTTTCGTGCCCATCTCTATTTCACACTGACCGTGTAACAACGTTCAGCTAAGCTAGAGACTCAAGACCTTTGGCAACAATTATGTTTCAGTCAGCAAGCACGCAGCAGAGAAACCAAAAGTGGTGCTTTCAGTCACTGCTCTATGTTGGCCAGTCTACACAGAACAGTTATTCCTTGCTCAAAGGTTGAGCTGCCAGATTGACCAATTTAGAGCAATGAGCCTTGACCATTTTCCTATATCTCTCTGCCTCCACATCCACATACATTTCTCCACACAAACACACCTTTTCTCTATACAACTTTGCTTTAAATAGGAACCAGAGCCCCTTTGTGTGCAGACTCCACCTCACACGCAGAAGCTTTACTAATTTCCATTCAGAAGCCACCTTCCTGTTCCTGAACACAGGTCTCCTATTTCAGATTGGGGTACAACCACGTCCCAGTTCTTGATAAACTGAAGATTGTATTCCAAGCCTCTGTTTTCCTTGCTGTAGCTGTCACAACAGAAGCCAACCATTCTGTGATCCAATTCCATTCAAGCTCTTGCTTGTGGAACCAAGTAGGGAAGGAAGGGCTTAGAGAACAAGTGTTCGAAACACACACCACAGTAATCAAACCACCAGGCAACTAAATTCATAGAAATACAAGTGATATGAAGAAACTGGGCAAGCTTGGCATACACAAAATTCGGTACGTGATTCTCTCTTGCTCAAATGTGATCACATGACATTCAGAACCAGGTTTGGGGTGACTTAAATCAAACTGAGTTAAATCACAATATAATTTTTTTAAAAAAATCAATTTGACCATTTAAATAAAAAATTAATTTTTTTAAAATTTAAACCTTGATTTAACTCAATCTGATTTTTAAAAAATAATTGGTTTTTATCCACCCTGTTCAGAGCATCATCAACTAATACAAATGTATTTATTTAAAATATGTTTACCCTGCCTTTCGCCTTGAAAAGGGGCCCATGCAGGTTGCAACACTCAAGGACAACATTTGAAGTTGAAGATAATGAGTTTTTAAATGGAAATGGAAATCAGAAACTTGAAAGAGCCAAAAACCAAACAGTATGGATCTTACCTGTGTAATGGACCACACATGTCTGGCCTTTTTTGGGGAATGTCCTTCCTGTTAAAACAGATAGATAGATAGATAGATAGATAGATAGATAGATAGATAGATAGATAGATAGATAGATAGATAGATAGATAGATAGATAGATAGATATTAATAGAGCTTTATGAAACGCTGAACACATGATTTTACAAGTCTTTCCTCATGAAGAGACAAAGCATAGCAGACTTCATACCCAAAGCTATACAAGTTCAAAATAAAGGCTAGTTTCTCACTGCTTAAAAGCAGACTGGAAGAGAAACCACCCACCCGCTCCAACAGGCTCCCCACTGTGTGCTGGTTCTTAAACCTGTTGCAACTGGTATTGCAATGGGGAGCCTGAGCAACTTTCCACTCCATGTTCAGACAACAGGATACTAGCCAAAACTACAGTGAAATCGTTCTGGTTTCTCTGGTTCAACGCTCATTGCCAAGTCTATGAATGCTCGCGAAGAGAGAGCAGGCGCAGTGGTGTAGTAGATAAATCTAATTTTTTACTAACCCTATCATCCCAACAAGTGAGTTATGTGCCTTTTGGGGGGAAAGCCACACTGATTACAAAATTTAATAACAATCAAAGCAAGCAATACGATGAGTGTCGCCTCCATAACAATGATGTTACAGAGACTTTCTCAGATTTTTACCCTTGGGGGGAAATAGTTTCCACGCCAAGATGCGCAACTTTGGCAGACATGATAGGATGCAGTCCAAGAATCAATCTCTCTGCAACAGGCACCACACGGAGTACATGAGCCAATGGCCAAGCCAACTACAGGACCCTTTCCTGGCAACACCAATTTGGGCTAAATCAGTGGTTCTCAACCTGTGGGTCCCCAGATGTTCCTGGACTGCAACTCCCAGAAATCCTGGCCAGATCAGCTAGTGATGAAGACTTCTGGGATTTGCTGTCCAGGAACACCTGGGGACCCACAGGTTGAGAACCACTGGGCTAAATCATTGTGTAGCATTTCCAGTGTTTCATGCAGCTGAGATGTTCTTTAAGGAAATAAAACGTGGTGGTTGGGGACACCTTTCCCCACAACAAGAACTAGGCAAAAACCACCAGTCTCTGTGCATCGCCCTGCAGTGCATCCCTCTGCAACACCCTTGCCCTCCCCTTGCCAGCTGCAGATCATTCCTCCAATTGCCTGTTTCTTCTACAAAAGTTCCTCCCTTTGCTGGGACCGCAGTCGCTCCCACCACCTTTCCGCTGAAAAAAAACTATGGGTGGGTGGTGGTAGTGAGAGCTTTTCTTCCTTTCGGGTGGTCCCTGCTGGCAGAAGGGAGCCTGGCTCTCTCTCAGCTGCCAAGTGAGAGGCGACGGTGATCACATTGGATGCAGGGAAGCGCCGCGTCCTCGAATTCGCTCTTCTTATTCAATTACTTCACCGCGCTCGGATTTATGCAGCTGTCAGCAAAATACAACGCAAAGAGCCGTAATCGCCGGAGGCTGCCGAAGCTGCGGCCAGAGAGGCAGGCGGCAGCTGCCCTCTGAACCCCATTAAGCCCGGGGTCTCCCCCCCCCTTGGCGCTCCTCAGAAGCGCCTACCGTCATATTCCAACAAGCCAAGGTCTCCCCTCCTGGATGGAAACCCCCCCCATGCGTTACGTCGACCTCCCTCTCCCGACCTCATCGCACACAAGGGATCACTGCTTGACCATTTTTGCCTTCCTGACACCCCCCCCTCCCCAGTTCCTCCGCCGCCGATCCCCGCCACCAGCCCGCTTCCACCTCCGGACGTCACGCCAACCCGACCCGACCCCAACCACCGGGGGGGGGGGCGAGCGAGCCACCCCAAACCTCCAGTCCAAAAAGCTTCCCGGGTCAAGAAGCACCACCCCGGAGATCAAGGGCCGGGCGGCAGCGGCGACGGCGGCGGGTGCTTGATGGTGGTGTCGTGTGGTCTTTTCTTTTTGCAGGGCAAAGGAGGCCAAGCGAACGGGAAGGAATAAAGCACAGGCGCGCGCGCGCACACACACACAACAAACGCACGCAACCCCCCATCCCCCAAAAAGCCGGAGCTGGACCTGGGCAGCGGCGGGGCGGAGGGGAGGGCGAGCAGGTGGCGGTGGCCGGGCGTGGAGGAGGAAGGAAGCCCCGGCGTCAGAAGGGGCTCCAGCAGCGGGTTGGGTCCCCGCAGATGCAGACCCAGAAAGAGAGGCTCCCACCCCATCGTGAATTAAAATAATAAATAAATAAATAAATACCAGCGCCCTGGGGGGTGGGTGGTACCATCATCCACGCCGTTTATGGCGTGTTTCCCTTCCCGCACCCCATTATCAGCCTCCCCCCCCCGCTTTGCAGGAGCCAGGCGTCTCTCCCGCCGCCTCCCAGACCCGTCGCCCCGCAAGCGCCCCGGCTTCCCTTCTGACCCCACTTCCTCCCTCCTGCCGAACCCTTGGTTGGGGGCGGGGTGGGGGCTCCCTCGGGGCCACGACACCCCCCCGCCGCCCTGTCACCCCCCCCCCCGCCCCGCCTGGCGCCTGGCATGCTAGACAAGGGCAAGAGCGCGCTGGCCTCCCACCGTCTCCCGGCGTGATGGTCTCCACGTCGACCCCCATGGCGGCGACGGAGGAGGAGTCCCGCCTGCTCCGCCGCGCCCGGCTCCGCTCAGTCCCGGTGGGCTCAGCCCCCCCCCCGCCCCACCTCCTCCAGCCAGCCAGCCAGCCAGCCAGCCAGCCAGGCGAGAGAGACAGAGAGACTTCCCGGAGGCTCCCCCCCCTTCACTGCCCCCCTCCCTCCCCGCACGCCCCCCACCTACCCAAGCTAGCACTTCGCCGGCAGACGGGCGAGCGCTCTGTCCATCAGGGGACCCAGCCAGTGGGGAAAGTGGGGAGGGGGAGCGGCTGGCTTTCCCATCCAATCCCCCTCCTCCTGGGGGGGGGGCAAGGCAAGGCAGGGCGGGAGGGAAGCCGCTGCGTTGCGCTCGGTTGGGTCTCGCTGGGCGGGCGGGGGCTTCCTTCATGGAACTCCGATTTCCCCTTGGGAAGCCGCTGGGTTGCCTGGTTTGGGTTTGGTGCCCCCAACTGCACTCGACTATCGGGAAGTAGTCGAGGGGCAGTTTTTCGCTTTGCTGAGTTGATAGCCGAGTTAACACCGGCAGCCACACACACACACACACACACACACACACACACACACACACACACACACACACACACACACACACACACACACACACACACACACACACACACACACACACACACACACACACACACACACAACCCTCCCTCCCTCCCTCCCTCTCAGCCGCAGCTGCAGAGCTGTTTCGGGGAGACCTCTCTTGCCGCAGTCCTGCCAGCAGCCTCAGGGAACCAGGCAGAGGGTAGGAAGAGTTGCTGGTCATGTCAATAAAGATAGATGATTGCAGCGCTCTCTCCATGGGGCTTCCTCTGAACCTTGTTCAGCGATTGCAGTGGATGCACATTGTGGCCGCCAGATTGGTGGTTGGTGCCGGCAGGTATGACCACAGCACCCCAATTCTGGCTCACTTGCATTGGCTGCCTGTTGCCACCTGAATAAGATTCAAGGTGTTGGTTTTGGTTTACACCTCCATGGCTTGGGACCGGACTATCTGACATATAGAGTATCTCCCAAGGGTCAGAGCTGGCCAGACCCACCAGAGCCTAACAGGTTTTCTCGCTTTGGGTGGTCACCCCGAGGGAGGACCGTAAGGTCACGACTCCCAATCGGGCCTTCTCGGTGGTTGGCCCATCCATGTGGAACACATTGCCCAGCGAGATGCGCCTGCCTCCATCCCTCACAGCCTTCAAAAATTACTGAAAACTGGGTTGTTTAAGGAAGTTTATGGCAATCGCTAATGTATGTTTCGTGTCTTTTGTGATTTTTTTTGTTAGTACTTGTTTTGCCTCTTGCCAAACTCTTTTTCTCCCCCCCCCTTTTTTTTCTTTTTCCCCTCCCTTTGTTGTGTATTACTTGATTGGAATGTTGTGGTTTTAACTGTTTGTGCTGCTCCGTTTGTAAACCACCCAGAGTTTCCCTTCTCGAAAATCAGTGCAGTATATAAACTTAAAAATGAATAAAATAAAGACTGGCGGGTTTTTTTACAACCTAGGGGAAATTCCATTTTTTAAATTCAGGGGTTTTTTTAATAAGAAAAAACTATTTGTGCTTAGTGTTAATTTGAACTAGTTTTCCACTAAGCTTTTGCATTCTCTTTCAATGTTAAATTATGCAGTGATTTTTTTTTTTTGCACAAGGCTTTCTCAAAAATGAAAAAGGGTGTGCGATGCTTGCAGGAAAATCTGGAAATTACTGCGGTTCACAGTGTTGAATAACACACACAGGAAGTAAGAAAAAATGCATGAAGGAAAGGAAGGAGTGTTCAGTTACTAGTATTGAAAGCTAATGGCGATTGATTAAAAAGCACTCGTTCACCTTCAATCTGAACTTCATATAACTAAAGATTCACTAAAGCTGGAGTTACAAGACCGATACATGGCTGATTTGTTTTAAACACAATAATATATTCTTTGATAGCAAGGAAGGAAGGAAGGAAAAGGGAGAAGTAACAGACCCCCAAATGGGTAAGATGCTGTATTGCTTACACATAACAAGCATTAAACTGAACAGCTTCTCTGCTTTTTGAAAGATGAGCAAATTTGTACGAGTCTTAATTGTTTTCCTAAATCAAATGGGTTTTTAAATTCAGAATGCAAATTTGCCAGACAAAGAAATGTGCCCAGTCACCCTTCTCTTAGCAGTAGCAGCCTTCGGGTGATCTCTAGGCACATTCCTGGAGTAGAATGAGAAGAACAGGAGCACGGAGAAAGTTTACAGAAGGTGCACCAGGGCTATATCTGTTTGGTGCCACTTGAACCGCTATAGCTCCATCCTGAGAAATCCCTGGATTTTTTATTTTAGTTTTTGTCAGGTAGCAGTTGTTCTGTAGTAGAGACAGGTCCATCTGTAGTCCCTAGACTGATCGGAATGGGTGCACTTTCAGATAAATAGCTCCCAACCAGCTACCACAGCCAGAACTATAACACGGGTGCACAGGGTGGATAAAAATCAATATGTTTGTTTAAAATGCACATTTATTCAAATTTTAAAAATCAATTTTGATTTAAATCAATGCATTCTGCTTGTTCACAGTCAAAAGAGAATTGTACTATTTACCTGTTTCTGGATGAGCTGGGATTGAACCAATTTTCCCACGGGAAGAAGCTGATCATTTCCCTGGCTGGGCTTCTCCCAGTATCTCTAGTCTATGACATACCACACCATCATGATAAACATGCTCCAAACAGAATTTTGACACCACACGCCTTCATAGTGCAATGTGCAGCCTTCTACAGAATGACCCCTGTTTTGATCCCACATTCTGTACGCACACAAATCCGGCGGGTGAGAAGAATGCTGAACAAAATGTTTTGTTTGTTTTCAAGTGTGACTGTGTTTGATTGGCTTTGGTACACTGTGTCTGGCCTGCATTTGTTATGTCAAAACTCCCACCCATCCACTCCATCACCACCACCCCCATTTTGTGCTTGGGAAGACCATGTGCCTGTGTAATCAGATGGAGATCAAGGCCCAGTTGTGAAAGACATTGTGAGGGGGGAAGTGCCTAGCTCATTTGTCATGCTAAAGCTGCATCCATAAAAACCCAAGTTGGATGTTTATGTAAACATTATACCATGAATTATACTCTGAATTATCAATTCTGATGTATGGTCCTTATAAGCTTTTTGACACACGCAGAGGTAGTTGCCATGTGCTGTGGAATATATCATACACTGTGGTGCCATACTGTGCAAATTGTCAGAGACACAACCTACTGGTAGTGGCTGTTTCTACTTGAGTACCTAGCTCCAAGCACTCAAACTGAAGAGGCAACATTTGGTTGTCCTACAAGTCAGGCTAAAATGTTAATGGAACCACAGCTGAAAGAGGTTTTATTCAGCATCAACTGAAATAGGTTCTTCCTTTAAAAAGATAAAAGGTAAAGGTTTTCCCCCACACATCCGTGCTAGTTGTGTCCGACTCAATGGATGGTGCTCATCTCCGTATTCAAGCCGAAGAGCCAGTATCGTGCAAGTCCGTGGCCATGTGGCCGGCATGGCTGCAAGGAAACACTGTTTTACCTTCCCGCTTTTTAAAGCGAATACCTATTTATCTACTTGAATTTACATGCTTTCAAACTGCTAGGTTGGCAGGAGCTGGGGTTATCAGCGGGAGCTTGCTCCGTTGCGTGGCACACTGGATTCTAACCGCCGAGCTGCCGACTTTGCAGCCGACAGTTTTCGGAAGCCTTAGTCCACTGAGGAAGACAAAAGTTATACAAAAGTTCATAACAGATCCCTGGAGTAAAATAAATCCTCCAAGCACAGAGATCTGTTACGAACTTTAGTAGCTTCAACGGCTATTCAAATATTTGTTCCAGCTACTTCATGTATTCTTCATGTATTCTTTTAATCTTCCTGTCTCGCAACCTGTGATCTTGTTTTTATTCATTGTTGCTGTTCTTTTAAGTGTTTTGTTTTGTTTTGTTGGTACTTCTTCTCTGCTTTGGGCATTTTCCTTTAACATTGGGATGTAAATAAATTCCTGAAACAAACAAACAAACAAAAACCAGACTGCTGTCTCATATTCTAGTTGTTTGCTGCATATGGTGTATAATTTTCTTTCTCAGCTGCTATAATGTCCAAGAATGTGCATGGGAGCAACTGGAACTTCTATAAAGAAAGCTTAAAAAGGGCTGTGCAAGGTGCTTCCTATGTTTTCCATATGGCTCTTCCAGGCTGTTCTTGAGTCCCTGTTATGCTGCCCCCTGCTGTCACTGCTGCCCAAATTACATGGGCAAAATCTCCTTACAGTTTATTTATTTATTTACAAAAAAAATGTAGCCGCCCCACTACCAAGAGGTCTCTGGGCGGCAGACAACAATGTATTAAAACCTATGCAACTATAAAATTATTAAAACTATAAAATACAATACAGTTAAAAACAACATACAATGCAAATTATAAAACCCTGCTGCTCGTGTGTCCAGCCAAAAAATCTAATTAAAATGTTGGCCGAACAGGAAGGTCTTTGCTTGGCGCCGAAAAGCCAAAAGGTATGGATCTCCGTAGGGAGGGCATTCCAGATTTGGGGGACAACTGCTGAGAAGGCCCTGCTTCAACATGCCCCCCCCCTTACCTCTTTGAGGGATGGCACCTTCAGCAGGGCCTCCTGGCCTGGTCTTAGAGTACGGTCTTATTCCTCATTCCCTTTTTTCCCCCTCACCACCCTCCTCCTCTTGGTTCCTTCCTGTTTTCCTCAGCCTTATGTACCTTGGAGTCAGGCTCCATTAGGTGTGAACGTCACAATTAGAAGCAGAGGTTCCTAACCAATAAAAGGACATTTGATTTCTTCAGTCCTGTAAGGTGCACGTTGCTTTGTGTTTGTTTGGTGACAGGTTGGTGGGACTAAACAGTGAGGTACATTCGCAAAGGTGATTGTATTGACCTAGGGACTCTGGAAGAAGCCAGCTCTTGAGGGGTAACATTTTATTATCTTGCATTTGCAAAGCTTGTATCTTGCCTAGTTTGGCCCACGTAGAAGTAGAATTTCTACTGAGACGCACTGGGCAGTTTGGCAACCGCCACACATTCAGTGCAACAGTGATAGGACGGCAACAGTGTCACCAATAATGCAGCCCCCTAAGCATTTCTCTGGGTCCAGTGTGGCCCCTGGAATACAGACATGCTTCTTCTGTGAGAAAGGTGTATTTGAGAGTGGTGGAAGGCAGAGCATCTGAGATGCAACAGGTGGGAAGGGCAGAAGGTCAAGAGAGGGGAAAGAACTTGAGGAGGAAAAGAAAATATAGAGAAGAGGCAAATTGCACTGGCTCCACTGCAGTGGGTTGTATCAACATTTTGTTTCCCTAAATACCCAATGATTTCTGGCAGATGAGAAATGCATGGGAAAACCACTAGACCGGGAGTGGGGAACTTCATACTTAGAAGCTGAAAGCAACGTTCCCAGAAGTCCTGATCAAACCCTCTGGGGGTCCTCCAATTGCCCCATGCCCTTCCAAGTAATGTGTTGTTTCAGTAGGCTGCTAGATTTCTCTCTTTCTAAGACACTGAAATACATCTGCTAATGACAAGAGGCTGAATTAGGCTGTCAAGTCCATTGTGCTGGTAGTTTCGTCCCCATCCTTTCCCAACCTCTCTGAAATTGAATTTGGTTCTTGGAATGGTGAAGATGAGCAGCTGAAAAATACCGCTCCCCACGACTGAAAAATGTAAACAGCTTTTAAAAGTTTTATTTTCCTCCAAACTTGTGAGTAACCTTTACTATGTTTTATTTTTTAAGTGATTAGAGGTTGGAGTGACCTGGAATGTTAATTACTTGGTTGCTTGCCAGCAGATAGTACTTTCGGTTTAGAGCTGGCAAAGGTGGTACACCTTTGCTTAAAATAATCTCAAATAGTTATAGAGCTTGGATGGTTTTTCTAAAGACAAACCCTTCCAGTAAATCCATAATTGTTTAATCATATAACTGAGCTGCCGTTGTCAAGTTCAGCAGTTGATTCAATTTCTCAGTTCAGCTTGCAAGTACAGTATAAGAAATATCTTGATTTCAACGAAGCCTTTGCCAAAGTGTCCCATGATATTCTGATTAGCACGTTAATGAGATGTGGGCTTGAGAGAACAAATACAAGGGTGGACACACAGAATGGCTCCTTCTAAAACCGGGAGAAGGTAACAAGTGGTCTACCCCACCAGGCTTACTCCTGAACATGCTAGTCTTCAACATTTTTATGAATGCTTTGGACGAGGCAGTGGAGGACATACTTATCAGATTTATGGATGACATAAAATTGGGCATGATACCTAATATCCTGGAAGACCGAAACACAATTCAAAAATATATTGATGGGCTTGAGATGCTGGGCTGAAAAGAACAGAATGAAATTTAAGTTCAGAATGAGTGAGAAGGATCTTGGAATTGTTGTGTGAAGACACTGAAAAAAATAAAACTTTAAAACTTTTGGACCGGTTCCGAAAGTCAACAATACGGCCCAATTGGTCCCCATACTGAGAAAAGCAAGCTGCTTTTCACCCCGTTTAAAAATACCCAGCCGTTCCCGAGATATGGGCAGAAAGCGAGCCCCCCCTTCCTTCGGACTACAATGTTTTTTCAATGGGAATCGGCTTCTCCCCCCTCCCTTCCTGCTACAATGTTTCTCTATGGAGCCAGCCTTTTCTATAAGCGGAGGTTTTGAGCCTATCTTTCAGAATCCTTTAACCTTTTTCTGTCTTTTACTATTAACCCGTTCCTGCCTCCATTAACCCTTTCCTTTTCTGTCCATTCTTTCCTGGACTTTCCATGATATAATTACCTTTTCCTGTCCATTCGCTCTTTGCCTACCCGCTTCCAGACCCTGAGCCTTCCCCCCTGTTCTTGCCGCTTTTCCTTTTCACCCAAAAACCTTGCCCCCCCGTGTTAACCCTTTCCTCTCCCTTCCCCCTCTCCCGCTCACCAAGCAGAACCCCAAAAGGACTGCAGCCAGGGACTCAGCCTGGGCAAAATAAGTCTTAGACTAATTTCTATATTCTCTACTCAGGCTGAAGGAGGGAGTGACTACCCATCTCACCCTTTGGGCCAAGAAACACCCTTAAAACATTGGTCCTCTTGCCTACCTCTGGCACCAACCAAAAATACAAAAGGCTTTTTCCTTCCTTCCACCTCTCTATTCTCTTCTCCTGTTTAACCTCCCCTCATCCCACTACCCTGAGGTACCCTCTCCCCTGACCCCCATCTCTCATCAACTGGGGCTGAAGGAAGGCAAGGCACCAAGAAGAAAATGGCAACTTCACAGGCTGGCAAGGGGTGTCCAGAAACTTCCATCCTCATCAGGGCCTCCACACGTACCCGGCAACTACTCTCCAAAGAATCAAAATTTCTGTCTACCACTCCAGATTGTCATCAAAGCCTGAGGACACTCTCCATTGTTTCATTTACACCTGGGAAGGACTTGTATGCTCATGTTTACAGTTTCTGTAACCACCAAAACACTCATATGCAATTCCATAAGAGTTTACATCCTTGAGCTTTTACGCATGCCTGAATATAATCCTATTATGACTTGTATCCCCATGTATCCAAACCATTGTGTCTCCCAAATGTTTGTGTGTAGACCCATCAACCCTTCCTGCCCCCCCCACTGGTGTTGATAATTGCTTTCTGCCACCTCCTATTGACTCACTGATCTTTTCAGTTTACCAACACCCCAAAACAATGCCACACTTCCCTGTCCCCATTGTGACATTCTGTCTAACATTTGCATAAGCCCTGGCTGCTGCCAGGGACCACCCAGGACTGCCCCCAACCAACTCCTAACCCCTCTTGATTGGGCCATTTGAACTTCCCTCGACCAATCCCTCGTTTTGGCGCCACTTGGGAAAGGCGGGGAAAGATAGTCAATAAAAGTTGGAACTCTTTGTGTGTTCTGGGTCGACATCTTAGCCCGGTTGGAAGGCAGATGTCCACCTGCTGCTTTTATTGGTACCAAATAAAATCAGTATTCCTCGGATTTCTCGCGTTGGATCTTTATTGGCTTCTTGTGGGATTCAGCGGACTTCAGTGGGGCTAGCCCATCTGAAAATAATTTTTAAAACCCTATTTTGGGACTTAACAGTTGTAGATCAAAAGCAGAATATGAACCAACAGTGATGTGGGTACAAAGAAGGTACAAAGAACTTAGGATTCATTGACAGAAGGATAGTCTACAAATCTCGTTAGGTACTAGTCCCCCTCTATTCAGCATTGATTAGGTCTTATCTTGCGTACTGTGTTCAATTCAGAGCACTCTGCATTAGGAAGGAGGCCAAAACACACACACACACAAAGCCCTGGAGAGGTGCAGAGAAGGGCGACAAGATGATAAAAGGGCTGAAAACCAAGCCCTTTGAGGAGAGACGGAGCATGTTCAGCCTTGAGAAAATAAGACTGAGGGAAGATATGATAGCACTTTTCAGATACTTGAAAGGCTATCATACAGAGGAGGAGCAAGATCTGTTCTCAATCATCCCAGAATGCGGGACATGTAATAATGGGCTAAAGCTACAGGAAGCCAGACTTAGTCTGAATTATCAGGGAAAACATCTTAGTTGTTAGAATAGCACAACAAGGGCAGTTTGACAGTGGAACCAATTGCCTTAGGAGTTGGTGACTGGTTGGTTATTTATTGTGATCATGGGCCAGCATCCAAAATTAGAGTCTAAAAGTGCATATAAAACAGCACATGAAACAGAACCAATTACCTGCAGGCATTCAAGAGAAAATTGGACAACCATCTTGTTGGATTCCTGCAGCGATTTGGATTCCTGCGTTGAGCAGAGGGTTGGACTTGATGGCCTTGTAAGACCCTTCCAATTCCATGATTCTATGATTCTATGGTTCTAAAGAAAAACTATTTAAGCAATATTACCCTTGGGCACGGCATCGGCAGTGTGCCTTAAATTCAACACATGGTAATTGGATATAGAGCCATGGAACATGATGGTTGCTGAAAGGCTGGCAACCTTTTTTGTTCTGTCAAGATTAGGAGAAATATTCTTACCTGCATCACCAGAGGGGAAATCTGAAGCCTTCCATCTCTTAACTGAATCTGCAGCCCACTCCGCTAATTGTGAAAGGTGCTTTAATGATTGGGTCGCTCCGCGCTGCCCCCAGGTTCCCCCGAGAAGCCTCGGGACAGCATGGGGGGCAGCGGGGAGTGATTGGGTTGCTCTCCACACCACTCAACCAGGCTCCCCCGAGAAGCCTCGGGGTGGCAGGGGGTTGCAGGGGGTGATTGGGTCGCTCTGCGCCGCCCCCAGGTTCCCCCGAGAAGCCTCGGAGTGGGGGGGTCACTCCGCGCCGCCCAACCAGGCTCCCCTGAGAAGCCTCGGGGTGGCGGGGGTGGTGGTGGCAGGGGGTGATTGGGTCGCTCCGCGCTGCCCAACCAGGCTCCCCCGAGAAGCCTCGGGGCTGCGTGGGTGGGTGGTGGAGGTAAGATCCCGCAGCACCGCCTGCACACGCCGCCCCAAGACTTCTCAGACAGGTGCGCGATCACCCCCTCGCCCCCCACCCCAGGCCCCACCCCACCCGCTTCCGCATATCGTGGATTTTCATGCATTGCGGGTGGGGTGGATCCCTAATTCATTGTCTGTCATGGTACAAGACTGTGAGGTAACACTTGTTATGAGACAAGTTATCATGACCATGGGAACACTGAAATGGGACAAAACCACATGATTGCGAGCAACGCTGCCATGGTACAAAACTAGTCGCAGAACAAAAAAGGACGCAAACTGACGTTTCGCCAGACTATGTGGCTTACATCTTCAGAGGGCAAGGAGCTCAGTGAACATTTCCTTCCTTCCTTCCTTCAGGGCGGTGATTAAACCTCCTTAGCCTTTTTGTCAAAGTCTGTCAGAGCAGAAGTGTCAGGTCATTATTTGATGCCACAGCTGAAATTACCCACTGACTTCCCTCCATTTGGTGAGGAAGAGACCTTTTCTCTCAGAAGGTCTTAGAGGCCTATTTTTAGCTACAAGTCTGCCCGTTAAGAGTTAAAAATAAGCTTACGGGAAAATGTCTTTGAAGAGGAACAGTAATTAGTTAAACCTCATTAGACATCACATGGGAAGGGAAAAGCTTCTCTGGAGAAAAGAGTACAGGAGAAGCAGCCTTGACGTAGATCTGTACTTAGAGCAAAACTGGATGTACACAGGGAAGGAGGCTGTGTTGTTAAAAGGTGTGTGTGTGTGTCACCATCAAGGAAGCTGCCCTTCAACGATAGACTTCTGGCTCAGCCAAGCTGCCCTGATGAATCCCATGGAACTTGTGCCTCAGAGTGAACAGTATTAGGAGGAGATCGCAATGATGGAGCTAGGAAGAGCTAAACTTCTGAGGACGGGTCTGAATGCTTTATACCAGGCCATCCACCCTGTGCATGGGATTGCATGGACAGATGGCAAACAAGCCACACTGACTGCTTTGCACTATCATAACAAAGAGCTGAAGTTTGGCGACTCAGTCATTATCGGTCAGTTTGAACATGTCCATGGACTTTACTGGAGCTCTTCCCTTTCCGTCAACATGCCCGCGCTGCTTGCGATCCAGCACAAGAAGCACGTTAGTGTCTGGCAGCTGTGCCAGGATCCCTCCGAGAAGAAAAAGCTCCTGGTTTCTCAGACCTGTGAAGTTGGCGAGCCATTCCAGTTGCTTCCTCAGGGCTGCGTGTGGCATCCGAAGAAGGACATTTTGTCGGTCCTTACCAAAAGGGATGCTTCTGTTTTGTATGCTGTTCGTTCAGACAATTCCAGGGTTAAAGCGGATATCAAAAGTAGTGGCCTCATCCACTGCGCTTGTTGGACTAAGGATGGCAACCGCCTGGTCATTGCCATCAGCAGTGCTCTTCATTCCTACATATGGGATGATGCCCAGAAGACCTTACATGCATGTTCCTTTTGCCCAATATTTGACGTTGGAGGCTACATCTGTGCTATTCAAGCCACGTTGGGCTTCCAAGTTGCTGTGGCTACCGAGCTTCCCCTTGATAAGATATGTGGCTTAAATGCAGGTATTACATTTGACCTGCCAGCAGGAACTGAAACAGGTTCTCTGACTTCACAGTCCACACTGGTGCTTGGGGATGAAGAATACTCGATGGATCTGAGAAGGAAGTCTATAGATTCTGAGAAATCGGTAACTGTTGACTCTGTAGCTTCCTCTTCATCAGGCCCGGTTGATTTAACCCACATCCTTGCAAACCACCGAAGATCTGATCCCGGTCCCCTCATTCCTTTTAGGAGGAAAGATTATCCTTCAGGAACTGGACAAGATTCTTCCCACCTGATCTTAGTTACATTTGAAGGAAAGGTAACCACAACCAGAAAAGTCAGTATTCCGGGCATTTTGGTCCCTGATATAATTGCCTTTGACCCCAGAGCAAAAATTGTGGCAATAGCTTCTAATACCTGTAACATTGTTTTGGTCTACTCGGTAACCTCATCTTGCATGCCCAACATCCAACAAATCCAGTTAGAGAAAAGTGAACGGCCCAAGGGGTTAACTTTCGTGACCGATCATCTCTTGTTAGTTTTGATTGGCAAGCAAAAGTTCACTGATCCGGCACTTATTCCATCTTCTAATTCAGACCGATATATTATCCGCCTGATGCTCAAGGAATTAGCATTTGAGGAAAAGTCAGCAGCAAAACCTGACACTACCCGAAGCCTGCCGTTTAGTTTTGAGTCCTCTGTGAATCTTCCTGGGAAGAAAAAATACTTTGAGAGTCTGGCGGCAGAGGATCACATTGTGGGCCGGGAACTTTTAATACCAGGGAGTACTGTGATTCAGTCGCCTAGTGGAAGGAGGCGCATGCTAGAAGAAGTGAAGAGTCCTAGTTATGAGCAAAGCTCATCCTCCAGTGTGAGTGATTTTGATGAGAGGAGACTCTTCGGAGATCCGTCCGTTGCTCTAGAAATGCTGGATACGGAACCAATTAATCGATCGGTGGCCCTGTTTGGCCTCGGAACACCCACTCAATTGCCCGGTAGATCACTTTCTCCTAAAGGCATGCATGAAATTTTACATTCTGCGAAAAATAGTACCTTGGCTAGTGAAAAAGGCGCAAGTCAGATCTCAAGGAATTTGGAACGGTTGTGTGGCAGTTTCAATGACCTACAACTGCGACTGGCGGAGCTAACAGAATTCACAAAAAACGGGAAGAGATTATCTCTGAGCTACCCATCTTCTCAAGAGCCACCTTTTGTTCACATCACCTATCAGGTAACTAGACAACATTCTTATGGTCATTTGGTCCTGAAAACTTTCTAAAGCTAAGGAATCCTTCAGTCTTTAGTTCAGCATATTTAAGTAGAGTGTCACATTGTGTTTTTGATTTAAATAAGAGTTATTGTGCAGTAAAAGTGTGTATTATATGCTGCAGGAGGCAGCGGGGGTGGGGTCCAGACCTGTTCTTTGCTCATAACATAACTGCCATTAATATATTAAATGAATTAATTTGCTTCTTTCGACTCTGACAGGTCACTGCTTTCAAATCTGAAGGCCTTAGTTACTGTAACAGGTACTTGACAGCCATAGAAGTAGCTTATAAAATGCTCTGAGAGAGGTTGTGCGACTGACATTTGTCAGTAAGGACTGAATACTGCAAAGTTTCGTAAAACATACAGCAAACCGAGGTTCAAGTAGTGTAGAATGTTAAGTAGTGATTATATAATTACAGTATTTTTCGATGTATAAGACTATATTTTGTCTAAAATTGTTAGACTACAAATTTAAAGTCATCTTATACACAGAAGTAAGCCAAGGAGAGGACCGTGCAGTTGCAAAATTGGAATTTTTGGGTTGGAAAAGTTGGGGGCGTGTGCATCTTATACATGGGGGGCATCTAATAGATGGGAAAATACAGGTATGTTGTATATGTCTTTTTAAGCCAAAAACAAGGACTTATTTTCCTTCACAGAAGGGCTTCTTTTTCTTTATTTCTTAATGAAATGAAACCTTTCCCTGTGTACTCTTTCCAAATTATTTCCAAAAATTTCCAAAAAATCAGCAGTCTTTAATTTGTTCATTTAATTGCTAGCTAACATTGTATTGTGGTCCAGTGCACAATCAGTATTGATAACAAAATAATTTATCCATCTGTTATTTGGTCAATAATTTAACTATGGTATATTAAATAAACCAGAGCATTAAAATGTGACCTTATATTCTGAATAATTAAGGGACATTTCAACATGAAATAAATATATAAAAGTACATTGATAAATGGGAAATCACATTGTTATTACAGTATTCCCTTTTCCATCTCACTGTCTTCTAACAAACCTCTTGTGCTGAGATGTCATTCAGTCTTGCCTGAGATCTTCAGCAGTGTACAGCTCTTCTGTACTTAGTACTTAGAAATACTGTACAATGGATGCACAAGAGGCTAGGTTGATGAGCACACAAGGTTGGGGAGAACCTTGATTGTGTAATTCCTTCTCAAGGGATGTCAGGTTGGTTCCTTCTTTGAGCTTCTAACAGTCCCAAACGGTCTCATTTCCTACGGGACCTGGAATTTAATACTGTTTTTCACATTTGGCTTCAGAATGTTTTTCAACCATTTTAAAAATCCCTTTTATTATACATCATTTAGGGGCTACTAGCCGAAAACTGATCAACAGATGTTCAAAACAATGAGCCTGGAGGAAGTGTGAAAGGTTCTGTAGATCTGCAAGCTTTGTAGTCTTCAGGGTTTCTTTTCAGCAATGAAATAAGTGATCAAGAGCAGAAAGAAAGGCAAAAATGGACTAGGTCACAATGAGAGGGGGTCTGTTACCGCTGCACATCCAGTTCTTTGGAAATAGTCCCTACCACAAACAGAGGAGATGTTTCTGAATGTTATGGCTTCTGTACCATTTCTGTTTCTGCATTTAAATGAAACAGATGTACCACCTTCATCCAGAGCAACAAAATAAATGTATAGAAACAATCAGTAGGAAAACGCATATTACAGCTCACAAGGAACCAACAGACCCTCTTGCAGTTTGTAGCACTCTTAATATTGGGATGCTGGACTTCTGATTCATATTTTATCCCTGTTAAATTCTTTATCTAAATCCTGCCCATTCCCATGATAGTTAGTTCATCACAACTCCACCCAGTTATATTCACCCTCCAAATTTTAGGGAAAAGAAATGAAAAACTAATATTCCAAGTATTTGATTCTGGGGGAAAAAAACTCTTTTGGGGCTGATGGGCTGATGCAAAGGGTGAAGAATATGTGTCCTCCAGGAAATGGCTGCTTCTGCTTATTTATTTTTTTTCAGACCATGAGGGAAGATTTTTGCTTCTAACAAGAAAGCCAGGGAATGCTACTTCCGCAGGTGTAAAGCTCACAGGTGTAGATCTTCCTCTGATCAGTGGTCTTCTGCCTATTAAAAAGGTGGGGGCGTTAGCTCAACAGTGGAAGACCCATTAGGTGAATGTATCATAGCTTAAACTTTTTACATGACCCCTAAGATCCGCTGGTCCCTTAAATTCAGACCAGAGATCTTGAGGGTTCGTTGCTGTTCCTCCCTCCCCACCCGCTGGGCACTTCTTTGTTCTGTCTGCGTGAGGAGGGGGAGGGAAAAAAAGCCTTAGACAGAGACAAAAGAATAAAGGCTTACCTCCGGTTGCTCCGACCTCCGTTTACTTCCTGGTTCCCCTTTAAGGGGCGGAGGCAAAAGAAAAACAACAGAAAGAAGCGAGGAGAGCTCAGGCAATCTCCGCATCAAATATTTTCACTATAAAAAAGCAGGTACAAGAAAACTGCTGTTTGGTCGCGCTAAGTGGGCGGGGTCGCACTTAATTGTCTGCAAACTCCGGAGCTGGTGGGTAAACATTTTTATCGTCCGGAGCTTGCAGCCATTTGCGGCAGAGCTTAGGGGTCATGTATAAACGCCCTTAGTTCACATTCTGTATAACCTTTGTGGTAGCAGTTGTTTTATCGTTTTGCAAATGTTTTAATTAACCTCTTTATTAGCATTAAAAGATTCATCTGAAAATTTAGAAAAAATGTTGAAACAATAGTGAAATATCACTTCACTAAAACAACAGCAGCAGCAGCAGCAGCAGCAACAACAACAGTATTATAATGCATACTACAAAGTAGCACTAATTTTAAAAATAATTCTGGCCACCAGGATTTTAACATATCAACTACTTCAATTGAACAGTACCATTCCATGTACCCCGTCCAAAGCAAATACTACACATATTTTGGGATATCATGAATAGTAATGAATATTTAAAAATATATACACCCTAGTAGACATGGGCACGACCAGAAAAAATGACGTTTCGAGTTTTTGCTTGTCGGAACGGGTCCATTTTGGGTTGTTTCCGTTTGTCGTGAAATTTTTCAAAAATTTGTCATTTCCGTTTGTCATTTGTCATTTGTCATTTCCACCACGATTTAGTGCGATTTGACTTCCCAGAGCATAGGGGCGTCCCGCAATCAGGGCTGGCGCTAGGTGTTTTTGTGCCCTAGGCGGCGGGCGGGCGGCGGTGCGGGCCGCAGGCGGGTGGTGGCGCGGGCGGACGGGCGAGTGGGCAGTTAGGATATCACTTAGGATAGAGGTTCTGTTCTTGGCTTGCACCCCAAATGTGTGTGTGCGCAAGCAAATTGAAGTTGGGAAAAGAGAAAATAAATGGTAGTATATAATATATTTTTAAAATAAATCCACACCTCCCACTCCCAGTCGAACCTCCCCCTTTATCCAATATCAGAAAAAAATCCTCACAAACTGCCAGAGAAGAAATAAAGAATAAACTGCTATTCCCTTCAGCAGACAAAGCTGCAGGGAATCAAAGAAATTATTTTCTAAATTCAATTCCCTCCCTGCCTGCCTAACTTAAATCCTAAAGCCTCCAGCCTCCCTCCTCAATCTTGATCGGATGACACCAGCACCAGCAGCCACCCTCCTCCCTCAACCACATCCATTCCATACCCGACTGTGATTTCTGGAAGGTGCCTCGGCTTTTTATGCCCTCCGAGACATCCAGAAGTGTCAGTCAAAAACCTGGCGATGCAATTGGTGGAATGGTTCAAAAAATTTGCATGGTCCCATCCCATGCCCAGCCCAAATGGGCAGGTCTAAAAAAATAAAAAATAAAATAAAATAAAATAAAATCAATACGACGTTTTATTGCTATTAAAAAACCCACTGCTGCTACTATTAAAATTCAGGCATTTAAAATAAATAAATTTCACATGTTTCTGTGGTGATTTGGTGTGTTTTTTTACCACGATTTCAAAAGAAAAAATGAGGTCGCCATTTTGGATCCCCCCCCCACTGCATGGCATGGTGAGACGACAAGGATGACCCCCCCCCAGCCTGGTGCAAGCAGCCCAGGACATGAGAAGAGGGGGGGAAAGGCCGGGGACCCCCCAGAAACCACAGCTCTGATAGGTGGCAAAGCCTCAGGCAGGCATATTTTCGCCTGCTTTTTTGGCTGGGAGTCGGTTTTTTTAAAAAAAACTTTTAAAAACTTTTTCTGTGCTTCGCATTGCACGATCGCCGCGATGCCACAAATGGAAACGAAAAACCCGACCAAATTTTTCTTTTTTCGGTTCGAGTTCGAGTTCTGATGGCTTAATTATCGTTACCGTTTCCATTACGTAACGGAAACGATAACCGAAAACGGAAACAACAATTTCGCCGAGTTGTGCCCATGTCTACACCCTAGTATCAGGTAGGCTGTGCATTCTTGGATATTGTTGAAATCCAGATATCCAGATTTAGGGCTCAATCTGTGTCCCACCTGAAGTGCCAACCTGAATATTAAAAGTGATGGCGACTCTGTCCAGTGCACACTGAGCCCTTAATCCCTCACCTGCTTTCACCTGACCAAGAACACCTCTGGATAAAGCTTCAGTTTGGTGGCCCTCACCTCACACGTTCCTGACTTCTAAATTGGTTTAGAATGAGAATAGCTTCCTTTGACTTGTAAGGAAAGCCAATATCAAGCTGGGTGTCTTCAGGTTACTGACAGTAGGGAACCAAAAACAACAGAAGCCTCTGCCATATTGAGAATATATACTGTAGCACAAGCACAAAACAGAATGCTGAGGGGATCCCTCCGCCCAATGGCCACAGCAATGAGTGGGGCTTGCCCAGAACCAGTTTCTGAAATTCCCTATACGGGAAAGACCAGAGTTATTGCAAAATGGTCCCATCCCAGAGAGGTGACCCAGAACGTTCTACTATGGTCAGCATGCCATCAAATGGCCACCACAATTCCACCAGAACCAAATGGAGCATGCTCCTCCTGTGCTGTCTAGTTCTCCTCACAGATCATTCACAAACTGATCCAAGTTGTCATATGGAAGAGGGGACAGGTTTGTTTTCCATGTCTTTAGAGACAAGGACTCAGAACAATGGTTTCAAACTACGGGAAAAGAGATTCCATTTGAACGTTAGGAAGAACTTCATGACGGTTAGAACTGTTCGGCAGCGGAATATGCTGCCACGGAAGTTGGTGGAGTCTCTTTCTTTGGAGGCTTTTAAGCAGAGGCTGGATAGCCATTTGTCGGGAGTACTTTGATGGGGTTCCATCATGGCAGGGGATTGGACTGGATGGCCCTCGAGGTCTCTTCCAACTCGATGATTCTATGATTCTATCTGATAGCAAATCCAGGGACTCCTGGAGCTGAAATGACATTATATGCTCTCAATTTGAGCACTGCCTAGATGCCCTAAGCATATCCAGTCTCGCCTGATTTCGGCAGCTAAGCAGGGTCGGCCCTGGTTAGTACTTGAATGGGAGACCACCAGGGAATACCAGGTGCTGTAGGCGCCTGGAAGTAGGAAATGGGAAACCACTCCAGTATTCCTGCCAAGAAAACTCCATGGACATGGGGTCACAAAGAGTTGGTCACAACTGTAATGACACAACACACACACACGCTCTCAATTTGATCCCACCCTTTCAAGGACATTCTAGGTATAGAGCATTTTCCCTTCCTCTGGGGGTGCTCTTGGACTGTGCAGCTTGTCCAAGGTTGGCTCTTCTCCCTGGAGACACAATGGGGAACTGTATTAATAACCTCTGGCTCTGCACTGAGGAACCCAACGCACTGAGCTCTCCATCACGCTACCTCTAGAAAACCGAGGGGGCTGGCTGAGCTGCCCACAGAAGAGGAGGAACTAGGTGAAGTAACCGTCAGAGGCCGTTACTTCACGAACCTCTTGCTGCGCGGCGAGCCGTAATTTCCGTGCGAATCGATCGCTTCAGTCCGTACACTCCTCCTCTTTGGATTCGGCGCCACCCCGACCACGCCCCCTAAACCGTGCTCCAAGGGGGCGCTTCCCCTGCCGGAGGCCGGGAATCTTCTTCGCCCATCCCGCTTCGCATCCAAAGTCACGTGTGGCCAGTTAATATATATATTTATTTTTTTTTAACTTACTTTTTCTCCGAAATGCCGATGCATAGATATTTCGGTTAACCCGTTCTTTTGATCTTGCCTTCTGTACACGGGGCAGGGGCAACAGAGGGGGGGGCAAGTGTCCCTGGGTGACGTGAGCAGAGCCCCTCCGCTGGCAAGGGATGGCGAAGGGCTGCGCAGAAGGAGGGGGAGGGGGTGTCGGTGCCGCCGCTTGAAGCTGAGAGAAGCCTCTCCCCGCCCCCAAAAAAACCAACCCAGCTGCTCTGCTTCAGGGAAACACGATGGCCGCCCACAAGTCCTCGGGACAACCGCAGGGGCCTTTGAGCGCCGGGCTTGACCGCTGGCTTGTGCACCTCTGACCGCAAATGACAGCCGGGTATTGATGCATCGATACGCCGTGGTAATTTTTTTAAAAAAATAAAAGAAAGCAGAAACCGGACGTTGCAAGTAAGCTTCCGAATGCGAAGGGAGCACGTGAGGTAGTAATGGATTCGATCCTAAAATTTCGCATGGTAAGGACAGAGAAAGAGGGGTGGGGGCGAAGGGAGACCACATGACCGGCTTCGCATTCAAAGCGAAGGCAATCCCGCTGCAAAGCGAAGTACTTCGTGAAGTAACGGCCTTAGAAACAAATGGGCCCATGGCCCAGAGGGTTTCCCCAGTGGAGAGGTCAAGCACAACAACAGAGTTATGGTTGAGATAACAGGACAATGCCCATCAGAAAATTAAACAGCCCCATCTGTTTTCTCATCCGACTCTAAGCATGTAGCCCTTTAGGTAGGCTCTGTTTCTGAACCGTAACCATTCCCAAAGTATAACCAAGGATAGGTAATTAGAATAGAACACTCAATGCACTGCAAACAACATCTGACAGTTTAGGACAAGGGGAAGAGTGTTCGTGCTGGACACACATGCAAAGTGTTAGCCGGCTGGCTGCTTTGCTTTGCAGTTCAACCCCAGTAGGGAATGTTTTGCAACAGGGAAGCTACCCGTGTGTGTAGGCGAGCGTGTTCTTTCCTTATTAATGGGCTTCAACAGCTATATGATTCTTCGCTAAATTCCAAGCCTCTTGTAATGACACATGCAGATGGGCACCTGAAAAGAATTGGCATTTAGTTCTGATTCTTGCAAGCAATTGTGGGAGTTATTCTAGTAATATAGGTCACAAGTGTGGATGATGATGATGATGATGATGATGATGATGATGATGATGATGATGATGATGATAATGATGATGATGATGATGATGATGATGATGCATAAACACTTATCATACTTCACGGTTTAAAACTGGGGCTACACCTTGACAATGCCCTGGAAAAATGTGTTGACCCTGGTTTAGCTTCAAACAGGCATGAAATTTTTCGTAACACACAATTCACACCAGCTTCTTGTGCGTGTTTTTTAATCTGTGGTAGGTAGCTGTGCACACTGTCACCATGGGATTATCGGTGGCTATGTGCCACATCACACAATGAGAACATCATGCACTTCTGTCCCCTTTTTTAAAAAGGGGGTTTATGCACATCTTTAGATGTGCACTTTTAATTACTGGTTTTTAAAAAAGGAACCACACATCTGCATGTACCAGCAGAAGAGCAAAACAGAGAAAACAAAGATATGTCGGTCAATGGAGAATAAGGGGGTGGTGAACAGGGGAGGGAGCATGGGGGCAACCTGGTGACTGGCACAGGGGAAGGTGTAAGCCTGTTCTGCCTGAAGCAGTGTGTATTTGTAAAATCCAGAGCAGAAAAAAATTGGATTGGGAATGGGCACCATTTGCTGCACTAGGGCATGATGTTATGTGATACACCAGATTTGATCTGGTTTGTCAGGAGTGTGTAGTTTCAGCTTACATGACACTGAGACAAATACATTTAATATGCTGAGTGAAATCTTTCCTGCTGTGCTATAAGGAGATAATTGGTGTCCGGTATCAACAGTAGGGATGTTGGCAAGTCTTTGTGTTTGACTCCTAAGTCTTTGGTACCAAGTCCCAAGTCCAAGTCTTTGTTGTCAAGTCATGAGTCCCAAGTCCGAGCCCCTATTAAAAATGAGCTCTTTTCCACAGAATAAAAGAGAGTGGGTGGGTTCTGAGTCATGAGTCAAGTCTGAGTCATTTAAAAAAAACACCTGAGTTGAGTCGTCACCAGTGTGACTTGACTCCGACTCAATGGTGAGTCCCACAACTCAAGCTCCCATCCTGAATCAAACATAAATGAAACAGAAAAATAGGAAGAGAAGTGCAGTGGAAGAGGATAAATGTACACAATAAAGTCAAGAAAGAGAGGGGCAATCTTGTGAGCAAAAGAGGAAGATAGGAGAATGTGACTGGTGAAGGCTGTTGATGGTTGAAGGAGAAGGTGAATCATCATTGTTCACCCACAAAGTACTCTTATAATCAGGAAAGAAAGTTTGAAAACATAAAAATAATAATGAAATCTGATAAACTATCATAGAATAGTGAAGTTGGCCTACAGTGCAGGAATACAATCCAAAGGCTATCTGCCAGGTGGTTGTCCAAACCTCTCTTGAATGCCTCCAGTGTTGGAGCACTGGAGAATGAGGGTGATACCGCTTTGCTGTACTGTATAAAAGAATGGGCAGAGTTTTAAAACGCTACTAAGAAGTGGAAATGCAGCAATCACAACAGGAGGCAATTAATGGATTGGGATCTCAGAAGCTAAGCAGGGTCAGGCCTGGTTAGAACTTGGATAGGTGACCACCAGAGAATATCAGGTGCTGTATGCGGCTGGAGTAGGAACTGGCAAGCCACTTCAGTGTTCCTGCCAAGAAAACTCCATGGACATGGGATCACAAAGAGTCGGTCATGGCTGTAACGACACAACAACAACAAAATTAATGCCCAAGAGGACAGATTAAGAAAAAGGCATCACTTCAAGGTGCTGAAGGACAAACATTCTGAATTAAGAAAGAGGGTAGTGGGTTTCAAAATAGACAAGGCACGGAAGATCTTTTATTCACGTAAGGATTTTTGCTTCTCATTCCATGTTGATCTATAAATGTTCCTCTGTGGTTTTCTGCTGTCTCTTCACAGCAGGGCAGCATTCTATGTACTAAAGATCTCTGCAGCTACTATTTATGGCTATGGATTTAATAGTTTGCATTTGCAGGGAGAGCAAGAGAGGGAGTGACTCACCTTTGGAGCAAAACAAATACAAGAGAAGCAAAAGGAATATGACTGGGTAGATCTGGCTTAAGGTTTGAGGGGGTCAGTTGCCTGCAAAACAACCCCTGCATTTAGTTTGAAAAGAGTGCACACTTAAAAAAAGGGAATGATAGAGATAATGAAGAGGGTTAATCCCAGGTTTTCAGGGTAAGACAAGATAAAAGGAATCAATGGTTAAAATCCTGTTGCTTAACTTTGCACCTGGCATAACTCAGATCAGGCACTGGAAAAATTTAATTTACACAGATTAAAAGCTTCCTATTCCTCAGTTTTAGAGTCCAAGGCTCCCTTGGGTTCGTTTTGCCCCAAGAAAGCCTTTGGGAGGCCCAGGACAGGGAAAGAGTGCCTTCAAAAGTCACTGCTGAATTATTGTTGTTAGATCAGGGTTGCCAGTGATATAAATAGCCTATCCACCCTGGCATATAGATCAGTATATGAATAGTTGTTGGCATGGTTTGGATTGAGCCAAAGGACAGAGTGCACATGCTTTTCTGCTTAGATCAAACCATCCTGTCCCTTTAAGTGCTGTTGAGCATCTTTCTGACTCAATCATAGGGCATGTATTCTTTTTGGCATGATTCAGCACTATCCTAATTAGCTGTTTGTATAGCCTGTGTGGTCGGTTAACTCACACCAAAATGGCACTATGAGCAGCATTAACTGAGGTAACAACCTTGCGGGTTCCAGTATTAGGCGGGTTTTGATAGTAAAAGGGAGGGGGGGAGAAATCCTCTATTTTCAGTTTTTCAATATATCTCTAACTGATGCAGCAAAACTTTAATACCATGCTAGGTTGAGGCATTGCCACTTTGATATGCCTCTTACTTTATTTAACAATAACTAAAAGGAAAGTCACCCAACCCTCTGAATGATGGATGTACAGACACCATGGGCTTCATCCTGCACAAGGCAGCACACTCCTAGAACAGCCTTGGCTGAGGGAAAAGTGCAGAAAGCGGGGAGTGATAGAGAGAAACCTCTCTCCCATCTCTCCAATCTTTACCTCATCCTTTCCCCCTCACACTGCTACTGCCCTCTGCTGCCCTTGCTGCTGCTCCTTTACTCATGAGTAAACCAGGAAAATCTTTCCTCTGTGCGGACCTGTACTATGGGAGAAGAGGACGTGAACTGCAGTGTATGAACTCCAGTGCGTAGAGAAGCTTCAATGAGAGTTAAAATAGATAGTGTTTCATTGTAAGCTGCCCAGAGACCTTTGGATAGTGGGCGCATATAAGTTGTATAAATAAATAAATAAATAAACATTTTAAGATTGGACTGGATCGTACCAAATTTCCCAGTGTGGATAGGCACAAGGTCTTCTTCTTCACATCCTAAGGCTTCTGTCGGGCAATAGGGAACCTTGAAACCTAAAACAGGGGATAGGAAAGTATTCTCCACTTAACTTTTTAAAATAAAACTAACTATGCTAAGGTACATGCCAGCAATGACTACAAATCAGTACATGTACAGGGAAAACAATTGACATAAAAAGGAACAAAGTTAAGAAATGAAAAACAAAGGCCAAGACATCCACTATCGAAAAGGAGCCTAAAGGCAACCTTACATTTCCATTTCTTATATAAAGAAAAAGAAAAGGGAGGCATGTTGATCTCTGCCTGCAAAGAAGAAGTGTTTTTATTTATTTATTTATTTATTTATTTATTTATTTATTTATTTATATACCACCAGATTTTCCTAAATGGGAACTCAGGGCGGTTAACAAGTACCTGGTAGGCAAAGAAAGGAGGGAAGTTTACATGGGCACAATCTTGCTTCAGTGTGATGCACACAGAACCAGTTAAAGATGGTTACTTCACATCCATTCTCATCCTGGGAAGAAGTTCATTCTGTGTTGATTTCGGTCGTGGTCACATGGTCTCCTTCCGGGTCTGTCCCTGTTTCTGTGTACTCATGGGCATGATGAATGATACTGACACGACTGCTACCGCACGTCCTCGTTCCGTGATGAGATGTGAAATTCCAAACACTTGTACTCCTTTTTCCTCCCCCCCCCAGCATCCATTTTTCGATGTTTCGATTCTCCAATGTCTGCCTGTCACTGCATCACGGCACACACATCGCCGCATGTTTACTTTTAAAAGCCATTCATTGCATTGATAATTCCATAGGGCATGCTCTGGCGAGTGTGGCTTCCTTCTCCTGCCACTAGATGGGTTCTGCTCCCATGATATGCACGGCCACCAACTGGGTCCTCCAAGGCAGCAACAGGTTTCTTAGGGATAGTTGACCTCTTCGAAAACATTTCCGGTTCTCCACATTTGTGTTGTCACCATGGCTTCTTTACACTGTTGATGCTGCCAAAGAGTGCCCTGCCATTTGTTACCAGTGTTGAATGCAATGCTTCAGAACATCAACATAATATTTCAGTGCATCGCACTTGTAGGAGGTAGACGCCTGTGAGGAAGAAGTGCAGAAAGAAGAGAGAGCAGAGTGTGCGCCGCCTGACAGTGAAAGAAAGAAAGAACAACAGGAGGAAGCTGAAGATGTTAACTTAGTGAAAGGAGCAGAAGGTGGAGGAGAACGAGAGCAGAATGTAGGGAAAACTAAGGAGGTCTTTTGGGTAGGAAATGAGATGACTGATTTTAAGGAGCTGAGAGTGACAGATGACAGCTGGGGCGCGAGATGGGATCGCGAGGACGGGGGTTGGAGAGAGGCGCACAAGGAAGAAAGGGAAAAACGGTAACTGAGGGATGTTAGTACTCAGACGTTGAGGAGAGATGAGCGAGGAGGGACGTTTGAAGTAGAGGTGGGAAAAGACTGGAGTTGGCTAATTGATGTAAAGCCACTACAGTGGGCAGCAAATGTTCTGGCGAGGAGAGGAAGGGGCAGACCCGTATTGAGAGAGAGGGAGAACCCAGTAACACAGTGGGCTCGCCACCCATGTTGTGGGAGCCAATGTCTTGGACGGGGAACGCCTTGTTAAATACCGTTTCAGAAGAAAGATTTAATCCTCCATTTTTAAGCCCAGTTGGCAACCCTTTTATGTCAGACATTATTGTTGTTAATGAAAAACATGTAAAAGAAACAAGTACCCAAGCCCAAGAGTTTAATTTTGTTAATAAAAGTTTATTAGAAAATCTCAGCGAAAGAACGGACAATCTTTATTTCTCCTTGGAACCCCGAAGTATGGAAAACGAACCCTCACAGCGCCATGTATCCAATGAGGATGATGGTGACTTTCTCGATGCTGCAGACAAACTCTTGGGGACTGTGTTTTGGACAGTGGCAGAGTGGCGAGTCACATCGCCGAGACAAAACATTTGTTGGAGTTATCCTGGACATTCCCCATGGTTCCATGACACAGTGCTGCAGTACTTGAACGACAGGCAATGGATTGATAACTTTCGTATTACCAGACAAACATTATTCGAAATTTCGGAAACACTTCGCCCATACCTAATGAGGCAGGACAAATAACAACCACTTCGCCACCTCTGTATCAGTTCGTGGGGGGGGGAGGTTAAATAAGAATTGTTTTTCTTTGTAACCTAGGAGCAGCTAGGATACATCCTCTGTTTTAAACATGTATTATAGGAGACATGATTGTTTGAATTGTCGAAATGGACCCTCTCTTTTTTTATAATGAATCTGGAAATATTTTCCTTTTTCACACACACACACACAAAGCCACAGGACTGGTGCAAATATATAGACCCTTCTTCTCATCCATCTCTTTCAAAACAAAACCTTCTCCTTCTGCGTCCTTTTGTTGCAGCTTCTGTCCTAACCTGCCAAAACTGCAAGCAGATCCCAGTGAAAGAGAAATAAACTGCATCTGATCCCAGTGAAAGCTGGGACAAATAAAGGACTGTTGTTGTTGTTGTTCATCTGGGCCCCATGGACCAGAGCTCGTGGCCTTCCTATCCAAGCCTCCCGGGACAAATCTTTTTTTCTTAGAGGAGGACTGGGACATCTATGAAAAATATGGGGTGCAGCATAGTGGTCTGTGGGATTCTTGCGTTGCGAATCCAGTACCTCACTCAGCCATGAGGCTTAATAGATGTCAAGTAGGTCGTCAGGTGACGCTGCGGGCAGCATTGAAAATAAACAGAGGAAAGCGCAAGGAATAAGGAACATATTTTAAAATAATGGGTAAGCAACACATGGGGATCTTAAAGTTAATTACATAAAATTAAACAAATGCTGTATCAAAAATGAGGTTTTTTCCCCATAAAGAGCTCTTCATGATTTCTTGTTCTGAAACTACTGATATAAATCAGATGGCAATGTTATTTACTTGTTTTAAAATGTAAAAAACTATTAAAATAACAATTTGCTTGAGTTGTTTCATGGTGGAATGTGGGCCACACCGGCTTAACTGCACCTTCAAATTCTTTTCACCCTTTTCATTGTTAATTATATACTTTGGTTTTGCTTTGTATAATATTGCAAAAATTCATTATTGATATTACATAAATGAAGAATCTATACAGCTTATTGTACTGTTTACTGATCTCCCCCATGCGGCTCCACATAAATGCATTCATTCTTGGAACTAGTCTAACTTTATTCAGTGGTGTAAAAAAGATAGAACAGGGCCAGTTTTTGATAACTTATATTAAGGGGTTAGATGGGTTGGCAAATACTCAGATTTTCTATCATAAATACAGTACTAAGGCATATTCTGTGGTTTTTATCTTCTTTGAAATTTACTACAGTATCCGCAACATATTTTAAAAAAGTAAAATGTTGTATAAGCTAATTGTTATTACATATCATAATATTATAACCACCCAGAGTAGCCGTGTAGCTAGATGGAGTGGTATATAAATTGAATAAATAAATAAATACAGTAACCCCCCGCGGGGGTTAGGGACCCACCCCATGCATGAAAATCTGTGATATGCGGAAGCGGGTGGGGGGGGGGCGACTGTGTGGCGTGCTGGCAGCGGCAGGGGATCTTACCTCCCGCCGCCACCACCCTTCCGCGCGGCCCCGAGGCTTCTCGGGGGTGCGTGGGAGGGCCATGCGGAGCGACCGGATCACCCGCCGCCGCCCACCCACGCACCCCAGAGGCTTCTCGGGGGTGCATGGGAGGGCCGCACAGAGCGACCGGATCACCCACCGCTGCCCACCCACGCACCCCGGAGGCTTCTCGGGGGTGCATGGGAGGGCCTGATTGGATCACCCGCCGCCGCCCGCCCACGCACCCGGAAGCTTCTCGGGGGTGCATGGGAGGGTCGCGCAGAGCGACCGGATCACCTGCCGCCACCCACCCACGCACCCCGGAGGCTTCTCGGGAGTGCGTGGGAGGGCCGCGTGGAGTGACCGGATCACCCGCTGCTGCCCGCCCATGCACCCCGGAGGCTTCTCAGGGGTGCGTGGGAGGGTGGCACGGAGCGACTGGATCCCCCCTCGTCGCCCTCCCACGCACCCAGAGGCTTCTCGGAGGTGTGGGGGGGCACGGAGCAACCCAGCTGCCCCCCAGGTCCTGCGGTCCCACAATGTAGTGGGACCGCAATACCTGAACCAAAAATGGCAGGGGGTCACTGTACATACATATAAGTTCCTTTCACAGAAAACTTTTCAGGGTGCTCACCTTCCAGTTCCTCTCCACTGAAGCTATGGCCATTATCAGGAGATAATTAGATCTTCATTTGCTTACAGAAGCAAGATCCTTGTTTGGTGTTCTGAGCATCAAATGAGTAGATGTGCTATGTGCCCTTGGCCTTCAGCTGAGACTCACATAATGGAGTGTTTTGCAGTGGTTCTCAACCTTGGGTAACCCAGATGTTCTTGGACAACAGTTCCCAGAAGTCTTCCACCAGCTTTGCTGGCTAAGGTTTCTGGGAACTGCACTCCAAAAAAACCCGGGTTACCCAAGATTGGAGATCACTGTTCTAAGTGGTGAGGGTATTCCTAAACATATAAAACACTGAGTCATTTGGGGGTGACTACACTGACAAATAGTATGACAATTCCTCTGGGATTGGCACAGTTAGATCTGTAGTATTTTTCATTGGCCGCACATAGCAGAGATCAATCAGTCTGGACTCGTCCTCCCATATCTTTACTTTTCCCCTACACCACTGGGTCTTCTACTTTTTTGCAAGTAAATGCATTTGCATTGGTTCGGGCTAGAGATGGGCATGAAATGACCATTTTTTCATTACCGTTCTCCGTTATTTGTTCCGTTACGGCCCAAAAACAGAAATGGAACGAAGCAGCCCCCAGGGCCTGAATAACGAACATGAAACACCATTTTGGCATTTCGTGCCCATCTCTAGTTCGGGCTAGTGTGTTCATTTGTGATAATGCAGAAAAGCAACAAGGCTGTGTGTAGAGGTGGATTGAAGGTGTGCAGAGATGATATTGAAGACATCTTAAGAGCAGCATGTTCTCTGTGACTTTAGAAACATCCATTCCCCACAACTTCTTCCTCCATTTAACCCTGAATGTTTTTTTTAATTCAAATTTTATTTTGTTAGAATTATGTACGCTAATGCTAGATCACTGCAATGCTTGGGTGTTTGGCAATCATCCCCTGATTACTTCATAGGATTACCTCTTGCACTGGCTATTATCAACTGTTGGCACAGCACAATTTATCTGCTGTTATATTCAGCTTCTTTTGCTTCACAATCCCTGTGTGCCCCTGTGAACAAGAGGAGAAACAGCACAATCAAGGAGTCAGTGGGTCGTTTGCTGAGGATAGAAGAGAAATAAAGGAAGGAGATGAAATACCAGGGAAATTGTTCTGGGAGACTAAAGATAAAACCGACAGTGATATAAATAAGGAAGAGAATACAGTTAAATTAGATAAAAGGTTTAAGGAATGTTATTTAGCCACTGTTCAAAGAGTAATATTGTGGAATGAAATTAAGATGGGGTTAATAGATATTTGCCAGGATATTAAAAACACAGAAGTGCAAACAGAAGGAGAATTTGGAGAAAGCAAAGAGATGGTAGATTCAGGAATTCAAGTGAGAGAAAACAGAATGGCACAAGAGACTTTAGGAGTTCAGACAGAAACAATGGTTAAGGTGAAACAAATAGGAATTCAGGTAAAAATAGAAACAAAGAAACCTCATAGAAATGTAACCACGCAAACAGAGGGGGAAAAGAGAAACCGCATGTATAAAGAAATGGAAGTTCAGACGGAGGAGCGCGAGAGGGAGGGAGGAATGTCGAAGGGGCACGAGACAGGAGCACGAGAAAAGGGAAGAAAAGGGGACGTTAAAATCGTTAGAGAGAGAGGTTGTCAGACGGAGGAGGACGGGGGAAAGGAAGGGAGAGTGGCTACCAATTCTCTGATGGGTCTTGGACCAAGTGAGTTCCCAATTAAAGGAAGAGATCCATCGAAAGGATATTCCGGTAGAAAGCTTGATCCCAATCCCCCGGGATGGATACCGGGATGGGGATGGAGTCATCCCCTTCGAGCTCCACCTCCAACCCTAAAGAACCCGACTGGTGGTCTCCAGAAGAGGTTTTAAATTCGCAACAAAAGAGGAAGTTCAACCCATTTAAAGAAAGTTATAGAAATTCAACTGTTTGTTTATCTCCAAGTTCATCAGTCCCTGTATTGACTCCAAATGTAACCAAGAATGTGAGACTTGAAAATAATCAACAAAGTTGTGAACTGTTAAATAAAAATTTAATGTTAGATTTTTTTCATACAAAACGAGTCAAATCCATTTGTTACATCAGAACCTTTAATCAACTTTAACGAACCCGCACATATTGGCGCCCAACGTGTAAATGACGTCTATGGAAGGGTAGACGAAGAAGCCAAATGGTTACGAGACACGATACAGAGACAGGAAAAGATGATAGATACGTTGGTACAACAAAACAATATATTAATAAATCGAATGACAGAGGAAAAACAAGGAGATAAACAATCTACTGCAAAACAAACAAAAGAAATACCCTTAGAAAGGAATACAACAGGGATGAAATTTCCTATGAAGGTGCAAAAAATGACTGAAAATGATGAAATAGAAACTTATCTCAATACATTTGAAAGAACAGCACAAGCCGCAAATTGGCCAAAAGATCAATGGGCTATTATTCTAACCCCAGCATTAACAGCAAATTTACAAACGGTCATTGATGCACTAGGGCCACAAAATGCATTAAACTACGATAAGGTAAAAGAAACCATTTTGTTAACATACAATATATCGGCCGAAACTTATAGGAAAAAGTTCAGAGAATTGAAACTTCAAACAGGACAGCATCCACGACCGTTAGCATATAGAATGAGGGCAAACGTCGTGAAATGGCTACAACCAGAGGAAAAAACAACGGACGACATCGTGGATCAAATAGTGATAGAACAATTACTCACGACAGCAACACCATCGGTACAAAATTGGGTAAGAAGAAATCAACCATCATCGTTAGAGGCTGTCGTCATACTCCTGGAAAATTACCATCAAGCAGCGGAAAGAACAACGAGTTATCGCGAGATCAAAACGTATTACGAGAACAGGAGAGACAAAATGGCGGCGCCCACGGGACAAGACACGCTACAAGAAAACGGCGCAGATAAGGCCAAAAAATACGAGGAGGAAGCAAGAAAAACCCAACAACCGATAGGACAGATAAAGAACAGCGGTGGGAGAGGCATGGAACGTTCAGCGGGACGAGGACAGACCCAAAAGGACAAAAAACCCGTATGTTATAATTGCAGATCCCCAGAACATTACAGACGGGATTGCCCGCACCTGAACTGTGCATGGGTGATGACAGGGGAAATGTTAGAAGATAAAATGGTGAACAAAGAACAACGAGGGTGGGAAATGGATATAAAATTAAATGGAATAACAAAAAGAGCTTTGTTAGATACAGGTTCAGGACAAACATTAGTGAAAGAAATAGAAAGCCATAACCCTGAGGAGGCAGTCATAATCAGATGTATTCATGGTGATGCAAAACCATATGGGACTACATGGGCAAATATAGAAGTCAACAACAAACTATACAGAATGAAAGTAGGAATTGTACCATCATTACCTAGAGATGTTTTACTGGGAAGAGATTGGGAGGGATTAAATAAATTTTTATCATCCCAGGATGTCCTATGCTCCGGAGTGACCCCTCCAGGATCAGACCATGGAAAGATGCTACAAAGGACTGGACAGAAATAACCCAAGCGAATAAGACACGGGTGAGACTATGGCAGAATGAAGATGATTCATTAGAAAACTGGAGAGCACAGGCACGGATGGAAGGGGATACACCACAAGGGGAGACAGGAGTGGAATGGCGAAATGGATTGTTATATTACATAGATAAAACTGGAAAAGACAGATTGGTAGTGCCACGCGGGGCCTAAATGCTTTGCATATGACTTCACGTATGGGATCTGGTGGCCTGAGTTTCCAACAAAATCGTCATATCATTATGACAAATTAATACTAGGGCTCCTGTAGAATTTAAAAAATGCTTTAAAAATTAGAAGCAACCCCAACAAATTAGAGCAGTCAAGGGATTACAGTTGTGGGGTATGTCTCTGTGTGTTCCGCACAAACCACCAATGCTAGTTGAGCAACATGATGAAACTCTACCAGTTCCAGTGGCTCAACAGCAGAGATTAAAGGGAGGTGCGGCAGAAAGGCAGGGGAATTAACACCAGCAAAGGAAAAAAAGTGGGGTTGGGGTCAGAAGAAAGGACACTAGAAATGAAGCCGATTCAGATTACTTGACTTTTATGTGTGATAGACAGCAGCATTCACTTAAAGCAAAAGGAGACTTCAAATCCATGTACAGCAAATCTGAATGCTAACTACTGTACTTGGATGACTGGTGTAGATGCACTGTGTGCGAGAGATATTTTTTGACATGTAGTTTTGTTCTTGGTGTTTAAATAATTGTATTTGTTTTATAGGTCAAGGGTAACTAAAGGGTATGGGTAATGGGTTAGGGGATTCTATAGGTTAAAAGGGGAGCATTGCATGGTGAGTTTACATCGTTTCCAGTTATTTCTATGCTAACAAGTTACAAATTTAATCTACCATTGCAGTAAAATTAATTGCGGCCTTCTTTTACATAATCATAGAGTGGCCTCCAGCTTTCTCTTATATTCTGTAGGTCTTTCTCTCTGAGCAATTCTGACAATATAAACATCTCTGCCGTTTCGATATATTTTTCAAAAAGTTCTTGACACCCCAAGTATCTCTACTGTTTTCCAATATTTGGCCAAAGAAATACTTGCTATAGTTATCATGTACATCAATAAATGTTTCTTTTTAACATCCACAATTTCTGGCATAATATTTAACAAAAATACTTCAGGTTTAAATGGAATAATACATTTCAACATTTTTTGTAACATCTCATGCACCGTTCTCCAGTACTGCCTTACCTCATTCCATGCACACCCTTCTAAGTCTTTACATTTCCAGCATCTATCCGACACATTTCCATTTTGCTAATTTTTGTGGTGTCATATACCATCTATAAAATATTTTATATACATTTTCTTTCAAGCTCACAGCTTTTGTATATTTTACATTAGTTTCCCATAGCTGCATCCTATGCATTAATTCAATATTATGCCCTATATTTGTGCCCATTTAATCATACAATCTTTCCTGATTTCATTTTTAGGTTTGAGCTCCAACATATATTTATACATTTTCTTGATCTGTTTTCCTTCACCTCCTAACAACGCATCAAAAACTGTTTTTTGTTCATAAAAACGTTCTTTTTTGTCTTTGATAAATCTCAAGTCTAATTGTGCTCTTGTCCACCAATCTAATGTTACGTTTTAGTTTTTTAGTTCTCCCTCTGTCTTAAATTCTCTCTCATTCCTTACCATGTCTTGGCATCTCACCAGCATATTAACGGTCATCAGTTTTTGGCTATGTAAAAGCTTCCTTGGGGGACACCCTACCTGGTATTTTTCTATATACTTGTTTCTGAATATTTTCCCATCCCCACCATAATGCTTTCCCGATCATATGATTACTGAATTGTTTTAATTGTGGCTTTTTATGCCACATGTAAGCCATTTTAAATGCACCATCCAGTTACATTGGGTTCTCCATGACCTTGTAGGCTCTGGAATGCAATCTGACCGCTTTGAGTGCTGCTTGTTGGAGCTAGTCTGTCATGATTGTATAGCAGAAGCCTCAAATGTTGTTTCACACTGAAAGAAAGGGGGTGTGTCAGACCTTTTTATGGTACATAGCCGGCTGATTCTGCTAGACTCAAGTATCTAAGATACTGACAAGCAAGTGAGAATGAATAGAAACTAGCACCTCAGCAGTAAAGGAGATTAAGAGACATTTATTTGCACTGAAGGTTACTTAAGATGTGGAATAGATTGCTAAAAACAGAAACAGAAGATGCAGATGTATTTGCCTGCTAGCAAAGGAAATATTGACATAAAGGATGCCTATTAGCAAAATATAAACATTACTCTCCAGATTGTTTGGATTAGTGTTCATTTAAAGCTAGTCACATTGCACTGTGCTCCTCCTTAAATTTCTTGGAGGATTAAAGATGTGAACATGATTTACAGGTGATGCTAAATTGAGAAGTGTTGCAAATACTGATTATGTGAGGTGGAGGGGTGAGGAGATGATGAGCCGTGAATTATGTAGGAAGTTAGTAAGAACTGTATGTTTCCAACAGGGTGATATCCAGCATGTTTACTGAGAAGCATGAAGTCCTGTTGACTTCAGCAGGGACTTGCCCTCTTGTGTGATTTGATGGCAGCCAAAAATAAATGAAAGAGAAACAATGGGAAGATGATAGCTTACTGTTGTAATAAAATTCAAGTTTTGGGAACCATATCTTCTAAAGTAGAAGGGCCAACATGTTTACATATACTTGCCTGTCTCTCAGAGAATAGCCTTGTAGTTATCAGTTATTCCATGTGGTTTCATCCCGCAGATTTTGCAGCCATGATTCAAGGGTATCTGAATTTAAGTAGTCTATTAAGGTGGAATCACAAAACAAAAGAAATGATGCTCAGAGCACATTATTCCTCTATTCTTCCCAAATACATGGAGTGGGAATTTCTTGATGAAATATATATTGCCATCTACTCTTGAGTGTTTGTAATGATGCTTCCAGTTGGGCAAAATAACATTAGAAAGGCAAGGGACATGTGCACAGAGGATTGTGGAGCATTATATGGAGAACAAAGAGTCCCTAAGGAACAGATAATGCACAATTCAATGTATGAAGTTTCATTGAACCTATCAGGGTAATGTGTGTGTGTGTGTAGTGTCGTTACAGTCGTGACCGACTCTTCGTGACCCCATGTCCATGGAGTTTTCTTGGGAGGAATACTGGAGTGGCTTGCCAGTTCCTACTCCAGGCGCCTACAGCACCTGGTATTCCCTGGTGGTCTCCCATCCAAGTACTAACCAGGGCTGACCCTGCTTAGCTTCTGAAATCAGGCGAGATCGGATGTGCTTAGGGCATCAAGGCAGCTATCAGGGTAAATCCAGTTTATTTGTTTGGTGTGTGCCCAGTTAGATAGACTCATTAAATGTATGGGAATAACAATAGGATAATGTGCACAGCTTCTTTTGCACTCTAGGGGCCTTTTTACACGACCCCTAAACTCCGCCGCAAATGGCTCCCAGCTCCGGAGCTTAAAATTGTTTATCCACCAGCTCCGAAGTTTACTGAAAATTAAGCGCGACCACGCCCACCTAAGCAGGTCCCAGCGCACTTTTCTTGTACCTGCTCTCCAAGGGTGAAAAATCTCGATGCAGATGTGCCAGGCTCTTCTCGCTTCTTTTTGTTGTTGTTTTTTGCCTCCCGCCCCTTTAAGAGAAGGAACCAGGAAGTGACGGGGCCCAGGAGGTAAGCCTTTATTCTTTTGTCCCTTTTTTTCTCCCTCCCCTCATGCAGCCAGCAGCCAGGAAATGCTAAGGGGTGGGGACGCACGAAGAGCAACAAACCCCTAAGATCTCTGGTCTGAATTTAAATGACCAGCGGATCTTAGGGGTCATGTAAAAGCGCCCTAGGTTAGATTAATATTTTGAAAGTATACTGCCTCAGGAGCCCAATACAGACAGATACTCCTGAACAAGTCAGCTATAGATAATTCCTTAAAGGTTTTCTTCAGATAACTATGAGCAGATAACAATCTTTTCTCGGCTACATGCATGCGCTTCAGTGTCAGGTCAAAGTCTGAAAAGAAATTGAAAGTCTGAAACAGAGACAACCTGTCCTCTTTCAAACATCTAGAAATCTCAGAGGATAGAGAAGGGCAGGAAATCCTGTAGAAAAGAGAATGGATATATGCTGTGATTGTGGGAAGCACATGATTATTGTTTACCTTTAATGAGATGAAAATTAGTCTTTAAACCAGATGTTGGACTGAAGCACCAGGATGCTTCCTCGTTGCTTATGCTTATGATTTGTTATGATTGGAAATAAATGTAATAACTTCTGAAGGGCAACCCTCTGCTTTTTAAAATAATTAAGACAGAATAAATCTATTTGGATTTCATTAAGAAAAGTCATCATAGGATCAAGGTTTCTTGCTGCAATCATTTCCAAGAAATTTGTCATGAAAATTAATAAAAGCAGGGTCGGCCCTGGTTAGTACTTGGATGGGAGACCACCCGGGAATAACAGCTGTTGTAGGCGCCTGGAGTAGGAACTGACAAACCACTCCAGGATTCCTGCCAAGATAACTCCATGGACATGGGGTCACAAAATGTTGGTCACGACTGTAACAACACAACACACACATACACAATATGGAAGAAAATTCTTATTTATTTATTTATTTATTTATTTATTTATTTATATTTATTTATTTATTTATTTTTATTTATTTTAGGATATATGATTATCCTAACAGGATATTTATTTCTGTATATTTATGTGCTTGTAGAAGCAGTTTTCAAATGGAGCTGTAGCTGAAGAAACGAAAAGTGTTCTTCTATGTGATGGCAAAGTCCATTTGAGTTTAGTCCAGCAACTTTTTGACCTGCCTATTGTTGAAATGAAATATGGTAAGTTCTCTTTTACTACTCACTATTTCTTGCTTCACCAATGCCTATTTAAATTAACAGTCTTGAATAATGATTATACTATCAAAAGGTCATTTGCATGTACTGTACTTCCTCCAGTGTAACAGGATATTTATTTCCTCCTGAATGCATATTTAAACATGGATGCTTGTTGAATAGCCCAGATCAGTTTTTGTTCCACGGCACACTAGTGTGCCGCGAAAAAAATGGAAAGCTGTTCAACCCAGGGCTGAAGCTGGGAAAAATAGCGAAAAGTGTTCTTCTCCCGTGATTCTCTTAGTCCATTTGAGTTTAGTCCAGCAATCCTTTTGACCACCACCACCCCTTTCCTGGGAGCTTGTTGAAATGAAATATGGTAAGTTCTCTTTTGGGCTGAGGAGGCGGGTCGGGCGAGGGGGCTACTTTTGGACGGCTTGCTTCACCAATGCCTATTTAAATTAACATTCTTGAATAATGATTATACTATCAAAAGGTGAGCCTGCCTACTGTAATTAAAACTGTAAACCACCCAGAGACTTCTTGAAGTGGTCCAGTTCGGTAACAAGCAGAACACTTTCTGCCTGATCCTTCCATCCTGTCGCTGGAGTGAACATCTGCCTTTGTGTGAGGCTTGGGCTTTTGGGTCTTATTTGTGTTCCTATCCTCCTCCACTGAATACATGCAGAGCAAAATGTCTTTTAAAAACAACTCATCTTTTGCCAAACATGGATTGTCCTGCTTCTCCCTACCCAGCAATGAACCTTTAGATAATAAAGGCACAGAGTTAAATTTTTAACAAACTTATTTTTTTCAACAAGTGTGCCTTTGCCCAAAAAAGGTTGAAAAACACTGCCATAGATAATAAGTAACTAAACTTATAACCAAGTACCAATGAACTCATTAATTTCTGAGTACACACTCTTGTAAGACATCTCTGAATCTGAGCAGTTTTGTGCCTTAAAGAGAGTGGCTTCAGTAGTCCATAAAGGCACAAAGCTACTGAAAAAAGAACAATTGAATTACAGGAAGGCTTAAAGTACCCTCATTAGGGAACAGCAACAGAATAAAAGGTACTAGGCAATGAAAACACAGAGGTGTGGACACTGGTTAATTCTAGTTGGAGTAGTGCAAAGAATGGGTGATCTCTGGCAGGGATCTCAAAAATCAAGGACAAACAAACAAGGCTCTTTGAGATAGACCTAAGACACAGGAGAGAAAATGGGCCAGTGAGATTTGCTGATCAAAATCTTGGATTCTGGGGTCTTAAATATGGTTTCATGTCTGATCACAGTGAAGCTTCACTCATTTCAATTTAAATTGAATTAAGCTTCACATTAAACAAATTATCAAACTTGGTCAAAATCATGCCAAGCAATTTGTCTGCACACAAAGAGTTAGAATAGCATTTCAGGATGTCAGAATCAGAACCTTTGAAAAATACTGAAACATTATTGAGGACGTCTGCCAGAAATGAAAGCAGATGTCATTCCACCATGCCAGAACACTTAACTCTGAAACTGCATGATTTGGGACAGTGAATGCCGTCCACCGATTTGCCACAAGACATTAAAACATTGTTTGGGAACCAGTTAAGTGAATAAAAGAGCAACATCAAGATTGCAGCTACCATCTTCTCTCTTAAAACAGCCAATAATTAGTATATTCTCCCAGTAAATAACATTGAACAAGAGAATCTTTTTCATCTTTGCATCTCGTTTTCATGTATATTGTTAGCAATGTAAGTGTGTAGGTTTTGATATATTCATTCAAGCATGGGGTTGTTTATAGAATTCAAAGTCCGTCCAGAATTAGAAAGAAAGAATTAACTGGAAAAGATTAAAGGTTCATGTCTGGTAACAGCAATCTTCTTATGACGCAACAGATAGCATGAAACAGCAAGAGAACATATGAATGTGTCTGACTGGCCTGACAATCAAGTGGCCACAGTAGAGATGTGAAGGCCTGGGGAAAAAAAACTAGAAAAAATATGGGGGGGGAACAGTTTTTTCTGTCTTTTTCCTGAAGCCTTTTGCGTCTATTTTCCAAAAAATTGGAAAAAAATTAAAAAGAAAAAATGATTATGGAATGTTTTATTTTAACATGATGAATAAAATACTTTAAGACAGGGTGTTTTTTTAAATTTTTCCAGAAATTTCCATTTATTTTTTTTTGGGGGGGGGGACGGAAAAATCCCGGGCTTTTTTCCAAGCTTCAAATTTCTAGGCCACAGTGAGCAAGTGTGGAGTGTGTGTCATTATTATTTCCTATTCGTTCTGCACTTGGTCAATTATATCCATCTCTCCAAGACAGATATTCTACATATTGTTTATCTATTGCTTTTCACTCCACGAAGGTCCTCAAAGTGAAGAAGTATATTAATTTGATACTGGGAAACTACATTAAAATATAACTTAAAAAAAAGTAATTGTCCACTTCTTTGTTTTCGATCCAGAATTTATCCTGAACTATAAGGTTTGGGAAAAGGTGAACAAGAGGTGAAATATAACCATGTAAGCTAGTGCGATGCTGCTAAGTCGATAATAAAATTATTTAGAGTAAACTACTTCCTAAGGGGCGTGGTGGCTCAGCAGGCTGGAGCACTGAAAACTGTGGGCTACAAAGTCGGCATCTCAGCGGTTCGGATCCCAGGTGCCACGGAGCGGAGTGAGCTCCCACTGTTAACTCTAGCTCCTGCCAACCTAGCAGTTCAAAAACATGTAAATGCAAGTAGATAAATAGGTACTGCCATAAAAAGTGGGAAGGTAAAACAGTGTTTCCTTGCAGTCATGCCGGCCACGTGGCCGTGGACTTGCACAACACTGGCTCTTCATCTTGAATACGGATATGAGCACCGCCCCTAGAGTTGGACACGACTAGCACGCATGTGAGGGGGGAACCTTTACCTTTTTAAAATTACTTCCTAAATACATTAAAACAGTCGTTACAGCTCCTTTTAATGTTTTGTGTTCCAACATAGTTCCATAAACAAGTTGAACATTTTGCCATCATGTTAAATATAAAGGCAAGAACCCAAGAAGATATTTTTAAACATCAAAATGCAATCTGTTTCCTCAAACCCAACTGTGCATCACAAACTGCTTTTTATATTTCTGACAGTTTCAAAAGCAGTTTTGCCGTAGGAAAAAAAACGTGGATAGCTTAATAGTGGCTTAGGTCTCTGGCTAAAGAGTCTGTGCCTCCTCCATGGGGACTGGAGTCAATGGTCCTTAGAGTCCCTCCTAGCTCTGCAGTTCCAAGGTTATTCCAGGGTTATTATAAGAAGGGCTACTGCTCTCCTGTTGCCTCGAACATGCAGAATTTGTTTAAACGTTCTTTGGAATATGACCAAGAAATATATCTTCAGCAAATCAAGGATGGGAAAGTTACAAAAATAATATAAGCATTTTAGTTAAAGGTTCATGAGCCCCAAAACTAATTTAGGACATGGTTAAACTACTGTTTGCATCAGTTTCAGCTCCAATGTGTTTGACATTAACTTTCAGTCCTATAGTTTTTGTATCGCTGTGCACGTTCACTTCAAAAGTTTTTACTCTGATATAACATGGGGACTTAATTCAAGAATTAATTCAGGAATTAACTTCCAATTCAGGAAACTACATGTGAGATTTTAAATGGTTTAATTAACCAGCATTTTTTGCAGACTGCATGGTTTCCATTTATGGTGATCCCAGTATATCAGTGATGGCGAACCTTTTAGAGACCGAGCGCCCAAATTGCGATTCAAAACCCACTAATTTTTTGCAAAGTGCCAATACAGTAATTCATCCTGAATACAGGCGGCTGTGGAGGGGCCATGTCGGGTGCCCGCAGAAAGGGCTCCCTGTCACACCTTTGGCATCCGTGCCATAGATTCACCAATACTGCACTTTATTGTTAATGAATGCAATCTTCTCTTTCCCTTTTGGTTCTAATGTACAGTATTTCTTGGATTTTCAAGCATCCTTTGGAATACATCAGTTTTAAATGGCATTACTTTGGATGTATAGACAGCCACGTCCCTACTGTTCAAAACTCACAATTGCCCACAAAGGTTGTATTTAATATGATAGAGGTATTCACATTCCCCTAAACGTTTCATAAGGAATCAACTTCACAAATGTGTTAAATTAAAAAGCCCCCTCCAGGCATCTTTTTTAAAAAAACCCACCCACTTCATGGCAAAAGCAAAAAAAGTGGGTTCTGTACATCATGTAGTCAGGATTTTCAAATCAATTTTACACAAAACCCAATTCAAAAGCAGATCTTCTTGTCAGTGTAGCTGTGGCCTCAGTTAAGTTTAAATTGGAAGTTTTTAACTTTAAAAGAGCCAAGTTTGCATTAAACTGCCATTTATATTAGATGACTAAAATAACACCTCACTCCAAAAATGAATCTATTAGACTCAGAGAATTAGTTTATTTGTATATTTAATATGCAAAGAAGCCTCTATCTCAGTTGGGGGCCTTAGAGATCCACTAGAATTTGTCAAATTTTGGTTCTCCTTCTCGAGTATCCTTTTGCAATTATTTTTTTTCCTACAATAGCCCCTTTGAGCTCCATAACAGAGTGTTTTGGGAGGTTGACATGTTCTTCTGATATCTGTGTTGGCCCTTCCTGATTTGTAGTCAAATTTGTGTGCATTCATTATTTTGTGCAGAGAGTGCCCTGTTTATCTATGTAGAACACTGAGGGGTGCTGCTGGTACAAGATCATAGATTAGAGGATGAAAAAGAAAATAATGTTTCCCAAACTGAATACAGTGGTACCTTGTATAAAGGAATTAATTCGTTCCAAATGAAATTATGTTAAGCAAATTTTCCTTTATACAAATTCCCATAGGAATGCATTGAAAATGGAGTAATCCCATTTTTATGTTGTACGGATTTTCCCCATAGGCGATTATGTTAATCAAATTTCCCCTATCTCCAGAATTTTTATGTTGTACAGATTTTATGTTATACAAGCTGTTTGTTATACAAGGGTCCACTGTATGTCTTAATCGCAATGGATTGTATATTGTCTCTCGTTACTGTATGCTGCCTTGGATCCTTTTCCAAGGAGAAAGGTGGGGTAAAAATACTCAAAAATAATAAATAAACTGACATTGCTTTGATCATGCTCCTGATGTAGATATGAGATCATAACTGGCATCTAGGCTTGTGACAAAGGTCTTCTTCCTACCTCAGTCTCCATATTGTGTTGCCTCTTGTGCGCCAGTACTTGTTTAAGGCATTGTGCTTTCTGTAGGCAAGGACAAACCACTCCTACTCCCAAGCCTGTGGGAGGTGAGAGAAGGATTGTTGTCTAGAATGGGCTGCAAGGCACTATTGATGTGTCTCGGTGCTCTCATTTGACAGCTGTAGGTGACTACTAATGGTGTTCTGTCACTCTCCTGGATCTGTTTCGTAGCAGCTGTTCCCAGCACCAGTCTAGCTCCTCCAATTTGGATTCTCACTATGTTGCGTACATAGGGTAGTTTAAGCAATATAACCATTTGTACTCCCTAACCTTGAAGAAGTGGATTCTGGACCACAAAAGATCACACTGAAATAAATATTTATTTCTTTAAAGTTGTACAATATTTTCCTGTACTTTTTTTAATTACACTGTCACTTTGTATATTATCTGTATCCTTATCTGATTATTGGAATATGTATAAATACAGAGGACATGTATTTGCACCCCTGTATCGGAAGAAGTGGATTTTGATTCCTGAAAGGAATATTTTGTTTTCCTTTTCCCTCTCTCTTCCTCCCTCTCTGTCTTTTATTCCAACACCCCCTTTAATTTTGTCAACATGAACACAGAAGGAGACTTGCTGCATAGGAAGATGACTCAAGGCATGATATGGGATGGATGTTGCCTGATAGGAGTTAAAGAGGAGAAGCTACAAGTAGATCTAACATACATCCTAAGGATCTCATCTCCATTACATGAGTTGCAGCTGCAAACAAGCCTTAAAGAGTCTTTGAAACAGATGTCAAAGATGGCCTAGGATTAGAAGAAGAAAATCCCTAACAAATGAAAATGTTGGTGTGTCATGCTAGAAACACCTGAGAGTATGCAAATTAGCATACTTCATTCATTGATTCATTTAAAACACTTTTATCCTAAAAAAAATTATCCTTAAAAATCCTTTCTCCTTAAAAGGATGCAAGGTGCCTTGCATCATTAAAAGGATAACATTTAAAAGTTAAAAACAGTAAGTTCACAAATATTAAAAAATAATTAAACAAGTATATTAAAATGGTAAATTAAATCAATACTAAAACCATATTAGAAAGCAACAGAGTACAACCCAAGTTGAAAAACCCCTCTCAGACTTCCAGTCACTTCCAGCCCCAATTAACTACAGTATCTGGCTGCAGCATTTTGGAGCATCTGGAGTTTCCAAACACCTTCCAGAGGCAGCCCCACAGAGAGTGCATTACAGCAATCCATCCAATACTAGGGCACGTTACTAGGGCATGTGCCACTGTGGCCGGAAGAAGAAATGGGTGCAGTGGGGGCACTAGTTTTAAAGGTTCTCCTGGCCACTGCTGAAACTTGGGCATCGGCGGTTTCATTTGATGGTTGATCTTCAGGACTTAAAAGATGTCTCTTTTGAAATGTGATTCTACAAACCCTCTTGAAAGTGCTTTTGACAGTAGTTACAGTCTGTCTCTTAGCGTCAGCCAATCCTTCATTGCCCTATAATGCTCAAGGCACCTTACCTCAGAAGTAAACTGCCCAATCCATCTAAAGAGATTCACTTAAGTAAACAAGGTTATGTGCACGTACCACAATGGCCTGGGAAATGCAAACGTATAAAGGCACATAGGAGTGCATCACAGAACTAATAGATTTGCGCCTCCACATACCCATTTGCAAGCATTATGCTTCACATGTGCCCTACATTTTAGAAAGAGCGGTAAATATGCTATATAATATTTCAAAACATTTCTTGTGCCAAGAAAAAATCTAGATACTTGAGTTGAAATTACAGGCATCTAAAAACATAATTGTAAACTGGAGTTTCGTTGGCTTGTTCTTTTTGTGTTTTTGTACAATATTTGCTACTTTAGCTCTATGACACAAGCATTAGTACTTACTTCTACATAAAGATGAGCTCCAAACAATGTGTACCAGTGTGTTCATAAGTACTAGAAAGGGAAAGTACTGTATACCAGAAAAGTCTGTTGCCCATGGCTTTCCTCAGCATCATACAGTGGTCCCCCAACCTTTCGCAGTTCATATACTGCGGTCCTGCTATATTGCGGGACCACAGTATATGAAAAAAGCCCCCCTGGGCTAAGGGGGAAAGGCCTGCTTCAGGGGCCTCCCTGCAAACCAGAAGTGATTTCCGGTAAACCAGAAGTGACTTCCGGATCACCGAAAATCATTTCTGAGGCCTCCGGTAAGTACAAGAGCCCCCATCTAGGCGCCCCAGGGCCAACCTGACCTGCATCTGCGTATCGTGGATTTTCAGTTATCACTGGTCGGGTTGGGTCCCTAACCTCCGCAATAGGTGTGTGTGTGGGGGGTCACTGTAACCAATTAAGTGTTGTGATATTGCACTAAAAATCTGGTAAAGGAAAAAATAACAAATTATTATTTCAGGATACACATACAATATATGTAAAGGTCTTTTAATGTCTAATGTAATAATGTATGTTGGGGGATGATGTGCCGTCATGTCCAAACTGACTTGTAGCAACTCTAACCTGGCTTACAAGGGAAATGTCATATTCCAGGAGCCGTTTAGCCAGTGCCAAATTGTGTCCCCAGTGACTTTCCATAGCTAAGAGGGGTTTAAACCTAGTGTTTTAGAAGAGTTATAGTTATAGTCCATCATTATTTCCACTAATCCACTTTGCATATCTAATTTAATAATGCCTGCAAATGTATATCTCCTAATGCTTTGTTTCCATTTTCTTCTAGGTTCTTCTTGGATTGTTCTTACTGCAGATGGTGAAGGTTTTATCCCATTAACATTTAAAGCAAACCAAGAGATTATAATAAGAGAGGGAAGTGATTGTTTGGAAGCCCATCATAGTCCCTCTTTTAATAGAAAAGCATCTTTGCAGCCACCAAGCAGTGTGACATAAGGAAGCAATTGTTTAAAAACACAATATTTGTTGACATAAAAACTGCATTGGGTAGGAAACAATCAGTATGACTTTTGATTGCATTTTTACTGCAACTCATGTGGCTTGTGTTGCGCAGTAGCTAGTTCTCACTACAATTCATTCTGCAAAATCACAACTAATACGGCATACTTGAGTCTCCAGCGATCGCAGATTGAGATTCCAAGAGAACACAAAGTTAAAAGCAACACCATGAGAATGGAGAAATATTGCCATATTCATATTTATTTAGATTCTGGCCATGAAAAGCTAACTAGGAACACAGTTTATTTCTTCTTGTGCTTGGAGAAGGATATTTGGACTGATGACATGTCGTGTGGCTTATCCAAATTTGTTCCAGGACATATGTGTTGACATTTGTTTCCGTTACAAAATTACACTGGTTCAACAGTTCTCATTTATCTCCACAGAACATTGGGAATGGCCATCCTCTGATTTTGTGCAAGCTGTGACAGCATCCTTATGACAGTAACATTCCCAAGTACTGTGGTGGAGGTCATGGCAATGGGACATTATATATAAGTCTGTGTATCTTTATTCTGCAAAATAAGATTTATGTGGACCTAGAAAATCCAGTTAAAATAAATTAGAGGCAAGAGTAAATCCTCCCTCCTTCCACAAAACCTTTGTGTCTTTATAATAAAAACTTGTTTTATGCCTGAAGATGACACACAAAGTAGAGCTAGCCTAGATATGTACTGTCACAGGTACTACTGCTACTGCTACTGCTAATCAACTGCAGAGTTGCAAGTAATGCCCCAAATCCTCTTGTATATCTATGTAACTAGTTTAACTTTTGGAGGCAAATTACTTCATGTTTAGAAATCACTATCTGTTGCAGGGTACCATAAGTCATGCAACTCACTACACAACAGGTAAAATTGTTAGTGATTTCTTAACTAGAGGTAATGTGCCATCAAAACTCACACTGGGTATTATGCTGGTATAACCAGACAGGAGGATATTGGCCACTGTATGATGTAATAGCCTCGTGTATTTTATCTTTTCTCACCATCTGGATTATATTTTTATAGTTAAAACAGTGCTACACTTGTGCCAGCAACTATATTTTTATAAGCATGATGTTATATTGTCAGACAAATGTTCAGGTTATTAAATACACCTGTTGATGCCACATAATTGTGCTCATTATTTCAAACAATTCTTTTTTTCCATGAAGAAGCTGTTACTTTGAAACACTGTATCATTTAATTTACCACTTGGTTTATTTTTAAAGGTAAATATTGTCAAGATAAAGGTAAATATTGTCAAGATTATATCCAACGTTTTGCACCCATTTAACCATAAATAGCTTTAACCCTTTTGTGTTCTACATTGTATTCCAGCAGGTAAGTATGAAGTATATCCAGTGGCTTTTAATGCATCAGTTCAGTCAACAGCGCTGCAACACTGCTGAATTTTGGAGTAAATTAGTGATAATACCCTGTCAGTCCTAGGAATTATTTATTTTCTTTTTAGAGGAGAATATCAGCCACTTGTCAATGGCTTCAACTTTTGCATCAAGAGGTTTGATTACTCTGCAACCAACCAGATGTCCAAGATACTTGATTTCAGAGCTACCAATCTGAAATTTGGAAGCTCTTATAGTTAGTCCAGCTGTCTGTAATGACTTGTAATGCTGCTTTGATATAGGTTCTTATGTACCTCCCATGACTGACTACAGATGGCAATATCTAAATAAACATAAAGAATAAATAAGCATAAGATTAAATAAGCATATCATCTAAATAAGCAGAAATATAAAGAATACTCAAATCACACATTTCATTCCGTTACACTCACGTTAGGAAATTTTATTTTAAAATAACTGCTTTCACTCAAGGGATTGCCCCCCCTTAACAGCAAAATAGCAACTATTGCACTTTCTGGCCTCTAATCTCAGCAAACCTCAGACTGCAACAGCTGAAACACTGTTTCTTTTAGTCTGGCTAGCTTCCCTGAGCTCAAACAGCTTCCCTTATTTATCATTTTCACTGACTCAGATTTATACTGGTACCTTCAGCTTCCACTCTAGCCAGGACTGCCCTTTTTCAACAGAGCTCTGGCACTAGAGCCAATCAACAGGTGGTTAAAATTCTGAAATAAATTAGGGTTTTCCCCAGATCTGCTTCAGAAGCCTTCCCTAAAGAAACTTCTCAAGTTGTCTTTGCGTCACTGCTTCTCTTCCCCCAGGTCCTTAACCCACTTAGTCAGGAATATTTCATCAGACTCAAGGAAAAAAACAAACTTTTCATCAGAGAAGCCGTATTTTTTTAAGACTTCCCTCATAACATTTACCTAAATTTCCTAACTGCATTTCCTCTTCTAAACTACTGTATAACTATTCTTTCCCTCACAGAATTTCTTCGCTTGTTTCACTGGATTATTTTTCTACACACACTGGATTATTTTGCATCCCACCACTGAGCCCAAATTGTCACTGGTTCAGGTTTTTTAAGCTGCCACCATTTATATTCTAAGTGTATTCTTTAAAATTATGGAGTCTCACAAGCTTTATTCTTTTTAAATAAAATAAAAGTACAGTGGTACCCCACTTAAAAGCAATTCGACTTAAAAGCAGAAAACTGTTGGTGTTTTAACTGCCACCTTAGAAATTTTAGATATGGTCTGCTCGAATTACAAATATTTTATTTATTTATTTATTTATTTATTTATTACATTTTTATACCGCCCATCTTCCAGAAGGAACTCTGGGCGATTTACAGACGAGAATAAAACAACAATGTATAACAGGTAAGGAAAAAAGGGAGAGAAGGGAAAAAACTAATAGGATAAAGAGGGGGAAACCCACAAGAGGTGGCACTGGGCAAGAAAAAAAAAAGAATTAAATGAAAAGGTCACCATATGCCTCCTTAAAAGGAAGGTTTTCATTTTTTTATTTTTTCAATTTGTTAGATAGCTACCCCGACTTAAGAGTAGTATATATACTTACAATTTTTTTCATTTTTAATTTTTTTCCACTTATTCTTTTATTTTTTTTTAGATAGGTACCCCGACTTAAGAGCAGTTTGACAGAAGAGCATGCATTCAGAATGGATTAAATTTGTAAGTTGAGGTACCACAGTACTTGTGATGTTACAGTACTGGATAAGTATTTGGACAGGGGGTCTAGAACTGATTTCGCGGTATGTATATGATTAGGAACCAGGCACATTAGGATCCCAGGTAAATATGGACAGAATCTGAATTAAAACCCACCAAAACTGGTAATATGACAAGGTAAAACTCATTTTAATTTAGCAGCTCATCAAGGAGAAAAATGTGCCCAGCAGTCGCCTTATCAATTCCCACTATGGCTTGTATCTCACTCTGCCTTACCTATAGCAGAAATATGTGGGGCATTTTTCCAGGCGCTACTCTGCACTAGATCTAATAGAAAGCCTAGGGGCCTTTGCTCAGATCTTGTGCTACTGCTACTAAAATATGTGCAACAAGCAAACTCACTAGTTATGGTGTCCTTTCCACTACTTGCCTTGTTTCAAGTGGGCTGATGGGCTCAAATGCCTGTAGACAGTTTATTTCACATGGCATAACAGAACACAGCATTATTGCTTGTTTTTAATTTGGTGTTCATATCAATTTTTCTTGCTGTGAAATCCCTGTGAAGTCCAACACCTCAATTGTGTAGACTATTTAGCCATGGCATAACAAGTCATGTTATCCGGGGTGCACCACAAGGAGGCTGCTCTTCCTTGTTCCCCTTGCTCATATTCTTTCTGGCTTTTCTATATCTAAGTGACAAAATTACATACAAAAATTTTCACTTTGGCTGCATGTGGAAGGCAAAGGGCATAACATTCACTCAATTCTTCCCAGTAATTAACAAGTTGCTGCAACCATTCCTGGTGGCATCTGTGCCTACAGGCTTGGTGCATGCTTGAGAATCTGAGGAAGGACTCCTTGATATCTAGCAGGAAGCAGGGGAATATTATGCTGTTTCGTTCCACGTGCATAAAAAAGCAACAGGATTTTAGCCACTGGATCCATGACCCCTAGTACCACCTAGCATGAGCCCTGGTATAGTACTACTAGACCAGGGCTCATGCTTTTTAAACACCTCATACACAAAATTCTAACTTTAAATTTTTCTAGCAAAGCTTGCCTTGTTTTGTCTCACTGTGTGGGAATCAGAGAAGCACAGCAACTTCTGGAACCCCAGGTGGTGCCCTAAGATGGTCAAACAAAAGCAAGCACAAAGGGTCTCAAAAAACATTGAAAGTTCCCCCTGTAACACATAAGACTGAAACCTATTAAAAGCGACATTGGATTCTAATTCTAAATAGCACTTCAAGCATTGTTTTAGAGCTGCAGCAGGGTACGATAACAAACTAAAATGTCAAAAAGTCCTGAATAAGATTTTGAATTATTCAGAACTCTTGTTACCCAAAAGATGGAGCAAAGATTGGGCAGAATGGCTGCAACCACAATTCTAACGGTCTTAAAAGGGAATAGGTGATGGTTTAAACTGACTTCAATTAGATTAATTCCTGCTAGGTGCAAAAGAGATGTCAGGTTGCATTGAAGGCTGCTAGGAAAAAGAAGCAATAATGGCTTTTCCCTTTATATTAAAAAACAGAATGTTTGGCACTGGAAGTTCACTCGACCAGTCTCGAGCACTAGCTAGAACGTGCAATTTCTGTGAGGCAAAGAATGAGATTTGGAAAGAAATGTTGCAGTCTTTGCATTAAAAGCCTGAGAGACATTAATCTCTAAAATCCTGTTGCTTTGCGTAATAAATCGCACCGGGGTAAGCTCCAGTGGGGATTTGGTGAGTCATAACTTCCACAGATTCCTTGGGTCTTCTCCCTCCTAAGACAGTGTTGGCGAACCTATGGCACAGGTGCCAAAGGTGGCACTAGGAGCCCTTTCTGTAGGCACCCGACATCGGCCCTTCACATCCACCTGTATTCAGGTTAAACGGCTGGCTGTACTGGCACTTTGCAACAAAATCAGTGGCCTTTGAATTGCAGTTTGGGCACTCGGTCTCTAAAAGGTTTGCCATCACTAAAGACAACACTTTAAGGTGGAGGAGAGGAAGGACCCATGTGGCCATCCAAGACGATATTGCACTGTAAGGCCTCTTTATCAGTCGTAGCCATGGAATACACGTTTCATACCAAATATTCATTGGCTGTTGTATGTAGGCGTGTTGGCAGGCAAGCCCAGATTCTGGGCGGTTTTACAACAACAGCCAAATAAATAATCAAAAGTTAAAATCAACAAACCAAAAAAAAAAAAAAAAAGTCAAGAGGACCAAACAAACAGATCTCTATGCAAATCCGGGGAAAAAACCCCACACAAAACACCAGCAAGAGGCTAAAGCTAAGATGGCAGAAAATACAACCAACACTGGGAGAGCAACCAACAATCCATTACAGATCGCCGTAAGCTTCCTTAAAAAGCCAGGATTTAAACGTTTTTATTTTCTCCGAGTGAAAGCTGGCTGCTGACCCCACCGCCCACTAGACCTGGAAGTCAAAGGAGCGTTCCGCCTCGGATGCTCAGTTGACAAAAACGAACCAGTAACGGAACTACTAACGGTGCCTGAGAAACGGCGGAGCAACGGCCGCCGCCTGGAAGCGCCTCCTCCTCCCGCCCCCGCCCCCGCCCCCGCCCCCCGCCTCGCCCTCCCTCCTCCGGAGACGCAGGCGCACCCGCGCGTGCACCCCGGCACGCGCCAAACCGCCGCTCCCCGGCCTCACAGGACAGGCTATATGACGGGCGGGCGCGAGGGGTGGGGGCGGGGTCGGCTTGGGCCTTCAGGGACGTTTGTTAGATCACAGAGACCAATCCGCGGCTTGGCTAGAGCGCCGGTGACGGAGGCGAGGAAAGTGACGCAAGAGGGAGCCCCTCCCCCCCCATCGAGGGCCGCCTTTGTGGTGGGAGGTGTGTGCGTGGGGGGGGGAGGAGGAAAGTTAAAAGACCTCCGGAAGGCAGCGCCCCTTGTGGCAGCTCGGCGTCAGAGCATGGTGCCTTGCTGCGCGAGTCGCGGGGGAGGGGGAATGAATGCACGGAGCCCTGAAGGGGCGCAGGAAGAGAGGCCGGGCAGCCGGGATCGGGCCTGGACCGAGGTAAGTCGGGGGGCGGTAGAAAAAGAAGAAGAAGAGGCTGTGGGTCCTGGTGGGTCGAGTCCCCCGAGGCGGGAGTGCAGGAGGAGGAGGAGGAGGAGGAGGAGGAGGCGGGGCCGCACCTCCGAGGCGCCTTGCAGGTGGAGTCGTTGGGTGGGGAGGGCAGGGAAACCGAGGCACTGCGGTGGTGGATGATGGGTGGTGGGCAGGATCCCGTTTAACGTCCCGCCTGCCCCAAAGAAAAGGGAGAGCATCCTCGCCAAGCTCTCTTTCCTCTCAAGCGCACGCCCTCGCCCCCCCCTCTCTCTCTCTCTCACACACACACACACAGACACACACACACGTGCGCCAAAATAAACGTTGGACTACAACTCCCATCATCACCCTTGACCACTCGCCACCAGGAGAGTCGTGGCCCGTCCCCAGCCTCGCCTGGAAAAAGCAGGGGGCTGCGAGGGCTGTGACAGCTAAGTCCCAAAACAAATAGGCTCTTCTTTTGGAGTGTCTGAGTTCTTTTTATATAGAGGCACAGTAATTAGCTGTAAATTAGGCATTGATAAGACATGATCGAAAACACCTGCTGGATTTGGCCCCACCCTAGGAGAACACCCAGGCTGACAAGGGTGAGAGGCGAGGCGGGTGGCCATGGCATAGAATTGGAAACACATGCAAAACACATCACTCAAGGACACAGACCATGTCACCGATGGAGAAAGTCATCGCCTGTATTATACAGGATAGTCAAGAAATAATGTAAGGCGGGCATCTCCATGGCACATTTTTCACAGCTCACTGTCCGCCAGGCCTTGGGGACAGCCTTTCCTATGGTGATGGCACACAGCCGAATGCTCTTACACTCAGGGTGCTGGTCGTCCACTTGTAAGGGTGGAGAACTTTTCATGTAAGAATGTGTAATGAGATATATTGGCTTAGGAAAGCATTTTTATTCATACCGGCCAGCCTATAGATAGAGCACGGCTATACTGTATGTACACAGGAAACGCACAACGGGTTGTAAAAGGAATAACTAAAATTGGTAAAATAGAGTGCTGCCTAGGTGCCCTAAGCACATCTGATCTCGCCTGATTTTGGAAGCTAAGCAGGGTTGGCCCTGGTTAGTACTTCGATGGGAGACCCCCAAGGAATATCCGAATCCTCTTATTGGCCAAGTGTGGTTGGACACACCCGGAATTTGTTTTGGTAAAAAATGCTCTCCATATATAAGAAGGAAATATAAGAATCATATATTCAGACAGGTGCTGTAGATGCCTGTAGTAGGAAGTGGCAAACCACTCCAGTATTCCTGCCAAGAAAACTCCATGGACTTGGGGTCATGAAGAGTCAGTCGGTCATGACTGTAATGAGACAACACACACAAATTGGTATTCCTTTGAACTTTATTTTCCAGGAAGTTGCCATCGAATTTCCTTTCTCAGGATGTTCCTTTAACATTTCTTTCTAAGGGTGTTTATACACGACCCCTAAGCTGCGCTGCAAATGGCCCCCAGCTCCGGAGCTTAGAAATGTTTCCCCACCAGCTCCGGAGTTTGCAGACAATTAAGTGCGACCCCGCCCACTTTAGCGCGACCCAGCACACTTTTCTTGTACCTTCTCTCTGGAGGTGAAAAATATTTGATGCGGATAAGAGTGCCGGGCTCTCCTCCCTTGTCTGTTGTTTTTTGCCTCCTGCCCCTTTAAGAGCCCCTTGAGAAGGAACCAGGAAGTAACGGGGCTCGTGGCAACTTCGACCGGCACCGGCAGGTTAATAAAGGCTTATTTTGTCCTTTTTTTCCCCTCCCTCCCCTCACGCCGACAGGAGCAGGAAGTGCGGAGGGGGGTGGGGACGCAGGAACAAAAACGAACCCCCAAGATCTGGTCTGAATTTAAGGGACCAGCGGATCTTAGGGGTCGTGTGAAAAGGCCCTAAGTGAGAATCCTTTGAAATTCCTTCAGGAAGAAGCCCAAATTTTGTTTTCTTGTTTTGCAACTTTTGCTAAAAATACAGAAGGCCTTAGTCTCTACACTTCAGTTGTCTTCCCATGATTCATTGAGGAACACTGTATGCTAGGTCTTACTAGCCATATACAATATACTGGCTGAATTGAATGACTAAATTCTAAAGTATGTGGTTATATTTCAAAGTTGAAATATAGGGAGTAGAGATGGGCACGAAATGAACAATTTTTCGTTTTTGTTTTGTTTTTTCATTTCGTTACGTAACGAAACGACAAATGAATTTTGTCTCTAAAATTAAACAAAACGAACAGAAACACCGGAATTTTTGTCATGTGTTTCGTTTCCGTTACTGCAATATGAGTGAATTGCTTAAAATCCTAAAAAAAATCACAAAAAATTGAAATAAATGGTAATGAAATGGTAACGAAATGAACGAAAATGAAAATGAATTTTTTGCAAAAATTCGCGAAAAACGGAAACGAACCGAAACGGACCCTCCAAACGACAAATGAAATGCCATTTTTCTGATTCGTGCCCATCTCTAATAGGGAGATCTTATATGCACAGAGTGAACCTCAGCCAGATCAGCATGGCATCTTCTCTGTGTCTCTTGGCTTGCCTCCTCTCTCCAGAGACCTCAGGCCGAGGGTGTGAGGCAGCCAACCACACAAAAAGTGAGGAGGTTGGGAGAAGAGAAGCAACAGTCAACCGTCATGGTGTGGAAGCTAGCTGGATTTCTTCCATTTGCAACTGGGCCTTCTCCTGTTGTCAGTATACATACATTTTACAGTATACATACATTTTACATACAGAAGCATGCTGGGAGATGGGGAGTGGGTGGAGCAGGATCAAGTACAAAACTCCTCTTCCTCTTTTTTCCCCCCTTACAAAGGGATCAGTATTCCTAGACTTACAGGGCTAGTTACTGTCCTGGAAATGGAATCCTTAGGAGAAAGCGCCTCCTCCCCAGTTTCTTCAGACTATTTTTTTCTTTTTGAAAGCCAAAGTTTGGTTTGTCACTAAGCATGAACTTGAACTGGGTCTGGCTGTACAAGAAAAGTACCTGTATATGTCTGGTTATAATTGCAATTAGATGCTTACTGGATTCCTGCTGCATCTAAAATATATCTAAGATATTCTAAACATGTACAGTGGAACCTTGACTTACGTCATTAAGCCGTTCCAGAGGTCTAGCCATAAGTGAAACATGCCTTAAGTCAAATGAACTTTCCCCATAGAAAGTAATGGGAAAGTGGATTAATCCATTCCAAACGATGAAAAAGACCCCCGAAAACAGCAATTTAACACAGATTTGACTGGGATAGGAGATTCCTTCTGGGGATGTAAATGAATGGCTCTTCAAAGAGAGGAGGAGGTAGTGGAATTATAGTCCACAAGTTATACGCCTCCACTTTTTAATGTTCATAGCAACAATGTCTAACATTTAAGTTTTACTGATTTTTAACCTGACGTTCCAAGTTCTGAACAACTCTATACTTACCATTAGAGTCCCACAACTGTACAGCTCCCCAACTAAAATGCTTCCATTGTGGACCCAGACTTCTGCAGCCAGATTTTTTACAAGACTGAGCCGACTGTCTAACCAGCGAGGCCAGCCCTGAGCTCCCGGCCCTTCTTCTCCTCCAGCAGCAGTGGCAGCTTCGGTGAGGCCGAGGACCAGCTCCAGGTGCTCGGAGCTGGCCTCGCCGAAGCCGCCACTGCTGGAAGAAGGCAGGAGCAGTTTGGAGGCAGCAGCCGTGATGCTGGGTCGTGGCTGCCGCCAGATTCTGGTGCCTTGCGCCGGGGCTCCGAGCTGTAAGTCAAAGCCTGTGACTCAAGTCAAACAGGCCCCTTCTTGCTGCAAGTCAAATATGCTGCAAGTGAAGCAGCATGTTAAGTCAAGGTTCCACTGTATTTAAAACATAATGTTTGATGAGCCCCTCATAATGAATCAGAACATGGTCTTTTATACAAGACAGAATAGAAACAGGACAAGTTAAGTTTAGGCACAGAAACATCACCCATATTCATATGAAAGCAACCGTTCACTTTGCAAAGGGTGATTCTCACCATGTGGCTGTAATCTTAGAGTGTGCTTTTTCAATTCTCCCAGTCAAGTGTGGGGAAACACTTGGCTTTTCTGGTCCAGTGAAATGTGGCTGTCAGATTTGAAAGCACTTGAAAAATGCTGTTTCTTTGAAAAATCCCTTGTTATGTGCTGTCAGGTCATTTCTAGCTTAGGTCTACCTGAAAAAAATGTATGACTGTGTGAACTCAATGGTATGGCGTCCTTTGTTGAGGTGACCCATCTCCATATTTGGTCTTCTTTTCCCGTTTTCTTTAACTTTTCCCAGCATTGTTGTCTTTTCCAGTGAGCCTTGTCTTCTCATGATGTGCCGAAATAAAAGTAGCCCCAGTTTAGCCATTTTTGCTTTTAGAGAGAGTACAGGCTTCATTTGTTCTTGTATCCCCTTTTTTGTTTCTGGCAGGTTCACACTATCTGTCAAACTTTTCTTCAACATCATATTTTCAAGGAACTGGTTTTCCCCTTTTACTTTTCTTCACTGTCCAACTTTCTAATCTGTAGATAATAATCAAGAATGCCATAGATGATCTTGGCCTCCAATGATGCCAGCTTATTCTTAAGACTTTTCCAGTCCCTTCGAAGCTGCCCTTCCAGGTCTGAGTATTCTGATTGCTTAGTTGTGTCTCCATTTGGTTGATGGTTGAACTAAAGTATACAAAATCTTTAAGAACTTGGGTACTGCCTTAATATAAGTCATGAGAAGCAATCATCTAATTAAAGTGAGTAACAAAAGTCAGGGTAGAATGATCATATAAGATTATAAAATATTTCAATGATTTTGGGTGGAAAGTAGGAGACAAAGGCACCATATTCTTTCTTAATTTGATTTCCCTCTCCCTAATTGCTAATGATGGTTAATATAGTGGTCAATTCATTTTACAAAAATTCATGCTACAAAATGCACTTTCCCATAGGAATGAATGGGAAACTGATTAATCCATTCCGGAGGTTTGAAAAAGGCAAAAGAAAAAAAGAGCCTATTTTTTTGTTCATACTTCTTTATAAAGTGCACTTTAAAGGCATGGAGAGCTAGAAACCCCGACCCCCCACGTGCAATGCAAAAGAAAAGCTCTAAGACAAACCCCAGGTCATTCCCACCAAATGTGCAATGAAAACTAATGAAAAGATGATCAAAAGCAAGCACCAAGAGAAACCCCAGGTCATTCCCACCAAATATGCAATGAAAACCAATGCAAAAACACACAAGAAAGCAAGGAAACCTCAGCTCCCTACCTTTCCCAGTTCTAAAAAGTCCAAAAACAGATGCAAAACAATGTCCAGAATGGCTACAACACTTGATAAAAAAAGTCCTCCCACCCCTCCACAAACTACAGGGGTGCAATGCATCCTGGCCTGCGTATATTGTTTCAAAATATGGAACAGATTTTTGTCTTGCAAGGCATCCAATAGGGAATTTCCATCTTGTGAAGCATACCTATTCCTAGAAATATCATTCATCTTATGAGTTTTTTTTTCTTACAGGGCATTCGACTTGAAACGGTACCACTGTATATGATATAATGAGGGGGCAATTTTTAAATAGGTGCTTTATTGGTACATGCATGAATATCATGGACATTATGGAGTTTGTTGAAGATCATTTCCATCAAATTAACTGGCTGTTCTTAATCTCAATGCAATATTCATTTTAACTCAAGTATTAGTATTTCAAATTGAATACTTCACAGAAAAACACAAGAAAAGCCACTGATCCATTTAGTTCAACATTCTGTTCAGCATCGTATTCCCATCTGTTGCCTGAAAAATGCACCTGGGCAACTCACAACAAACATAACTGCATGTTCCTATCCTCTTCACAGGCAGGCTGGTTCCAATGGCAAGGTCTTTGGTGATCTATATTTAGCACCAGTACAGCAACTAAGCAGACAAAACAAGGGGAATCCAAAAGCAAAGTCAAAAGAGAGATCAAACAAACATGGTCCTACCAGCCAGTCAGGTGAACTGGGTGAGGGAAAGCCAAAGTTTAGCTAAGAGGTGATGGCAGGCACGCAGAGAGATTTAAGAGGCATAATCAAACCAGTCCGAAACTTGACACAGGGAAGTCATGGTAAGCAGCAGCCCTTGGAGTGCAGGAGGCGTTTTCTCCTAACACTGAGTGTGGACAGACTGAAGGCTGATATAGTTCATCTGCTCAGCTTTAGGTCTTTTGGTGAGTATAGCCTTACTTTCAAGAAGTCTATTTCCCCTCAAGCAAGCACTACCTCTAGAGCCGTGGTGGTAAACCTTTGGCACTCCAGATGTTTTGGACCACAATTCCCAGGATTCTAAGCCTGTATAGCCAATGGCAAAGGATTATGGGAGTTGTGGTCCAAAACATCTGGAGTGCCAAAGGTTCGCCACCACGGCTCTAGAGGTTGTGGGGTTGTAAGATACCTCTATCTGTTCTGCACAATCCACTTATGTTTTCTTTAACTGGTTGTATTTTGCAATAGCGTATAGGATGAGAACAACGATTTAAAAAAAGATGATTTTAAACCTTTGTTTTCTTTACAGATGAATGCCATTAGAACCTAACTATGGAACTGGGCAAAGGAAAATTGCTGAGAACTGGTCTCAATGCCTTGTACCAGGCCATTCATCCTGTGCACGGGCTTGCCTGGACAGACGGAAAGCAAGTAATCCTGACCTCTTTATATCTACAAAATGGAGAGCCTAAATTTGGCACCTCCAATGTGGTTGGTCAGTTTGAACATGTCCATGGCCTTTCCTGGGGCCCATCCTCTGCTCCAGATCTGCCTACCCTTCTTGCTATTCAACATAAGAAACACATCACAATGTGGCAGCTGTGTTACAGTGCTTCCGAGAGAAACAAACTAATGGTTTATCAAATCAGCGAAATTAGTGAGCTGTTTCCCATACTTCCTCAGGGCTGCGTGTGGCATCCGAGCAAAGAAATCTTGGCCGTCCTGACAACACGAGACACTTCCGTCCTGCACTCCGTTCGCCTCAACAGCTCCAGAATCAAAGCCGACATCAAGGGAACTGGTCTCATCCACTGTGCTTGTTGGACTGAAGAAGGCAACCGCTTGGTGGTGGGGATAGGCAGTGCTCTGCATTCCTATATTTGGGATGATGAGCAGAAAACGTTAAATGCCTGCTCTTTTTGCCCCGTCTTTGATGTCGGAGGCTACATTTGTGCAATTGAAGCCACTTCGGGCCCTCAGGTGGCTGTGGCCACTGAGCTTCCTCTCGATAAGATATGTACATTGAACGCAGGCGTTTCATATGAAATCCCAGCTGAGGTCAGGAACTCCGTTCCCTCACAAACCACCTCCTTAGGTTGTGAAGACGAGACCTCTGGGGAGAGCGGGCCCAGAAAATCGGACCCAGAAAAACCTGGATCAGCCACGACTTCTGCATCTTCACCTGTGGATCTGACTCATCTTTCTTCAAGCAAACAGCGATCGGACAACAGTTCCCTCACTCTTCTGAAGCCCAAAGATTACCTCACGGGAAGTGGCCAAGATGCCTCACACCTGATCTTGGTAACATTTGAAAGAAAAGTCACAGCTACCAAAAAGGTCAGCATTCCAGGCATTCTGGTCCCAGATATAATGACTTTTGACTCGAAAATGCAGACAGTTGCAGTAGCTTCTAACACCTGTAATTTAATCTTGGCGTACTCGTTGACCTTGTCCCATTTGCCCAACATTCAGCAGATTCAGCTGGAGAAAAGTGAGAGGCCCAAAGGGTTATGTTTCCTTACCGATAAGCTCTTACTGATACTGGTTGGAAAACAGAAATTAATGGACCCTGCTTTTCTTCCATCTTCACGCTCAGACAAGTACATTCTCCGCTTGATGATCAAAGAAATTGTGGGCAAAGAAGGTTTCTCTGTAGTTGCAGGCGCTACCCAGGTTTGCTTCACCAAGAGGGAGACCATTGAAACACACACATCTGACCCTTACCCTCTGAATGATGGTTTGGTGCTTCCAGGATGCACCGTTCTTCAGTCTCCTAGAAACAGGAGAAAACTTGTGGAAGAAATTAAGAACCCTGCAGTTGAGCAAAACCCTTTGATAACGGGAGTGGACTCCCAGGAGAAAAAGATTCCCAAGGATTTCCCACAGCCCCTTGAAACGTTAGATGTGGAGCCAGCGAATCGTTCCTTGGTTCTTCAAGGGGTCGAATTTTCTCCAGGGATGGCAAACGTCTCTGTTTCACCCAACAAGCCAGCTCATGGTTCTCACGGAATGTCAAATTCCTCCAAAACGAATGTGCTGAGAAGTGACAAAGAAACTGGTTACATCTCTAAAAACCTGGAGCGGCTGTGCAGTAGCTTCACAGAACTGCATCGTCAGCTTTTTGAAGTGACTGAACTTCTGAAGTCTGGAAAGAAAACTCTGCCACGATACCCGTCTTTTCATGAACCTGCTTTTGTTAACATCATTTACCAGGTAACTTTCAGTTGAAATATAGGTGTATCTTCCTGAATTTTCCTAAATGTTTAAATGCTAGTAACATTCCTTTCTTCAGATAAAAGTATGTTTTTCTAACAGTGTTAAGCTGCTTCAAAATTGTTGAGAGAAGGTCAAACATTTTCCTGTCAGAATCTACCTATTCATTCCCACAGAAAGTCTGGTGTGTGTGTGTGTGTGTGTGTGTGTGTGTGTGTGTGTGTGTGTGTGTGTGTGTGTGTGTGTGTGTGTGTGTGTGTGTGTGTGAGGCAAAGACCTTGTTAGAATCTTTATTGGTACAAAGGAAGAGGGTGACTGTGGGATGATGTCTAAAATGCAACATAGAAAAGGCCTGTAGGTACAGTATTCCTGTGGGTTCCAGAAATGTGCCTTGAGACCCAACATGAATGGAATAGAATAGGGAGTGTCCCGTTTGGATCTGTATGGTCATAAAACTTACTCATTCAAGGACTGTCCTTCAGCTCAACGTCATCCCAGGTTTGTCACTTTGAGGATGAAACCGAGCCGGGAGGCGGGGGGGGGGGAATCAGTTCTGCTAGCCTCAGCCTTTTGCAAGGACAAAGTAAAAACTAAGAAAATACTGTAAGTTACTTGGTTTGGATGGATGATGTCTTGCCCTGACCTGCAAATCTTTTCACGTAATTTAGAGAAGAGATTGCAGCCCTCTGTTTTGGAAATCAGAAGCATGCAGAAGGCAGATGCAGAAGCACAAGCACCCCATGTCTGAGACATTTGTGGGGGAGCTGTAGCCTTATGTGCCAATAAAGCAGCCCTGTGTATTGCAATAATGTCAGCACAGTGGAATCTCTTCCTGCCGCCACCACTTGCTTAAAAAAGCTGTAAGGAGGAGTGTGTACTTGGTTTTTAAATGAAATTGGATTTCTGGGAGTGGCAATTGGCTCAAAACCAAGATTGATGCTCCTTCCATGGCTTCTTTTAAATGACACCCCCGCCCCCCTCACAGCACTGAGTATCAGCGGCACAGCAGCAGATTGGTAGGCGCAGAACACCAAGACAGGGAGAGGAGCCATATCCAGTCCGTGAGGCTGGATGCTCCTCATGCATCCTGATAGACCTCTGGGTAATTTCGCACAGACTGACAACAATGTTGAAGACCCCAGATAGGTTAACAATACTCCTGTATTATACCATAGAAGTGGGGGGGGAAAGCTTGGCTTAACTAGGACTGGATTTGCATGTGAAAAGACTGTGAAATTCATTTGGCCCTGGTATTCAAAATCAAGTTGTAAATTAAAAGTATAAGACTTTTGCACCACGGTCGGAATGGTGAATTTCAGGGCTTGGATAAAAGAACAATGGTTCTGTCACTTTGCAGTTTGTGTGCTCCCCTAGTATTGGATCTGTTTGTTTCTAACCTTGCACGATGATACACACGCTAGTCAACCACATTGCAACTGGATGCCTGGAAACGGGAAGAGGGAAAGCTGTCTTGAACACTTCAGACCTAAAATGTTTGTCCTTTAATTAATAGAAAGAGTCTTCTGGAACAGTTGCTCCTGAAAAGCGAGCCATCATCCTCTGCGATGGTAAACTTCGTCTAAATGTCATTCAGCAGCTTTTCAATTTGTCTCTTGTTGAAATGCAGCATGGTAAGTTTAGTTCAAAAGAAAGATGATTTTTGCTGGAAGTACTATAATGTGACTGTGAAAAAAAATAATTACACTTTTTATTTTTGTGTATAGCAGCTACTTTCTTTCAAAACTCAGATATGGCCTAGAATCCTATTGGTGTTCCTTTAAGATTTGTGAGACCTGACATAGCTAATTGTAGCTAATTGAGAAGGTGCGGGGGCATATCTCAGTAGTGCTGCTGGGCATGTGACCAAGATGACACCACAACACCTTATCAGTTAGTCACAGTTAGCTATGCCATATTATGGGTGTCTTACTCAACTACCAGTAGAGTTCTGGCCATGGTGTTTCCTAATATTTATTTACACTTTTGTTATGAAAGTTCAGGTATGAGAAATTGAGGTGCATCAGGGATCTAGCTAGAGTTTATGATTTTTAGATATACACTTGGTTTCTGTGCATCAAACTTTGTAAATTTGAACTGCTATTTTAGTACTTTTAGAAGCAATATTTCTACACTAATGTGTCCTAGCCAGGCTAAATATGAAACATTGCATCTAGTCCTAGTCAATGCATTACAGTGGAACCTTGACTTACGTCCCGCTTGACTTGCGTCATTTTTTACTTGCGTCCACTAGGGGTCTGTTTGACCTGCGTCGTGGGCTCCGACTTACGTCTTGGAGCCCCGGCGCAAGGCCCCGGAATCGGGCGGCAGCCAGGAAGCCAGGTGTGCACGGAAGAAGCGGCGGCCGTTGCTGCAGCTGCTCTCTGGGTGAGAGAGAGGTGGGGGGAGGTAGCGAGGGAAAGAGCGAGGTGGATGGGGTGGGGGGGCAGAAAGAGCGCAAGGGGCGCGCGCCTGCCTGCATGCCTGGCGACGTGAGGGGAAGGAGGGAGGGGAAGGGGCGCTGAGCGCTGGATTGTGCTCTGTGTCTCTGCTATTGCCATAACGTCCTGATGTTTCGCAGGGCCCCGCAGACAGGCAGGCTGGCCGGTGGGCTGGCCGGCCAGAAGGCGAGCCAATGGGTGGGTGTGGGCGTGCATGCGGGACACGAGGACGAGGAGAGGATGCATCCCCTGCGGAAGGGGGGAAATGAGGGTCTGTCTTACCTCAGCAGCTGCCATCCGATGCCTGGGCACAGGTTTGGCGGAGCCGCTGCTGAGGGGAATCTATGGTTTGTATGTGTGTTGTGAGGTGCCGATGGGGTGGGGGAATGCCTGCCTGGGCTGCCTCTGAGGAAAGGTCGGGCTCCAGAATGCACGCGCGCGGGCGTGCCACCTCAGAGGTTGTGGGCTTTTTCTTTCTTTCTGTGCAGGCGCACCTCCACCCCACCGGGGCCAGTCCGGAGGTTTGGGATCAGCTCGGCAGGACTTATTTGGCGGGGAGTTGGGAGCAAGGAAGGGGCTCGCTCACTTATTTTATTTTAACCCCTCTGTATGGGGTGTGAGTGAGGGATGATTCCCCCTTCCCTCTTTTTAAAGCGGACAAATCAGTCCTGCCAGTGGTTTCCCTGACTGTGGCTGCGCAAACTTAGGCGCTCAGGCTTTTGTTGGGAGCGTGGGGATGGCGCGGGCGCCCCTGATGTCGGGAACGCACGGGTGTAGGGGTGCCCCCTCCCAGCAATCGTTGGGTGCACGCCCGTGGAGTTTTTTCTTTCTTTCCGGTCATGATTGTTCCAAAGGGGGGCAAAATGAAAAACTATTGTGTCTTCACAAAAGGCGAAGTTTATTTATTTATTGTGAACATTTCTACCCATCTTTTCTCCTTGGAAAAGGGTCCAAGGTGGCTTCTGCTCCTGACGCAATAAAGGTTCTTTTAATAAACATTTTAATAAATAACATAAGAACCTAAGAAGAGCCCTGCTGGATCAGGCCATCTAGTCCAGCTTTCTGTATCTCACAGTGGCTCCCGACCCCCCCTCCCCACCACCAACATTGCCCCCACCGTTCCTGCCACCACTCCCTGTAGGGTCAGAGTGTCTTTTTCATAGTCTGGAACGGATTAATCAACTTTCCCATTACTTTCTATGGGAAAAGTTTGTTTGACTTAAGTCATGTTTGACTTAAGTCTAGACCTCCGGAACGGATTAATGACGTAAGTCAAGGTATTACTGTATAGCAAAAACAAATGGCCAAAAGCTTCTTGCTTAGCTATGCATAGAGAAAAACGTTTGGAAGCAGACTGGACCAAGTTAAGAGATCCCTGTAGATGTTATCCCTTAAAGCTCAGTTTGTAGCAGATAATGTCTGTGATGATTTCTTTCCTTAAGGCCATTCGCCTCCGAAAGTTACACTGGTTGTTTTACACCAGAATAGTGAGGTAAGAGGATTTGGGCCAGTTTATCTAGAGAAGGTTGACCAGAATGGTGAACGATTTGGAAACCAATTCTTACGAAGAGCATTTGAAAGAGCTGGGACTGTTTAATCAGGAAAAGAGAAGCATAGTTGTCAGGTATCTCACTCACTATCATACAACTCATGGTTTTAGTTAAAATGGATACGCAAGCGCCAGGGACCAGCACCACCCAGGACCTTTCAAAATCAGCAACAGAAGGAAATAGATGTTTACTTTGTTTTGTAAAACAGCAACAAACAAAAACAAATCAAAAGCTGGGGATCTTTTGAGGGATGGCAAACCAAGGTACAGGGCTGCTCCTTGTTTTGAAAGAGAATTTATACTCCCAGAGGCTTCCAGGAGCAATATATACCCTTTTAGGTAAGGCAATACGAAGACCAGAGGCATCCTCCCACCTTTTCTGAGAGGGGGTGAGTGAGATCAGAGGGCCAGATCCCAAAGGGAGGGGGCAGATCCTGCCAGCCGATATTGTGCTACCCTTGGTCTTCCTGATTCAATTGATGAAAAATCTGATTTGCTGTTTGGGGCAAACACTTTCACTAATCATCTCCCTGCAGCTTCCCAAATTGGTAGCTTATCTATGTGGTCTTAACTGTTTTGCCCATAAACCTCTGGCACTTTCAGTCCTTGTGATTTGGAACAGGTTATAAATATTAAGAGATGCCCTAAGCACATCCGATCTCGCCTGATTTCGGAAGCTAAGCAGGGTCAGCCCTGGTTAGTACTTGGATGGGAGACCACCAGGGAATACCAGATGTTGTAGGCGCCTGGAGTAGGAACTGGCAAGCCACTCCAGTATTCCTGCCAAGAAAACTCCACGGACATGGGGTCATGAAGGGTCGGTCACGACTGTAACGACGCAACACACACATACACACACACACACACACACATAAATATTAAGATTAAAACAACTCTAGCAAAAATGAGTCTTTATGTAGAAAATCATGATTTAAATTGAGCCTTAGTGAATAGTGATTTAAATCGTGATTTAAATCAGATCTGCCCTGATACAGACTTGTGTCCACAGGGATATTTTGAAAATCTTGCATGGTATTGGCCTTAAGTTGAGTTCAAATAAGGCATTAAGCAGAAAGATTAAAGGTTCACTCGATTATAAGTGACAATCTACTTGTGGCATTCTTGCAACACAGTTACATAACCAGTGAACAAAACGGTTAACAAAAGTGCATCTCTAAGCAGTTCCTAAAATTACTTGTACTGCATGAAGCCGCAGCTGTGATGTAAAATGTGAGAGGAACTGAATGACAGGGAACCAATGCCTACTTCTTTAATTTAGTGATACCTTTATTCTCTGGGAGGTCATATTTCTATTGAAACACTAACGAGACATCTACCTGAGGTGCCAGCAGAACAAGACATTTGGATGCAGCCATTTTATTCCTATTAAAAATACACCTTTTGGTAGCAGATTATTTTAAAAAGCTGTTTATTGCCCTTCTCCACTCAGTGCAGAGTTAAGCTATGGAATTTACTATTGCATGAGGTAGTAAGAATAGCTTCCAACTTTCAAGTCGGTGAAGGCTTTAAAAGATTAGGCAAGTTCATGGAGGGTAAGGATGCCAATGGTTGCTAGTCACTATGACTATAAATTACAGCCAATAAAAGAGATTCTTTTCTCTGTGGAATTTGAGAGTGTGGATTTGTGGGCCTCCACAGGCATCTGGGGTGGAGCCATTCAGGATAATGGAAAGCTAGACCATGCAAGGCGTTGCTCTAATCCTAAAGATTTTTTTCTCCTTTATGTTTGTAAGTGATGCCATTTTTCTTTAATGGTTTCCCCATGTCTCTCTGTCTGCCAGCCTGTTCTTGGCACTGTGGATAGTAGGGCTACACTCTGCCTTCTACCCAAAGCTCAAGAAAGCATGGCTGCTCCCTGGACCCCACTTCAGCATCACAATTTATTTATTTATTTATTTATTTATTTATTTATTTATTTATTTATTTATTTATAGCCCATCTTCCCGAAAGAGAAGAGAGACTGCTGAAATTGAGAGCTCTAGTCAATATGCCTTCTAATTCTTAGTCCATCTGGGTGCGTGTGTGCGTGCCTTAGAGGGAAACTTGGTTGGGAGTTTTGTGAGCATTTTGGAACAGGCTAAGGGGGAAAATGCATTTTAGGATTAGAGAATTGGAACTCCCATCTTCTGGCTCTGCAACCAGATACCCCAACTATTGAGATATCCGGGAGTTCTGTAGTTATTACTCTTGCTGTGAGATTCACAGCTATTACACCAATCCCCATACACTTTGCAGACATATTGGCTGGTTCCCAGCAGCATACCACAAAAGATGTCAAAGGCTGCTGTGCCTCATTGGAAGGAAAAGAGTCAGAAATGAATTTAGGACATCTGGAAGTGAGCAACAGCCACCAAGAGGGGCATGGTGGCTCAGTGGCGAGAACGCCGAAACTGTCGCCAGCTCGGCGGTTCGAATCCCGGGTATCACGCAGCGGAGCGAGCTCCCGCTGTTGACCCCAGCTTGTGCCAACCTAGCAGTTCGAAAGCATGTAAATGCAAGTAGATAAATAGGTACCACCATAAGAAGTGGGAAGGTAAACAGGGTTCCGTGCGCAGAACTGCATTTAGCCATGCCGGCCACATGGCCATGGACTTGCACAACACTGGCTCTTTGGCTTGGAAATGGAGATGAGCACCGCCCCTAGAGTCGAACATGACTAGCACGCATGTGCAGGGGGAACCTTTACCTCTAACAGCCACCAAACCTGCCATCTGGGAGTAAACTTGATTGCTATCACGAGGGACTGAATGAAACAGGAAGAGCTAAAGGTCTTCATTATGTGAAGACTCTCATTTGCTAATCAGCAGTTGGCAAAGTTCTCTCAAAAACGAAGAGTATACCCTCCCTCAAACAGTCATACAGTCTCTTTGTTTCCATAGACTGGCTTAAAGGAGGATTGTACAGATGAAAAGGATTTAAGCCAGAATCTGGAAACCAAAGAGGAAAGATGTTTGTTTGTTGGGGGGCAGTAAGGAATATTTGAAGTTCTGGGCAGCCTTATCTGCAGCAAAAACATTATGATTTTGTGTAACTGCTTGACAGAAGGAGGCATCACGGTCTTGGCAAAAAATATGGGTTTCAGCTTCCATTTTCCCTGTCTTCCTAGCAATACTAGCCCCTCATCTCTGTGGACTAGAATCAGATCAACACAGGGATTGCCAATCACTAGTCAGCATCACTAGTTCCTGATTGGTTTATTGTTATTTTTGTTTTATTTAAATTGGAGCTTTATTGGGCAGTTGGGCAAGACCCATAGTAGCAACATTAATTTAAAAGGTATAACTGCCTGAACATGGCATCTCCTAGAATCTAGATGTAGGACAGGAGCTCCAGATGGTGGGACTCATCGGTCAACATATCTGAAAACCACTAGGTGGAGAAAAGCTGTCTTATGGCTTTCTTGGAAAGAAGAATGAACATCCCCAGAGGAATGTCTAAACTTTGGCCCTCCAGATGTTTTGGACTGCAACTCCCAGAATTCCAAGCCTGTCTTGCCCATGACAAAGGACTGTGGGAGTTGTGGTCCAAAACATCTGGAGGGCTGAAGTTTGGACACCACTGGGCTAGAGGTTTCCGGTAGCTGATGACAGCTTGTCACACGTAGCTGCTTGATTGGATGCTTTTAAAAATTAATTCCCCTGAGGACGACGGTCTTGCCTTGTAATGCCCTGAATGTATTCAGAATGTCCAGTGTTCCTGAAAAGCATCTTGAATCTTATGTCTTCCAACAGGCTTATCGTGGATTGTTCTCACAGCAGATAACGAGGGCTTTATTCCATTAACCTTTGATGCCCTGCAGGAGATAGTCATAAGAGATGCTAGTGCCAGCGCGGTGGATAGAGGCAGCAGTTCATCCAAAACACTGGACTCTGCCAGTTCGACAGGTGCATACCGGAAGCTCTCCTCTCAGAGTGTGAATCTCACAGCCAGCTCCGCGGAAATGCTGAGGGAGTGTTCCTCCCAGAGTCTCCTCGGAAGTAGCCCTTCTTCAGGCCAAGCCAGCAATGCTCACAACTGAACTCACCACCTTGACCTCCCGGGACCAGTTTTGCCCGTTGATCTTTCCCTGGGCATAATTAAAATTGAACTCTCGCTGTGTTTTATGCGCTGTATTTTACAATGATATGACCTTTTGCAGTGTTCTAGATCTTGCCTTGTCTTGTCATAGCCTGTTTTTTATCACTCCATGCAAACTGCAGGCCGTTTTAGCAAATAATGTTTAAATTATATGCTTAGTAGAGTTTGTAAACCAGCATGTTTACTCAGTCTGTTTAAGCCGGTTGGCTCTGCGGATTCAACAAATTCATATTTTTTAAAAAATTACATCACTAGTCACATTTCTTTTTTATTAAACACATGGTATGTTAACCAAAGCATAAACATGGGGCGGGGGAACTCTTTGAATTTATTCAGGAGAAATCTCATTGGCATGAACACACAACCATGTGTGGATGTTGTTTCTAGTGATTCCAGAAGTAGAAACAAAACTGGGAACATAGTTCTTGCCATGTCATATGAGGAAGTCGTGCAGCTACGATACTTCTGTATCTTTTGTTTTTTTATCAGTGCCTGCTGTGAATGCTATGCACTTAGACAAGTTATTTAGCTCAGTTTATGAAACTGACAGCACACCTCAACCTAGTCTTCCTTCAGAATGTCCAAGAGACACGTTTACATTATGAGTGTGTGGAAGGTAAATAGCCCCAAGCAATTATCAGGATTCTTCAGAGGCGGTTTAGGGTGTAAATACCAATATCTAAAGCCTTTCACAGTTCAGGGCAAAGCTGCCTGAAGGACCACTCTTCAGTACTGACCAGGATTTAGCATTGGCGTGAGGGCCTCTGTTTGTTGGTGCTCTTGAAGAATGCGAAGAAGCAACCACAGGACTTTCTGGACTGTGGCACCTGGGCCGCGGAACTCCCTTATGATAGCTGTCCATTTGACTCCATCATTGTTTTGTTTTCCATTTAGGTACTGGCTGAAAAAGATTTATTTTTGCAAACCTTTGGGAGTGAATGGGTTGTATTTGTATTTGGTGTATTTATTGTTCTTCTAATTCATTAATAATATTTGTTTGCCATTAAGTCAATTCTAAGGTAGGGAATACTCAGAAGTGGTTTTGTGTCCTTGTTTTTCTTGTGTGCTCTGGGACCTTGCAGCTTGCCCAAAGCCACACAGGCTGGCTGTTTTGGGATACATAGTGGGGCATCAATCACCCAGCCCTCTTTGGTTCGCCAGCAGTATATTATTTATTCCTTAACTTAGAGTTATGATTTTGAAGTCTATATTTATTGGACAGTATTTTTATGTAAGTTGGGTGCCACCCTGGATTTTTTTTTATGAGGAAAGATAGAATATGCCGTAAATTAAATCAATAAACCAATAAAGCTGTTATAAAACATTTAATTTAAACTTTCACTTGAAATTTGATGTGTGGCTAACAAAGGTGCAGTTTGAAATTCCAGTATCCTATATATCTGCGCCATATAATTGATTAAAATACAGTGGTACCTTGTATAAAGTAATTCGTTCCAAATGAAGTTATGTTAAGCAAATTTTCCTTTATAGAAATTTCCCATAGGAATGCATTGAAAACAGAGTAATCTCTAATCACGACCATTTTTATGTTGTATGGATTTGCCCCATTGGCGATTCTGTTAAGCAAATTTCCCCTATATCTGGAATTTTTTATGTTGTACAGATTTTATATTATACAAACCATTTGTTATATGAGGGTCCACTGTATTTGGTATTTACAGGGTTCTGTATTGTCATTTACATCAGAGAACTTACACATTATACTTTATATTTTCTGCGGGCTTATAAACACCACACTGTATAACTGCTAAATATTTGCTGTAGTAAAGAGTTAAATAAAACCACCTTCCAGTGTACCTCGGATTTGTTAAGAAAAACATTCCAGTAAAAAGGCCAAGAATAATGGGTTTATCCTCATCATTTCCAGCACACATTAGACAACCAAAAGTTCCCTATAATCTTGAAATCACTTGAAGTTTGGGGGCGGGTGGACTAAAAGGGGGAGGGAAGGAGATTTTGAACAAAACATACTTCCCTTGAAAGGGCGTGTACTTGGATAAAATGCAAATCCATTTTACAGACAGAACATTCCTTCTCATTTTCTGTGACGCAGGATCTCAGCAACAGGACATTTTTGAATTCCGATTCTGAAGAATAATGGGAATTGCACCTGAGTGTATATGCCAAAGCTGGGGAACCTTATCGGCATAGAATGCTTTGGATATTAACTTCAACCTGCCACATTCAGCATGGCCCAGTGTTAAGGAATTATGGGAGTTGAAATCCATAGCACCTGGAGGGTTCCAACAAATCTTTTTAAAAAATTAGCCCTGGATTGTTGCTGGGATCAGGAACCCACCATTTTGACTTAAGCTCCCCCCCCCCATGCCCTATTCTGAAGCTCCCAAGGGCTTGTCCAGGAGAAAATGGATCCTTAAGGAGTCTTAGAGCTTAAAAGGAGGAGGAAAGGAAGATTTAATTTAATTATTTCTGATGCCCTGATCTTATTTATGTGGTGAAGCTGTGCCAACAGGATTTTGCTCAGTACTGGATATATATTGATGGCAACCAGGGAAATTCTGAAACATACTCAACGGGGACGCATCTTAGAAGTAACTAAGTATATGTTTCTAAAAATATATGAGGGCACATGAATAGTCCAAGTTTTAAAAAGTCTCTGATTTCTCCACCATTTCTGCTCATTTCACTTGCACAGGAATGGAGATGTTTCCATTTGTGTATTGCCTCAATAAACTTACATACACTGTACCGATCTTAAGCATAAACAAACTTCCCAACATTGTGTGAGTTTTTTAATATTTAAAAACGTCATAAAATAAATCTGATACATTTCAGTTCTTTTAACAAACGTAACTTTTTTCTGATTTTCAGATATATCCACAGACACATTTTAGCTATGCCAAATTCTGTTCTAAGGTCTGACATGCTCTTTTACCAGCCAGGTTGCAATTACATGGTCCAATGCCACAGGATTTGCTCCGCTTATAAAAGCAGTAAAATCAAAGTAGTTCTTTGCTGATGACATGATGCAATCACTGACTCAAATCGGTCCTTTTTTTTTTTTTTTTGCTCCCAATGCAACTTTTCCCCTTCTGCTGTGGGGTTTCTACTTTTTCAAGCTAGAAAAATTGGAATGGGCTTTCTACTAGGTCAGGCATGTCCAAACTTTGGCCCTCCAGATGTTTTGGACCCCGACTCCCACAGTCCTTTGCCATTGGCAATCTAAGCTTAGAATTCTAGGAGTTGTGGTCCAAAACATCAGGAGGGCTGAAGTTTGGACATGCCTGTACTAGGTGGTTAGTTCAGATATATTCTTGTAAAGACATGGTGTGTATTTCTGCAGGTGGAGCTTTAGTGACAGGCAATTGAAGCCTGATGCTCCAAACCAGGGGAGCATGCCCCCTCCCTGATTGTACCCTGGAAAAACACACACACACACACACACACACACACACACACACACACACACACACACACACACACACACACACACACACACACACACACACACATTTAAACTGCTTGCATAACTGAAAAAAGATCTAGATAAGCCTATTATCTTATTGGTGGGCCACTGCTGTTATTTCCCCTGTTGACGTCCCATAAAAGGACTGACAGACATGGGACCAGAGGAAGTAAAGAAGGGTTAATTGCAGACCAGAATGCAAATTGTATCATATCCAGTGGGAAGAAGGAATTCCTGCAGCAATCCACAGCCCTTCTGTGAGCACTGACTACACTTTCAAATTGTCCTGTTCAAAGTGATCATTTGTACATTTTCTCACAAATTGGCTTCTGTGCCTGTGCAGAGAAGTTCTTCAGAACATTCCAGAGTTATGCAGATTCAGCAATACAGTAGTAGTCCATGGAGCCAGGCTCTCCTTCCCACTTCTTCCTTCCCTTCTGATTCCTTTCAGTGTTATCCACCAGCAAAAGGCAGCAGAACAAGGCACCAGATAATCATTCAAAGAACACTTACAGCAGATCTCAGGGAAAGGAAAAAAAGCTATGATAGTTCTAGTCGAGTGTTTTTTTAACTTCAGATAGTACTGGTAATTTAATCATCTTGTACACCAGCTCTATACTGCCAACCAGCCAATAAACCAAATGCTTGGAAGAAAGAGGTGAACTATTAGGGTGACCACTGTAAAAAGCAAAAAGTCAGGAAGACTAGCAGAATTGGGTTGTTTGTGAGTGTAGAAGGCCAGTACCTGACATATAGAGAGACTGTGCCATTGGTGCTGAAGGATTTGGGGAAAAGAAAGTTTTAAGTATGTGGCTTACTTCAGGAGAAAAAAATACAGTGGTACCCTGACTTAAGAGCAGCTCGACTTAAGAGCGGAAAACTGTTGGTGTTTTAACTGCCATCTTACAAATTTCAGATATGGTCTGCTCAACTTACAAATATTTTTTTTTTTTTTTAACTTATTTTTTCAATTTTTAGATAGGTACCCCGACTTAAGAGTAGTTCGACTTAAGAGCATGCATTCGGAATGGATTAAATTTGTAAGTTGAGGTACCACTGTACAACCTTTGGAAGGAAGGTGTCTTAATAAAAAGCTACATTATCTGCATAGAAATTCAGATAAGATGGAGCAGATTGATGAGCTGATAACTCAATCAGTTATCTGGATGCAGACATGGCTGCTAAAACCACTGTTTTCAAAGAAAGAAAGAAAGAAAGAAAGAAAGAAAGAAAGAAAGAAAGAAAGAAAGGGGAAAGATCAAACGATCCCCTTTGTCAGCTAGGGGAGGACCACCGGTAGGTATTGTGGGTGTTAGTAGTTTCAGCAACAGAAGGAAGTTCTTCATACCTTTCAAATGTAAAGGTCGGGGAGAGGGGAAAATAGTTGGTTGATATTTCACAGTAGGATGTGTTTTAATAAAAAAAGAAGAAGAAGAAGTCCAAACCATGGTGCTTTGGTGGGAAAGGACCATAGCAGCATCATAGCAGAGAAGTTGCAGGCTCCTTCCTTTAGGGAAGAATAGAATGCCTTCCATTTTGGCTTGAAGGAAGCAATCGTAGATGGTGGCATGGAAGACTGCAGGTACCTTAGAGAATACTGAGGTATGGACGGTATTCTCGAAGCTGTGAGCTGTGCAAACAAAATGCTGGCACGTCTCACTTTGCCATAGTGATCAAGTGATTAATTCCAGACCAAGTGCACAGCCCTGGGGCGCTTCTTGTAAAAACAAAGAGCAACTCTCTTAAGGAGAGGTGGGAAGAAACATATGCATTACTTTGAGTGTCCAGAGCACTAGGGAAGCACTGCCCAGAGATTTGGGACCTGTTCTGATTCTGGTACAGAAAGGAGAATATTGCACATTTGTAGGAGAGGTGAACATGTCAATATCTGGATACCCCCCACTTGTGAGCAATTCAGAGAAACACAGCTTGATGGAGTTTCCATGCATACATCATCACTGAAGACTGGCTGAGAGCATCTATAAATTAGTTCTTTGTGCCTGCAAAGCTCATGGCCATTGGTTGAGTGATCTAACAATCCCAGACAGCTAGATTAAGCAGAAGTGGTCTAGATGAACAGATGCCGCCCTGCATGTTTATAAAATACATGATGGCCATGTTGCCCGTTGTTATTTGGACCACCATGCCCTGCATCAGAGTTTTGCCTTGAATGATGGGAAGACCTTTTGTGCAGCAATTGTCTCCAAGACACTAATGTGAAGAAGGCACTCTTGTGGAGACCATCTGGCTTTAACTTGAAAATATGGGGCAATGAGAAGCCCAGCTTGTGTTGCATGCATCTGTGGCAAATTGTATCAATGGTCTGGTTGCCTGAAGAAGACTCCTGTTTTCAAATTGGAAAGGTAACTCTACCATGGAAAGTGGTCTCAAACATGAAGAAGGGAGAGATAAATGTATGTTTTTTGGTTCATGTAAGATGTTGAAGACACACAGGAGCCAATGCTGAAGCAAAGATGAAGCTGTGTCAGAGGTGGCCCCCATGGAGACCATGAGGTCTAGAAGCTGAGCGATAGGACTGAAGACTGTGGTTCGATGGGAATGGCACATGCTAGCTGACCTGATCTTCAAGTTCTGTCTGCTGGTAGGGAAACTATAGCAGTTGCCAAATCCAGTTAAGCACTTACTTACTGGATAGATCAGCGTTTTTCAACCACTGTTCTGCGGCACACTAGTGTGCCGCGAGATGTTGCCTGGTGTGCCGTGGGAAAAATTGAAAAATTCTAAAGAAATTCAACCCAGGTCCGGCGGGCAGCCCACAGCTGGGAGGCGCTATAAATAGCGTCCAAGGGCCAGCTTGGCTCCTCCCCCCCCGAGGCCTGTGGCGCTGGCGTCACTTCCTCCCCGGCCGGACCTGGCCCCGCTCATTCTCTTAGTGCCTGCCGCCGCCGCCGCGACTCGCTCGCTTCCCTCTCCCCCCCCCTCCTTTTTTTTACCCTGGACCACCACCACGCCTTTCCTAGGAGCTACCAATGGACTGAGCCGCCCGACAGCCCGCCCGCCAACATGAGCCGGCCCGGGAGCCCCAGCCCAGAACAAACCACCAGATGAGGGGAAGGGGAGGAGGGGCGCCCGACTGCCCCACGAGCACCGCGGCAGGGAGGCGGGCGGGCGGGGGGGCTACTGGCACGGCTGGACGGCCAGTAGCCCCCCCCTACTGGCCATCCAGGGAGGGGAAGAGCCGTCTCTGAGGGGCCCCGCGATGGGTTCCTTGAAGTCTTGCCCCTTTCTTTCTGTCTTGGGTCGCCCTCTTCTCTCTGTCTTTTCTTTCTTTTTTTCCCCACCTCTCTCTTTCCATTAGTACCCTTTTCCCTCTTCATAGAAACGTGCTCATTTCTAGCCTGCATATGTGTATGCCTGCCTACTGTAATTAAAACTGTAAACCGCTCAGAGACTCCTTGAAGTGGTATGGGGCGGTATACAAGCAGAACACTTTCTGCCTTCTTTCCTTCCTGCCTTCCTTCATCCTCCTCCCCTCCTGTCGCTGGACTTGCTGAAGGCATCTGCCTTGGCCACAGTGTGGAGAGCAAGATGGGCTTTTGGGTCTTATTTGTGTTCCTGGAGAGTCAGTGCCCCTTCTCAGGTCTCCACTGGACACAGAAGTCCATGCAGGGCAAAATGTCTTTAAAAAAACAACACAGGTAAGTGGGAACTGGGTGCTAGAGAGCAGGCCGCCTCAATCTGTGGCCCCTCTGTCCTGCTTCTCCCTACACCAGCAATAGCGAACCTTTTAGAGACTGACTGATATAAGCACGGAGTTAAATTTTTTAACATTTTCTAATGGTGGTGTGCCTCGTGATTTTTTCATGAAACAAGTGTGCCTTTGCCCAAAAAAGGTTGAAAAACACTGGGATAGATTATGCAGTCCTAGATTTCAAAGGAGCAACAAGGTACGGCAAAGATGGGATTGTAAGAAGGTGAGGGATCTCACTACCAGGAACCAGTCATCTATATACAGAAATATTTTTATGCCCCTGGACTTAAAAATGCTACTATGGGGGCCCTGCACTTCATAAAAACACAGGGAGCAGTGACAAGACCCAAAGGAAGCAAACTAGGATAGCCAATAGCTTTGGACAAACTGAAGATAATGTCTGTATGAAAGCCTTATGGCCATATAAAATTTGCATGCTTGACATCTACCAAGTTGAGCCATAAACTGTGTCCTTGCAGAGAAAGGAAATGATACTGCTCCACAGGAAGGAAATGAGCATTTAAATTCTGAAGACAAATGTTGTGGGTTAGGGTTAGGGATAGGGATAGGGTTAGGGTTAGGGATAGCGATAGGGATAGGATGCAGCAGACTCCTCTGTCTCACTTGTTGAACATGTTTTAGAGTTTTACACCACTCAAGTCACTATTCTCACGAACAAGCAAACTGTGTTTAGGTTAAGAGAACTTTATATATATATTTGCAAAGAGTTTTAAGGATTGATACTCTCCTTCTCAAGTGACATATTATGGGGCGATACTCATGATGATTCCTAGTTGTGTATTTCCTGAAAGATGGCACATTTTACAAACTAGTACAATACCCCACAATATTATAGCTGCAGACCAGAAGAAAAAACACCACCTACTGCATAAGCAGCTCTTCACATGTAGGTTTATTAGGACTACAACTCCCAGAAGGCTCCAGCCTGGTTATGCTGTCTGGGAGATCCAGGAAGCTGTAGTAAAAGCATTGTTGCTCTACTAAAGTTATGGTTCAGGTACCAGCTAGCGCAGAGCACCACAATAATATGATCAATCACATAACACACATGATCGAAGCATGCCTGACCACATTGTGCTTGAAATTCTTATGTTTTAGATGAACTTAGTCCTGCTGGACAAACACTTATGCTACGCTTGAGGCAATACTGCAATGGAATTCAACACAAAACCTTCAGTCCCATTAAGTGCTGCCGCCTGGCCAACTTGCTGTTTCATCTTTCAAAATGAAGCCTTTTCTTCCTTCTCAGAGATATTTTCAATGCTTGGATGATTCTTCCTATTTTGAAAAATGCAAAGGAATCACATGTGAAGCAGCACGGTTTCTTTGCCCGGCAATGTGGTTACTGTATTCAGAAAACACTGACTACAATGGATGGGTCTACATCTTTTTGTGACGTGTGTCCAGCAGTTCTCACATTCCCGGGCTGTCCACACTGGCATAAGGCTTTGGAGATGGGATGTTGATGGCCTGGTTTGGACCGAGCTAAATGATGACATACACGTGTGTTTCTACTAGGATCAAACCAACCTGCCCCCTTAAGAGCTGTTGTGCACCTTTCTGGCATATCAGTAAGTCATGTATTCTTTTTGGCAGGCTTCACCACAATCCTAAACAGCTCTTTGTTTGGTCTGTGCAGATGGCTAGCTCACACCAAAATACAGGCAGTGTTAACTGCAGTGACAATCCTGTGTCATATTAGGTGAGTTGTGACATTAGAAGGGAGAAACCCTGTCTTCTATTTTTGTCTTCTTTTTTAAGAATAATATGTCTAACTGATGCAGCCCATCCACGAATGACATTTTTACATGCTCTGAGTCTGGAGGATGACTAGAATATATGTTTTTAAAAACTGTGTGCCTGTCCGTTGGTTGGTTGGTCAGTCAGTTGGTCCATCCATCCATCCATCCATCCATCCATCCATCCATCCATCCATCCATCCATCTGTCCTGCCAGCCGTCCATCTATCCATCTGTCCATCCATCCATCCATCCGTCCAACTGCTAATCAAAAAAACAGATACAGTACATGCCATTTGCATGACAATGCCTTGACTTCTGTGTCATTACAGGGGACAAAGTTCTATCCCATTAAAAGCTTCTATCCTATTAAAAGCTTCTGTAGTAAAAGACAGGAATCAACCTGTTAACTGATGCAAACCTACCGCAGGTTTTCAAGGGCGTGTTTTGTTTCCTTTCGACTCTTCTCATCAATGGGATAGAAAAGGAGTATGAATAAGCCTAGGGGAATGAGGACAGATGGGACTGCACCAACCAAGATTTTCAGCATGACCATAACACTGCTGGACTGTCTGCAGGCCCCTGGCTTGTAACCTGCAAAGCTATGAGAAATTCACAAAAGCTGTTACTGTCACCTCTTCCCGTTACCCCATACAGTCAAACTTCCCTACTCACAATAATTTTGCCCTTCTATCTTTATGGAGTGTTGACTGGCCCCTTCATGTCAATTTAGCTTATCCAAAAGCCTGTCTCTTTCTCTCTAATGAGACCTCCAGACAAACATGTTATGCCAGATCCAAGAACAGCAGGCATTTAGGACTCCCCAAAGGCTGCTGAAGCTTGCCTAGATGCTCTGAGGACATCCAGTCTTGCCTGATATTGGAAGCTAAGCAGGATCGGGCCAGGCTAGTAGTTGGATGGGCGAACACCAGGGAATACCAGGCACTGTTGGCGCCTGGAGTAGGAACTGGCAAGCCACTCCAGTATCCCTGCCAAGAAACTTCTATGGATATGGGGTCACAAAGAGTCGGTCATGACTGTAATGACACAACAACAACAACAACAAAAGGCTGCCAAATGCCCTAGGGGGAAAATATTGACTTCTACTAATACTGTATTTTCCATATCTTGCAATGTTAACCATCCGTGGCTGGAATCCTGCTGCTTAACATAATAAGTTGCAAGTAAGCCCTTTTATTCCATGGCAATTAGAGAGGAGTTGCCTCACCAAACCCCAGTGACTCAATGTACCTACCCTAGTTGCAACTTACTGCACTAAACTACACGATTTCAGCCAATACCTACATTATTCATGGCAACCTTTTCCTGGATTTTCTAGGTAGAGACTACTCAGAACTGGTTTCCCATTCCTTTCTCCTGGGGGTGCCCTGGCACTGTGCAGCTTTCCCAAGGCCACACAGAACACACAGTGTGTGTAGATGCGTTAAACTCCCATCTTCTGGATCTACAGCCAGATATCTAATTCACTGAGCTGTCCAGCCACTTAATATCTGCACAACAGAGCTTAAATTCCTGGGAACCTCTTTCTAAAATTAATTTGTTCTACCTTTGTACATATCCATTTTGTTCAATTTCTATCAACAAATAAATTCAGCCCCAAACTTGTAGAAAATGGGAAGATGCCAGGCACTGTTAACCTCTGGGGTCTTAGATTAATGAGATATTAATTTAATTAATATTGAGCAAATTTCACCCTCATAGTCTTGTGTTTTTAGGGGTGGGGGTGGGGGGAGTGTTCGGGGATTTTTTTATGTGTGTCTGTTGAGGTAATTTTTTAATGTGTGTGTGTGTGTGTGTGTGTGTGTGTGTGTGTGTGTGTGTGTGTGTGTGTGTGTGTGTGTGTTTGAATCTGGTCTCTGGGTGTCTGAATTTCGTTGCATGTGTATACTGTGTAACTGTATATACACACAATGACAATAAATTATTATTACTGTATTATTATTATTGAAGTAAGAAGAGGGTGAGCAGACAAAGGGAAAGGTGTGCATCAAGATTATGGCTGGGTCAGAGAAGCCAACATGAACCATTCAGCCACACTGCTAAAACTTTCTTGGTGGGGGTACATTCTGGGGATGGGGTGGGCAAATGTACTAATGCCTGGAGACAATCTTTCTGCACAGCACCCCTCTCAACCCTTTGAATCACTATGACCAATCAGTGCTCTAGGCCATTACCAAATAATTCACATTGTGTTAGCCTGCCCGCCAGCCCTACCAAGTAAGAACACCAAAATACCGACAAAACGTTTGGAATCCAGTAGATGATTAAGGCTTTCTTTAGTACCAGGGCCTTTATACACGACCCCTAAACTCCGCAGCAAATGGCTGCAAACTCCGGACCTTACAAGTGTTTTCCCACCAGCTCCGGAGTTTGCAGGAAATTAAGTGCGACCACGCCCACCTAAGCGCGTCCCAGCGCACTTTTCTTGTACCTGCTCGAGGAGGGTGAAAATCGCCAGGTCCGGATTTAATCTGGTCAGTGCGGGGCTCTCCTGGCTTCTGTTTGTGTTTTTTTTTTGCCTCCCGCCCCTTTAAGAGAAGAGGTGGGAGGAAAAAATTTCAGAAGAGAAACGGAAAGAAACGGAAGAGAAAGGGAGCTCAAGGTGAGCTGCATTTTTTCCTCTCTTTCTCTGGTGGGGAGGAAGAAAGAGCAACGAACCCTTAAGATCTTTGGTCCGAATTTAAGGGGCCGGCGGATCTTAGGGGTCGTGTGAAAAGGCCCCCAATCAACCATTTCCCCCAAAGTGACCAAACTTTTGTAACAGTTTATCATTTTATTAAATGTTTTTGAAAATAAAGTTTTTTAAAAAAAGAATAACGTTCCAAACAGCTGTCAGAGGTCGTAGAGCAAATAATCATTTAAAGGATATCAATGCTAATTTCAGAAGAGTGCCCGCAGAAAATAAAAAAGTTAACTATCCTTTGCTAACAATTCACATTCAGATGAAACTTCAGCATGCTTCCAGAACATGGAGTACAAATCAGGTAACAGTGCAGCAGATGAGCTTGGCCTTCTCTTAAGAGAAACTAGGCTAAACTAAGCAAACTCTCAGTCAATTTTATACCCATCATTCCATTTTCAATATCTTTTGAGGGAGTTCAGCAATCAGGCCTTGCGTTACTCTGAACCTTCTTAAAGACTGTAACTTTTCTAAAGTAACTTTGCTCTCTCCCTCTCCCTTCACTGAATCTGAAACCAGTTTTCTTAATTAGCTTATACCAGGTTTCAGCTTTCTGGCCTGGAAAATTCTTTCGCACACAGATATAAGACAGAGAGGGCAAAACTTTCCAATTAACAGGCAAATCGTTCCCCTCTCTGCCCCTCTGCTGCCTTGCTCCTTCCAGGTACAAGCTAAGAGGCCCTAATTTCAAAGGGCCATGGAATCTGTTCACTAATGGCTGCCAATTTGCAAGTCCTTTGATGGCATTTTTGCCACCTGATCAAAGAGGCAGGCAGATGGAATGGACAGACGATGATTACTGAAAATATATGACAAGGTATGTTAACAAAGCACTTACTGTATACCGCATATTATAGTGTGTGCATGTGCACATGTGCGGGTGCACAAGGGCACATGTGCATGCAAACACCACTGAAGCTGAATCATGAAAGATTCAGGTCAATGAAATACAGGATCTAAGATGCTGCCTTCGCCTCTAATAGGGAGCAAATGCTCTTTAGTCTTTGTCCTGCCTCAAGGCAAAGGTGAAGAGGAAATAGAAGGTCACTTCCCCCTAGGAATGCAACGTGGCAGAGTCAGGATGGTGTGCCTTCAACTGTAACACACACACCCCGGAAGCATATCCCACAGATAAAGGTTCCCAACACTGCCTTAAATTGAGCCAGACAATTGGTCCTTTTTAGCCACTGTAGTCAAGTCTTTAAAGGTTGCCACAGTTGCCCAAGATTTCAGTAAGGGATCCTTCCTAAACCTACCTGGGTATCTCTAGTGTTCTCAGGTAGTGTCCCATTCAGGTATTAACTGAGTTCAACATGCTGATGTTCCAGAACTGTATATTCCAAGTTGTAGGTGGTAACAAGGAGAAAAAATCATTACAAATTCAAGCTAGGGGCTACATTGCCACAATAGCTGCTGACCTCCAAAGGGGTTATGAGGTGAGGACTATTAACAGTAATAGATCAAGTGAGCTACTGTACATACCATCTCCCGAAACCAGAGTCCATACCTATCTCAAAGGATTGGAGCAACTGTTTTACGACAACCTCCTGAAGGCAGCAGAAGGTAGAAAATACTCACTCCAAACTGGAGGAAGAAACTCCTAGTCCAATCCCAGCTGTTATCTTGGTGAAAAAAACGTAAGAAGAATAGAAGATGGTTTCATGCCCTGTTGAGTGAGGATTCTGCACTCGAAACTGGTCGACTACATCAGGCAACATAGACCTTTAATCCAAACAATCACAACCAAGAAGAAGAAGAAGAAGAAGAAGAAGAAGAAGAAGAAGAAGAAGAAGAAGAAGAAGAAGAAGAAGAAGAAGAAGAAGAAGAAGAAGAAGAAGAAGAAAAATCTACTGTGAGTGCCTGAGAAATGTCACAGAATTACTATCAGCACATTTCTCCTGACATGTCCTTCAATTTTTTTTGTGGCATAATTAATAAGCAATACCTTACTTCATAGTTTTAACTAAAACACAGCGGGGTGGAGAGTAATTAGGTCAGGGTTTAAAGGAGCCCTGAAGCCATCAAGGATCTCTCTCAATCCCACAGGCAGAGACCAGCACGGGCAGCGCTTTGATCTTCTGGGCAGAAGCAGGGGGGGGGACAAAGGGAGTTGGGATTACATTCTTGATTAACACAAATTTAATTATTTCTGCTCACAGGCTCATGCTAACCAGAACAATAGATTATATGAGGAAAGCGTGTACCATATTCCCTCAGAAGAATTTTGTAATGAGCTGCAATAATATACCTTTGAAAAGCCCTTGAAGCTATCATTGCAGGAAGAGGGACCGAAAATATCTCTTCTTCCCACAATTAGACAGGTTCCCCCCCCCGGAGCACCTTCATCTCATTTCAATGTCTTAAAAATGCCAGTGCAAAACACACATCTAAAGAACATTACTTCTTCAGTCTGCAAAGATGCTAAACCAAATCCGTCGTTACAGACATCTTTCTTTATTTATTTATTTATTTATTTATTTATTTATTTATTTATTTGTTGCATTTATACCCCGCTTATCTACATAGTGTACTCTAATTTGAGACTAAAGGCACAAGTAAAGCAAATAGTAATAGCAATTGTATTGTTGTATTATTTGCCAATTGATTCTAATTTGAGACTGTCCACTTATGGTCTACCCCTTCTCACGTTCTCTTCCCTTTCTAGAAAACAGCCCTATGGACTCCAAGTGAATCAGTGAATTCACACCTGGAAGGCAACCAGGGCATGTGCCACTATAGAATGGGCACAACAAGCACAATAGTTTTAACTGTGCAAATGCACTCCTGGCCACTGGAGGCTCAGCAAAGAATTCAGAAATACACCCAAGCAACTCACCTGTGTTTTCAAAGGGTTTTTTTAAACCCCATCCAACACAGGCTGAAACCCGATTCTCTAGTCTATTTTTTGACTGACCAGGGAAGTACAGTACCTGTCTTCCCTAGAATGTGCTTCTGTTTGTTTACCCTCATGCAGTCCAACTTTCCCTGAGACAAGTGGCAGAGGCAGCTTCCTTGGATTTAGAGAGACAAGAGTTGAAACTAACAGAAGCGTAGCCAAGATTTGGAGCGCCTGGGGACAAAGTTCCTTTTTGTGCCCTTCCTGCTGCCACCCTCCCCCCATTGCACCCACCCAGCAACGGGGGCGGGTGGGCAAACGGGGTGGGTGCATGCGCGTGCATGTGCACGAGTGGATGGGCATGTGTGTGTGTGTGTGTGTGTGTGTGTGTGAGTGTGTGAGCATCTTACACCTCTCCCACCAAGGTGAGCAAGAGGAGGAGGAAGGTGCCGTGGCCACCGCACTCCTGCCTGCCTGCCTGCTTTGCCACTCACCTGGTGCACAATGGCAGAGGGGGTGCCGTCACCCAGCCTTAGGGGAAAGGTAGACTGCTGGGCGGCAGGAGGGTGCACAGCTTCCTCCTCCTGCTCCCCCTCCAGGCGCCCCAGACTGCTGAGCCAGAGGGTAAATGCACCCTTCCACCACCACCCGAGATACACCCCTGGACACTAAACCTCCAAACTCCAAACAGCCTCTCCCATGATTCATACTCTTATGTTTTGGCTGTGATGACGTTGACATGAGTTCTTTGTCTGCTTGCAGAAGGACATCCAACATGGAATCAGCCTGGTCTCCTGTGGGAGGGCGTTCCAGAGTCTGGGAGCAGCAAAAGAGAAGTTCCTCTCTTATGTCCCCACTAATTGCATCTGAATATAGATTAATAAATCATGATTTGTTTCATGCATAGAGCTAAGGTAGACAGTTCTAATATTTTCCCGCTTCAAAGTGATACATGCTCAGGTTCTGAGCATACATAGCATTTACCACCAGATCAATAATTTTGTATAATTTTGCATTAGCTCTGAGAATCAATGGTTGTATCAGAGGGTTGCTCTTTCTTATACTGCTTGGGAAAATTTACTTATTTTACAGCTATTTTTAGAAAGACTATGATGTTCTATGCATCCTACTACATGCATTTCCTTTAAATCAAGGGTGGATGGGGGCTCCAGAGATCTAGTAGGGACCAATATTTAATCCACAAGAACTCTATGAAGTCTACACTATCCCTAAAGCAGGGGTGTCCAAACTTTTTGCAAGAAGGCCAGATTTGGTGAGGTGAAAATGTGTGTGGGCCGACCATTCAGCCACATTTGGCCCCGGGACGGACTTTGGACAAGCCTCTAGGACAGTGGTGGTGAACCTTTGGCACTCCAGATGTTTTGGACCACAACTTCCAGAATTCCAAGCCTGTATTACTAATGACAAAGGACTGTGGGAGTTGTGGTCCAAAACATCTGGAGTGCTGAAGGTTTGCCACCACTGCTCTAGGACATGCAAGGAGGCGGGAAGGATGCTGCAGCATCGGAGCCAGGGGTGGGTAGGCTGGGCAGGTGGGGGTGGGGGGACAGAGGCAGGGAGGGCAGGCAAACTGTAAAACTGCAAGCTGAGGCCTCCATCTGGTATGGGGAGGAGCCAGCTGGTAGGGATGTGTGACAGGCTAAGCCAGTGGGGAGAAGAGGCTGCGGGACACTCAAAATTTGAAAACGGGCCACATTTGGCCCCCGGGCCTGGCTTTGGACATGCCTGCCCTAAAGAAACACAGAAGCAGTTCTAAATCTACTTGCAGTTTAAAGCAAAGCAAAGCAAAACAAAACAATAAAAACCCAACCCTTGTGTACAAAGAGGTGAATGAGTTGATGAGGTGACACCTTGTTTAAAGGCAAACCAAGAGGCCATGTTTCTACCAAAAGAATATGGAGGCGAGAAGGGATCTCCAGGAAGGGGGTGAGGGGATCACCAAAGAACCCATGGGAGACCACGTGCGGCCACAGAACTCCCAGTTCTGCTGCAAATTTTGAGAGCTGCTTGTGGTGTTTATTGTTGGCATGTGGGTGCACGTCTCGCTTACCACGGCAACAGCATAGAGGCTGCAATACTCAGCCCAGACACGAAAGCCACCACGTAGGCAAGGATCAGGTTTGGAATTGTCACCAGCATGATTGTGAACGGAATCATCCACTGCAAGGAAATGAAGCCACGGAGAAAGATTCACTACACGTATACTCAGAACTGAACACACAGATACAAGCGTATATAAGACAGAATGTTCCCTCGAGTGATGTGATCCTTAGTAAGATATAATTTCTGTATAAGACTTCCATTTGCTAATGGAGGACTTTTGAAAATGAGTCAAGACTGGCAGAAGTATTCCATCCATGACAAGAGCAAGGCACAATGAAATGGTTTTGTCTTTTGAGCGATTTCCCCCCATGTTGCAGCTCAAACACAGCTAAAACATGTGGTTGATTTATGACTGCTTTTTTATTGTTTAGAATGATGTGGTGGCTATGTATAAAAATAAAGAGACAATACAAGGTAGTCGGTATGTCTAGCAGACAGCAGTGGAATTATTTAACAATATTGATTTTACAATTACTGTACTGGCTGATTGCTACATGGACTAGATTTATTTATTTATTTATTTATTTATTTATTTATTTATTTATTTATTTATTGAGCTTATATACCGCCCGTCTTCCCGGAGGAACTCCGGGAGGTTCACAGCATAAGAAATACTAATAACAACTTTTACATAGACAATTAAGCAGTTTAAAACAGATGTCTGTAGGCAGATGCTTTCTGCCTGGGGGAGAGCTGGACGCAACCCATGTCTATACCCCCAAAACAATCAGAAGTCATTTCAACCTTCTTAAACCCTTTTGTATATTTTAAGGGGGGGGAATTTCCAGACTGACTGTATCAGAGATTTCTGCACATACAGTAATTTGGAAATATCCAAACTTGAGTAGAAGAGTGTTGCATACATCTCTTCCCCCACCCCATTTTATAGAGAGAGAGAGGGGGGGAGAGGGAGAGAGGGAGAGGGAGAGAGAGAGAGAGAGAGAGAGATGATAGACAGGCACACACACAGAGTAAATAAGTATTAAGGGTAGGGTAACTGGAAAAGAGAAATGGAAATAAGAGAGTTGATACAAACGTACATCCATATAATAATCACTTTATCATTATTGTATCTTCCACCCTAAAATATAGTAATTGTTGCTTTCCATGCCCTCTTTAGATCTTTTACAGCTTTTACATTTCAAGGTGGATTTCTTGACTTCTCTTGGATCCATTTATATACCAGTTCCCAAGTTTCTTTTGTTTTCTGCATAGTTTGCTCTTTAAAAATCTCAGTTAAAATGTTCATTTCTTCCACGCCCAATATCTTTTCCAACTCCTCTTCTTTCTTTGGATTTTTGTCTTCTTCCAATATCTTGCATATGATATTCTTGATGCAGTAAGTATATGTAGCACTACAGGTCTCTTCTTTACATCTGAAATACGTTACTATTAATTATTATATGCAGTACTGTATATATGAGTCATGCTATGAGCCAGATCTTGATTTAGATACACAGGACTGAGCAGATGGAAAGCAAAGTCCCTGCCTCTCTCTGGAGCCCCTCCGGAACTTTGAAACTATTGCAGAGTGGGTAGGGGACTTGCTAAATGGGGGGCACAATACAGATGGAATATTCAGAAGTCATGGAAAACCATCATTCATGAACAGAGTTTATCTGCAGAAAGGAGTCCGTCTTGCAATTCAAGACAGATTTTGGTTCCATTTGTTTTCAGCCAGGATACTCCACTGCATCCCACTGGTAATTGTAGCTGCCTTGTGCACAGTGTTCATCCTGTATTTTAATTTGATTCAATTTGATTTAATTCATTTCTTTAAAATATTCTTATCCCACTTTTCCCCTTAAAAAGGGTTCCGAGGAGGTCGACTTCATCAAAAGACAATGTTTAAAAAGCTCAAAAAATTAAGTATACAAATGCTAAAAGGGATCAAACAAATACCACTGGTAAACAAAAGCAACACCAAAAATGCATTCAAAGCATTAAGGCAGAACAGCCATTCAAAACACACACACACACACACACACACACACACACACACACACACACACACACACACACACACACACACACACACACACAGAGTAACTCATTGAGGGGACACTTGCTTGAACGGGAAGGTTTTTGCCTGCTTGAGGAAGGACCATAAATATGGAGCCAGGCTGACCTGAAATGGGAGGGAGTTTCAAAGTCTGGGAGCAGCAACGGAGAAGACCCTGTCACGTGCACCCAGGAAGCACATCTATGACGGTGAGAGGGAACAGAGAGAAAGGCATCTCCTGATTATCTTGATGCTTGAACAGGCTCCTAATGGGTGAAATGGTCTTTGAGACAGCTTCGACCAAAGCCACTTAAGGCTTTACAGGTCCTACGCAAGGTTCTCTTTAAGGAGCATGCACACAGGGGCGCATGTGCCTCAGACCACGTACCTGCTGCCACAGTTTTTGTTCCACTCGTGACAGAACCCATACTGGGAGGGAGGGGGAGAGGCACATGCATGCGTGTGTGTGACCAAGCCCTTTGCAGAGAGGACAAAAATGAGAGGGGATATTCATTATACGTCTACCACTGACATACAATACTACAGTAATACCTCGTAAGACGAATGCCCCTTAAGATGAAAAAAATTCCTAAAATGAATGTAATTTCCGGGGATAGGAAAACCTCGATAAGACAAATTTTTCCTTCCCCTTTACATCCGTCTTATGATGTATCATTGATCCTCGCCCAGCCTGGGCTATTTGCGAGGGAACAACCCAGGCTGGGTGAGGATCAATGGGTCCATGATCTGCCCATCAATTTGGTAGGCATAGCAGGGATTCACTGACCTTCGCCCAGCCCGTGCTGCTTGGAAGGGAAGCAACGGTGATTCCAGGATCTTTGCCCAGCCCGGGAAATTTGCAAGGCAAGCGGTGGCAGCACATCACCAATGCTGCTTGCCTTGCAAACCTCCCGGGCTGGGAGAAAATGCATTCTAAAATGTTCCACCGTGAGCACTCCGGATGGAGCTAGAGCGCTCTCAGCGGGACATTTTTAAATGCATTTTCTCCCTGCCCTGGAGGTTTGCAAGGCCAGCGGTGGTGGCGGATCACCACAGCTGCTTGCTTTGAAAGGCGCTCGGGCTGGGCAATGATCCATCGTTCCACCCCTCTGCCCAACACTTTGTTCGGCAGATCAGGGACCCCTCCTCTTCACCCGAGTCTCTGCGCAGAAACATGGGCAAAGAGGAGGTGGCTGCCCCTTCAATCAAGGGACAGTGGAAGGTTGTTTCCCCCTCCCCCTGCAGCCGAGAGACACCTTATTTTGACAGTTCTGAACTGTCAAAATCAGCTGTCTGTCGGCTGCAGGGGGAAACAGCCTTCTGTGTCCCTTGATTGAGGAGGGGGGGGGGGTAAACAGCCTTCCCATAGGAATACATTCAAAACTTATTAATCCATTCCCTCGTAAGATGAATTTTTCATAAGATGAATTAACTCATAGAATGAACTAAATATGTCTTACAAGGTATTATTGTATTTACATATAACATCCCATAGCACTTCAAGCACTCTCTGGGTAGTTTACAAATTAATTATGCAGGCTACACATTGCATCCCTCCCCAGCAAGGTGGGTACTCGTTTTACCGACCTCGGAAGGATAGAAGGCTGAGTCACCCATGAGCCGGCTACTGGGGATTGAACCCCAGGTTGTGAGCACAGTTTTAGCTGCAGAACAGGCATTTAACCACTGTGTCATGAGGCTCCTAATTGGTACACAATTAATTTTGATTATTATCATTCAAAAGGTACTATTTAAATGGCACCATACTTGGGCCAATTTCCCCTCTTTTACCCCTGTAAATTTTTAATACCTCGGGTTCATTGTCTTCTTGATGTATTAGTAGGGGAAAATGGATTCCAGCTGTAGCTGTCTATAGCACCTTATCAATTACAGCCCTGACACTTAGGCTGCTTTCTGTTTATGGAATCAGCCTTTTCATTCAACTCAGAGAAGGCGAGAGAGACAACTGAGTTCTGGCTGAGACAGCCAGAGAACGCATGATACCAGAATTAAATGTATCATGCTCTGCAACAGGCATCCTTTCACCACAAGAGAGCACTCCAACAATGCGCAAGACCATAATGGGCCCGTAAGCAGGTATAGCACTGCAATGTTGTTAATTCACTTGGAAGTCAAAGCACTCAGAACCGTATAAACCTTTAGTACCATAAAATGGGATTTTCTATTAAAGAAGGAATATGACCCAACAGAGAGCACACGGGCTCAGACTAATATTCTTAGAAGCTTTGCTAACAGGAGTAGAGGAGATAGTAAAGAAACTCACCACTGCTATGATTGCTCGCAATCTGCAAACACTAAATTAGCAATTGCTCTTACTCATCCCATGAACCGTCTGTGCTTAATACAACATTTTTCTCCGCAACGCAAATCAAAAGCTACTGATATGTGCAGATTTTATCATTAACCCGTGTGGGTAAACGTAATAATATGCTAAACAGCATAAATGTTTTGAGGAAAAGCAGTGACAAAGGACATGGAGCACAGCCTCAAAGAGAAGAAGATATCAGGTTTAAGGACAATATGACTAGGTTACAAAAGTGCAGAGAGGCAAAGGCTGACCATTTACAAATTATCTAATCGAATCCTAATAATAACCCTGTGCTCCCAAGTCAATTCTGACTTATGGCAACTCTTTTTGGGGGCTTCCTAGGTTGAGAGGATACAGAAGAGGTTTGCCATTTCCTTCTTCTGGGGGCACTTCTGAGACCATGCTGCTTGCCCAAGGCCACACAGGCTGGCACTGTTCACAGAAGGCACTGTGGGGAATTGAACTCCTCCCAACCTCACCACTCTGCAGCCAGATTCTTAAATCATTGACCTATCCAGTCAGTGCTATCCCTGTGGTTTAAACTGATGAAGATTTCCTTAAACCAAGGTCTCAATGCATGGTTTTTAGTGAATATACGAGGCTTGATTGAAAAGTAACACCTCTATGGCTGTAACTTTTTATTTGTTAACAGATTTTCAAAATCCTTTTTATACCTGATAGCTACTTTTGTCCCCCATGTAATGCACTATTTACTTTTTGCCATAGCCCCTGTCCTTTCCACGCACTTGAGCCAATGGACAAATCTGTCACAGAAGAATTCTGGTGGTTGTTGTCGATGAGCTTTCACCTCATCGTTAGAACGAAAGTGATGTCCCTTAAAGGTGCTCTTTCATTTTTGAGAAGAGGTGAAAGTCGCAAGGTGCAAGGTTGGAGCTGTACGGCGGGTGTGGTAGAACCTCCTTGAATGGCAGGTGCTGCAATGCCTCTTGTGTTTTGCAACTCGTGCGTGGGTGGGCATTGTCGCGGTGCAGAATAGGAACCAAATCCTTCCAGACACGGCACAACCACGGAGCTTCTTCACCATTTTCATGTAGCATTGAGAGTTTATTGTGGTTCCCTCTTCCAAGAAGTCAATGAGCATGACAACTTGGAAATGGAGGCATTACTTTTCAATCAACCCTCGTAAAATAGTAGTTGAAAGGAAACATTCAGCAACCTCTGAAAAGTTGCACAACAGAGTACAACATGGAGATGGGCCTTTCCTGTTTTACCAACAGACTCAGATTATGCAATAATCTGTCTTCATGCATTCTGCATTTTTTTACTGTCGACTGCCTCTGAAATATGAACTATTTAAGTTTATGAAAAGAGGTTGCATTAGTGTTTTGATCTTTTTTTGTGTGTAATCTTTATTTCAACATTTGTCGGTCAAATCACCCAGGAAATTTTTCATCCAATAGCATTGCAAGGGTTCCTGTGAGCAGTCATTCCGAGTGTCAGGGAAGGCAGGAATTTTGACTCTGTAAATGTCACACCCAGTAAAGAGTAATGTCGTTGGGCCTTTTCACTGGGCCCCTAAGATCCGCTGGCCACTTAAATGTCACACCCAGTAAAGAGTAATGTCGTTGGGCCTTTTCACACAACCCTTAAGATCCGCTGGCCACTTAAATTCGGACCAGAGATCTTAGGGGTTTGTCACTGTTCCTGCGTTCCCACCCCCTCCGCACTCCTGGCTGCTGGCTGCGTGAGGGGAGGGAGAAAAAAAGGAAGAAAAGAATGCCACTCACCTCTGTTCTGCCGTCCCGGCACTGCATTCAGATCTCTTAAAGGGGCGGGGGGCAAAAAAAAAAAGAACAAGCAGAAGCAAGGAGAGCCGGGCAGTCACTACGTTATATCTGCATCAGGAATTTTCACCTCCAGAGAGCAGGTACCTGAAAAGTGCACTGGGACGCGCTTAGGTGGGTGCGGTCGCACTTAATTTTCAGTAAACTACAGAGCTGGTGGGGAAACAATTTTAAGCTCCGGAGCTGGGAGCCATTTGCGGCGGAGTTTAGGGGTCGTGTACAAAGGGCCCTTGTTTCATTTGTGACTTCCAGATGGGATTATTCAGTGCTGTGCTCTGGGTGCCCTTCATCTTGAAATGTGTTTGCTTCCTGCCTGCACTTCAGTCTGGGAACCCTTCTTTTTTATTTTTTTCTCTTCCCCTGTTTGTCTGCTTGCTTGTTTGTTTTTTTGGTTTGGATTTTTCATTTGTTTTGCATTGTTCTGCTCCTTTCCTTTCCTGTAATATTTTTTGCTGCTCCTTGGGTCTGGCATGCTTGCTGCTGCCTAAGTGGACTCAAAGAACAGAAGAGAAGGCATCAAGTGAGCAGGGAAAAAGAAATCTCCCATTATTTCAAAAACTTTGTTGAAAGGAGGGCTTTGATTATACCTCCCACCCTTCATTTGCTTGCTTACTTTCCTTAGTTTTGTGTGTGTGTGTGTGTGTGTGTGTGTGTGTGTGTGTGTGTGTGTGTGTGTGTGTGTTTATTTCACTCCACCCCACCCCCTGTGTGTTTGAGGGGATGGTTTTCCTGTCTAACTGATTTTATTCAAAAATCTTATTCAATTAATTTGCATCAAATATTCTGGTGGGTTTGTTTGAACGGTTCTATTTGCTTCTCCAGGGCCACATGTACCGAGAGGGTGAACTCAGTGACTGTGGCCATGTGCCACTGGGCTGTAGGAATGGTTGTTGCGATCAGCTAGGACAGTAGTGGCAAACTTTCAGCACTCCAGATGTTTTGGACCACAACTCCCAGAATTCCGAGCCTAGATTGCCAGTGACAAAGTACTGTGGGAACTGTGGCCCAAAACATCTGGAGTGCCAAAGGTTCGCCACCACTGAGATAGGCAAAGTTCAAGACATTTCTCTCTTGTTGCTCCTGGTGTTATGTTGCAGTTGGTTGCTCTGGAGAAAGGCTATATATCTATGTGCCAGGCAGACAGTGGCGGGCTGACTAGCTAGCTGCTTCCCTGCTTTTTTTCTATTGGGCTTTCCAGTCCCAGAGGGTCATAGATCAAAGAGTTGGAAGAGACCTCAAGGGCCATCCAGTCCAATCCCCAAATATTTTCCAAATCATTTTAAAAAATATGCATAGTATCAGATTATTCTAATTTCTGTGCACTGAGGATAAGCAAGTCCTAGGTTACAAACTGAACTCTCCAATGCAAAAACAAGATGCATTTCTTCCTTTAGGCGGTGCTGTTATTGTCACAAGAAAAAGAAAACGGTTTCACTTTTGTTTTTGCATGTGGGTGGGTATGTTTGGTTCCGTTCTGTCCTCTTCACTAGGCATCAGGGCATTGAAAGAAAATACAGAGCAACAAAAAGAACCTGAACTTATATACTTAATTTAATTTAATTAATTAACTTATTTTAAAAAGGTAAGAGTTTACATTAATCTGATTCCAGAAACATTAGTTTATAAAACATTAGTTTATAAAAAGTACAGTAAATTCTATTTGTAATAATTGCTTAGCTACAGCTCACTATATTTTAATATGCCAATTGTGATAATTTTATGCCAAGTCAAATTGTCCCTAGTCAAATTTTATGTTCCTAAAGTAACAGAATGACTTTCAAGCTGTAAAAAGGGTGGAGTGCTAATGTAGCTCCCCCCCCAATTTTTCTAAAAAAATTCATTTCCCCCCCACCCCCACCCCCAGAAAAAAATAGGTTTTGTTTTCAAGCTTCAAAATTTCCAGAAATTTTACATCCTCCGATGTAAAATTTTACATCCTCCGATCGCACTGTCTGGAGGCAAGAGATACAGCATGGTCTACATAAATTTGAAGAGGCATTTGTCCAACAGGCAGAGGAAAAGAGGCAGGCACGGAAAGAACAAAACTCGAGGACCAGGCAGGAAACAGAATACATCTGCCCCCAGTGCGGTAAGACTTTCCAATTGGTCTATTTAGTCACACTAGGTGCTGTTTTTAGGATCTCTACTCCAGGCATGATACCATAGTCTTTCGAGACCGAAGGATGCCAACATATGGCCATTCAGCCTCTGCTTAAAAACTTCCAAAGAAGGAAACTTCACCACCTTTGGTGGTGGCAGCATATTCTACTACCGAATACAGCTCTAACAGTCAGGAAGTTCTTCCTAATGTCCAAATGGAATTTCTTTTCCTGTAGTTTGAAACCATTGCTCCGATTCCTAGTCTCTGAAGCCATGGAAAACAAGCCAGCCCCGTCTTCGATATGACATCCTTTCAGATATTTAAACATGGCTATTTGAAAGGTCTGTTGTTCCAGCTGGGGGGGGGGGGCACTGGAATCACACTGTTGCTTTCAAGAAGATAATAGAAACCAGAGTCTGCATGAGCCTGGTGATGATTTTTCTTACACAAATATTGTTTCCTGCTTTTGGAGCAGAATGAATCTCTTTTGCCTTACCTCTGACTTTGGCAAACATTTTAACAAGTGCTGTAGAGCTTTTGAAGTGTCAGAAAACATGAATGGGGAAACACAAACAAATGACCCAAAACAGGCATTTCCCTTTGATATAAAACAAAATGACTGGACCACCCAAAAATATAGAAACAAAAAAGGCCCTTGAAATAAGCCATAATGAATTAATATAAAAATGCTCACTGTGAACATCCCTGGTACAGTATTTCCAGTATTTCCAGAGGAATACAGTGATCCCCCCACCGCCTCTCGTGGGGGTTAGGGACCCAAGCTGACTGGTGATAATTAAAAATCCACAATAGCTGGGGGCTCTTGTACTTAACCCCAGCCTGGCGCTGCTCCAACGAGCCTGCAAGGGCCTTCCTGGGCCTTCTGAAGGCCCCAAAAGGGCCTCCCTGCGAACCAGAAGTGACTTCTGGTTCACAGGGAACCCATGGGGGGCTCCAGAAGGCCCGGGAAGGCCCTTGCAGGCCTGTTCGGGGCAGCGCTAGTCCATACAGGCCTTTCCCCCTTACCCAGATGGCCTTTTTCATATACTGTGGTCCCGCGATATAGCAGGACCGCAGTATATGAACCGCGAATGGATGGGGGACCACTGTATCCATTTACACATGGGTTGCATTTTAGTTACTTTACCATTCAGACCAAGGGCCTTTTTACCGATCCGCTGGCCACTTAAATTCGGACCAGAGATCTTAGGGGTTTGTCCTTGTCTTCCTCTGTCCCCACCCCCTCCACACTTCCTGGTTGCTGGCTGCCTGAGGGAGGGAGAAAAAGAAAGAAAAGCATGCCGTCTTACCTCCGTTTTGTTCCCGGCAGCATTCAGATCTCCTAAAGGGGCGGGCGCAAAAAGAACAAACAGAAGCCAGGAGAGCCTTTCCCTTACACCGGATCAAATATTTGTCACCATCAAAGACCAGGTGGCTGTTTGTATTAATTGTCTGCAAAGTCCGGAGCTGGTGCATTTTAAGGTCCAGACCTTTTTGCGGTGGAGCATTCAGACACCCCAAGATAGCATCAAGGGGAACCTGGGCTGGCTTTGAATAGAAGGGATACAAACAGAACACAAGCAACACACAAAGAAGAAACTGGGGACAGTCACAGCCAGTGGATCAGAAGCCTAAGAACTGGGCAGGGAAGAGCCTCAGGAGTTTCAAATTTTGCTTGAGCCTTGCGCATCATCTTTGCTACAAGCCCTGACTCAAAAATCTGCTAAAACACAGAAAGGCTAGGTAGCTTGTTCTGCTCCAGCAGCCGACTTACCAATATTCCACTTGCTGCCGTTTTTTTGCCAAGACGCTGCAGAAACCACTGCCAGAACGGAATGCTCACTACCGCCGATACCTGTGAGTGGCGAGAAAAATCATGGGAACACAGACAAATGTTTTGGTATTGGTTGGGCGGGTGAAAAGTTACCAGCCAAATAGGAAGGGTTTCACACATCAAAAAAAGGTGATAGTAATCAAGTGCCAATCTCAATTACATTGGGTCTTCACCACCACCCCAGGAAGATCCCCAATGTGAATTCAATAAAAATGAAACAAAAAGTTGAATGAGGAGCAAGCAAATAGTGTATTTTTCTTTTCTTTCTTCTCTTTTTTTTCATTTAAAAAGGCAACTCAAATCAATTCATGTAAATGCACATCTTATCCAACTCCCTGAATCCAGACCATCTGCCGAGTTGATTCAATGAATTCAGCCCCACTGCTGAGCATCGTCGGGTATTGTGAGTCACTTCCAGTTCATAGAAAAGCGTTTCTGAGTCCTCTGGCATGCCCAGAAAGGCCCTTGGAGGCCCCAAAGTGCTTTGTATCAATTCAGATGTCATTTCCGGTTTTCCGGAAGTCACTTCCAGTTCAGCGAGAAGCACTTTTGGGGACTCTGATGGCCTGGGAAGGCCGTCGGAGGCCTGTCCGGGGCAGCGTGAGACCTGGGGTAAGTACAAGAGGCCCCAAACAGTCCCCCAGTCCCAACACGACCCTGCATCTGCATATTGCGGATTTTTAATTATCATGGGTCGGGTCAGGTCCCTAACCCAGGGGTGGCCAAACTTTTTGTAAGGAGGGCCAGATTTGGTGGCTGAGAATGTGTCAGGGGCCGGTTGCTCCCCGACCCTGCCACCCCACTGCAAGCCCCACCCACTGACCCCTTGCAACCCCACCCGCAGGAAGGAAGGCAGGAACCAAGGGAGGGAGGGAGGGAGGTGGAAACCAAGAGAGGAAGGAAGGAAAGTGCGGAACAAAGTAGGGAGGGAGGGAGGGAGGGAGGTGGGGACCAAGGGAGGGAGGAAAGAAGGAAGGTGGGAACTAAAGGAAGCACAGGGAGCCGTGGCCACAGGTCGCCCCTTGGAAGAGGTGATTTGTGCGACCTTGCACCCCCCAAGCTCCCCAGCGGTGGTGACGGCTTGCCCACCAGCCCACCCCAAAGCTCCTTGGCGGTGGCAGAGGCCCACTGGCCTGCCCCCCCCCCACATTCCCCTGCGGTGCCAGTGGCGGCAGACCGCCCGTCCACCCAGCCACCCAAGTTTCCCAGTGGTGCAGTGTTCCCGAGCTTCACAAGGTTCCCAGCAGTGCTGGTAGCGGCAGCCCGCCCACGCACCGAGCTTCACAAGGTTCCCGGTGTTGCCGGTGGCGGCGGCCCACCCACGCGTCACCCTCGCGCGTGCTCCCAGCCTCACATGGTTGCTGGCGGTCCCAGTGGCAGCAGCCCGTGGAATGGCTGGCAGGCCGGCCGGCCCACCCAGCCCCACAAACTTCCCGGCGGTGTCAGTGTTGGCGGAAGATTTAAAAAAAAATGGGGCGAAGGAGGGGGAGGGAGGGGTGGGCCAGCCAGCCACTCAGAATGGCCTGACGGACCGGATTTGGCCCCTGGGCCAGACTTTGGGCAGGCCTGCCCTAACCCCTGCGAAAGGCGGGGGGTTATAGTAATGAGATCTAACAAGCATATAAAATGTGTGAGTTGATTTTGTCTAGACTACTAAAGAATAGGTAGGATATTATTATTTGCCTTTGGGTTAAGCCCAACAGTATAAATCTGAGCAGTGACTAATCAACTAGTGAAGAACCTAATGCACATATTTCTCAGCAGTACCAGTTGCATGACTTGATGTGCAACAATAATCAACCTTGACTTGTCAACTGGCAAAAATTCAGTGCTGACATTTATGGTGTTGGACTTAACACCAATATAAGAAGGTTAGAAGGTTCCAGCCAATAACTGATTATTTCTGAGTACAAATACAGGCTCCATAATTCCATATATAGCATTGTTACCCCTAATGCTAGTTTTCCCGTGTTTGCAATTCAAAGTGCAGAGACTGAGCAGAAATACCAATTTCTGTTCATTATGATGTGTACATGCATATGACATTTGTCCTTGATTTCTGCTCACCTATTGCTACTGAAGAATAATTGTTGCCAGATAGAATTATGCTTTTCAAGAATACACTAGTTCATGAAATGTTATGCTGTCATAAATTTACCTTTAAACACAACTGGAAAAAATATGAATCCAATCAAATGAACCCACAGCCTCTCCAGTGTTCTAAGCACAGTCCAAACTACTGTCTGGTTCTTTTTGTAAATTTATTTATTTATTTATTTATTTATTTATTTATTTATTTATTTTTATTTATTTATTTATTTATGGTACAAGAATGGGCTAACAGGAAATTCCCTTTGGGAATTATCACAGAGAAATCCCTTTTTTCCGGTGTGTATGTGTTGTGTTGTTACAGTCGTGATTTACTCTTCGTGACCCCGTATCCATGGAGTTGTCTTGGCAGGAATACTGGTGTGGTTTGCCAGTTCCTATTCCAGGTGCCTACAGCGCCTGGTATTCCCTGGTGGTCTCCCATCCAAGTACTAATCAGGGTCAACCCTGCTTAGCTTCCAAAATCAGGCTAGATTGGATGTGCTTAGGGCATCTAGGCAGCTTTTAAAAAAAATACACTTCTCCCTTGAATTGCACACATGTAAGCAGCACATTTTTGGTTATATATACAGTACACGGCTGTATCAATGCTGTGCTGCTCTTCATCTCCAGGTAATGGCCTGAGAAATGTGGGTCCTGGCCTTACCTAGGTCACTGCTGCTGGGAGCACGGTGCCCCCCCCCCCGGCTTAATGGTGGTGGCCTAGCCGGCCCTCTCTCCTGTCATGGTGGCTCCACAATGCAACCTGGGAGGGTGCTGATGCCAGGGGGCTGACACGAGTTGGGAGAGGGGTTTCTCTCTGTGTGTGTGTGTGTGTGTGTGTGTGTGTGTGTGTGTGTGTGAGTCAACTCTTAATCCCCTGCCTGAAGGGAAAAGGGTCAGTGGAAAGTACTTTGCGTGGGGGGACGGAGTCTGCCGTGCACACATGCTTACCAAGATGGTCAGCACTAAATTCTGAAAGTGGCTGTGAAAACCAGCTGCATGAGTACAAAATAGGACAAAGTTGCCTTGCTCTACCTGCGGAATCAAAATAAAAACAAGACAATGGAACACAACACAACACAACACACACACACACACACACAAGAACAGGAACAAAATGTTACATTAGCCAGAACTCAGAAGCGGAGCAGAGTGGATTATAACAAAAGTAATCTACAACAGGGTTGCCATTTAGAATTCAAGTGCAGTATTTCTGAACAAGACACCTCCCATTTGATTGCTTTACAACTGGTAATCGACAAAATTAAACCCTCACTACCAAGGAATATAATCAAAATCTCTGTTTCTGCAGGCCTAATGCAGCATACAATCACACTTGCCTTTTCAATACATTATGAACAATAAAACTTCCTCACTTGCCGGTGCGAGTTAAAGTACAAATAGCATCACCTATGCTTGCATTTTATACCATTCAATGAAAACCATGTTTGAATAGAAAATGTACAAACGAAGGAGTAGCTTTCATCTTTTTGAAATACCTTTTATGTGACTGCCATGTCTTTGGGTATGGAAAAATAGTTTTAATGATATTGCACAATGCACTGCAGGTTTCAAACCAATAACATACTTTTATGACACATAAAATACTTTTGTGAAATCTGGATTACCCTATTCAAATATTGATCCTAGATATTTAGCATTGGAAAAATGCAACTATTCTTCTTAGGCATTTTTAGTAAGAAAGCAAATATTTAACTAAAATATCAGACTGGATTTTACTCCAGAGGAAATAAAACTGCATAAATTGTGGTGGCAAACAGCAGCTAATTAATGGTGTGCCAGCTGTGTGCTTGGTCATGTGCTAGTTATGTGACCAAACATACAGCCATGCAAGCAATTAGCACCTTGATAATTAGCTGTGATTTTTCACAGTGATTTGTGCCATTTCACTTACTCCTGAATGTATAATGTTGCACTAGCAAAAGCTACTTAAACAAATGTAGGTGTACCTCGGTTTACAAATGCCTCCATTAACAAAATTTTCACTTCACAAAAGGAAATCCATCGAAAATAATGCCTCCGTTTACAAAGATTTTTCTTTAAAAAAGCTCAGAAAAACCTTGGTTTATGATTATTTTCAAAGGACTTCCTTTCCCAAAATTCACTGTGTCTCTCTGTGCTCCGCCTGACAAAATATACTGGAGAACGTACTACTTTCTTAACCCAAGGTAATCTATACAAGAATTGACAGGATTGTCCTTGCTCTGTTGATCTCTCAGCACAGTTTGACCAAGAGGCCATTTCAGTTTTGAAAATGAGCTGAAAACCAAATTAGAAAGTATCTTTAAAGAATCAGCTTAATCTCCTTTGAAGAGAACTGGTGACAGGGCAGAGGTTATGGAAATCCATCCTTCTCCTCCTCTCTCCACACAAAGCCTACTATTGCTGATTCATTGAATAGTGAACTTGGAAGGGGCCTATACGACCATCATGTCCAACACACTGCTCCATGCAGGGATACAAATCACAGGATGTCTGTCAGATAGTTGTCCAAATTTCTCTTGAACGCCTCCGAGTGTTGGAGCACTTTCCACCTCTGAAGGTCAGGGGTTCCTCTGCAATCTGAACGCAGGCCCTGTCCCATAGCTGTGCTCTATAACAAGGAGTTGCTGGACAGCTGAGGAAAATGAAGTTAATATCAAAATAACCATGTTTTCCAGCATCATACCTGAGGCGTCTCTCTAGAGTCTTGGTACCACCTCAGCTGGTAGACGTTATCTTATACACACAGGACTTACCTGGACTGCTGTTGAGATGAGGAGAAAGGCTGCCACAAGTTTCACGTAGGGCTGATGCTTCAAGGCAAGCATGTGTCCCTTCAAGAAAGGAACCCTCTGGTCTGCTGTCAAAGCGTAAGGGTCTGCAAAGAACAGGATGGATCTGTGGCGCCGCCTTTCAAAAAGTAGGAAAGAACGGGTAGAGAAATGTTCATGGTATCTCCGAGCCACTCACCAACTTTTTCTTTCACTCCAAAGAAAAGGGCGGCAAAGCCAAGAAGGTATATGCCTCCAATCGCTCCTGCGGCAACCATGTAGACTTTTTGCTTTAAAGAAAGGGATGGTAAAGAAGAGGGATGGGACAGGGTGGGAAGAATAGCATATTTCAGTCAAATGATTCAAGTCAGAAAACGGTGTACAGCCAGCCGTTCCTTAGTACTATTACTAACAAACCATCAAAAGCCATTTCAAAAGGAATATGCATATAAAAGAGCAGCCTTATCTATCTATCTATCTATCTATCTATCTATCTATCTATCTATCTATCTATCTATCTATCTATCTATCTATCTATCTATCTATCTATCTATCTATCTATCTATCTAGGTTACACGGGCAGTTCAAAACTGAACAGATATCAAGCTAACAAACAATACAAGAGATAAAAAAATCCAATAAGTAAAAACATAACAAGTTAATAAAATATAAATATTGAAGCCTCAAACAGAAGCAAGATGGGCTAGAGACAAAATGAGATAATAGAACATATAACAGGGAATCATTAATAAAATAGATTAATACCCAGGGAAAGCCTTTTCAAATAGCCACGTCTTTAGATGTTTCTTAAAGACCGGGAAGGAAGATGCCAGACAAATCTCAGGGGGAAGTTGGTTCCAGAGACAAGGGGTAAATCATCAAAGATTTACGGGCTTCCTTCAGTGGCGGCACCCTCAAATGCCCTGCCTGAGACAATCAGGTATGATGGGCAGTAAAGAGGGCTGCATTCTATTTTCACAAGCCTGCTGTGGCTGGTTGAAGTAAAACAGGAGAGCTGTGCCTTTCTGTAGGCCAGTGGTTCCCAACCTTCCTAATGGCCGTGGAGTTTAATGCAGTTCCTCATGTTGTGGTGACCCTTTGCCCTGCTTGGAAGAGGCCACAAGGCGCCTTTGGCAGGCCACTATGCTGCAGGTGCCATAGAGAACTCCCCTCTATATAGGCACCCTCAGCCAATCGCAGCCTCTGGTTCCATTGACTGACATCCCCTCCAACCTATCAAGCTGTAACTCACTCTTCCCCAAGCAACAGAATTAAACAATAGAATTAAACAAAATAAATGATACATGTTACTATATGATCCAATATATCACATATGAATATGTGCCAAGTATTAAAACTTGCCTTTACTAAAAAGATTTCTTCAGCAAATTTGTTCTGTTGTGAATACGCTAACAATTCTGTGTAAGGCTTATATCGCAGACCTTGTTCTTTGTGGTATCTGAGAGAAAATGTGACTCTGTGGGACTGAAACCCCACGTCTTGGATTGAAAAGATAAATGTGCTTCTAGGCAAGACATAACCTTGTGCTAAGCATTGTGACATGCCATCTTCTACAAAGGTCCCATTAACACATCCACTCCCGGGGATATAAAGAGAAATAGATTCTACCTAGCTCTATACAACATCTTTGAAAAACATTTAGTCGTTTTATTGAGTTTGTTGTTCTTGTGTCCAGTGGCGGCCATCTACCTTGATCATATGGGTGACCTGCACTAATCACACCATGTTTCTTCAAGGAAATGTTGTCTTTCTTCTAAGGTCATTATTATAAATAAAACAATTGCAGTTGCACAACGGAGATAAACGAAACCCCCTCCTTTTAAAAACTTGCAACTCTTTTTCAACTCACCCCATGTGATGGGTCTAGGATGGTAGAATTGCTTTCTTGCAGCCTTGAAGACGAGAAACGGTCCATGGTGTGGTTGTAGCTACAGCGATCAGAGGTGTGCGCCCCGGCAACTATTTGCCCTTGCAACGTGGCTCCAACCAGCGTTCCAAGAATTTCAAATGCCATCCCTAAGGTGCGGTGAGGAAAAATTCTACAGATCTGTGACTGTAAGTAACAGCTACTAAACCACAAATAATTATTACCCATCAGTGTGTCCAGCTAATTGGATGCCACCATGTTTTGCACAAATGAGGGGGCCCACAAACTGGAAACAATTCTTCACATGCCACCTTATAAGGGGCGTTATTCAACTTATACAATCCGGATCAGGCCTACAATTCTTTCATACTATGTTTACAGCCGCGTGGAGAGTGGGGTTAAGAATGGCAGCTTTAAAGGACCATAGTGTGTTATAGCATGGACTTAAGTAGACAAGATTACACCAGCGGCATTCCTTCATTTTCCAACAAAATTCAGGACAGGGTGGTCTTGATACATGACCACAATTCACACACAGGCACCAAATTCCAGACATTACATGAACCCAAGCCTCAAGTTGGGCATTTCATCCACCTCTCTCTCTCTCTTTTCCTTGTGTGTCCCCAGGTCCTTGCCTGGTTGGGAGCAAGCCATAGTCAGAAACCATATATGGTGAACTACTGTTGATGTTTGCCTTCCAAAGCAGGATCAAAACCACTGCCAGACCACATTTTGTTTTGAGGGCAATCAGTAGCAACAATTTGCTGGTTGAGATCCAGTGGTGGCCAGCGGTGGGTTGCCTAACACCAGAACTTAAAGCAAAGCAAAATCTTCTGCTTATATACCACCCCATACCACTTCAAGTAGTCTTTGGGCAGTTTACAGTTTTAATTACAGTTTGCAGGCTACACATTGCCCTCACCCCCAGCAAGCTGGGTATTCATTTTACCGACCTCAGAAGGATGGAAGTCTGAGTCAACCATGAGCTTGCTACCTGGGATTGAACCTGAGGTCATGAGTTGCAGGACAGGCATTTAGCTGCAGGACAGGCATTTAACTGCTGTGTCATGAGGCTCTGTTTCTAACTTAAGATGTTAGTAAAATGTAAGCCTACAAACGTCTACACAGGAAAGCATGCTCTGTACCTGCCACTAAATTTAAAGGATTTTTCCCAACCCTCAGAGTGGAAAATCCCTTCCTTTGTTTGAAAAATAACCACCTTCCTTCTCGCCCATTTCCAGTTCTCCAAAGAGAAGAGGTACCAAGAAGTAGCTCCATAATATCTATTGTATATAAAAAAGAACAAACCCACCAATCCTTTTTGTTTTTCCAAGGAAGGGGTGAGATTGGGTGGATCATTTCACATTTTTTTCTGTGTAACAACCAAGCTCTGGATTCCTTCAAGGCAGGTGGTGAAGTAAGCCAAGGGAGGAAGTAAGAGATGAAGACGTTTGACAGTGGGAGAAGTCACTTGTTCGCAAATAAGAGTTTATTTGTTGTTACCTCTGAGCCAGCGCTCATCTCTCTCTTTTCCCAAAGTTAGTTTTGCCTCTTGTCACAGCACCCTGTCCAGGATTATGGAAATAAACCTCATTTGGAGGATCCTCTGTGACATGGGGCCAGATAGAAAAACAGCCAGTCCACAGATGTGTGTAAACAAAAGCTCTTTTTTATATACATGTCCAAGTGGGGATCTGATTTCAATCAGATGACATTATCCCTTGTTTGGGTAATATTGATTCAACACTATTTGGGAAGGTCCCCCAAAAGTCTTGCCCAATATCACAAACATTATTCTCTTTAAACAACCAATGTTTATTCTAATATCACATGTCAACTTATCGTTGGTTGCGGATTTCCATACTTCATTATACCTTTCACTTGTTTTAAATATAGGCTTAGATCTCCAGCTTTCCACAATCTCTAATCTGGGCTGCTGTCGTCAAATCTGTGATTCAGTACAGTACATTTTAAGCCATGTCTCATTACTCTTTGCCAGAATGGGTAATAATGCTATTTTGGAGGAAAACATCTCAAGCTACTTTTGCGTTTCTTCCACCTTCTTTAAAAACTATATTCCAATGGTAGATTAATCGAGATAATAATAGTTTACACTCTCACCACATATGAAAATAAGTACAGTACCTACACACTGACCATACGTCCTGGATAACATAGAACATGCAAAGATTTCGCCTGGCATGGACAATGATGGTTTTCTAGGTGTTTGGGGTGTCTGCAATTCCTAAAAATCCCTTTTCCTACTGTTCTGGAGTAGGACTCATGTGACTTGCAGGTGAACTAAACTTCTGGATTAACCCAGCACTAGTATACACAGACTAAGGAAGAAGCTTTACTTAAGTAAGACTCACTGTATGCTGTTGCTGAATCTCGTTGTTTCTGATCCGATGTGAGAAACATGGTGAGAGCAGAATATGGTACCTGGAAGAACTAAGCCAGAAAATAGATGTAAGTATCCAGCCCAACTGCCTGCTGTTTTATAATGAATAGGCATGCAACCATTTACAATCATTCATTTCTCTCCTTTTATAGTGTACATTTCAAGAGATGTATGGGTTTTAAAAATTGATCAAGTCACTGTGGTTTACTTCAAAAGGGTATAATATAGGAAAGTATATTATATGGCTGAAATTCTTCTTCAAAAAGGTGGGTTTTTAAAGTATGTAAAAAGAAGGCTATACCACAGCAGAATTACACATTGTACGCCAATAAGGGGTCTTTAGTCTGGAAAAAAGGCACCTGAGGGGGGATATGATTGAGACGTACAAAATAATGCTGGGCATGAGTAAAGTGGATAGAGGGGCACTCTTCTCCCTCTCACAAAACACCAGAACTAGGGGACATATACTCAAATTAAGGGTTGGGAGAGTGAGAACAGACAAAAGAAAATATTTTTAACTAGTGTGTTAGTCTGTGGAGTTTGCATCTGGCCTGGATTGGACAGATTCCTGGAGGAAAAGTCCATCACAGGTTACAAACCATGATGGAGATGTGTTATTCTCCAAGCTTAAAACCAGGGTACTTCAAGGGCCAGATGCAAAGGAGTGGTATCAGGAGACATTCCTAGTCTTGTGTGCTCCTAGACACATTTGGTGGGGCCACTGTGAGATACAGGAAGATGGACTAGATGGGCCTTTGGCCTGATCCAACATGACTCTTCTTATGTTCTTATGTTCTTAAGCAGTGATGGCATTGGCAATCTGAGAGCTATCTGTTTAGATGGTCAGTACGTTGTGTCCCCCCCTCCCAGATGGCCAACAAAAATATAAAAGACTGTTGTGCTTGATAAAGGGAGTGAAACGGAGGCTGCAACCACACTTTCAGAGTGGGTGGTAATAGCACGGGAGACAAGCTGTGACATGGTTTTTAAAAAGTGCTCTTTGTAAAGGGCACCAGGTCTTCCTTCCAAAAATGGATCGGGATTGGGGTTCATCGTGTGGCAAAAATGGTGCTGCCTGATTCGCCCTTGAGGCAAGGACAACATGTCTGCCTAGGCAGGGCTGGGGAGGTTCTTTGGCTGACTGGGGATGTTATTTTTGCAGCTCCCGTCTCTCTTTTCCCCCCTTCATCGACAAACGGGTGAAGCTGGCCTGATCCTGACACTGTCTGTAGCATGAGGGAGCTTCCCAGGGCTTGCTGGTGGCCAGACTGTGGGTCAGAAACTTGCCCTCATGCCTTGTGTTAAATGTGAAGATTCACATTCAAGAAGGGTGCACGAAGCAGGCTGTTTTGCACCTGTTTTCAGACAAAAGCTGGAGAAAGCTTACTGTGGGTTATCTGAAAGATGTTGCTCTTGTGAGGTTTGCCTCGTCATAGGCAGTGGATTGCAAGGCTTTTGTAAAGCAGGTATTCCTGTAGCGATGCTCTGTGCTAGTAATACTGAATTCAAGACACAAAGGGTACTTCCCATTGAGGCTTCCATCACATCTTCTTCATAATTTCATGCTTTCCCCGACCATTGTTTGTCATCTCGCCCATCTTGCTGATCTGGTTTTATATTTTAATCCACCTCTGCTTGTTTTGCATGGACAGTGATACCTCAACTTATGAATTTAATCAGTTCCGAATGCATGCTCTTAAGTCGAATTACTCTTAAGTCAGGGAACTTATCTAAAAATTTGAAAAAATAAGTTAAAAATAAAAAAATGAAAAAAAATGTAAGTCAAGCAGACCATATATAAAATTTGTAAGGCGGCACTTAAAACGCCAACAGTTTTCCACTCTTAAGACGAATTGCTCTTAAGTCGAGCTGCTCTTAAGTCGGGGTACCACCGTATTTGATTTATATTTTTGCTTTGTTATCAGATTTAATTATGTTTAATTGGTTAGTTTTTGTTGGAATATTTGGCAAGATTTACATTTCATCCATTACAGGGTTAATGTGAATTTAGAGTATTATTGATTGTTGAGATCACACTACCTGGAATGTTCTGGTAGAAGTCTAGTTAGTGTGTGTGCCTTGTAGAGAAGAGAAGCATGTTCCTAGCCTAGCAAGATGGCTGTTAGAATAATTATTGTTAGAAAACTTCCCGTGTACCCTTCCCTTCTAGTTAAATAAATAGTTCTTTTTGTATAGTAACACAAGAGGTGTCTCTCTGATTAAAGCAACCAAAAATCATCTGCAACCACCGATCCAACAAAGATCCCCAACAGTTTTATATTCGTCTATACATTGTATATTCTTCAACTGTATTATTGTATTGTATTGTCCCTGTCTTAACTTTTATAACCTGCTCAGAGTGACTGTTGGTCAGATGGTGCGATATAAAAATCAAATAAATAAATAAGTTTTTTTAACCAGCTTCATAGGTTCAAACTTGTTGCACTTTCCTAAAACAACATTACTTCCATCTATTTCCTGACTGCTGATCTTAACAAGCTGAGGGCAAAATTCAAGGGCTTACCCGACACAGTAGCCAGGCTGGGAGTGTCACCTTACCTGTAAATGCCTGAGACTTGACACAGACATTAGAGAGAACCTGTGAGCAGAAGAGGAAACTCCTTACCTAACAAAAGTATCTAAAAGTATCCGAGTGACTCGGCAAGAGTTAGCGTGCTTGGTCTGGAAATGAGTCTTCAGGACTCAAGTAGGAGATTCCTTTCAAGTCTGATTTCACAGATTTGAAAAGATGGCACCAGCCATCATTCCACCATTGCAGTGGGCTTTCCACTTTCAGTTTCAGGCAATCTCTAATGCCCATTTCCAGTTTGAGTGCCCAAAGCCTGAACAGGGAGCACGGGAGATGTGGACATAGGCTGGGAGAAGGTGTTAGCCCCCAAAAAGTATAATTAATATGGAGCTATCTTTGTACTGAATAATGCAGGCATGTCCAAACTTCGCCCCTCCTGATGTTTTGGACCACAACTCCCAGAATTCCACACCTGTATTTCCAATGGCAAAGGACTGTGGGAGTTGTGGCCCAAAACATATGGAGGACCAAAGTTTGGACATGCCTGGAATAATGAATAGCATTTCACAAGGGCGGAGGGCACCTTCATCATGAAAGAACACAGAGAAAATCATGGCATTTCCTGGCCTACTTCCATACAGATTTCTAGCTAAGATAGCAGGGTGAAGCAAATGGCCCTCCTGTGCTCCGGAGTTTGCAAAAAAAAAACAGAAGCTGCACTTTCTTGTACCTGCTTGACACTAGTGAAAATCCCCAGCCTTTAATCTGGTCAGATTTTCCTGGCTTCTGTTTGTCTTTAACAGCCACACTTTGGGCTCCGGGAGCTCCACTCACTGGTGGGGAAAGATGTCAAACCAAATGGTCCAATTTAGTCACTGGAGAGTGTGAAATCTCTCCAAAAAGAAACAGAAGCTTTCCCGTCATGTTAAAAGCCTGAAATTTTCTCTTTAACAGCCACACTTTGGGAGTCCGCTGTGAAGGATGTCATGCCATCACTGTTCCTCCACTGAAACATTCTTTCAGCATCTCTATACAGTGGGGGACAGTTTCCCTGGGAAATCACTTCCAAGCTCCACTGCCCAGGGCTGCAAAAAAGCACAGCTACAGAAATGCTATAGTAGCATCATCTCTGGTTCCCTCTCGTGTTCACTTCTGGTAATACACCTTGAGGATGCATATTTCTGGGCGTTTAAATTTAGTATTTTCAGGCAGCAGATAAGTAAAACCGCAGGTACTGATTCCGTGTTTCTACTGTAAGCACCATTGGTGGCTTTCCAAGTTACTGTGGAGTTATTGCAATGTGACATTAGTTGTACAGTTTTCAATAGATGGCGTCCAGGCATGCTGTTCTAAGTGGTTTGGTTAGATCTTGGGGTGTTTATTGCCCCTGAATTAACTGAACTATGCTAGACAGGCACAAGTATTCTCTTCTCCTAACTATAGTATATTATTTCAAAGGTCCCCCAGTTTACTTTAGAGATAATGTGGATCCACTGATGTGGCAGCATAGCCACAAGGATACAATATCCACTGTTACAGAGAAAATAGATTTCATCATCAATCAACTTACTGTATAGAGTGCCTGGAAAAGGCAATAGAAGGTCAGGTACCATGCCACTCTTCCCAATCTGAAGGGAGGTAAATACCACAGGAAGAAATAGGACACAACGAGGAAGGGTATACAACCCAACAACCTAGAACAAAGACAATAGGATGTGCATCAAACATGCCTACAAAGTATTTTGAAGCCTAAGATGTAAAACTTTAAGCCACCTTGGGTCCTTTTCCAAAGAGAAAGGTGGGGTAAAAATACTCTAAAATAAATAAAAATAAAATAAATAAATAGAACTGGGGTGGGGTGAGGTGAGGTGGTATGCTGTGTCTAGATAATTCTACTTCAGGCTAAGAGCGCCATCCATTCTTTATTCAATATTGCAACTACTGTCAAAAAGAATGAAAATAATAACACAGTGAAAATATCCACAACTAAACCATGGTTAATGATGATGTGAGTCAGCCACACATGGTAAACCAACCCCCAAGGTGTGGAGGTGAAGGGTTCTTCCCCTTCCCCACATGTTGCCACAAACTGTTCCCAGAGAAGTGAGCAAGAATATTTGGTTTTGTGATAAGGAAAAAGCCAGGTAAGGTATTTGGGACAGATTATGGTGTGATGGCTCAGTGGACTAAGGCTTCTGAAAACTGTTGGCAGCAAAGTCGGCAGCTCAGCGGTTCAAATCCCGGATGCCACACAGCGGAGCAAGCTCCCGCTGTTAATCCCAGCTCCTGCCAACCTAGCAGTTCAAAAGCATGTAAATGCAAGTAGATAAATAGGTACCATCATATAAAGCGGGAAGGTAAAACAGTGTTTCCTTGCAGCCATGCCGGCCAGGTGGCCATGGACTTGCACAACACAGGCTCTTTGGCTTTCATATGGAGATGAGCACCACCCCTAGAGTCAGACATGACTAGCACGCATGTGTAGGGGGGAACCTTTGTGGCATGCTGAAGTCCTACCTATGTCAGGTTTAAGAGATCCCACAGTGATTCCAGGAGCGGGGTATTAATGTTTCATTTTGTTTCCTATTTTAGAGGTCCCTCCTAATCTGAGGTCCTAGCCTCAATTGAAGCTAAGGGCTTGATCCCACTGTTGGAATAAATGTTCAGTGGGCTGAACTCACATGGTTTTTAGCCTGAATCCAACATTTCTGGGTTGGTATATGCCGACACAGCTAGTCATCTAGTATAACCCTTCACAGAATGTGTGCAGATTCCATTATAGTCCCTAAAGGCCACCTAACCTAATTCTTATTAGAACTGCTGGAGATCTATATTGCCTGGGCAAATGATGTTGCATTGAATTCCAAGAAGAAGCACATCAACAGCTGAGGGACAAGGAGTGGACAGAGGAAGATAACTACTTATGTTCTTATGTTCTTAATTTGGACTCCACTTGTACAACCCAAGGTTCCATCTAAGCTGTGAGAGTACTCGCTCTCACCCAGTGCTCAATTGAGACAGCACCTGGTTTGTTTCAAATAAAGCCCCACCCATCCCCACATGCATGGAGAGAGGCTCCCAGGCAGCGTCCCAGATAATTGAAGGATCATTGGTTCAGCTCCATGTTTTTGTGTGTGACAGAACTGCAGAGACAACTGAGGCCCCTCATCACTATGGTCAACATGACAATAGGCTGGTGTCATATTTGAGGTGGGCCAGAATGAAGCTAGTATGGAAGTATCTTTAGTCATAATAAAAGAATTAAGCAGTTTTTTTCATATGTCATAAGTCTGTGATGATTCTCTGTCACCCATGTGAGTTTATCTGGAAGTTGAATAATGGCAACTGGACTTCTTTTCTTGAGAGAATGAAACGTTTCACTGCTCATCCAAGCAACTTCATCAGTCTGAGGAAGGTTAATGCTGAGTCCTCCATTTTATCGTTCACCTTGATTTCACTTCATCCTGGTTAGACACAAGCCTGAATAGGTTCGTAGGTGGACCATGATCTGAAATAGGCTCATTAGGTGGATAATGGCCTATGGTGTGTGAAAGTCCCACCTATGCAACCTTTTCCCAACACCCATTAAGTATGGGTCGTTAGCTATGGCCTTGCTGAGGAAATGTGAAGTACTTCTGATTTATTTGGGGACTGATGAAAGGGCTGCTTGATGAGTAGCAGACAGATTGTGTCTGAGTCCACCACCTCTGTTGAGAGAGGGGTTTTCAATGCACATATGAATGGCTTCTCTGACCCTTCTTTCAAGCCACCTATCTTCTCTGTCTAATATGTGTACATCCTCATCTTTGAATGAGTGACCTTTGTCTTGCAAATGGAGGTACACTTCAGAACAGGGTGATGTAAAATCAAGGTGAACTATAAAATGGAGGACTCGCCACTAACCTTCCTCAGACTGACGAAGCTGCTTGGATGAGCAGCAAAATGATCCAATCTCTCAAAAAAAGAAATCCAGTTGCCATGACTCAACCTCCAAATGCATCATGAGTGTTTTCCTCTCCCTCTGCCGCCACACACAGAGTAGATGATAAAACCACCACCTTATGTTCCGATGGAAATATGAATCTAGTTTATAGGCACATTCCAGTCTGTTTTCATTCATATGCACAGATCCATTTGAATATCTTTTATACTGTCTGCAGTTTCTTGAAGAAGCTGATTTTCATCTTCACAGCAATCCTGTGCAGTAGATTAAGCTAACTGAGGTGGTGGTCACACTTCCCATAAAAACCAAAGTGACATCAATTTTATCATTATTTAAATCAAATTATACATTCTAGGGCAAATGATGCAAAGGGGAAATCAATTTATTTGGGCTGTACAATGAAGTCCCCCAAAAAAATGGCTGGCAGAGCTTTTAAAAATACCTTGCTTCTAAAGGGATTCAATTCAATGTGGTTTTGTGGATGTGAATATTGCTTTAACTTTAATGTTTGCCTATGTGGATTTGGGGGTGCAAGCAAGGCGAGGAAAGCAAGGAAGTATACAAGGGCAGGGAGGAATGGTCTGCACCCACTCTGCACCTGTGTGATCGAGCCCAGAGACACCCAATTAATTGATGCAGTGCCACTGAATCCATCCAGTGGCTGAACAGAAATGTGACCTCTGGTCTCCCAAGTTCAGATTTAACAGTGAATCTGCTGCACTACTTCACACTTGCTATGACGTCTGCCCCTCTCCATTTTTACACCTGTAGACAAATTATTGACCTTGTAAATTAACAAAAGAACACTTAATGTAATTACTATTTTTTACAGCTTCATCCAGCCAAAGACCCTCTTCAGGAAACTCGCTGTTGCCACACTAGGCAAGAACGACACCAGAGATAGTGCCACCTGAAATGTGGTTTTCTGTAGCTATCTTTGTGTTTTATATGCTGGATGATTCCACTGATTTTCAGGCTAGGGCAGTGATGGCAAACCTTTTAGAGACCGAGTGCCCAAACTTCAATTCAAAACCCACTAATTTTTTTGCAAAGTGCCAATACAGTAATTTAACCTGTATACAGGTGGCTGTGAAGGGGTGGTGTCGGGTGCCCACAGAAAGGGCTCCGAGTGCCACCTTTGGCACCTGTGCCATAGGTTTGCCATCACTGGGCTAGGGGCTCCAAGAAAACACAGATCAGCTGTTTAGTGAGTAAACCAGGGAAAAAAATCCTAAAATGACAATCAGGCCAATTAACTGCATGGCTGTCCAGCTGCTCTAAAGCTTGGGAACAAGAGCCAGTACATTCTAGCTTTGTTATCTGGGAGGGATGAGCAGAAGCAATTAATTCCCAGAGCGTGACCTCTAGCTACAACAGAATTCTCCAGCATTTTTGTAACGCAAGCCACTGCACAATGCCATTAGATGACCATGGACACTATTAACAAAAACGCAGACGAGCAGACAATGCAGATTAATCCCATCTGAGCAGTGATGTTTGCGCAGCCTTTTCCCTCACCTATCGACATTCATGTAATATGTATACGCTAGCTTATTCACATTAGAGGTCTGAAGGCAGGGGTTGGGTGTGAGGGAGAGAAGACAAAGGAACCTTAATTCAGGACATTAATACTGTAGAAGAGGATGAAAAGTAGCATTAGAGGCCGGGTATAAAAGACAGCAGGAGAAGAGGCAATGCTTTGGTTCCTCAGCATTACTTGGTCTCTCAATTCATAAAACGAATGGAGGCTCAATATTTAATGAACGCAGAGACACGACGAGAGAGGATCCTAAGACCAGGAAAACCTGTCCTTCGGTACAGTAGCTGCCTTCATGGGACTGAATTATTAGAACCAGCTCCCACGTGTTTTTTCCTCTGGCTTTTGTTTGTTTGTATTTTCAGATGTTGTCCCAAATCTGTGAAATGGCTTCATCCACGAGGTTCAGCTCCATGACCACCCGGAACTTTCAAGTGGCATTCTGGACACACAACACCAGCTCTAGTTTGGTTTTCTAGTTTGGTTCTGCTCTAGTTTGGAACTGTAGGTTCCGCTGTCTGTAGATAATGAGGGGCATGTTACATGGCGAGAGGTATTCCCCGAAGAACGTGTGGACCGACCCTGTTAGGCTAGCGTAGGTCATCCACTCACCACAACAGAACAAACTGTGGGGCAAGTGCAGCTCCTCTCCCCCACGATGAAAAAAAAAAAAACACCACCCACAGGGGATGGGATTATAGGTCTGTGAAAGCTAAACAAGCCCTCGCTGCTGTTGCCTGCACATCTGGACAAGACTGCCTGCCTATGCTAACTCATATTAACCCATAAGGTTCCTTCATGAAAAAAGAGAATTTGGCCCAATTAAGAATATACATCAAGAGCTTCCCCCACCCCCATGCTATCTGCATACATGGATCATCACAGTGAAACATATTCTCTATATATAATAGTAGCAAAGTATGCAGCTTATGCACACTGGGGGCAAACCTAACCTGTGCATCCTTCCCCCCACCACCACCATCAAACCATATTTTAATGTTCTTTGGAGATTATGTGAACCACCTCAGTAATTACTAATATCAAGACAGCAGGAACAGAGGAGCATTAATAATGGCGGCGGCAGCAACAGGACAGCTCTGTCCGGAAAAGCCGAGCACTCAAATGGAGAGTCTGAAATAGCTTTGTATTGGCCCAAAGCTTGAAGGGCATTGTGTGAAGGGCGCACATCTCAGCTGTGAGTAGCAAGACGTTTCAAGGGCTCCTGGATTCCACTTTGTTGGAAAGAGGTCACTGGAGACATAGCTATACTATAGCTATACTACACGGTTTACTTACACAGGGAGATGGAAGACTATGTTGCATCAACTGTTCCACAGAAACTTTTCTGGTTCTGAGTTTGGAGAGGCAACGCTGTTTGTTCGTATCGTGCTCCTAGCCTAATATTTTAAGTTTTCTTTTTTTAAAAAACTGTTCATCCTGTTTAAAGCTTCCTAAAAACACCACTTGAAGGGGGAGCAAGATTGTGTAAAAGGAAAAGGAGGAGTTGGATTCCTCACATACTTTTTCCTCATTTGATATATCAGGGAACCCACACGGAGGAAAATCAGCTTTCCATAGCTTTCAGCACAGCCCTAATTTGGGTGTGGTGAGGTAAGTGAGGCACCTCATGCAAAGCTGAGGGTACAAATATACGGTATATATATCCCTGTTCAGTTGCCCCTTATATGGATGAACTCTCCATGCTTAGAGGGGAGCACTTAGGGTTCCACACACAGACACACTGCTGCTTTCCACAGATGGGCCTCCGTGCTAACACCAGGTTCTACACACAAGAAAAAATCCCAGGGAGGGGTTTGCCTCTCCCTTCTCTACAGGGGGAACTTATCAAGGCAGGAGGAGTCCTTGTAATTTCAAACTGAGCCAAGTGTTGCAGATTTCAGGTATTATATGGCATCACATATGTTTGTGCCTTGGTGCTGCCTGCTCCCCCGCTCTCTCAGCTTTTCTGTGAACAGCTGGTCTTTTCGTGACCTATGATGAGGTTTGACATAGAAACGGATAAGATGGTTCAAGTCAACATCGTTGTGGGACTTGTAATATTCCCAGTTGTGTGGCTGCAAGCAGATTTCAAAAACAACCACATTTATCTTGGTTATTAATTTATTGATTTCATATGTTTACCATTCTTGAGTGTGTACTGTAGAAGCCAGTATATAAAATGACTGAAGAAATTGAAGATTTAAAAAATTGTTTTAAAATAGTATCTTAACTCCTCATTTACTACTACTACTACTACTACTACTACTACTACTACTACTACTAATAATAATAATAATAATAATAATAATAATAATAATAATAATAATAATAATAAGGCTGATGATAATGTATATGCAGATCTCATGACAAAATGAATGTTGTGCTCTTATTATTCTTGTTTCTTATTATTTGTCTACTTATCTGTTAACCAAAATAATGACTATGCAAGAACAGAGGCATAATATTACATACTTGGTTAAGGCATAAAATTAGCTGCCTACGCCTCTGTCTTTCAGATGTAGTTCTGGAATCCATGTAACCCCAAGCTTTAACACCCAACCTTTTGCACAATGCATTCATGGGTGGCAGAAAAAAGGAAAATCATTTTGGATGCTATTGAGAGGCATGGACCCGGTTCTCCAGGATTCTAGTCTGTCACTCTAACGGCTACACGACATTGGGAATCCACCATGCTTCCTTCACCCTCTTCATATGAATGAAAACACAAACATAGTTTCGAAAAGTGGAAATTATATCAGTGCCCTTGAGCAGATCACTCAGCTTTTTATTTTCATAGACCAGAGGCCACAATTGACTGTTGCAAATGTTAATGGTGGGCACACTGCTGTTCCTTTGAAGTGGAGATACCAGTATGATTTTTATTCAAATTTGAGCTAATTTTCATGCACAACAAGAAAGGCTTCTCACTGAAATGCACCAAGTTAAATGGAGAAGGGGGAAATCTTCCCTTTTTCTCTCCTTAAACTTGGGAGTCAAGTAGAAGACTATAAACCTATGAAAACCCAATTCTTGTAAGGGCCTTAGGGAAATGTATGTTTCCAATGCTGGTGATCTGTCTATGCAGAGATAAACTTAATGGATTTATCTTTGGTAAACATTTGGCCTCACAAAGGCCTTTCCCCAGAGATGCTGTCCATAAGAGGAGTCCATCTTACTTGGCCAGTTTGTAACCTATTTGTTACTAGTTTAAGATATGTACAAAACCCAGACTGGTGTGGGCTTTTTTTCCATCCAAGGATTACAGTAAGAATTGAAAGCTCTGTTTTAAATACTGTATACATCTACTCCAGGAGATGTATACTGAGAGATGTACATCTACTACTGTACATAAATTGTGAGGAGGTGGAGAGGGCTGATAGCTTTAAATATCTGGGCACTTATATCTCAGAGGACCTCTCATGGACTGCAAACACCAACATGGTTGGGAAGAAGGCACAGAATAGGCTGTATTTCCTGAAAATGCTCAGGAAGATGTATTTATCTCAGCATCTACTTCTGTCCTACTATCACAGCACCATTGAGAAAATGTCCTAACCTATGGCATGCTTTCATGGTATGGAAGCAGCTCTGTAGCGGACAAAAAAGCTCTACAGAGAATAATTAAAATTGCCCAGAATATTACTGGGCTCCAGTTACCAACCCTGGATGACATCTTCACATCTCGCTGTTTGAGAAAGTCACACAACATTCTGAGAGACTCTTCTCATCCTGCTCATAATTTCTTCAAACTTTTGCCTTCTGGCATAAGATACAGAACAGTTAAAACTCGGACCACACATCTTCTGAACAGTTTTTATCCCAGAGCTATAATTGCACTTAATGAACTTGAGAACCACCAGCAGTGAGCACTTGGACAGTATTACCCAGCCTGTTGTGTAGATGCTTGTGTTTTTAGGTGGGTGGGTGGGGGAGTGTTCGGGGTTTTTCTATGTGTGTGTTGAGGGATTTTTTAATGTGTGTGAGAGCATTTGGGGATTTTATGTGTGTGTGTATGTGTGTTGAATCTGGTCTCTGGGTGTCTGAATTTCGTTGTATGATTATACTGTGTATATACACACAATGACAATAAATTATTATTATTAATAGGCAGTTTGAAAAACCATATTTTAAATAACAACCACCGCCGGCTGGTGCAACTCATCTGCTCTGGAAGGGGCTGGTAAGACCATGTATTGTACAGCCAAGAAACAACACAGCTAACCAGGGTCAAGGTACACAAGGATCTGGCCAATAGAGATGCTGGCCAATGTAGTATGGCCAGCATATTTTCCCCTTTTTCCAGTGAAGACTAATGCCTGTTGTGGATACAGTCCCATAGAAACCGGCAAAAAGAACCAAGTGTTCCTGTCTTTGAGAGAAGGAAAATGTTTTCTTTGCAATGGGATTATCTGAGGTCACAAAGGTCTTTCACCTCCCTGTCTAAGGCCCTTTGTATACGACCCCTAAACTCCGCCGCAAAAGGCTCCCAGCTCCGGAGCTTAAAATTGTTTCCCTACCAGCTCTGGAGTTTACAGATAATTAAGTGCGACCACACCCACCTAAGTGCGTCCCAGCGCACTTTTCAGGTACCTGCTCTCTGGAGGTGAAAATTCCTGATGCGGATATAACAGTAGTGACTGCCCGGCTCTCCTTGCTTCTGTTTGTTCTTTTTTTGCCCCCCGCCCCTTTAAGAGATCTGAATGCAGTGCGGGGACGGCAGAACAGAGGTGAGCGGCATTCTTTTCTTCCTTTTTTTCTCCCTCCCCTCATGCAGCCAGCAGCCAGGAGTGCAGAGGGGGTGGGAACGCAGGAACAGCGACAAACCCCTAAGATCTCTGGTCCGAATTTAAGTGGCCAGTGGATCTTAGGGGTCATGTGAAAAGGCCCTTAGGTTGTTTTCAGTGGGGGAGGGGGGCTGCAGGAACACCAACCATGCCCCCTTGAAAGAAGGCTGGGATGTAAACGCTTGATATAAACTGGCATGCTTCTTAAAAGGACCTATAGGTCAAAATGTCCTTCTATAGACAATACCCATTTCTGTGTTGTTCTTTCCGATAACGTGCAGAGCAGGCAAGACTCAGCTATGTCTCAAATTATGCAGAGCCTGGAATAGTGACTCTCTTCCTCTGCATTTCCCAGAACACCCCATCCAACACAGCTTGAAATGACATAGCCTGCAAAGTCAGCAGCTCGGCGGTTCAAATCCCGGGTGCCAGGCAGCGGAGCGAGCTCCTGCTGATAACCCCAGCTCCTGCCAACCTAGCAGTTCTAAAGCATGTAAATGCAAGTAGATAAATAGGTACTGCTGTAAAAAGCGGGAAGGTAAAACAGTGTTTCCTTGCAGCCATGCCGGCCACGTGGCCACGGACTTCCACAACACTGACTCTTTGGCTTTCATATGGAGATGAGCACCACCCTTAGAGTCAGACATGTGTGGGGGAGGGGAATCTTTACTTTTACCTTTTTTCTCTACTAACAAAACTACAGGTAATTCCCCCCCAGTGGCTGTCTGGTGCCTGGGATACGCTATTGGACACTTACCATCTGGCTTTAAAATGTCACTTTCTGAAATTATTTTCCATACTTAATACTGTGTCAGATTCTCTAGGTAAAACACTTATAAAGAATGTGGAGCTATGGAACTGTTTTATAAAGTAGGGATCAGCAACTGCTGTGCTCCAGATGTTTTGTTTTTAAATTGCAACTCCCCTCATCCCTACCCACTGATGATGGTGGATCAGGCCTGAGAGAAGTTCCTGCCCAACAACCTCTGAACCCATACAAGTTGTTCAGTCTTATTAAAGAGAGACTGAGCTTCAAATCTCAGTTGATTTTTGGTAGATCTTCTGGCTTTGTGGCCACATTTATCCTCTTCTCTCCAAACTACTATAAATTGCATTTTTATTTGTATTTTTGGTCTTATGGATGCTGTTGAATTTCCATGAACACATGTGAACACGGAATCCTTCTATTCATGTTCCCCTTTTGAAGATATTTTAGTTACAGCATCCACGAACAAATTCATTTTTGCAGGAAAAAGTGGTATATAAATCAAATCAACCAACCTCTCCAGTGTATCTAAACAAGACAGTTAGAACAATTTGACACCACTCTAATTGCTGCGGTTACACAGAAGCCTGGCCTTTGGAGGCACTTAGAAACCATCTGCTGTGGTCCAAGGGAACGAAACAGAGCTCTTAGCACAGAATTCTACATTAAATTTCCAAACCACAAATCTCAGATTTCCCAAGGATAGGGTTTGATCGTTACAGGTGGGACTAAACTGTTATAACTGTGTGGGACAGACACACACTATGCATTCAAAGAAATTAAAGCACTGAAAATGTGTATATTTAACTCAATTAGCAAGTTAAACTCATTTAATTTGCACTCTCTATTTCCTGACCCATTCCTGTGTTGGATTCAGATGTTGCTGTCCCTGTTTCTGTCTTCCCCCAATGTTGAAATCTTCTTTCTAAAGCTGTCTGATTTATAGCTGAGGGTTTTGTTTATGATTAACAAAGACAACTTTCAAAACAACATCAGGTTCCTTGAAATGAACTCTGCCTGGGAGCTGGGCAGGCAATCTGAATCCAAATGAAATATGTGCTACCAATTATCAGCAAATATTAAAATAAAGCAAACTTCCGGCATGCTTACCAAGGCATGAGTTGGCCAATTTTAGTCCACTGGCTTTTATTAATAAAAAAGCATGCAACAGGATCAGCAGCTGCTCCCATTACTTTGCCAATGAATTGCACCCAAGACGCATGAAACGGAGGAATCTGGAAGACAAAAAAGCATCAACACCTGAAGTGAGCCATACACACTAAAAGAAGCACTACAAAAATATTTTTTTAAAACATGTTTCATTATATGGATGCTGGTTGATTGGTTTTACTGTGCTCTGTTGCTACAGAGATATTTTGTTGACAGTTGGATTTATGGTGCATTCTGCATCACTGTGAGTGTGAAAAGCTGCTCTGATTGCATTTTAAGAATGGTGAGATGGAAGTGTCAATGAGCACACACTAGATGCTGACAAAGGCAGTTACTTCAAGTCCCATTAGTACCTCCTTGCTGTCCCACTTGGGACCTGTACAAAAAAAAAAAGAACTTACTTCACGTCCATAGCATGACAGCAAAAAGTTGTCTCGACCCCCCCCCCCGAACTGGGAACACAGCATGACAAGCCGTACCTGCCCCTGGGCTGGGGAATTCTCTTGTCACGGTTGGTTCCCAGTTCCTGTTCTGAGTCACGCAACAACCAGTGTCCACCTAGTGGTCAGTGGCTGAAGCAGCATTCAACATTTTTTTGTACAGGTCCCAAGGTATTTTTTTGTATAGGTCCCAAGCAGGACAGCAAGGAGGGACTAATGAGACTTGAAGTAACCGCCTTTGTCAGCATCCTGATAAATTTACAATCAGAGGAGGCATTAGGGACCCAGGAACCTCAAGGAGGAGAAGAAGGAAAAGAGGGGTCACAAGATGAAGATTCAACTTCGGAAGATGAGAGAGGAGCAGCAGCACCAAAACCAGAGAGAAGAACCAGAGCAAAAACTAAGGAACAAGAGAAATATAAAGATAATAAAAGAACCAAAAATGACTAAAGGAAATTGGAATTTGTGCTCATTAAATGTAAATGGTTTAAATTCACCACAAAAATGGAAAAACATATTCCATTACCTACAGAAATTAAATATGGATATAATTTGTCTCCAGGAGACACATCTGAAAAAAGAAGACTCAAGACTGATGGAAAATAAAAAAACTGGGAACAGTATTTTTGGCCCTAGAGGAAGGGAAAAAGAATGGTGTAGGTATCTATGTTAAAGAAGTATTGCAACCAAAATTGATATATGCATCAGGAGATGGTCGAGATTGTAATGGTGGAAGTCACTGAAGGTAAAATAAGAGTTTTGATTATTAACATTTATGCACCAAATTCTAATCAGAAGGTATTTTTTGAAAAGCTGTACAGAAACGTGAACCTAAGAGAATATGAGGAATGCTGTATAGTAGGTGACTTCAATGCAGTTTTTCATAGAGAAATGGACTTTACTAAATAAACAAAAAAAGAAAATCGTTCTTTGCTACCTAAAGCATTTCTCATGTTGGCTGAGGAATTAACCCTTTTAGATGCATGGAGAACAAGCTACCCAAAACTTAGAGATTATACCTTCTTCTCACATAGGCACCAGTCCTGGTCAAGAATCGATGCATGTTGGATTCCTAGAGCATGGATGAAAAACTTGAAAGAGACACAAATTCTTCCTAGAACAATATCAGACCATTGCACAGTAAGATTGGAATTACAAACATACAAACCACCAACACAATGGAGATTAAATACAAATATTCTTAGAAATGAAGATACAGTCAAGATAATAAAGAGATGAGATGAGAGACAACTTTCAAAGAAATTCAACACAAGGTATGTCTGCACAAACAATTTGGGAAACCGGTAAAACAGTATTCCGTGATATAGCAATGAAAATTACAGGAGCAGCAAGGAAAGAAAGGAACAAAAATATATAGATCTGGAATGTGACTTAAAGAAAGCTGAGATGAAATTGAAAGGAAATCCAACGGCTGTACAACTAAAACAGAAGATCCAAATGGTGCAGCATAAATTGAATATTTTACTAACAGAAGATATTGCTACTAAACTAAAATATGTTAGGCAAATGTACTTTGAAAAGGCCAATAAAGCTGGAAGATGGTTGGCTCAGAAACTAAAGAGGGAAAAACCAAAAATTTTATATTAAGGCTGAAAAACCAAAATGGAGAAAGTGTTGTGAAACCGGAGGAGATCAAAAGAATAGTAGAGAACTTTTACACAAAACTTTACAGTGAAAAAGGTGTACCCAAAGAGGAGCAGAAAGAATATATACAAAGGAAGAATCATATTAAACTAACTAAACAATAACAGGAAATTTTAAATCAGCCATATTCTATGCAAGAAGTTTTAGATGCATTTGCAAAACAGAAAATGATGAAATCACCAGGGAATGGTGGGATTTCTGCTGAATATTACAGACAATTTCAAGACGTGTTGGCAATGCCATTTAAGAAAATGATCAATGAAATTCAGCAAGAGGGGAAGATATCAAAAACATGGAGGGAGGCAGTGATTACCCTTATACATTAAAGGATAATTATTTGAAACTGATTGAAGAAATTAAAAAGGACTTAATTAGATGAGAAAATCTACAATTATCGCTATTAGGGAGAATTGCCACAATCAAAATGAATATCCTGCCAAAATTATTATTTCTATTCCAAAACATCCCAATTGTCTTAAAACAAACAGTCTTTAAAGAGCTTGAGAAATGTATTTCCAAATTTGTCTGGCAAGGGAAAAAAGCAAGAATTAAAATAAAATCTCTGCAAGATATTAAATCAAGAGGAGGAATGGGGCTCGCAAATTGGCTTCTTTACTATAGAGCTTCTTCTTTGATATGGATCAAGGAATGGATAGAACTGAATAACACAAGACTTTTGAAACTGGAAGGGCACAATCTGAAATGGGGATGGCATGCCTTTGTATGGTATGACAGAACAGAAGATTTTAAACAATTCAATAACCACATACTAAGAAGAGCACTAATTTGGGTATGGAAGAAAATAAAAAAGCAAATGTATGTAAAGATTCCACATTGGGTGACACGAACAGAAGCATTTGCCATGCCAATTTTAAGAGAAAATAAAAAAATTGTGCGCTATGAGATGGAAGTCTAAAAAGTGAACAAGAACTTGCTGAGCAGGGAATTGAACTGGACTGGTGGGTCTATTCTCAGATTCACTTGAGACATGCTAAAGACAAACAGCAAGGGTTCTACCTAGAAAGTATATCTTTTGATAGAATTCTGTTGGAGACAAAAGAGAAACATATTAAGCGACTATATAAATTTTTATATAGACTTTGATACACAACCAGAAATAGTGAAAGATTGTATGGTTAAGTGGGCACAAAATTTAGGTTATAATATAGATATTGAACAATGGGAAAATATGGAAAACCAACATAAAGCTCACTAAATCAGTTGTATTCAAAGAGAATATATAAAAAATGTTTTATAGGTGGTATATGACGCCGATAAAGCTAGCTAAAATGAATGCCCAGATATCGACTATATGTTGGAAATGTAAACAAAAAGAAGGCTCATTCTATCATATGTGGTGGCTATGTAAAAAAGCGCAAAGATTTTGGAGCAAAATAAGGCAGATTCTGGAAGAGGTTCTTGAAAATTCTATAGAATTAAAACCAGAATTTCTCTTGTTAAATATAATGCCAGGTAAAATGGATCAACAGAAAGTGTATTTAGCCATACATATTGTAACAGCAGCCAGGGTCATCTATGCAAAACACTGGAAAGAACCAGTAATTCCAGAAGAACAGGAGTTGATAGCAAAAATCCTTGAAACAGCAAAAATGGACAAACTGTCAGAATGGTTAGGGACACCACGGAAACAGAAGCATCAGGAAAGTTGGGAAATGTTTTATTTATGGTTTTAAAAAAGATAATTATATAAAAAACAAATAAATCAGGAGTTTGCATTTGAAATATGTCAACAGCCAGAAACTATTGTGTAACATATACTATCTATATAAGTCCTAACTGATATGTATATATATGAAATATGAAAGTGAAGAATTGTAATGTGCCTTGCCAATCCTGCATCCCTCTATTTTCCTTTACCCTTATCCTCCCTTTCTAACCTTACTTCAATCATATTTCTTTCCTAATTTGTTCCTTATCATGTCCCTTACCCAGAAATAAATAAATTAAAAAACAAAACAAAGAAAAACCATTAGTTTCCCTATGTGAAACACCATGCAGTGCAAATGTTTATTAAAGAAAGTACTGAAAATTCTGTAGCATTGACGTAGCAAATCCAGGAAGACCAGTAAATCAAAATATCAAAAAAGTTTTATTTATGATATTTTAAAAAGGGTTAAGAAAGCAAGACAATTTCAGAATTTGTCACGGAACAAGTAGTAACAGTTGTCACGAGACAAGCAATCACGGCCGTGAGTAAATGGAAACAGGGACTGAACAGGGACAAAACCACGTGACCGCAAACAACGCCGTCACGGTACAAACGTAATCCTGGAACAAGGTAGGACGTGAAGTAACCGCCAAAGATTATCAGAAGATAACTCACTTCTTGTCCCCTGTGAGGACCAAACTAGCATGCGAAACAACTCAGAAAATCTTCTGTGACCATTTTCATGTTGCCTGTTAAATAACAATGTCATGCATTTTGAGAGCAAAGAATGTGAACGAAAACCTAGCTCTCCCTGTGATCTCATGGGATTTTCAGTGACATTCAGTTCCGTAAAGGCATCATTGGGTTTGTGCATCCTGTCACAGAAAACCTTCCTTCAGCCTTTTTCTTTCCCCCTCTAATGCAGAGTTCCTTGGGAGAGGCAGGATAAAAAAGGTCCACGGTGCCCTTCTAACAGTTTCTTGCTAACTCCTGCTTGTTATGAGTCAACAGACGTTGCAAATCACACAAGATTAAACCCACTGAATGTATGGGCATTTGGTGAGTAAACTCTTCTGCAAGTCCCATAGATTCAAATGGGCCTACTCTAACTGCAACTTCAGAGTAATGAGCCGCAACTACACTAAAAGCAAAATGCAGAGTTTTGCTTATATAAGGTAAAGGTAAAAGTGCCCCGTTCCCCGTCCCCCCCCCGCTGCACATGTGTGCTGGTCATGTCAAACTCTAGGAACAATGCTCATCTCTGTATTCAAGCCAAAGAGCCAGTGATGTGCAAGTCCGTGGCCATGTGCTGGCATGGCTGCAAGGAAACACTGTTTTACCTTCCCACTTTTTACAGTGGTACCTATTTATCTACTTGCATTTACATGCTTTAGAACAGCTAGGTTGGCAGGAGCTGGGGTTATCAGCGGGAGCTCACTCCGCTGCGTGGCACCCAGGATTCGAACCCATTAGCTGCTGACTATGTAGATGCCAGTTTTCAGTGCTCTAGCCAGCTGAGCCACTTATATACTGCCCCATTGAATTTAAAGCACTCCCTGCATGGTTTACAATTCCATTATGCAGGCTACACATTGCCCCCTCAGCTAACTGGGTACTCATTTTACTAACCTTAGCAGGATGGAAGGCTGAGTGAATCATGAGTCGGCTACCTGGCATTGAACCCCAGGTTGTGAGCACAATTATACCAACAATACAGTAGTTTTACCACTGTGCCACAGTAGGCCCATTTGAATCAATGAAACTAACATAGGACAATCCCCCATAGATTCATTGGGCTTACTCTAGTGCAGTGTACAACTATACTAAGCAATAGGAAATATGCCAGTGTCACCTATGAGTGGTACAGTATTTATTGATTCTTCTGGAGCTCAAACATCTCAAACTACTTACCTGAGCTATGTCTAAGAGATAGATCTGTAGAAAGAATGAGGTGGCACTGCCGGCAACCTGGTTTGGAGCTCCTCCAATGCCATAACACAATTTGCTGCACACTGAGAGCTTGTCTTCTTCCCTTTCTTGGCTGAACTGGAAAGGTGAACAAGATCCGGGTTGACCGTTCATTTAGCCATCAATGCAGTTACATTTACTATTGATAAACAAATAATATCCAGCCCTTTTTATGGGTTAAGAACATGCCGCTTTTGTTGTCAAAGTACTTGCGGCTGTTTGTTGTTTCATCTGTCTATAAACAATAGCAAGAAAACAGGACAATGAATGAATGGGGCAAATTTTCAGGCATCTCTTATGTGCAAGTGATGTGAATCAAAATCAGACTTCCAGGATTGTTTGTGAGAAAAGGGGGTGCTGTTTTGATCAGAGAGATGATCTCACATTTGACTCTCAAATATTTTGGTATACAGAGGAGTTCATCGCAAAGGATGGGGCGTGCAGTCTGGGCGTCCTGTTGGACCCGGCGCTCACCATGGAAACCCAGATGGCATTGGTGGTCCATTCTGCTTGTTACCATCTGCAGAGAGGATTGCTCACTAAGCTGCAGGCTTTCCTTGTCTTGGGGGTTTAACCACGCTGCTTCATGCACTTTTAATCTCAAGGCTAGACTACGGTAGTGCTCTCTATGTGGAACTGCCTATGAGGTTAATGCAGAGACTTCAGCTAGTGCAGAATACAGCGGCCAGATTGTTAACAGAGCTAAAAAGATACCATCATATCACCCCTATTTATACTGGCCACTCTACACAAGGCTACCACATTGACTTCAAAGTCAACATACAAAAAGCCCTAAATGGTTTGGGAGTTCTGCATCCATCAAAGCGGCTTCTAGCCAGGCAGGGCATCTGGGGGTGCCAACCCCGAGGGAGGTCTGGAAGGTGGTGCTGAGGAACTGGGCCTTCTTGGTGGTTGCACCCCATATGTGGAATCAACTTCCACAACAGCTACGAGTGGCACCCTCCCAACAAGCCTATAAGTATTATTGAAAACATGGCTTTATAGATAGGCCTTCCCCGACTTTTCAACTACTTAATCAAACAATGTTACTCTTCTTTCTCGGCCTCATACTGATTTTTCAGTGTTACATTGATTAGTTGTTTTCACTCTGAATCTTATGTGTAATCAATGTATGTTTTTGGTTTATTTGCCTTGATCTGATTTATGTTATATTGGGTTTAGTTTAGTTTTATTTATTCATTTATTTATTTATATTTATTTTTGTACTTGTTGGCCGCCCGATTTTCCCACGGAAACTCAGGGTGGTGTACAACACGTTGCAAAACAACTTGCCCAAACATACAAGCCCCAACATAACAAAACAAAATACAAATAATAAAGAAAACAGTAATACTGTAATAATAAAATAAAATACAAATAGGAATTACAATAAAAATAAGCATAACTCATCAGCAACCATATAGCATAAACAAGATCTGGCAAGAGATGTATATATGATTTATAATTTGTACAATTGGTTTTTTTTCATATTGTAAACTTTCCCATGTAGTCATCGGGCTGGATGGTTGTGGTATAAAAATCAATCAATCAATCAATCAATCAATCAATCAATCAATCAATCAATCAATGGTTGACTCAATGACAGCAAGGTGCCCAGGTCCTACAGCTGCAAAACAAGCTCAAATCACCCTTCCACCATGGTGCTTGATAGTTGGTATGAGGTGTTTGAGCTGAGATGCTGTATTTGACTTTCACCCAATGAGGAGCTGTGCATTATGGCCAAGCAACTCCACTTTGGTCTTGTCTGTCCAAAGGACATTGTTCCAGAAGTCATGTGACTTGTCCAGAAGCCACTTGGCAAACTTAAGCAATGCTTACCATCTTTTTTAAAAGGCTTTCTCCTGGCAACCCTCCAAGCAAACCATACTTGTTCTGTCTTTTTCTAACTGGCCTGTCATGGACTTTCACATTTAACATCCTAACTGAAGCTTGTAGTGTCTGAGATGTAGTTCTTCTGGTCTTCTGCAGTTCCTCTGAGGATTGCATGGTCTGACCTTGGGGTGAATTTGCTTGGATGTCTACAGCTTGGAAGGTTGGCGAGAATGTTTTCCACTGGTGAATATTCTTCCTCACCGCAGAATGATGGACTTGAAATTTGTTTGGAAATAGCCTTGTAACGCTTCCCAGACTGATGGGTGGCAACATTTGTTTCTCAATTATTGCTGATGTGTTTTGTCCAAATGTGCCAGATCAGCAAACTGCTAAAACCTGGACTGTTATAGAAGTGGTTCCACTTGCTGATGATCAATTACTCAAGGACATTTGGTCTGCAGCACCTGGCTGCTATTTAGCCCTTTAATTCCCATGTCACATGTCATGTACTGTTGTTCATCTGAGGTTGCACTGACCCAGTTTTTACACCTGCTAAGGACCAGATGGTTTTTATGATGTCCTAATATGAAAAACCAGATACTGTAATTTAAAAAGGGTATACTTTCTTTTTCACACAACTGTATAGTTCTCTTACATTGTTTTGTTTTTCAAAAAACCCTTCACTTCTTTTTGTTCCAAAAGAACAAAGTTTACCTCACAATTTATGTCAGACTCAGCACTGACAAATTTGAATTAAAACCCACCTAACTACACAATACAAAGCTCAACGTAGAACTGTGGAGAACAGCCCCTTGTATATTTATATACAGTGGACCCTTGTATAACAAACGGTTTGTATAACATAAAATTTGTACAACATAAAAATCTGGTAGATAGGGGAAATTTGCTTAACAGAATTGCCTATGGGGCAAATCTGTACAACATAAAAATGGGATCACTCTGTTTTCAATGCACTCCTATGGGAAATTTGTATAAAGGAAAATTTGCTTAACACAATTTCATTTGGAACGAATTAATTCCTTTATACAAGGTACCACCGTATTTTGGTTCAGCTAGTAGGAATGGTTTAAATTTGTTGCCATCCATTTGACATCACTTTTGTTCATGTTCTATCAGGTGATCGCCTGATCCAAATCAAAGGCACACTTGTGGGGCTGTCAGATCCCCTTAACCGGGCATTCCTTCTCCTCCCCTCCAAAAAAAAAAATTCTTCATTTTTTAAAGGTTCCCTCTTAGCACTGGAACAGGCTTTTGCTAGCAATAAGGAAACCAGGAAAGAGAAGCAGGCTGCAGCTATTGCCACTTAGCATTTGTTTGCACCTCGTTAAGGCCATTTCTGTTCTTGGAGTTGTAAACCAAGTTCCCTGCCTCTTCAAATATGGGTATTTACAGCAATTTCACCCCGGGAATCCCTATTTCCATAGGTACATGTCATAGCAGACTAACTCACATTTCTCCTGCTGTGTAGTCACTAACAGACAAAGGACATGACTCAAAACCTCACAGATGATTCCAGCCCAACAGCACATAGATTTACATCCATGGAGCTTTGTCATAATAATAACTAGCATCTAGACAGAGGCAACACACCTGAGGGCTGCTTCTCCACCTCATCCTAAACCAGTGGTGGTGGCCCTTTGGCCCTTTAGATGCTTTGGACCACAACACCCAGAATTCTGAGCCTAGATTGCCAATGACAAAGAACTGTGGGAGCTGTGGTCCAAAATATCTGGAGGGCCAAAGGTTTGCCAAACACTGTCTTGAAACCTCCCTCCACAAACTAGCAGTTTGGCGAGTTAGGATACACCTGAAATCCCTTCTATGATGTTCACCAGAACAATAGGGTCACATTCTTACTCCTTTTTTCCTGTTTGTTGCAATACAATTCAGCTGGAATCCTGTTCTCAACTAACCAGCAATAAACCAACTTGGATTTCCTTCTGAGCAGAGCATCTCCAGTTTTGCTGTTTGCATTTAGCCTAATCCAACTTCAGTATTTGATACTTTTCTTTTGGAAGTCTGTCTTCAAACTGTTGTCTTTTTTTTTTTAAAATACAGTTTTAAACTACTGTATCCTAGACATATTAATGGCCAGCCTTATAATTGGGCAAGAAAATGAGACCCCTTCAAGCACCTGATCTGGGTAACTCAGAAGAGTAGCAAACTGAAGTTCTGAAATTTTAATACATATTCAAAGATCAGTTAGGTAAAGCACTACAGTATTTGGCTTTTCCCCTATGAGGACTGAAATGCTGTAGGCTTATACATATATTTTTCTTAGGCCCAGGATAAGCCCATAACATTTTCAGTCCTTTTAGGGGAAAAGCCAAATGACACTTCACCTAACGAATCTTTGAATATAAATTAAAATTTTATTATTTATTTATGTATTTAATTTATATACCACACCATCCAGCTGCACGACTACTCTTGGCGGTTTACAATGTTGAACAAATATCAATATAGACACACAATAAATCAACAATTCATGAATTGCAACGTATATACTGTACTGTATTGTCCTTGAATGTATATGACATTCTCTTAGCTCAATACAGATCTTCAAACCCTTGGTCACAGAGACTGAATCAAATCTTCGTTTGCATTTCATATGTTCCCTACATTGAGTTTAATATTATTGACCCACATTTCCAGTTAATTATAAAATGCAGGCTATGCAGGTGCTACAAGAAATTTTCTGAATAAATAACAAGTTAGTATTAAATAAATAATACTGTACATCATCCATCTCGTGTTGCTGACAGCAATTAAGGAATTCCATATTTTTGCAGGGGTTTCTTCCATTTTAGTAATAAATCCTTCAGAAGCTTCAAAACATGCAATGACCCTGCACCATTCTTTTCTTTGGTTCTCCAGAGTCATATGTCTAAAGCAAGGGTGCCCCTACAAATTCATCACTACTCTGACGCCATCAGACCTCTATCCATGTCAAATGTATTTACAAACAAGCAAGGTCCAAGCATTTCTACATTGGAAAGAAGAGATATCATTGGAATATATAATACAAAGTCAAGCCAACATTGGAATGGGGAAATTATGTAGATAAATGAATTCCTCATGATGGAAAACAATGGACAATTATACTGCATATATTAATAATCACCAAAAAAAATAATTTGCTCCCCGTTGGCTCTTTTCAAGGAAAAAGGGGAGGTAAAAATACTTTAAATGAGTAAAAAATTATAATTTACAACGAGCAACAAATAAATTGGTGGGATAAAAAGTGGTAAAATGGTGTATGTTTTCTTGTGTCAATCCTAATTCGGATATTTTAATTTGTGAATTTTAAAAATGAACAAGATAAACAAGAAACAATTGTGACTGTAATATGAACAATAGCACAATTGTGACTGTAAAATTCAGCGATAGCACTGAATTTTAAAAGTACTGTAGCTGGTCAAGTATCATCTACCCACAGCATATCTGGAAAAAAAAGTGTGTGTGTGTGTGTGTGTGTGTGTGTGTGTGTGTGTGTGTGTGTGTGTGTGTGTGTGTGTGTGTGTGTGCGCGCACACACACACACACACACACACACACACACATGTATTATCAGAAAGGGCCACTACTAAACCAGCAGCAGTTTGAAAGTTGTGGGAAGGAACGAAAGAACATGGGGGCCACAGATAAAATTCCAAAACAGCCTAATCATGGAGACAAAGATGAACCAAGAGGAATATAAGTTCTCCCTTAAACCATCTGTCTTTTTAAAAGGAAATGTTTATGTTTAGAAGAAAGGGTTTGAAACAAGTTGAAACATTCTTGGGTTATGTCCTCAGGTTTTTTTTAGTAAAATAAGTGTCAGGCAGAACGTCTTATTATGACAGAACGTCTTATTACCAAATAAGTAAACGTGAGTTGTAGGTTTCACATTTTGCAGCCTTTTAAAAAGTCAATCATTTTCAGTTTAATTTGCGTCCTGTTATTGAAATCCTCATAATTTCAGGCATCTCGCCCTTGTTTTATTTACCCATTTCTTTTATAACCAAATTAAATTAACCATGGACACTAAGCTGTACTGGAGTTCTCTGAATGGGCTTTTGGCAATCCACGGTAGAGGTTTGTTGTCCTGAAGGACATTTTTCTCTTTTCTTAAAAGTATGAATATCTTATTATCTTATATATTTTTTTAAATTTCAAGAATGGTTTTCACTCTAACAATTTGCACCACTGATAAGAATAAGAAAAGAAACAAAAAGCAATGTTGCTAGCTGTTCTGAACAGTATTTTTCCAATGGAAGGGGGGGGGATACAATTACTGTATGTAAAAAAGAACAATAGATTGGGAAATTGATAATATTTGCTCAAGGAAAAAAAGGTTTTATTAGCCCAAGTGATTCAGAGCCATTTTAGATAAGATTTCTATCACACCATTGCTTTGTCAGTAAGCCCCTCACTTACACCTCTTTGTTCTTCCACCCTTCCATTTTTCCCTGCTTACCACAGGAAATATGTGAATGGAAAAGTGAGGGGAGTGGTTGGACTCTCTAATTGGTGCCTTCCAGTTGCCAGCATGAAGAGCCCATTAGAAAATACCCTCAAGTTGGAGCCCACTCCATTTTCTGCATGGCTCCAGAGGCCCTTTGTAAGCCCTGAGGATGAGAGAGATCAGGAGAAGTCCAGGATGTTATCAGCTCCTGGAGAAAGCCCCACACAACTCCACTCTTGTTTTGTGTGGTCTCGACAGTTTTCATGGGAAGATGGTTTATAAATGCAATAAACCAGCAAGCAGCAGGATATATTTTAATCAGTGAATGCCCTTTTGGTTTTAACTCAGTTTAAACCCTGCTGTCCTCTGCACACACACAATGGCCGAAATCCAGTACAGTATGACCCCCTTATCCACTGATTCATTATCCACTGATTCAGTTATCCATGGTTGGCAGAGGGAAAAAATTAAATAATTCAGCAGCCACAAACCAAGCTACTGTCACAAAGAGCATCTGTAAAGCAAGCTGCTGTCACAAACAGCAACCATAAAGCAAGTTACTGTTTCAAAACAGCAGTCATAAAGCAAGCTACTGTCAGGAAACAGCAGTTTGGAGGTGGGTGGGCAGGCATTCTCTCTTATCCACAGTTTTCATTATCCACAGGAAGGCCTGGAAGCAATCCCCAGAGGATACCGGGGTGTTACTGTAGTATGTTGCACATACTGAAGGCCCACTGAATCAATGGCACTTACAGAAGAGTTGAATCACCAAATTCCCACTAATTCAATGGCCTTACTTTAGCTGTGAGTTACTACAGGATCTCAGATGATGAATGCAGCCACTGCACTTTCTCTGTCCAGAACTAATTTAGAGTCTTAAAGAACAGAACTTGTTTATAGGACATTGGTAATGTCATCCTTTGCATGTGTGCTGAGAAGTAATTACTGAACGTGGCATTTGTCACAAAACAAGCCATCTCTCAGATGGGAAAATGGCCCTAAAACAGAAATCAGTAGAGGATTACACTATCCATTCTTGCAATGTACATTTGAACTAGGTTTCCATAGGGATCTTTTGCTAGGGTCAGAGGTTTTTCATTTGTTTATAAATGACCTTGAATTAAGGGTAACTAGAGAGTTGGTCAAGTGCAGTTCTACCTTGGTTTAAGAGTAACTTGGTTTAAGAGCGTTTTGCAAGATAAGCAAACATTTCTTCTAAATTTTGCCTTGATCAACAAGCAATGTCTTGCAGTACGAGCACTGGAGCAGGTCACATGATCACAAGTGAGCCAATGGCCCTCTCTCTCTCTCTCTCTCTCTCTCTCTCTTTTCCCCTACTGGATTGTAGGTGATTATTTGTAACATTCCATCTCAGGCAAGCCGCAAAAGCAGGGGGAGGATAGAGGAAGGCAGATTTCCCTTGCACCAGCCAGGAACGTTTTCAAAGGAGAGTGCAGGTTTTCCTTTCTATTTCTATTTAATTTGTTTTTAACATCCTTTCTTATTTTTCAAACTATTTCATTTTCTAGTCATGGGGCAGCTAGTTAAGTGTGTATAGGGATACAAATTGCTCTTTATTATTGTCACATTAAAAACACAGAGTAAAATCGAGTTGTTAGTCCCAAGCAGAGCAGTTTCTGCAGCCAAGTACCTAAACCATGGTGTGGACATGGAATTCTAGCCAACTTCTTTTGTGAGTTTTGGCATTTTGTGTGTACAGTATGTGGTTTATGGGTCCCCAGAATAATTCATATGTGTTTCCATTATTTCTTATGGGGAAATTTGCTTTGATATAAGAGTGTTTTGGTTTACAAGCATGTTTCAGGAACAAATTATGCTCATAATCCAGGGTACTACTGTACAACAAATTGATAAGAATACTTTTAAAATGGATTGCAAAGACCATGGAAAGGTTATCTTCAAATCCAGGGATTGAGTGGTAAATTGGCAAATGAGATTCAGTGTAGGCAGGTATAAAGTAAAGAATGCTAGAAAAATAATAATGTGCCACCAAGTCAAATCTGACTTATGGCAACCCTTTTCAGGGTTTTCCAGATAGACAATACTCAGGATTGGGTTACAGTTCCCTTCTTTTGGGGGCACCTTTGGGCCTGTGGCCCAAGGCCATACAGGCTGGCTCTACTAGCAAGCAGGAGAATCAAACTCCCAACCTCTGGCTTTGCAGACAGATAGAATCATGGAATCATAGAATCACAGAGTTGGAAGAGACCTTGAGGGCCATCCAGTCTATCCCCCTGCCATGCAGGAACCCCCATCACAGTACTCCCGACAGATGGTCATCCAGCCTCCAGGGGCGTGGTTTGGGGAGGGCAAGGGGGTGGGGTGCCCCGGGAGCAGCAATTAGGGGGCACCACATTGCCTACCACTCCCCTGCCATCCCCTTCCCCTGCCTGCCATCTCCGAGTCAGCTGCTGCCCTCGTGGGACCCCAGCATGGCATTTGCTCTCCTTTCCCTTTTACACCCTTGCAAAGGAAGGTGGCAGTGGCGGCGGTGAGAAGGGCAACTGAGGCATCCATGACTGCATGACTGCAGGGCAGCCACGGGAGTCTGGCCATGCCCTGCAGCCCGGGCCAGGCTCCATCGCTTCACTCTGGCAGCTGCACTCTCTCCTCTACCCCTGCCGCTAGCGCAAGGGCATATAATGTTGCACTGGTTGGTGTCGCCTCCCACCACGATTTCCTCCTAACCTTTAACCATCCTGGTCACCCTCCTCTGGACCCATTCAAGGTTGTCAACATCCTTTTTAAACTGAGGTGCACAGAAGTGGACACACTACTCCAGGTGGGGTCTGACCAGAGCAGAATCAAACAGTACTATCACTTCCCTTTGATCTAGACACTATGCTTCGGTTGATGCAACCAAGAATTGCAAGATACCTTGATACCTAAACCACAGAGTTCTCTAGCCAGAATAAATAATCTCAACATAATATTTACACTGGTGGGAACCAAAATGGAAGTGATGGGCCAAGAAAGGGATACAGGGCTGGTGAATTATTCAATGAAAATGATGACCCAGTGTGTGTGGCTACTGTAAAAAAAAAAGCAGATATATTCCCATCATGGGAAGTATACTTAGAAAAGGAATATAATATGATATTGGTACATCACATGCATTGTGAAACAATGCCTGTAGTTTAAGAATCAGACTGGAAAGAAAATGAGCAATATATTTTTACATAATTTATAATTTATCCTGTGGCATAATTTATCCCAGCATAACCTGGATCCCGTGCCAGAAATACATAATTTAAAATAATGGAAAGCTTCCTATCTTCTGGTTTCAGGGTCTGTGAGACCTGCTACAGTTTCTTTTCGTCCTGGAAAAGGCTTTGGAAGTCCTGGGACATGGGGTGGTGGGGGTGGGCTTTAATAGTAAACAATCAAAACAAAACCGGACAGCCAATCATTTCCACTGGGAACTGGGCTACAGAAGTGCATAAAACTATGCACAGGATGACAGCCACCAAGAGATATTCATCCAAGTTGAATGTTGGGAGACGCCACACAGATGAACGCAAGTACGTTTTCTGTGGTAACACATGGTGGGATTGGTTCCCACAGCAGGTAGTAAGGGCTGCACACCTAGGAAGTTCTTAAAATGGGGACTAGATGAATTTATGGAAGATGTCCCTCTCTTTGGCTACTGGTCACAATGGATATATACACACACACACCCATCACAAACATAATGACTTTATAGCATTTGTTGGGGAGAGGTGAGCGGGAGAATCGACAGTTGTCCACCTGTCTTTCTTCTGGGCAACCAGTTGGCTGCTATATGAACATGCTGGATCAGATGGTCCACCATAGCTTTCCCTCACCTCGTCAGTTCCACTGGGTCAAATTTAAGGCAAGTACCTCCAAGGCGAAAGGAATTGTAAACCACCCTGAAGTACTCTCTACCCAGGAAATTCTGGGAAGGGTCGCCAAAGGTCGTGCCTGACTTCCCCTATTATTCTTGCTAAAAATCCCAACAAAATTTAACTCTTCCTCTCCCACCGGGCCTTGGCGGAAGAAGACCTTTTCGGAGAGTGATGCCAGAAGACGGAGGGGGCCGGCAGCGGGACTCACCTCCGCGGCGGACCCTCCCTCGGCCGTATGCTCCGGTTGCAAGGGGCCGGGCTGCTCCAGGTTTGGCTTGGGATGCTCCCGGTCTCCTGGGCCAGCCATGCCGGCGGCGGCCACAACTCCCTCGCCTCGTGCTCTTGCTGTGGGGTTTTTTTCCGCCTTTCCCCGCTGAAAAGGGTGGAGCCGCTCGGGTGGCTCCCCTTGGCGCGCCCAAGGCTTTTGGAGACATCTGAATGATTAGCCTGGGTGCAGCCCCTGAACGCTTTACAGCGCGATCCTATCTTTATCTACCCGGAAGCAAGCCTCGCTGAGTTCAGTAGTGTAAAAGTCAGCACAGAACTCTAAACTCGACCTGGGTTTTGCCCAGGCTAATTCCATTCCGCGCCGTTACGCAAAGCGTTCCCGGTGCTGAGATCCCGTGCGCCACCTTCCCGCTTAATAGCAGCCACCCCCCCCCCCAAAAAAAAACCCAGGATCGTCAGCAGAGGGTATCTGGGGCTAAGAAACGGGGACAGCCCCCCTATTACCCACCCACCAGTCACACAATCTTCAAAATCGACTTCTGCAACCGGGAATTCGGTGGCACAGAGGCTGCTCGGAGACGCCTCCGTATTTTATTAACATTTTATTTTAGAGTGTCCCCCCCCCCGCGCCTTTCTCCTTGGAAAAGGGCCCAAGGTGGCTTACAGTAATGAGGGATAATATACAGTCCAGTACAATTAAGACATGTTCAAGTATTGAGAACAGGGAATTGAGGGACATCTCTTACAGTATTAAAAGACAACATTACATTAAACGCCGGCAGTTAAAAGGAGGGTAAAGTTCCATGTAAAAGTTAGGAGGGATGGAAACTAACATTGAAAACATAGTGTCAATGTAATCGCACAAGGTTATAAGTGGTTATAAACACAAAGTCTATGTGATCCCATAGCCCAGCGCGGACTTCTGCTGGAACCCTCCTTAGTGTTTTGTCATCCACTCCACCTGGCAGTCAGTCATTACTAAATCCAGGAGAAGCTGCTTGTGATTATACAGTATATTATATGTATAGGAATAAGCTGCCTCTTGGGAGGAATTGAATTGAATTTGGGATTCCTGGTTCATGTTTCCTCGAAATTGCTTCCTCCGCCCCCTTTTCTTTTTGCCGCGCGTTTGTAGCCGCATCCCGCGCTCTCTTTCACCCCAAATGGTTTTTAGGGATTTCGGAACGACAGTGACTTTTGTATTGTATGGAAACCCGGCTGGGAAACCTAAGTTAAGTTTGTGCGAATATACTGGGAAATCGCCCTGTATTCTGTAGGGCTGCTGCTCAAGTATTGTGCGCAAAACGACCGTCTTATTATTACGGGGCCAAACGAGATCGAAGGCTTAAACAACGTTAGGCTGAAGTGTGGGTGTCTTGAAGTGATAGTTGTGGGACCAACGGTTTTTTTCCCCTCAATTGAATGAGGGGAAAAAATCGTCAGTATCCCTAGGCTGTAGTTCCAATTACAAGCAAATATAATAATAATAATAATAATAATAATAATAATAATAATAATAATAATAATAATAATAATAATAATAATAATAATAATAATAATAATAATTAGAACGAAGTTTCAAATGTAAGATAGGGCTGTAAGGAAGGGGGGAGGAACCACATCAAAAGAACATTTAGGTGTAGAACAGTGCTTTTAATATTCCTATTCAAACTTCAACTTCAATAAATACAAACAGTTCTACAAAGAGCTCCCTTGTAAATACTGTGCCACATCCTCCCTATTTCACTATTATAGGGAAAACAGCTTTTAAAAAAGAACATACTTGTGCTTACAGACAGTGAGGAACATTTCTGTTTTAACAGTACCCAGTAGGAGAATTATGAGGACCTCTGGTAAAATCTCATTCAACAACGTTTCAAATACTGGAATCTCTTGGTTGTTTAAGGTTACAGCCCTACTCTCCCCTACCCAGAACTAAGTTCCTCAAGCTATGCAGGGCTTATTTCCTAGTAGGCACAGGGATGGCTCTGCATGCTGCATCCTTGGTTGCAAGAGGATGAAATTTAAACAGTCCTGTTCATCCCATCTTCTAAATCTTCACACAGGTTTCTCCAAGCTGGGTGAGCAGACCATCTTTGGTGAGCACAAATGCTAGAGATGTACCTTCTTTTCTTCCAAAATCAAAAGACTCCAGAAATGCTTGAAGGAGACAAAATGTTTCCTATCACTTCTGTTAAAATCCCAACATGGAGATCTTTCTCCTATGCCAAGTCAAGCTGTTTTTCAGACCAAAATACACATACTGTATAGACTTTTAAATCTAAAATGAATACAGTATTTAGCTTCTTCAGGCAACATTCTGCTAGTCTTTTTCCCTAGGACACTTTGTAGAAAGAAAGAAAGAAAGAAAGAAAGAAAGAAAGAAAGAAAGAAAGAAAGAAAGAAAGAAAGAAAGAAAGAAAGAAAGAAAGAAAGAAAGAAAGAAAGAAAGAAAGAAAGAAAGAAAGTTGCATTAAGGCACTACATTCAGACATTATCCTGACCCACTGTGAAACGGATGTAAGGTTTTAAACAATATTTCACCTTGATGAATGCCCTACTTAAAAATAATGCATAGGTAAAGATCCACATAACGGATTTAGTTGTACATATGGTAAATTGAGATCATTATCAATATATCAGAGAAAAATTCCATTTCATTCCTTCTGTACTTAAAAAACACAGGTTCTTTTCAGACACAAAAACTTGCATATGAACAGGCACTTTTCTGTGGATCTACTATAAACAAGCAACAGCTTCCTTTGACAAATATATATGAGGCAGTATAGAGTCAACTACAGAAAACCAGCAACATGTTGAAACAAATGAGTAGACTGAGTAATTCTTTATATTGTATGCTTCCTTTATCGCAAAACTCTCCATTTTAAATATCAGTACACCTGATACATTATATGATAGTCAACTTACTAAACAACTACATGTATGTGTTATTTAGAGAGACAGTATATACTGTATACATACATGCGCGCATGGTCAGCATACTGCTGCTTATATGAACCTCATGCCACTTCCACTCTCCTTTGGTAAAGACAAGTGAGCAATCTGTGCTCAAAGTCTGAGTCACCCAAGATAAAATATCCTACTTGATGGATGAAAGAGTGCATTTATCTTATAGAAATATTTGTGAGGTGCAGTGAGCATCCCCATCTGTTTAATTGTAGGAACAATCCACAAAGAATCAGGTGAAGGACATCAGGAAGATATTTTCCTTTTTTAACTGAGAAAGTAATGATTTATTTCTTCATGTTAAAAAAAGACGTGTAGACAAATATAGTCAAGATGTTTTTCTTCAAAAGGTATTTACAGCATCATTTAATGTCAAGTACATAGCTTAGCTGAAATGTCCTTTAACGATGGTTTTAAAAACTAGTATGCTGAAGACCCTAAAATGATTAAACAATCTATACTTCAGTACTGCTTAAAATTTGGGAGGCAGTATAAACTTGGTGATCAAACTTGCAAGGAAAATGGCAGGGCAGGCAGGAGATCCACAGACAAAAAATAACTTGATTCAAAATTATCCTAGTTTGCTCTAGCAGGGCTGAAACTACCGTGTTAGACTCCTTTTTAAAACACCAAAACAAACTTCCCCTTTCAACGTCAATGGCAGTGAAATACTATCCACCAGCTCCAGCACTGGCACCCATTATTCTACTGTCCGTGTTATCAGAGGGCTTATTTGGATCGTAAGCCTCTTAATGTGCACAGGTCAGTCCGTGTTATCAGAGGGCTTATTTGGATCGCAAGCCTCTTAATGTGCACAGGTCCTAGTCTGCCCCCTTTCTGTTTCTACCAAGAGGGTTCCACCACAAGAAAGATAAGGGCCTCAAACGTTTGGACAGAGACTGCAAAGGCCAAATGCAGTTAGCTTTCCCCTTCTGTTTACTGTCTACTTAAAGACCACAGTAAGGATGCTTTCCCCCTAGATCACTGGTTCTCAAACTTGGGGTCCCCAGAAGTTCTTGGACGAAAACTTCCAGAATCTTTAGCCACTACCAGTGCTAGCCAGGATTTTTGGGATCTGAAATCCAAGAACATTGATTGATTGATTGATTGATTGATTGATTGACCACCCAACTTTCCCTCGGGAACTCTGGGCAGTGTACAACAAATTGCAAAAAACAACTTGCCCAAAAGGAAGACAACCCTCTAACAGTAAATCAAATATAAAAATATAAAAACAATAACAACCATAGAATCATAATCGTACAACAAACACAGAATCCGGCAAGAAAAGGACTGGGATAGACAATATAACCAACTAAGAACATACCATCGTACACTCAGCGATCACCAAAGCTTTCCTTAAAGAGCCAGGTCTTTAACAAACTCCTAAAGGCTGGCAGGGACTCTGCCAGCCTAATCTCCAGTAGCATTTTGTTCCAAAGTGCTGGGGTGGCCACTGAGAAGGCCCAATTTCGCGTAGAAACCCTTTGGGCCTCCCTTGGAGTGGCTACCCAGAGTGAAAAGGCAAGTGAAGCTCTGGTAGGACGGGATGAAGCTGACCTTTGGGAGATGTGCTCCGCCAAGCCATGGAGGATTTTGTACACCGAAACCAATACCTTGAACCTTATTTGGGAGGCAACAGGTAGCCAATGCAGGCAAGCCAGGATGGGGGTGATGCAGTTAAACCTGCCCGCACCAACCACCAGCTTGGCTGCTGCATTCTGCACTCCCGGCAGTCGCTGAACAAGGGTCAAGGGTAACGTCATGTAAAGAGCATTACAATAATTTATCCTCAAGATCTCCAGCGCCTGCACTGCTGTCCTCAGGGAATTCACAACCAACTCTAGGCGAATCTGGGCGATGAACCTAGGTTGGTAAAAGGCCTCCCTGGAAACAGTTGTCACCTGGGCTTCCAGGGACAGAGCTGGGTCCAAGATGACACCCAGACTCCTCACTCTTTCCGCCAGCTGGAGGGTCAGTCCCTCCAAACTGGGGAGAGGGCCACTGTACCCACCCGGGGACCCCCCAAGGAACAGGACCTCTGTCTTCTCGGGATTGAGTCTGAGCCTGTTAGTCCTGGTCCACTCTACGACTGCGTCCAGGCAGCGGCCAAGGGTCTGCACAGCCTTCATTGCAGAGGTGGAAAAGGAGAGATAGAGCTGCTTGTCATCAGGGTACTAATGACACCAGATCCTATAACTTCTAATGACCTCAGCCAGCGGCCTCAGGTAGATGTTAAAGAGCATAGGGGAGATCGCCGAACCCTGGGGCACCCCACTAGACAGTGTCCATGGGGCCAACAAATCACCCCCCCATCTCTACTCTGTTGGCATGGCCGTTGAGAAAGAACCAGAGCCAGTGCAAGGCATGCCCCCAAGCCCCGCCTCAGACAACCTGCCCAGGAGGATACCGGGGTCAACGGTACCAAAGGCTGCTGACAAATCGAGAAGGACCAATAGGGTAGAGCAACCCATGTCAGCCCCCCCCCCGGACATCATCTTGCAGTGCGACCAGGGCTGTCTTGGCCCCATGCCATGGCCGGAACACGGACTGGAATGGGTCCAGGATATGATCTTCTTCCAGGAACGAAAAATTAATAATACAACAACCCCTCCCCAAAACACCCAACATCAAATCCCTCCCTCAAAAACACAATACCCAGCCACAAAAATTAAATAAATAACAGTATCAACTAATAAATTAAACCAAAGAAAATAATAAAACCATACCCCAAAGTAGCAGCCAGATGTACCCAGTGAGAACATAGGGAGCCCCTCCACTCCCAGCCATATTCCATTCTATCTTGACTCGGGTAGTTCCCCCCCCCAAGTCATCAATAGTTAAAAAGATGCACCCCCAGTTCTAAAAGTCTGACCAGCCACAATGTAGACAACCTTCATCCCTCCAAAGATGGTCTCCCACTCCAGGCCACATCAGGTGCCCCACCAGGATGCCCTAGAACACCGGAGAAGGGATTTTGGGGCACAAGGCAGCAAACTTAGTTTGCGGGCACCAGATATTGCAGACAGCCACAGTCACCCACCATAATGCCAGCTGGAAAGAGACAGTTAAGAGGAGCCCACGACAAACATCCGAAGGTGCCAACAGGGACCACCCTGCGAGGAAGCCTCGCAATAAGGGCAAACATCCCTGCCTTCACCACCCAGTTCCTCAGCGGTAACCCCATCACCAGCCTGGATGCCAAAGGAACCATTGGGCGCCAGACCAACCCAGGAGATCCAGCTGCCTCCACCTTGCCTCCACAGGGGCATCTCTGACACTCCACCCAACAGCTCCGACCGCTGCCACCCTGCTGCCAGCTGGAACCACCTCCAGACATCCTCCTGGCAGCGTCGCTGTGCACCAAGGGACTCATCCGCGGAACCACAACTCCTCCGCTGAGCACCACTGAGCATGGCTGCTGGACACCACCAGTCTTCTTCTGGTAGCTGCCATCACCATTGCCCTCATATCATCAAACTTCAAGTATTCGAGCCCCACAGCCGCTGTCACCGACGGACCACCACAGTCCTCAGAATCAGCTGCCCCCTCCACCAGGGACCCACCAAGTGGGTACCCTTCGATTTAAAAAAATGGACAAGGAGTGAGGAATGAATGGGGGGGCAAAGAAGAAACAGGTAACGGAAGGGGGAAGCAAGGGCAAACAAGGGAGAAACTAGCCTGGGAATCAAGGGAGTGTGGGAATGAGCAACCCCATCCCACTCAGCTGCAGCTTCAAAGGGAGGGAGAAAAAAACTACATAAAAGTAAAAATAAACAAATGATGAAACAAAACAACAACAACCAGAAATATAAACCAAAATAAGGCTGGTGGCAGGAGCGAGGGCAAGCACCCTCCACCTGCCGCCATCTTGCCGGAAACATACTGAGAACATCTGAGAACCTGAGGTTCAGAACCACTGCCCCAGACCAGTGGTTTCCAAACTACCACTTCCCAGAAACCCTGGCCAAAGTCTTCTAGATAGCAAAGTCTTCTGGGGATTGTGGTGCAAGAATGCCCAGGTTACCCATGGTTGGGAACTACTGGTGCACACAATTACCCACACTGTTACAGCTTCTCTGACTAGCATATATTCCCCACTGCTGGTTTAACTAGAAATATGCTGTTGCTAATATCTCATCTTCAGCGTACATATGTGTCTTAGCTGGTTACTGCACAGCAAAGATAAGGAAGACAGGAGTCACTGTTATTCAGAAAGTGAAAGGGACATTTGGCTTTCCCTATAAATATCCATTGACACTGATGCCAATATGAGGCAGTCTTGACTTCAATCACAGGCCCTTCTGCATGTCACTGGGCAGAAGCAACCGGCAGGTGACACTGAGGCTTAGCCTAGGATCCAATGAAGTCTTTCAACTGTAAGGTAGCGCCTACTGCAACTGGCACCCAGTCATCTACATCTCAGTGTGAAGTGCACTACAACACCAGAAAAACGCAAATGGAAAAATGCCACCCCCCCACAAAAAAATTGGCCAGAACCCTATTACTTATGCTGCAGGTGTTAAGTCCAACTGTGTAAATCTCATTGGTGAATTGTTTCTAGTGAGGAAACTGCTGCTTGTACCCATCGTTACACTTTAATTGTGTAACCAGCAATGTGATAAGGAATGCAAGTTTTGATTTCATTAGCTGGTAGCAATTTGAAATCAGAGATTGATGCCAATGATCTTATGGGGGATATGTTAAGTAATGGGACGCTGATCGTCAAATATGAATTAGGAAAGAGTACACAACGCCATCCACTGTGCTGCTCAGATGTCTCCCAGAAGATGCTATATGATTGCCTTCTTGGGAGGCAAACCACCCCACTAAAAGAATGGAAATGGGTAGACAAGATTAAGCCCTCCCCCCAATAGGTATCCAGATAAATCAGCCCTGACAACCAGGTCGAAAGGAAATAATGTATCCGAAAAGTGGGATTCCAGTTTGATTCTGACCAACGTTCAGATACCTAGAGCATACATAGGAAGCTGTGTGGCAGCTTCTGGTTTAACATCTTTCTGGTAGCAAGACTGAAGGCAGGAAGAGATGGGCAGGATATAAAGGTAAATGAATAAACATTTGTGGTAAAATCTGAAGGAAAAATGGTATAATCCAATTTCACTCTATCTTCTGGTTGACACTATCTAAAAAGGAGAATGAGAGAAAAAGAGAAGGGTGTGAGATCAGTGGGGGAACCTGTTAAAATCTGACCCAGCCAAACAGATGGCCTCTGCACTGGGGGTCTTGCAAGCTGCTGCCATGTTTACACTGCTGAAATCCTGTTGCACTGCAGTGCAAAAGGTGCACCTTTGGGAGACAAATTGCCTCGGGCCAGAAAACCTATATAGGCATTAGCTATTACATACTGAGTGGTGTCACTGCAACAGATAAAAGTCTATGGAGTTTTATTGACCTGAGACAATTCTCCAAGTTGTATAGGGCAACAGGATTTTAGTCAGCGTCTGCAAGCTGACACTGCTGGCGGCTAAGAAATGGGGCATCTCCAGTTTTCTGTATAGCCTCACCTTCACAGCATTCAAGACACACTTAGCATTTTGCACATTAACCAGCACTTGAGAATATATATGCCCAACTAGATTGACAGAAGAGGAAGGCTGGCCCACCTCACTGGCTGTAATCAGCTGCTCCTTGTTTCCTTACCTCCTCCAGTAGACATATCACTGTGCAGCTATGGGAAAGTGTCTGCCTGAATTTGCTTGCTGCCCCCTGTTGACATTTTCCTCTGTTATTATATGGGCTAGATTTTAACCCTGTAGACAAAGGTAATTGTTTTCTTTATGTTTGCCTAACATCATTTGAGAGGTAGTGGACATAAATCAATCAATAAAAAATCATCACCATGATTTATAGCCAAGGGCTCAACTAACGTTACCCCTGCCTTCCAAAAAAGGAAAATGATCTGGCATGCATAAGAAAAATCAATCTGATGATTCTAGACAAGCCTTCTAATACAAAGCTGAATAACAAGTTTGTGGAACAAACCCATGTCCTTGTTACCTGTGATACCATTCAAACATGTCCCAGTCCATTTATTAAGGCTGCACATGTCATGATCCATGAAGCAGCCTGTTTGAAATTGTCCCCACGCGTGGCAATTCTGAAATGATCCCTTTGAACTGATTCTTTCTGACATACTGGGCAAAAGCGCCATCCTTTCCTGCAGTCTCAATTACTCAGTGCACTTACACTCCCGTGGCACAGGGGTTAAATGCCTGTCCTGCAGGTAAAACTGTGCTCACGACCTGGGGTTCAATCCCAGGTAGCAGGCTGAAGGTTGACTCGGCCTTCCATCCTTCCGAGGTCAGTAAAATGAGTACCCAGCTTGCTGGGGTGGGGTGGGGACAATGTGCAGCCTGCATACTGTAATTAAACAGTAAACCACACAGAGACTGCTTGAAGTGATATGGGGTGGTATATAAGCAGCAGCAGCAATGCAGAACACTTATGTACATTCTACTGAAATCAAGGGAGTTTTTGCTCTAAACCAGTTATTCGGGACCAGATAATGCATAGATTTTTTTTTTTGTGGCAGAGAATAAGACAGTACATTCTAATACAGTCTACAGTATTCAGGAAAATGCCCCACAATATTCTCTTGGACTTGCCCTCAGGTAAGTGCACAGAGAATGATTTACACATGTCTTGTTTACTCCAGACATGAATGGGTAGAAAGGTTTCCAAGGAGAGCAGCAGCTGTTACAAAACTGTGAAAGTTGTCATTGCGGACAAAGAGTTTTAACAAAAAATGAATTATTAATTCTAAATGCGAGTTGCGACCTACTGTAAAACCTATAAATGTGGCACTGCAAGAACAAGGGAGCATACCGGGATATAATAGAAAGCAAGAACTAAATTGAGTAGCTGGGTTTTTGGTGTCCCCCCCCCAAATAATAATAATAGTAATAATAATGATAATAATAAAGTGCAACTCTTGTCCAGTCTGCAAATCAAAGCCTAGGATTTTCAGAAGAATGTCTCTTCTCTAGACGAGCTCAAGATAGCTAGCCTGTTGAGATCTCATCTATCACATTGTAGCCAGGCTGTTGTTTTGGACAAGGACAGAAGACCCCATGAGAGTAGGCTTGGTACCCAACACATAATGTGTGGTCATTCCCAGCTGTGCTGTGGCTATTGGGCAGCAGATATTGCTATTTCTTTTGTTTTGGTTTTTTGACTCAAGTAGAGCTCCGCTAACAGACAGCTGCTGGGCACGGAGAAACGAACGCAGCCCAAGCTACTGTTCAATGGGTCGCGTCTGAATCTTCTCCAAGACTTCCCTGCAGCTGTTCTATCATGGCGCCTTTTAAGCCATCTTGCTACAAGTAGAGAAGGCTAGGGCAAACTCCTGAATGGCTCGCTGTTTTTTTTAAGTCTCTGAACAATAACTGCATTTTTTAAGTCGGCTTCCTCCAGCGTGAGAGATTCGTCCAGCAACTCCCGAAAAGGAAGCGATGTCGTCAGCATGAAGGGACTTCTTCCCGGTTGTCCTTGGCAATTTGTTATGAAGTCTCTGACATGGCTTATTCTAAAAAGGAAAAAAACAAACAAACAAACAAAAGAAATTAGATTTAAATGAAAACGATGCCTAGTATTTTAATCCAGAGCCTTGAAAGAATGTTGCGAGGTAGTTCAAGAAAATGGAAGTTTGGCAGATCAAAGGATTCTTCAGCCTTTGTTCTTTTTGGGTGCCGAATGAGCAGCAAGCTATAAACTCCACTGTGGAAGTTGGCCACGTTAGAGAATAAAGCAAAGTGTTCTGCTTATATATTACCCCATACCACTTCAAATAGTCTTTGGGTGGTTTACAGTTTTAATTACAGTATGCAGGCTACACTTTGCCCCCACCAGCAAGCTGGGTACTCATTTTACCAACCTCAGAAGGATGGAAGGCTGAGTCAACCATGAGCCGGCTACTTGGGATTGAACCCCACGCTGTGAGCAGTTTTACCTGCAGTACAGGCATTTAACCACTGCACCACAAGGCTCATAGATGGTCTCATTGCCCCTCCCTCACATGAGAATAAATACATGAGGGATTTGCTACTTGGATCACACATGGGGAATATGGAAGTCCTCTAGATCAACAGCTTTTAATAAGAATGATGAAGTGGAATAATTGGGTGAACAAAACTCTTCACTAGTAACGACTTTCTTCACCTTGAGAATCTGCATCTCTGGTGCAACGCAGTATCATTCAAACCAATCACCTCAAAAGGGCTACAATACTAGAGGTATTCAAGAGAAAACTGAGCAACCGTCTGTCAGATCTGATTTGGAATCCTGCACTGAGCAAGGGTTTGGAATGGATGGCCTTAGAGCAGTGTTTTTCAACCACTGTTCCGTGGCACACTAGTGTGCCGCGAGATGTTGCCTGGTGTGCCGTTGGAAAAGCTGAAGAATATCAGCTTTGTGTTCAGCCAAACAGGCCCAGGTTGCTGAATAAAGTATTTTATAATTTTTCATATTTCTGTTTACTTACTATTTCATATAAAGTAATTATAAAATACTTTCTTTGTGTTTATTTGATTCTATTCAAGAGAATTACTTTATATATAGTCAAATGGCTGTAATTTTTTTAACATTTTCTAATGGTGGTGTGCCTCGTGATTTTTTTCATGAAACAAGTGTGCCTTTGCCCAAAAAAGGTTGAAAAACACTGCCTTAGAGGTCCCTTCTAACTGCAGGATTCTATGATTCTAACCTCCCGAAAGCAAATGGCTGTCCTTCCCCACTCTCCTTCCATAGAGCAGGGGTGCGGAACTAGGGCTGAGCAATGTTTTTGATCTAGAACACCTGCCAACCTTAGCAAGCCTGAGCAACAGGGAAAGGTTACTTGAGTCAACAGTCCAAAAACATTGGGAGGGGGCCACGTGGCAGAAAGGCTTCCTTCACCCACAGCCAAATCTTGTCACTAGCTTATGCATCATGATTCTGGAGGGGAAAACAGCAAACATTACTCCCACATTCCATGTGTTTTGTATTGGCACTCTCTGAATCCCCAAATGAGCCATCTCTGGCAAAACACATAATCCTTGCAATTTGAAACAGGGCTACAGAAAGGAAAATACTCATTGTGTCTTGGTATTCTGCTATTTGACAGAGTCATTTTAAGCTTGCCTCCTCAGAAGAAGGCCCTGCCAAGTTCAGTGGAACTTATTCCGAGGCGACTGCATATAGGGTGGCAGATCTACATGACCATTCTACATTCAGATTCGACCTAGATTGTTGGAATGACTATCACAATCCTAGCATGGTGAGGCTTCCATAGTGAGTCACCATAGCGCAGTGGTGGCGAACCTTTGTCACTCCAGATGTTTTGGCCCACAACTCCCAGAATTCCAAGCCAATATTGCCAATGACAAAGGACTGTGGGAGTTGTGGTCCAAGACATCTGGAGTGCCAAAGGTTTGCCACCACTGCCATAGCCTCTGGTATAAAGTATCTTGAGTATAGGATGGCAGTCTTAATGTGTTTTATCTTCAGAATGTGTATTAAATAGACTGTATAATAGATGGGGCTCAATTCTAAAGGATACATTATTTGAAAGTTGTTTTATTAAAGTGCAATTGATATTTTAATATGTAAAATATAGCGATGACAGGCACACCACTAACCTTTGAAAATAACTCTGATTGAATATTAGGACAGACTAAGTGTAGGATAAGCCAGTAAAAGTACTGCCGTCAGAATGGGCCTATAAATGTTCTTTAACTGGAAATGTTGGTGGATCCGTAATGCATGACATTTATGAACCTTCTTAAATGCTGAATCTCGTTCCTTTGCTGTCATTTGTTATTGCACTGTAAAAATTAGTCAACATTTGTTCCATGAATGATATACATAAATCCAACGAAAGGCAGGCAAAAGGATGGACTTCACTGGAGCCAGGTAACATTTGGGGCCTCAACTGGATGTTGTTATAAGCAACTGGTTTGCATCCCATTTTTGATCTGAAATTGAGGGCATCTGCAGGGACCTGGACTCTTTCAGATTGAGATGTCGTTTTTTGGATCAGTTTCATCTAGGGACATGTGAGAATGTGGACAAGATAGATCAGCTCTCACTCAGACCCATGTCCCTCTGGGCTTTTAAAAGATGCCAGAGAGGAGACAGCAGAATGGGCCTATCAAACTGCAAATTCCTCCTTGCAGGAGGGATAGCCCCCTCCATGCCTGAAGAAGACAGTGATCAGGCCCAATCTAGAAAAGCTGAATTTTCCATTGGGCAATTTCAACAACTGTCATCCCACTGCATTCCATCCCTGGGAAACTTTATTTAGAGGAAGGTCGGTTGCAGACATTCTTGGATGACACCGATAGTCTGGATCCATTTCATTCGAGACGTGCCATGAGACTGAGGCAGCTTTGGTTGCACTGCCTGATGATCTTCTTTGGGAAGTTGACAGCAGGAGGGAGATCCTGTTGGTTCTCCTAGATCTCTCAGCAGCCTTTGATACTGTCGACCACGGTATCCTCTTGGGCCAGTTGTCAGGGTTGGGGATTGGAGCTTTATGCTGCCTCCTCCATCAGCAATAAAATATGTTGAGAATTTGTTATCATTGGGATGACAATTTCTCTGCCATTATCAGCCTGGTGCAGGTGCAGGTCCCAGAGGGGTGGTTGTTAATGAAGATCCAAGACAGCTTCCGCCTTCCTCTAAAAAGCCCTACCCAACACCAGTTGGTTATTGTGTAGCAGAGGTCATAATTATTCACATCATGAGTACACTCAGAAATCTTGTATTATGGAATTATTAATTGCAATCTTCCTAAATGAATAGCGATGCCAAGTATCTGCAGGGAAGTTACCAAGAAAGGTTGTGTACTGATGTCCATGAGCCCAAGCCTGCAAGAATGCTCCAAGTGTCACATGGTGGCTCTTTTCATCTTTGCTCCGGTTCCCTGATCTGGTCTGCTGAACCCAAAGGAGATAAAGTGCTCTAGTTTCAGGCTTCTGCAGACTCTGATCCTAATTTACTTATTCGCCAACCATGCATGCTTGTCCAGAAATCAATCCTACAAGAACTCAATAGGATTTGCTCTTGTAAGTAGGTATGCACCGGAATGAAAATCAAAGTGACTAGACTGAGAAGTTGATGGAAATAACGTTAATCACTAGAGAGAAGAGGTATTGTTCTGCCTATGCTGGAGAGGAGCATTCTGGCCCATCCAATGCTATAGCCATCTCACTGCCGTATGCTTTCTGGTTCTAAGCATGCCCTACATAGATGGATGCCTTCTAATACCAACTCTTCTCTTCTCAATCTGCAATACGTGTAAGGTGACAATAGAGGGCATGTGGTGATTTGAACCATGCACAAACAAAGTCTCTGCTACTATGGCTTGTAAAGTGTAATCCTACTAAGGAAGGTTAGAGCTGTCCAGCAGTGGAGAATGCTGCAAGGGAGGGTGGTGGAGTCTCCTTCTTTGGAGGTTTTTAAGCAGAGGCTGGATGGGAGTGTACCGAAAACTAAAATTTAGGATACCAACTGTTTGAAATGTGTAACACATTTGTTTTCCTTCATACCTCACTACAGTTTTTTGTGTTATGCCATTTTTGTTGTTTTGTTCCATATATTTAAAATAATGATTGCCCTTTCAACGAAAGTTAAAATTAATGAAAAGGTAAAATATGTATCAGTTCACCAATCAAAAGAGAGGCACGTCACAGACTCTTACTTCCATCCTACAAAAAGGCTGCAGTTGCTCAGGAGTTGGTACCATTTGAGTAGACCTGCGTAGGAGCAAGTTGCATTTGCCTGAATTTGGATAAATAAGCTCTCTTACCTGTGCAAAGTGTTGAATCTTTGTACTATTCTCGTTCCATCTGCCAACCAAATCTGAACACTAGTGATGGGTTCTGAATGATTTAACACCACTGTTGGTTTTCTCTTTTCAGTTTCTTCAACATCTCTTTTGGCTTTATAAATTATTTTTGGTGTAGCACTGGAAAAGCAAAGAAAAACTCTGAAATGAGATTTCACATCCCTCCTTGTGTTAGATAATGGCACCAATTTGTTACTCTTATTTTCTGATGACACTAAAACCTTTATAGGGCTATGGGCCCCAACAACAAATACATAAGGAACAGGCAATCTGTAGAGTGCCAAGTGTTCCCTGCTCTCATCATCCTTCCCCGCTGGAAGTGGTGTCATAGGAAGCTGTAGTAGGCCAACAATAACTGGAGAGCCCTTGGTTCCCTAGTGCTGAAATGAATGAATCCACGCTTCTTGCACAACGTGCTCACAAAGTGTTTCATTTAAATGCATTTTTCAATGATTACATTGATGGTTGGAAGAGAAACTGAATAATTAGCAATGTAGAAAGCATAATGCTACTTTGAGTTGGTCTGTTACAGTGGTGACAAACCTTTGACACTACAGATGTTTTGGACCACAACTCCCAGAATTCCAAGCCTAGATTGCCAATAACACAAAGGACTGTGGAAGATGTGGTCCAAGACATTGGGAGTACCAAAGGTTCAAGGTGAAAGGACTGGAGCATCCACAGACAATTGTAGTATAGGAGAGAACACTCTCAGGATGCTGGTAGAAAGTTTATTAAAAGTTTATTAAAAGAGCCCAACGCGTTTCGGCCCAAATGGCCTTCTTCAGGGACTTTTTCACTATAAAAAGGGGGGGCATTTAAAAGACATAGAGTTAGAGAATTTTATATGAACAACAAAGAGAAGCATTAATAATCAAATGCATATTTAACACTTAGAATGCTGAAACAGAATGCATGATAGTCAACACTAAGTATTGTGGGGATACTTTTTAGACTGACTGATTTGCTGTCTCAGGCCACTAACTATCTGGCACCCATATCATTCTAGGGTTTTTTTTTTCCAAATATGCTGTTCTAAGAAAACAATCGTGTGGAACATGGTGTGCACATATTTCATACAACTCCAAAGGTATAGTTTTAAAAGGAGGGGTGATATTGACAGGTACATGGACCTTTTAGCTGTTTGTCCCATTGCTTAACATATGAGATAGCATACATATGTGTAGGTGTTATTCACAACTACTTCCAAACATACAGAAACATTTCATATCAAATACAGGAAAACTTTGGATGCTAAAACAGTATATATGATGGTCAATATGAAAATCATTGAGTGTTAAAGGTATACTTTTAAAAAAACAGTCTGGCCTGCTGTCTCAGACTACTAACTGACTTACATAATAACATTCTGGAGAACAACCATATAGGGTGTGGTATGCATGTGTATACAAAAAAAAATAATTTTTATCCTACTAAACAATGAAGTGAGAATACTAAGAAAGAAAAGAGTATGTTTGGCAACAAGTGGAACACAGAGATAAATGCCTGAAAACTTAGCTTTAGATAAGATGTTTGGAAATAGTTGTGGATAACACCCACATACATGCAAGCAGATATATAATACCCTATATATGGAAATAGTGGGGCAAACAGTAAAATACCCATGTATCTGCTATTATCACTTCTCTTTTGAAGCTATATATTTTTGAAATTGTATACACATGCATACCACGCCCTATATCGTTGTTCTCCAGAATGTTATTATGTAAGTCAGTTAGTAGTCTGAGACAGCAGGTCAGACTGTTTTTTTAAAAGTATACCTTTAACACTCAATGATTTTCATATTGACCATCATATATACTGTTTTAGCATCCAAAGTTTTCCTGTATTTGATATGAAATGTTTCTGTATGTTTGGAAGTAGTTGTGAATAACACCTACACATATGTATGCTATCTCATATGTTAAGCAATGGGACAAACAGCTAAAAGGTCCATGTACCTGTCAATATCACCCCTCCTTTTAAAACTATACCTTTGGAGTTGTATGAAATATGTGCACACCATGTTCCACATGATTGTTTTCTTAGAACAGCATATTTGGAAAAAAAAAACCCCTAGAATGATATGGGTGCCAGATAGTTAGTGGCCTGAGACAGCAAATCAGTCAGTCTAAAAAGTATCCCCACAATACTTAGTGTTGACTATCATGCATACTGTTTCAGCATTCTAAGTGTTAAATATGCATTTGATTATTAATGCTTCTCTTTGTTGTTCATATAAAATTCTCTAACTCTATGTCTTTTAAATGCCCCCCTTTTTTATAGTGGAAAAAGTCCCTGAAGAAGGCCATTTGGGCCGAAACGCGTTGGGCTCTTTTAATAAACTTTTAATAAACTTTCTACCAGCATCCTGAGAGTGTTCTCTCCTATACTACGAGTACCAAAGGTTCGCCACCACTGGTTTATGAGATGCTTGATACCCAAGGCCCCTCTTAGAGGGAATGGTGTTTTTATGACTACAGCAACCTCCCGCCCTTTTGCAGGTGGGTATATCACGAGACCACAGTATATGGGGGGGAAAGCTGGAAAGGCCTGTTTCAGGCCTTCTGTACTTACCCCAGGCCTTGCGCTGCCCCGAATGAGTCACCGAAGGCCTTCCTGGGCCATCAGAGGCCCCAAAAGTGCTTCTCGCCGAACCGGAAGTGACCACCGAGAGCCTTTCTAGGCATGTAGGGGGACTCGGAAATGCCCTCCTACATGCCCAGAAAGGCCCTCAGAGGCCCCCCAAGTGCTTTCAAGCAATCCGGAGGTCACTTCCGGTTCGGCAAGAAGCACTTTTGGGGCCTCCGATGGCCCGAAAAGGCCATCAGAGATCCATTTGTGGCAGCGCTAGTCCTGGGGTAAGTACAAGAGGCCCTGAAGCCCCCCCCAATCCTGACCCGACCCTGCATCCTCATATCACGGATTTTCAATTATTGTGGGTCAGTTTGGGCCCCTAACCCCTGCAATAGGTGGTGTGGGGGTTTACTGTAATACTCTTTGTGACTGTATTGCTTTGACACGTTTTAGTAGAGCAGCAAAATATAAGTAGTTCAAAAAGGATAAATGTATCTATGCTTTGAATTTGAACAGATTAGTTGAGCATAGAAAACAATAAGATAACCATGTCAGTCTCTATACTATAAGGTTATGTTTCCTGTTCAGTGCTGTCTAGTTCCTGAAATCCAGAAAGGAAACCTTGCATACCATTCTTGACAACTTTTCATTGAAAAGAACACAATTCAAGAGTTTTCACCTGCCATCTCAAGAAGAAAAAGCTTCTGATCAACCATAACATTACAAGCTCTGCTCTTCCTTGTGTATACAGCTGGAGCAAAACAGGGAATCCCTTCTACATCGCAGGACTGGCATACTCACAATGGTGCCTATTGCTGACTGACAATCAGCATAGGGGTTTTTATCTCCAGCCACAACTATGCACCTCCCCACTGATGACAGCCTGGCACACCCGGTAAGTTAGGTGAACAATCAGTTAATGTTTATTTACTCAAAGCAGGTATATCCTGCATTTCAGCTGACAAGACTCCCAATTCAAATATGAAAAACAGTAACACCGTCCTCGCACTCTGGCTTACCATTGAGAAAAATATGACACAAAGCATGCGTTGGAAGGGGAAAAAGGAAAAGAAGAAATCACAGCTCCCCCCCCAACTCTTAACATTGTACAGTACAGTTTTCAGAGTAACAAGCTCTGGTGTAGCCAGGCATGGTTGGTCTTGACAGAACTATCTGGAACTAAACTGAAAGGGCCAAGAGTGCTGTTTTCTTGGTTGAGCAGATGTGTGGTCTGGCTTGTCTCAAGTGTAATAAATAAGAATGGCTTCTGAGGACGCCCACTGGCAGCCTTGCTGTCCTTCTGTGCCTCATCTACAGGGAACTGATAAGGCATCTTAATGAGCTGCTGATAAAGCATCTTAATGAGACACCGGTTACCCTGCACGGTTGCAAGGGAGTCATTTCGGGGATGACAGTGATTGATGAAAGAACAGTACAGTTCCTGTTGGCTCTGTGGAGATTATCACAGATGTCCGTGTGTTTACGGCCTTCTTGACATCATTACTGCTCTAATGAACTGCTGCTGACAGGAACTTAGTGCAGCATTAGCAGGCTAAAAATGGGCGTCATGTAAAACTCTTCCTCACAAGCTGGAATCTAGAATGGGAAAAGGAGGATAAGAGAGAAATTCTATATACACTTACGCAGAAGGGAGTCTCATTGAGTACAAAGGGTCTTACTTCCAACTAGGTAAGTAGAGGTAAAAGGTAAAGGTAAAGGTTCCCCCCGCACATGCGTGCTAGTTGTGTCCGATTCTAAGGGCGTTGGTCATCTCCGTTTTCAAGCCAAAGAGCCAGTGTTGTGCAAATCCATGGCCATGTGGCCGGCATGGCTTCAAGGAAACATTGTTTATCTTCCCGCTTTTTACGGTGGTACCTATTTATCTACTTACATTTACATTCTTTTGAACTGCTAGTTTGGCAGGAGCTGGAGTTATCAGCGGGAGCTCATTCCACTGCATGGCACCCAGGATTCAAACCGCTGAGCTGCTGAATTTGCAGCCGATCATTTCAGCGCTCTAGTCCACTGAGCCACCATGCCCCCTCAGGTAAGTAGAGGACTGGTGCTTAAAGAGGATGAAGGAACAGCCGCTAACGTTCCAGTTCTTTCCCCAAAGCAATTTCAATTATTAGAAACATGAGGCTTCCTACCTTCCCAATCTGTATCCTTGTCCAGAGAAAGGCTGAAACACTGGCTTCCTCAAAGAATACACCTGGTCCTTCTTATCTTGCACCTTCACATTCACCTCCTCTTTATCACAGATCTTCTGTAATTCTGGAGGCAACTCCCTTTAAAGGTAAAATGAGTAAAAAGTGCACATGATCATTATAATCAGTCATTGATAAATCAGATTAAATGGATATCTGTGCATGAAGAGAAGTGCATAGCATCTAGGAACAGCTACACCAGCCACATCTACTTTAAAAAATCTTATTCTATAGCATTCGACATGCTGCAAAGGAAAGCAGCCTTTCACCATCACCACCACCACCACCACCACCACCACCACCATCATCATCAATGTGCCATCAAGCCAGGGTCACCATCTGTCAGAAGTGGTTTAATATTTCATTCCAAAAGGGGGCGTCTTAAGAATGTTAGATTTTCCTACAGCAGTAGGCAGTGGGTGATAATTGTTTTTACGTTTTATTTCTTCAGTTCGTATGTGCTTCTCATTATGCCTGTTAGGTTTTAATTTTGCCAGGGAAAGGGCATGATCCAAGTGGTATATAAAATATGGCATATATACGCAGTGTTGATAGCTTAATATATGGGACACTAGCGGTACGTGTGGATCCAAGCGGAGTCAAAACCAGATATTCACATGGACAGAGAATGGAAGCAGCTCAGTTTATGAGTTCCATTACCGCAATGCTGCAGCAACACACAAAACTAACTTGCCCTTTTTTAACGGAGTCCAAGAAGCGCTGGTTTGCAATGTCTGTGTAGCTTCGGAGCTCACCGTCATTCACCGTGAATCCATTTTTCCATAATTTAATTGTTGTATCAGCCTGGGACGTGAAAACTCAAATGAGCGTTATCGCACAACAGGAGCACACCCACATCCTTTATGCAAAGAACACAGGCGCAAGGAACATGGGAAGCGATTTTACATCTACACTAAGCCACAGTGGCTCTCCTGAGTTTCAAGAAGGATTTTCTCTCCCCAACATTATCTGGAACCATCAGTGTTGGAATCACGGATTGTTTACATACAAAGCACACACTGTTATCAGTGAAGCTGGTGTAGAAGTCATGAAGCATGTGTGCTTTTCAAGAAATTAGACCGATATCAGTCATTGAAGAAAGGCATCAAATTCTTATGCCATCATTGCTCTGATTAGAAAATGGTCCCTAAAATAGCCACACACATAGATTTTTACAAGGGAGAGGTCAGCAATGGAAGCATTTCCATTAGCAAAAGTATACTGTTGGATCCAGTCCCATGTTGTTTTACTTCACACAACTGTACACAATGATTTAATTGACTGCACTTGAGAAAACTAAATACACTGACCTGGTTTTTAACTTTATGCTGCTGTGTGCATATTGCTCCAAATTTCTGAGCTTCTTCAAAAAGGTTATCAACAAAAATATCACAACTTTTCTCGTCTATTCCAGTCCGAATCTGATTGTCAGCCCTTGGTTTGCAAACCCTATAAAATACAAATATAAGATACTTAGAGCTCTAGGTATTTGATCGACACCGGCGAGTCAATCATGTTAAATTTGAACCCGTGATTCAATACCACTGAGTTATCAAATGTCCCAGAAAATTATTTATACATACCTTGTTTCTAACACTGATTTGCAATTGTGACTAATGTGGGTAAAGTCAACCATGAAACAGAAGGTTCTCAAATTCCTAAATACGAGTACAGTGACTCCCCCCCCCCGCCTATTGCAGGGGATAGGGACCCGACACGACCCGCAATAATTGAAAATCTGTGATATGCGGATGCAGGTCGGGTCAGGGCTGGGGGGGGGGCTAGCTGGGGGCCCTTGTACTTACCCCCAGCCTGGCGCTGCCCTGAACGGGCCTGCGAGAGCCTTCCCAGGCCTTTTGGATGCCCCAAAAGGGCCTCCCTGCGAACCGGAAGTGACTTCTAGTTCACAGGGGAGCCTTTTTCGGGCCTCCAGAAGGCCCGGGAAGGCCCTCACAGGCCCATTCGGGACAGCACCAGTCCTGGGGTAAGTATGGGAGGCCTGAAACAGGCCTTCCCCCCTTACCCCGGAAGAGGGCTTTTTCCATATACAGTACTGCAGTTCCGCGATATAGTGGGATCACAGTATATGAACCAGAAACAGGCGGGGGACCACTGTAATGACTAGCCACGTTTATTTGAAAGCCACTGCAAATTCACTCTCAAAAAGTGTGCCACCTCAGTAACTTACACGGACCAGAAATTTATCTTCTCCAAATCAGATTCAATGTTTCTCTCCACTCCCCAATGCATATGTATTTTCTTATTTTATGTACTGGAAATATTCTACATTGCTTCCTCAAGTGTCCTTACAAAATCAAGGTTTTAAAGAACAACTTGTGAAATGATTAAAAATCACTATTCCCCCCTTTCCCCTCTTCACTCATGCTCTCAGCCAGCTGCTTGGTTATTTCTGAGAAAAAAGACAAAGACAAACAACAAAACAAACAACAAAACAAACCTTAATAACATAGTAACATACATTGCAATCTTACTTATTAGTTAGTTTATCATCTTAGGCACCAGCTATTTATACAGTTTAATAGGGTTACAATTAGTCTCCCAATTCACGTTTCCTTCCTAAAAAAATAAGAGACCAACGCTTTCTAGATTATTCCCTAAACCAGGGCTGTCCAACTTTGAACAGCCCGCGGACTCCTTTTGCTCATGGAATGTCCACGCAGGCTCCTTTCCCAAGTGTGTGCGCACAAGTGTGCGCACACACACACAGTCCTCAGGACTGCTTCGCTTGCTCCACCACCCCACCAAACTCTGCAGTGCTGGTGGCGGCAGCAGAGGAGGAGGAGCGCCACTCCCCCCCTACCAAGCTCTGCAGCGGTGGCCTACCCACTCACACCCCCACCCACCACGCTCCCGGCAGTGGAGGAGGAGCACCCGCTCGCCCCCCCAGGCTCCGCGGCGGCGCGCCCGCTTGCTCCCCACCCACCCAGCCATGGAGGAGGAGGAACGGCCACTCGCCCCCCCAGCTCAGCGGCGGTGGCACACCCACTCACTCCCCACCCACCCACCCATGGAGGAGGAGGAACGGCCCCTCGCCCCTCCCCAAGCTCAGCAGCGGGGGCACGCTTGCTCGCTCCCCACCCAGCCAGCCATGGAGGAGGAGGAACGGCCACTCGTCCCCCCAAGCTCAGTGGCGGGGGTGCCCGCTCGCTCCCCACCCAGCCAGCCATGGAGGAGGAGGATGAACGGCCACTCGCCCCCCCAAGCTCCGGCTCTAGCGGTGTGGTGGAGGAGGAGGAGCGCCCGCTCACTCCCACAAGCTCCATGGCGCTGGCAGCGGAGGAGGAGGAGGCGCGACTTGTAGCCCGTGAGGTGCTTGCCCTCTCCCCCACCAGGAGAAGTGCCCCCAGGTTGGGAGGTGGGCGGGGACCTGGTGGGCGACTTCTTAGCACCTTGCAGGGCTACCAGTCACCCGCGGTCGACATGTTGGGCAGCCCTGCCCTAAACCATGTCCCTTCTCAGTTAAGTCATTCATATATTTTAGTCAGGGTTTCCAGGTTTCCATGGATTGATTATGCTTTATTTCTCCTTTATATATTCTAATATTAGTCAATTTCTCCATCAGCACTGTTTGCCATGCTGTATTCATAAATGTCTTTAGTTCAGGGAATACAGGTAATTTGGCAAAGGCATGAGATCAAAGGCTGCTTTTACACGACCCCTAAAATCTGCTGCAAAATGCTCGCAGATGCGGAGCATAAAATTGTTTTCCCACCAGCAGTGGACTTAAAAAAAATAAAGTATGACCACGCCCACTTAAGCGTGCCCCAGCGCATTTTACAAGTACCTGGTCTGGAGGAGGTAAAATCCTTGTTGCTGTTCCTTGTTGCTGTTTTAAAGCATTGTATGCCTGGCCCTCCTCTGCTTTTTTTTTTGTTTTTGTTGGGTCCCCCTCCCTTTTTAACAGACAGGAATCCTAATGGGCTGGAACAATTAGCTGCTGCCAATACACTCACAGTATTTTAGAATTCCCCTGGGGGCAGAAAATACGTTATATTAAATACAAAGGTCTCTCTCTCCCACCCACATACTCCACTTCCTTCCTTCCTTCCTTCCTTCCTTCCTTCCTTCCATCCTTCCTTAAATCTTGGTATAAGGGGATTGAAATAAGAACCTTGCTCTTCAGTGGAAAATGACTTTGGGGAGGAAACATCAGGGCACCTCTACTGCCAGTCATATCCTGTTATTGCTAATACAGTGGTACCTTGTATAAAGAAATTAATTCATTCCAAATGAAATTCTGTTAAGCAAAATTTCCTTTAAATAAATTTCCCATAGGAATGCATTGAAAACGGAGTAATCCCTAATCGCGACCATTTTTATGTTGTACGGATTTGCCCCATAGATGATTCTGTTAAACAGATTTCCTGTATTTCCAGAATTTTTACATTATACAGATTTTATGTTATACAAACGGTTTGTTATATGAGGGTCCACTGTACTTGACTGCGTACTATTAACGACCACAGATACTGTATATTGACATAAACCTTAGAGGCCTTTAAACATTGTTTTTAATAATGCTAAATAATTAAATAACTGAACATGATGTAATATGCATGCCTGAAGAGCTGCACTTACATTTTATGAATAAAATATGGGCTAGTTAAAAGCCAACAACGTAGTATATTGAATTTGGCCTTTGGGCGGCATAGTGGGCGGCATACAAGCTATAAAATAAATAAATAAATAAATAAATAAATAAATTAAATAAATAAATAAATAAATTTTTAAAGAAGTAAAATAAACAAAGGGCTTCATGAAAACAAACCATTGCTGTCAGTTTTAACGGTGGCTGCCCTTCTAACCTAACCTAGCCCAGTGATGGCGAACCTTTTAGAGATCGAGTGCCCAAACTGCGATTCAAAACCCACTAATGTTTCACAAAGTGCCAATATAGCAATTTAACCTGAATACAGGTGGCTGATGAAGGGGTGATGTTGGGTGCCCAAAGAAAGGGCTCTGAGAGCCACCTTTGACACCAGTGCCACAGGTTCGCCATCACTGACCTAGCCCCTCTTCTTGATGTAGTTTTCCTTGCCTGGCTGGACCTTGAGTATGGACTCTTTTGCTACGAGGATGTCATCTGGAGGAACTCTCCTTCCTTCCATGTCCGTGCTGTTTTCAGAAAGCGGAGTTCTTGTGAAGAGCATTATGAGAGTCAGACTTTTCCTGTGGAGGTGCTCCTTGGTGGCTGTTGGTGATTGGTCAGTGCTGGCTGGGCTGCTGGCACTGTTCCCAACTGGCTGCTGCTGTTTTTGCTTATTGTTTTGTTTTGTTTTAATATCCTACCTTGCCTCAAATAAGATCAAGGTGGTTAATATGGGAGTAAGAAGCTAACCATCCTGTGGACTAACTCACACTGAACGGCCAAGAAGGGCCTGAACACAGATTTCAAAAAAATCCTAGGACAACATTTTGAATTATACCACATTGGCCCCTCTGCTTCTACAATTCCCCCTCCTCATTTTTTTCCGACTACGTGTGTGTGTCTTTCTAGAATGTGTGTGAATTTGAGAGGGAGCATTCTACTGAAATTATAGTAGGTTACAACTGGTCCCAGCATACTATGACTATGACAGTTACTTCACGTCCACTCTCATCCCAGGAAGAAGTTCGTTGCGTGTTGATGTCGGTCATGGTCACGTGGTCTTCTTGCGGTTCTGTCCCTGTTCCCTTGTAAGCACGGGCATGATTGATGATACCGGCATGACTGTTTCTGCACGTCCTCGTTCCGTGATGAGATGTGAAATTCCATGCATTTGTTCTCTGTTGTTGTTTTGTTTGGCCCGACCTTCCGTTTTTCAATGTTTCGATTCTCCGAAGCCTTTTCTTCAATGCGTTACAGAGCTAAGTTTGAGGCATTCGTCTTTTAATCTCTCTGCACTGTGTGGCTGACTCCATAGGGAATGTACTGGCAAATGGCACTTTGCACTCCTGCCATTAGATGAAGAATGGCACGTTGCGGGAGGAGACTGACCTCACGGGCTCTCATATTGGAACGAGAAGCGAGATGAGGAGATTCCCGAGGCCAGGGAGGGGAATCTCTCATCCCGCTTAGATCGCAGTTCAGGGGGCGTGGTCGGGACGAACTCCCCTTGTCCCGCAATGGACGTGCGGTTAGATTTCTTCATATTGGTCCCCAGCGGGACCATGAACAGCGATCAGATGGACGTGAAGTATCAGCCTATAAGATTGCTATTCATTGTTAAAGTGTTCCAACTGTATATTATAATTTTAGGGTTAGTCTATTTCATTCAGATGTTCAACCCTGCACTTATATTAGCAACCACCTTTGTTAACTTTGTAAAAAGCCAAAGCTGAATTCATCTCACACATGTAGCTTCTAATGAATACAGTGGTGCCTTGTATAAAGGGTTTATTTCATTCCAAATGAAATTCTGTTAAGCAAATTTTCCTTTGCACAAATTTCCCATAGGAATGCATTGAAAATGGATTAATCTCTAATCCCGATCATTTTTCTGCTGTACAGATTTGCCCCATAAGCCATTCTGTTAAGCGATTTCTCCCTATCTCCGGATTTTTTTTTCCTTTAAGTGGATTTTCTGTTAAACAATCCATTTGCTATACAAGAGTCCACAGTATTGTAAAAAATATGGGGGTAGGAAAAGGGAAGAATAAGGAACAAAGAGAGGGCAGCAAACATTATTTTGCAAGCTGAGAAATCTTGATTCGAAATTATACTTCTGAATTTCAAATGGGGAAAGGTATGCTTATCTGTTCTGCATCAAATAAAGGTTTAGTTTTGTTGTTAAAGAAAAATGCTGTTCATAGAAAAAAAGATTCTCCAGCTAAGAGGGACTCTTTAATATCAAGTGGACTGTTGATTATCAAGAAGACTGAATAATCTCATATGCCAGGGCTGCCCAATTTTGAACAGGATGAGGTCTATTTTTTCCAGCCCAGAGTGCCTGAGGGCTACTATATTAAACCCTCTACTTATTAATTTTATGTGTTCCGAGCACATGCTCCTAGAGCAGCGGTTTCCCATAGGAATGTATTGAAAACCAATTAATTTGTTCTGGAGGGAACAGATTTCATTGTGTCATGGCCCTTGTACTGCCTCACTTAGCTGAGACAGTGGGCTGGCAGACCCAGAACTTTACTGGGGCAGTGGTGGTCCTTGGGATGGGGGAGGGAGGGGTGGAGAACTTATCCCCTCACTTTTTATATTGATGGTCGGTGGGCTACTTTTGAACCCTTCGCGGGCCTGTCATATGCTATAAAAGTGGTTTATGCTTGTTCTTGCCTGCAGCAGCAGCAATGTCCTTCAAGGACAGAGAAAATGGGGCAGGAAATGTACTCACTTGACAACCACTGCACCATCAGGCATTTAAGAAAGCCTCGTGGTGTAGAGGTTAAATGGCTGTACTGCAGCTAAAACTGTGCTCACAGCCTGGGGTTCAATCCCGAGGAGCAGGCGCAAGACTGACAAAGCCTTCCATTCTCCCAAGGTCAAGCAATGCGGAGCCTGCATCATCCCTTGTAACCTGCCCAGAGTGTGCTTTAAGTTCTATGAAGTGGTACATAAGTTATGGGTAGGTATATATGTTGGCATATTTCTGCCTGATGGTCAATTTTCCTTCTTCTCCACACTTGACAGGGCAGATATGGCCCGGGAAAACTCTCCTTACTTCCCCTAAGAAATGGTGAGCATTGCATGGGATCAAGGCAGCTCTGGGATTCAAAGAGGACTGTATGTAGTGTCACAATAGAGATCCAATCTGTCCAGCCTTTTATTGCCTTTCTTGTTCTCAACATGTCTCAACGCCACTGAGGATGAATGTCAATAGTCCCCAAGATCTCTTTGCGTGTGCAAAGCATTCCTCCCACGGGAGCGGTGGTGAACCTTTGGCATTCCAGATGTTTTGGACCACAACTCCCAGAATTCCAAGCCTGTATTGCCAATGACAAAGGACTGTGAGAGTTGTGGTCTAAAACATCTGGAGTGCCAAAGGTTCGCCATCACTGTCCTACGGCATCTCAGCACTCACACATTCAAGACTAGCTTTAGTGGCTGTAACTTCCAAGTCCTTCTCTCTAGCCCCCATTTCCCTTCCGCTTCCTACTGGTGACATCTTGTTCCCGGAATCTTAACCGATTGCTTGAGCCAACCAGCAACACAGAACAAGCGTCTGGTTGGTTCAAAAAAGGCGTTACCACAACTTGGATGCCTTGTTTCACCTTCTTCCATTTAGAACAGATACATGTGTGTATGTGTGTGTGTGTGTGTGTTTGTGTGTCTGTATCTGTGTCTGTGTCTGCAGGCATTTATTTTTTATCTTTTCAATAAAAGGTTTCTTGAAGTGGTTCTCAATATAAAAAGATTATCCACCCTGGAACAGATCCTTCCAACCTATTCCAATCTAGCTTTCTTGAGTTCACTCCCGCGGGACAAAATCAACGTGCTCCAGGAAACACCTCTCCTCCTTCCAGCCCTGTGAGGGATGATGACATTAAAAGGAATCAGGGCTAATTCTGCCAAACAGCTGTTCCACAAGGCTGTCTTCATTAGAAGTTCCTGAAAATTTGTCCTTAAGGCATGAGCACCAGGGCTGCATCCACTTCAAATACCAAAAGCAAAAAGCAACATGTTCTGCTTATATACTGGCCCATAGTATGTAAAGCATTATCTGGGCGGTTTACAATTTATTTATGAAGGCTAGACATTGCTCTCCTCTCCAAGCAAGCTAGGTACTCATTTTACCGACCTCGGAAGGATGGAAGGCTGAGTCAACCATGATCCAGCTAACTGGAATTGAACCCCAGGTTGTGAGCACAGTTTTAGCTGCAGTACAGCTGTTTAACTGCTGCGCCATAAGGCTCCTATCAGTGCTATGCTAATAAGCCACAGGCAGATTCTATACAATTCCACCACAGGATTATCTATTATCATAAAATCATTTAGCTAATACAGTATTTAAAATATGCACTCTATATAGAGATCAAAAGAAGTAAAAACACGAACACACCTACCATTCTTGTTTCAACGTTTTGATCTTGTCAAAATCTTGCATCCTGCTCCACCTAAAATTGAAAACAATAATGCACAGATAAGTAATGTGAATTTAAGTTAAAAAAAATCTGACCCAGCAGAGTACAGTAATTTGTCTCTAATACAGAGGATTTCTTTGGGGAGGTTCCAAGTCCTAATCTGACAGATGGAGGATGTTGTCCATGTAGTCTACCAAATTTTGCAGTCCACAAAAGCTCACACTGAAATAAATACAGTGGTACCTGGCAAGATGAATTTAATTCACTCTATGGGTCAATTTGTTTTATGAAAAATTTGTTCTACGAAACGCAGTTTCCTATAGAAATGAATGGGAAACCAATTACTCTGTTCCGGAGGTCTGAAAAACGGCAATGTTTTTATTTCTTTTTTATTTCAGACCTCTTCATCAATTGTGTTTATTTTATTTTATTTATTTATTTATTCAGCTTATACGCCGCCCACTACCCAAAGGTCTCTGGGCGGCTTACAATCAAAGAATTAAAACAATTTAAAATAGTTATAAATAAAATATAAATAAATCATCAAACAGTAATAAAAACCTTCTTTAAAATCATCATCCTAAATTGTACTTTAAAGGCATGCAGAGCCAGACCCTAACCCTAACCCAGACCCTGGATGCCCCCTGCACTGCAATGCAAAAGAAAACTCCAAGACAAACCCCATGTCATTCCCGCCAAAACTGTAATGAAAACTAATGCAAAGATGATCAAAAGCAATTTCCAGGACAACCCCCGTCATTCCCAACAAATGTGCAATGAAAACCAATGCAAAAACATAAAAGAAAGCAAGGAAACCTCAGCTCCCTATCTTCCTAAGTTCTAAAAGTCCAAAAAGCTGCTGAAAAACAATGTCCAGAATGGCTCCAAAACTTGATGAAAAAAGTCCTCTCACCCTTCCACAAACTACAGGGGCGCAATGCATCCTGGGTAACTTGTTTCAAAATGTGGAACAGATTTTCGTCTTGCAGGGCATCCCGTAGGGAATTTTTGTCTTGTGAAGCATGCCTATACCTGGATATTTCATTCGTCTTACAAGTTTTTCATCTTACGGGGAATTTGTCCCGCAAGGTACCACGGTACCTCTGTTATAAAAGTGCTGCAGGCTTTTTAGTTTTGCTATGCTGTTTGCATATGGTTGCTTATAGCTAGCGCTGTCTCAAAGGGACGCAAAACAGATTCAAATAACTGAAACTGGAAAAGAGTTAAAACATGTCGACCAAAATCCGTACTGGATCGTTCCACACATGCGAAAGGAATAGTGGAAGTTGCTCTCGCTAGCTGGCAACATGCCAGGTGTGAGCCAGACGTGTGTTGGAGACTGGGCAGCAACAAGGACAGCCTGGGTAATAAGATGGGTCCTGAACAGGTACCTGTACCTAAAAGCATACAGCTGGCAGGGAGACGACATTCCAAAGAGAGGAAATAACTAACAAATATCTGCTACCCAAAATCTGGAGCTTGAGCCCACCACTTCTTTTGACCCAGTGATGGGGGCAGCCCTAATTAGGTTATTTCTTCCCAAGTCTTAAGTTCAGGAATGGGGCAATGCAACGAGGATGTGAGGATGTCATTGGGTCTCTTAAATGTAGACATCGACCTGTAGCTTAATCAAGAGAGAAGAACAATGTACCGTAATATCTTCCAGCACTGCCCTTCCTCACCAAAATAAGCAGCGTGTGTGCCAGAAACACCTCACGGTTTCATTTCACTGATACTCATGAGGTAAGCAGGAAACACTTGGGTTTTATGGAACTGTAAGAATAATAATAATAACAATAAATCACTAAGGCAAGGAATTGGTGGGAGCTCATATTCCACTTCTATGCTTTCCAGCACATTTTTGCCAAAAGGTGCTGTGCGCCAAGAGAGTTTAAGCAACAGCTGCACTTCAGATTTTATAAATTAACAGCTGGCTAACACAGTGGAAGATAGCCTAGAACTGGGTTGGGAATGCAGTACACTGGGAATCGGCTGCTCAATATCTCACATAGGTAAGCTCAAATCACCTCAAGAAAGGCAGGCAAGGAGGCTTGGGAAGCCAGGGAGCCAGGCAGCGCAAGGGCTGCCATCTCCAAATCTGAGGCGGTTCCTAAAACATCAGCGATACAACCTTTACACAGTGAGTGCAGCTGCTCGGAAGAGCCAATGTTTCTTAACACAATTCATTAACTCATAGGGTCAGGGGTGGAGCAGTCATCCAGCTACCCACCCAAAAACAGTGGTGGGAAACCTCCATGGGTATGGGGGTCAGATATCCCCCCCCCAACAGCAACTAATTATTTTGTAATAGCCAATATTATTGGTTATTTACACATGCATCAGTGAAACTTGTTTCAGTTGCAGCAATGAGTTGCCACTACTTAATAAGGTGTTGTGTGCATTTCTAATCAATTAGCAGGACTATACCATCGGAAACTGCACAGAGCAGGGGCTGCCAAAGTTAATCTGTCAGACATTACTGTATGTGGCAATGGTGAGAGGAACTAACAATAACAGGGGCTCCTATTACCCACCCTCCATACTCCTCCTGCTCTCTCTTGCCACTCAACAACTACAGTGAAACTCTCTCTCTCTCTCTCTCTCTCTCTCTCTCTCTCTCTCTCTCTGTGTGTGTGTGTGTGTGTGTGTGTGTGTGTGTGTGTGTGTGTGTGTGTGTTTTTTCCCATTTTGTTCCCTCTCTCCCTCCCCAGTCCAATCTGTATGGATCTCCCTTGAGCCAAAACACATCCCGGCTTGCTCCAGCTACTGTAACTCAGTACAATTTTACAGCACAGCCCTAAAATTACACAGCCAAAATCACAGCGTGCAAATGTTCCATACACCCAAGAGCCAAGGAGTATTTGGTATGAAAATGAAATTTTGTTCAACATTTCATTCTCTTGCCATATGTCTGAAGAAGTGGACCTGATCCACAAAAGCTGACATTAAACTATAATAGTTGCTGGTCTTTTAAGATGCCACATTTTTGTCTTTCTTTGCCCTTGCATTGGTGGCTGAGGTGAAAGCAGCTGCTGCTGCTGCACGGTGAGTTTTTGGCTCAAGTGGGGGGGGGGTTGTGCAATGGCCAGCGGGCCAGATTCAGGTCCTTGACAGGCTGCATCCAGCCCACGGGCCATAGTTTGAGGACACCTGTTTTACTTGAACCAACAGAGTCCCTGCACTTCCGCCCTCATTTCATGTTCATTAGCCTACTAGATTGCTCACTGAGTTTGAATACCTGGCTAGAGATCAACAGTTCAATTCTCCCTGGGAAAAGAGCCAGCCTGTGTGGCCTTGGGCAAGCTGCACAGTCCAAAAGTGCCCCCAGAAAGAGAAAATAGTAAACCACTTCTGAATATTATATGCCCAGAAAACACTGGAAAGGATCACCGTAGGTGGGCTACAGGTATCAACCATTCACAGCATGTGTGTGCATGTGTGTGCACACGTGCACCCACTCACCCACACGTTGTCAATGGCTGCCTGCTCTTCATAGAAGACTCCCCTCCCATCCAAAGCCTGTGGTCTCTCTGAGTGTCCGCCCAGTCCTAGCGCTTCCTGGTTCCGTGTTTCTGCTGGGAAGAGTTGAGCAAAGGCGCGCACAGGGAGGAGGGGAAGCTGTTTTCTTCCAATCTCATGGGATTTCTTAGAAAAGGAAACAGGGGGCGATGACCAGGACATGACATTTCTGAAATCAGATACTATCAACATGGAATGCACAAGCTGAATATACAAGCACCGTAAACCTAATGGCAGGTCTCTGAGGTGTCTGCATATCGCGGATTTTCCTTTATCACAGTTGTTTAGGAAACCTAAACCCCAAAATTAAGGGGGATACTGTATATGGGTACAAATTGCACTTTATTATTGTCACATTAAAATAACAGAGAAAAATCCAGTTGTTAGTCCCTAGCAGAGCAGATTCCGCAGCCAGGTACCTAAACCATGATGTGGAAATGGACTTCTAGCCAACTTCTTTTGTGAAGGGGGTGTGGGGAGCAGTGCATGATCTTTAAAAAGAGCTATCGGCCGCTGAGCCGAGCACTCGGCTCCATGGCCGAAAGTGCATTTAGCATCACGCGACACTTGACAGCGCTTGAGCAATCTTTAAAAAGGGCTCTCGGCCACGGAGCCGAGCGCTTGGCTCCGCTGCCAAAAGCTCTTTAAACATTGCGTGTCGCTCGCCAGCACCCCTGGGGGATGCGGGCAAGCGGCGGGCAATCTTTAAAACGGACTTTCAGTGGCAGACCCAAGCACTTGGCTTTGCAGCCTAAAGCCTTTTAAACACTGTGTGCTGCTTACCAGCACCCGAGGGGGTGGGGAGAAGCAGCACACGATACCTCTGGAGGCAAGCCCCGGGCTCCAGCTGATTGGTGCTGGGGTGGGGGAGAAAAACCTTTTGTTCCCCCACCCCAGCACCAATCAGCTGGAGCCTGGGGCTTAGGGAAAGGGGGGAAGGTTTAAAAAGCCCCCAAACTTCCCCCCTCCCTCAAGCCCTTTCGGGGTCCTGCGGTCCTGTGATATAGTGGGACCGCAGTATATGAACCGCGAAAGGGCGGGGGAAGACTGTATATAAGAGGGCTGTTTCCAAAACGGATTGTGCTCATAAACTAAGGTATTACTGTATTTGGGAATTTTCACTAAAAATGAGTACCCAGCTTTCTGGGGGGCAATGTGTAATCTACATAATCAAATTGTACACTTCCCAGAGAGTGCTTGAAGCGCTATGGGGCGGTATATAAGCAGAAGCAGAACTTCCTGCCTGGGGAAGGTTTTCATTCACAGAGGAATAGCAAGGCAAACTGGTAACCGCTCCCCACCCATACCCCCCCCAAAAGGAATGAGAATAATACAACACAAAGGTAGCATGTTTCTGAATCACAACACCGCTCTTTTGAAATGCCAATTTTGGTTCTATGCATTCCATTTAAGGGCAACCGACAAGCTCACCACACAGGGTTCCAGGCTAGCACAAGGCGGAAGTAGGATCTGGGAATGTTCCGAGAAACATGTGTAAGCAAATCGCTTATCATAACTTCATATAGGGCGAGCCAACGAAAACACAAACTGCATCAAAAATAGTCAACAAAACTAGTAAATAAACATACAAATCACTTCACTACCAGCCATGCACCTTACCAACAGTACAATGATGAGTGAATAAAAATCAATGATTTTTTACATTTTTTAAAAAACAAATCAGATATTTTAATTTAAATTGGATTTTTTTTATTTAAATCATTTTTGTTTAAATCGTTTTTTTTTTAATTTAAATGGTTTTTGAGGAAAAATCTCTCTAAACTTGTGTTCCAGTTAAGGTACATTATAGCCTAAAGGTTATTCATCATGAAATTAGTTTTTAAGTATGTAGCATAAGGCTGTATTAATCCATTCACTGTGCCATGATCTCCAAGAGGTTTCTGATTATTTGGGACAATTTTTCAATCTAGAAAATATTATCAAACATGCTTGGTTTTGCTATTTTCAATACAGTGCATTTGGGTCTGCAATGATAACATGCCTCCTTCATAGCAAAAGATGTTATAAAATAAACATCAGAATTGAGAAAAAGACCTTAATCCCATTGTTCCTCTGCAAAACAATCTACACAGAATCAACCTCCTTACCTCTTAAGTGCTACATTTCAAGAAGTTGAATTGATAGAAAGTTGTTTGCAATGGAATAGGTCTGCACAAGGAGCAAAGTTTGAGGAGGGAGGGGCAAGCAGTAAAATGAAAGTGAGACCTTTTGAACACAGTACTCCACATCTCGAGGGCTTTTAGTGGCCCAAGGGTTATCATATTATTCTCATTCTCTCTCTTGAGGAGAAAAACCTGTAATGGAAAGCAGGCCATAAAAGAGACCCAGTTTGGGATTATCAGTCTAAGGGCGTTTATACACGACCCCTAAGCTGCGCTGCAAATGGCTCCCAGCTCCGGAGCTTAGAAATTTTTTCCCACCAGCTCCGGAGTTTGGAGACAATTAAGTGCGACCCTGCCCACTTTAGCGCGACCCAGCGCACTTTTCTTATACCTGCTTTTTGATGGTGAAAAATTTTTGATGCGGATAAGAGTGCCGGGCTCTCCTGGCTTGTCTGTTGTTTTTTTGCCTCCCGCCCCTTTAAGAGCTCCTTGAGACGGAACCAGGAAGTAACGGGGCTCTCGTGGCAGGTTAGTAAAGGCTTCTTTTGTCCTTTTTCCCCTCCCCCCCTCACGCCGACAGGAGCAGGAAGTGCTGAGGGGTGGGGACGCAAGAACAGAAACGAACCCCCAAGATCTCTGATCCGAATTTAAGGGACCAGCGGATCTTAGGGGTCGTGTGAAAAGGCCCTTAGTTTTGAAAAAGATTTTAACCACATCAGTTAACAAACATGGGAGTTTAAGCAAATACAAACATACATAATGCTATATAATGCTATTATTTTGGTTAAATAAAACTATTTATATTGTTATTACTGTATTAAGATAATGATTATTCTTCTCCTTCCAATAAAGTACAACAGAACAACTGTCCAAATATGAATGATTAATCTATTAAACTGGAGATAGTTCACCTTGGAATGATTTCATAATTATCTATCAATGTATTTCTAATGGTATATAACCACCAAATCAGTAATTTTCTGATATAACTGTAAAACTAATCTGAAAAGTTATTATTCTAAAAATGAAACCTTCCTTTGCTTGTAAATATTAAGATTAACACAACTCCAGCAAAAATAAATCAAGCCTTAGTGAATAGTGATTTAAATCAAATCTGTCCTGCGTCTTACCCTCTGGTCCACTAAGATAGTCCTCCCCTATTTCCTTTCTTTGAGGTGCTCAGCTGCCACCACCTACCTATTTTATTCTCGAGTTTAAATATTTCATAATAATTATAAAATGCAACGATGTTCAGAAGTTGAGTCATGGCAACTGGACTTCTTTTCTTGAGAGACTGAAACATTTCGCTGCTCATCCAAACAGCTTCATCAATCTACTTAACGAGTCTATTCAGGCCACTGTTCATCTTATGAGCTTATTTCAGACCAGGGTGACATGAGGTCTACGATGAACTATAAAACAATGGAGAACTTGCAACTAGTTTTCCTCAGACGGACTAAGGTGTTTGGATGAGCAGCGAAACGTTTCCATCTCTCAAGGAAAAGAAGTCCAGTTGCTATGACTCAACTTCCAGATATACTCACCTAGATGACTGAGCATCTTCATTCACACCAAGACATGCAATGATATTGTACCATTGCATTGTAATGGAATGAAACTTGTAAAAAAAAAAAAACCCAACCACCAGAACACAGTGAGGAAAATCTGCTGATTAATGAAGGGAGGCTTTTGGACCACATCTGCGCAGTTACTTGGCACCAGTTTGAAAAGCAATGGCACAGAGAACAGATCTACTCCAATTAACAGAATCAGGTCTTTTATAAAACAACAGAAAGAGAACAATAAATAAATAAACTTACAACTGTGTTGTGACTTGTCCCCCCCCCCCTTTCTGCTTCCTCTCCCCTGCCAGTGGAGCAGCGCTCCCTCCTCCAATTTTACATCTGCTGTTTTGCTGCAAGGATCCTTTAACACAGCATTCCAATGACATGCCTTCAGAACTGTAACTCAAGGCAAGCCAATTTCCCTTCCTACTGAAGCACCAGTCCTTGGGCCTGAGAAAGCATTATGCAGATTTGCTTCAGCAATAATTGGCATCCTCTCAAGGCATGAATATGCAGATATCGAAACGTGTTAACATCTCAAAATCCTGGTATTAAAAGAAAAACCAGTTACAGAAATTGAATAGGGGCCAGATTACCTCTGCAGCAAGCCCATGTGTTGACAAACTGTGCTCGATACTTACTATTGAATAACTGGTACAATGTCTTAAAGTGGAATCTTGTGTCTTTAACAGAACATTGTTACAATGTGAGCATATTTAGAATTCCAGTTTTGTTCATATTCGATAAATGTAGAATTATGGATGTTACAGTTATGAAATATTTAAACCAGAACATTAAAAACATGTAAGGGATGTGTACATTAAAATTACAACGCTTACTGGACTTTAAAAAAAGAAATAAATACTATTCTCAGTGTCATTTTGTCTGGTGTGTATACAGCTAAGTAGGTGTAGTCATTGTAGTCTACTCAAATGAGAAATGTTCCAGTCCTGCAAGCTTCCATGCCTCCAGGTTAAATTGAGACAACAAGCTAGTTCTTCGTTTCATTTAAGGAGTCTATAGTTTGTGGAAACTAGCCACACAAAACTCGAGTCCTTAATCATGGCTTTGTTGAAACAGATACAAACCCTTCTGCCTATGCTTCTGATCTTTCAAAATCTATGCAACACCACAGTGACTCCTGGGTTGTTGTTGTTTTGTCCATTGCATGACTTGCTTTAGAGGGCTGTTTTCTGCGATGTTGCTTACTCGGCACAAAACAAAACAAACCCACAACAACACCAAACCTCCTCTTCAATTTTCTTGTTTGGCCTCAGTTGACTTTTGGACAAAAAAATACCTCACTTGCTCACAAAGGAGAACAATAATTTTAGAGCGACTGTGTTGTATTCGCTCCAGTCAATGGCTATTACAGTGCCACGTTAGAGCAACACTTGATCTGCCAACAAAGAGCCTTGGGGTACAGTTAAATACTAGCCAACTGTGAGCGGGAGAGTGGACCTTGTGTCATTCTGACCCAAGTGCCGTCCATCCCTGCAGAGGAGAGAAAGGAAAAGGAGGAAGCAAGAGAGCAGGAGCTGTGGTAACAGAAAAAGCAAGAGTAGAAGATGGAAGGGAAGGGAAAGTAGATAAGAAGTGGGGAGCTCAGCCAAAAATCCACACAATATAAGCTAGTGATTATAGTGCAGCAGTTACAGTACCATTTATGTATGCAGAATCAGGAAGGGCATACGCATGACAAGAACGGAACCAAACATATACAAGCACCACGTTTCTGAAGGGAACTGCCCATTCCCAGTGTTTGGTGCTTCCAGTTGCATCAGAGTAAAATGTGCTATTGAAGCTGAGGTTGGCAGCTTCTTGTGGGGAGTCACCCCATGAAATGTTTGTTCCAATAATATATTGGTGCAACTATTTGCTGCTTATTACCTAGGGATGATGGGAGCTGTAGTCCAGCAACCTGGAGGGCACTAAGATGGGAAATGCTGTCCCGAAGAACATACTCTGAAAGACTCCCAAGTATTTTCTGAGTGGTGTTACTTTATGTCCAGTTAGACCCCATTTGTTCTCTTGCCCAGAGGTTGACGGCAGTTGGAAAAAAGATAGAAACACCAAAATATGAAATGGATTACAGTGGAACCTTGTATAAAGGAATTAATTCATTCCCAATGAAATTCTGTTAAGCAAATTTTCCTTTATACAAATTTCCCATAGGAATGCATTGAAAATGGAGTACTGTAATCCCTAATTGCATCCATTTTTATGTCGTACGGATTCGCCCCATAGGCAATTCTGTTAAGCAAATTTCCCCTATTTCCAGAATTTTTATGTTGTACAAATTTTATGTTATACAAACCTTATGTTATATGAGGGTCCACTGTAATTCAATAAAGTAAGCCATGGCTTTGAGTTTTCAAGAGTTGAGTAGAGTTGTTTGGAGGTGATTAATTCTCAGGCTCCACCTAAATTGGAAGTGACCTGGAGGCATACTGTATTAAAAGGGGGGCTGAGCTTTCAGTCTGTGCAAACAGTATGAGGAAATTTAAATTGATGGGCAATAGTATACATTCAAACATGTACAGGTGTACAGACTCTTGAGAGTAGACCTGGTTTTGTCTGACTTCATTGTGCCTTGTATAATGAATAAAATTTTAGTTTATTCCTTAAAGAAATAATTGTGCTAATTTTGTGCCTAGCTGGAATGCAAGCGGAAGTATTATCTTATTCAGTAAGAACTCTCTTCTTATATGTTTGAAGCACATTTCAAATGAACGGCCAGTAATTTTTTTCCCTTGCCAGTCTGCTTCCGTTTTCACATCCATATGAAATAGTTCTAAATGTTCTACTATGCATGTTCTCAGTGTTCTTTCTCCATATTTTGTCCCAATGGTAGCCTCTTGTCTGGAGTATAGGCTATGTAAGTTGTGGCTCGCCCATTCCTTTTAGTGTGATCCACACAAGTCAAAAGCTTCACTGTAATCTACAAAGCACAGATTGATTTTCTTCTGAAATTCTTTGTTACATTCCAGTAATCAATTGTTTTTTAAAAAATTATCTCTGGTATTTTTTTTCCAGAATCCAGCTTCAGTATCTGGCATTTCTCGCTCCACATCTGGTAGAAGTTTATTTTGTAAAATTTCAATCATCCATTTGCTTAGATGGGAGATTAATGTGGTGGTCCTACTGTTATTGTAAACTTTGGCAGCTCCTGGGGGTGGGTGGTGGGTGGGACTGGAACATATATGGAAAGTACTGTACTTTATACTGAACTGAATGTCCTGTCTGTAGGTCACTGTTTCACTTCCTGAGTGGGAAAAGAGTCTCCCAGTTGGATCTCAGATCTGACCTGCACATTTTCCATTTATAACCCCAGGAAAATCTCCGTGTTGACAGAGATTTCTGAAATGCATGCATTGACTTGCATTACTGGCCACTGCTTTACACTATACCCTCACACTGAGTTTGAATTGTATGACATATTATATTACAGTTGTTGTTGTTGCTGCTGTTGTATCATTACAGTCGTGACTGACTCTTTGTGACCCCATGTCCATGGAGTTTTCTTGGTAGGAATACTGGAGTGGCTTGCCAGTTCCTACTCCAGGCACCTGCAGCACCTGGTATTCCCCGGTGGTCTCCCATCCAAGTACTACGTGCTGTCAAACCAGGACTGACTTACAGCAACCCTAGCATGATTTTCAAAGCAAATGAGATATTTAAAAAGTGGCATCAGTGCTACCACCCACCCATGAATTCCTATGGCCAATTAGTGATCCAAACCCAGGTCTCTTGAGTCCCCAGTCCACTATCTCAGTGATCCCCAACCCCCGGGCCGCGGACCGGTGCCGGTCCATGGAGCGGTTGGCACCGGGCCGCCTGGGGAGGCCGGGGAGGCTCCTCCCCTTTTCCTCCGCCGCCCTCCTCCTCCTCCTCTTTTCTCCCGCGGGCAGCCGGAGGAGGAGTCGCCACTGCCGGGCACGGCGCACGGGCAGGGTGGGGGGAGCCCGGGGCTCCTGGGCGGGCGGGCCCCGCCTCCTCCTCCTGTCGGCGGCCGCGGCGGCCACGGCAGCCGCCCGGGTTCAGCCACAACTCCGCGGCCGCCGGCGGGGGTGCCCGCGCCGCCGCCGCGGCCGGCTCATCCCGGTGGCGCCCTCGGGCCGGAGAGACGCCACCCCCACCGGCCTCCCTCCCTCCCCCTCCAGCCGGCAAGCGCCGCCGCCGCCGCCGCTCCCGTGGCCCCCAAGGTACACATGCCAAGCCCCCGCACCTCCTCCTCCCCCTCCTCCCTCCCCCATCCCCCGCCCCCCACACCCTCCCCTGCCCCCCACACCCCCATCTCCCCCTCCCCACCCCCCACCCCCAGGCCACGGGAAAATAATCAAACAAATACCGGTCCGTGGAGACAAAAAGGTTGGGGAGCACTGCATCTTATTCTTTGTATTGCATTGGGTATTGGAAAAAACTCACTAGAACAATGTACTGCTGCACTGGCTGAACCTTTGAAGGCTTAACATAGCTTAGGAACAGAGCTTAAAAACAAACCCCCTTCTTTATGACTTTACTTTATGAAGAAATAACCTTCTTTATGATCAGCCTCACAGGACTCCTCCTGCATTCCTATCTTCTGAGGTTAAATGGGTGATAAGACTTTTCTGTTCTAACACCTCATTTGTAAACTCCCTTGCTATAGAGCAGGGGTGTCCCAACTTTTTTTGCAAGAAGGGCCAGATTTGGTGAGGTGAAAATGTGAGGGGGCCGATCATTCAGCCGCATTTGGCCCCCGGGCCGGACTTTGGACAAGTCTCTAGGACAGTGAGACCGAGTGCCCAAACTGCAATTCAAAACCCACTAATTTCTTTGCAAAGTGCCAATACAGTAGTTTAACCTGTATACAGGTGGCTATGAAGGGGCACAGAAAGGGCCATAGGTTTGCCATCACTGCTCTAGGACATGCAAGGAGGCAGGGAGGACGCTGCAGCAATGGAGCCGGGCGGGTAGGCTGAGCAGGTGGCTGCGGGACAGATAGAGACAGGGAGGGCAGGCAAAGCTTAAAACTGCAAGCTGACATCTCCATCCAGAATGGGGAGGGGGCAGCTGGCGGGGATGCATAACAGGCTGAGCTGGCGGGGAGAAGAGGCTGCGCTCCGCTTGAAATTTGAAAATGGGCCACATTTGGTTCCCAGGCTTGACTTTGGACATGCCTGCTATAGAGGTTTCTGTGATGCTGCCGTCAACCTCCTTTTCTTGGAGGTCCAGAACTTTCAATCTGACAGGCACATTTTCTCAGTGTCCAATTACGTGGCCTTTTTATTTTGTAAAAAGCAAAATGGAAGAAAGTTTGTACATGTTTTAAACCAAAAGTAATTTAAATAGTAAGCATGCATATTTGGGAAGCACATGTTTACACTAGACTTTATGTTATTCTCATGTATTTCTGTCTGTCATGAAGTACAGCAAGTAGTATTTAGTGCAAGTGACAATCAGGAAGGAAAATTAAACATGTGTCAAAGCCATTACAAACGCAACAAATGCACCATATCTCAAAGTAGCACACATCTGGACATTTGGGAAACTAGAAAGAAGAGTGACAACAGTAGCACAAATGGTGATGCTGTGAAGTTAATACAAAGCTAATGTACATTTCCCCACATAACAAAAGCTCATAAAATTAGCCTAACACTCCTCCATGTACACACCGGTTGATGTTTTAACAGCATGGGAAATGGAGCTCAGGGAAGCCAACCCAATCTTCTGAGACTTCAAAACGGAAAATATTCCTTGTCTAAAGGGAGAAATTCTAATTCACTGGTTCCCAGACTTTTTAAAGTAACACCCTCCTTTTATAATAGCCAAGGAACCTGCAAACCCGCCACCACCATATTTCCATAAAACTGCATTTTCATAGGGTAAAGTCATCACTTTGCAGATACACATCAACTTCAACATACTCCCCCAGAGGTTAAGGAAGAAATTATTTAACAAGGTCTACAAGAGATAAGGGGCGTGGTGGCTCAGTGGACTAAGGCTTGCGAAAACTGTCGGCTGCAAAGTCAGCAGCTCGGCGGTTCAAATCCCAGGTGCCACACAGCAGAGTGAGCTCCCGCTGATGACCCCAGCTCCTGCCAACCTAGCAGTTCGAAAGCATTTAAATACAAGTAGATAAATAGGTACCGCCGTAAAAAGCGGGAAGGTAAAACAGTGTTTCCTTGCAGCCATGCCGGCCACGTGGCCATGTACTTGCCCAACACTGGCTCTTCGGCTTGAATACGGAGATCAGCACCAACCCTAGAGTTGGACACAACTAGCACACATGTGTGTGGGGAGCCTTTACAACAGATATAACACAACCCATAACACCCCCCCCCAAAAAAACACCTTTCACAGGCCTCTTGGGGGTCATGGCCCCCAGGTTGTGGTTCTCAACCTGTGGGTCCCCAGATGTTCCTGGACCGCAACTCTCAGAAGTCTTCATCACTAGCTGAGCTGGCCAGGATTTCTGGGAGTTGCAGTCCAGGAACATCTGGGGACCCACAGGTTGAGAACCACACAGGTGTTATTCAAGAGGAAATAAAATAAAATAGTGCATCACCCCCTTACGGATGCCCTCATTTACAGCCTGGCCCAAAATGTAGAGCAGCAGTCCTCAGCAGACTCCAGAGCAATCGCCACTGGACTTCACGTTATTATTCTTCACATTACAGGAGACAGAAGCTGCCTAGATGCCCTAAGCACATCCGATCTCGCCTGATTTCGGAAGCTAAGCAGGGTCAGCCCTGGTTAGTACTTGGATGGGAGACCACCAGGGAAGACCAGGTGCTGTAGGCGCCTGGAGTAGGAACTGGCAAGGCACTCCAGTTTTCCTGCCAAGAAAACTCCATGGATAATGGAGTCACGAAGAGTCGGTCACGACTGTAATGACACAACACACACACATAGCTCCAGCCCTTAATAAATTTATGATCTTCCCTGGACTCAGACTGCAACTTCAATCCACCTGTACAGGTGTGTGTGTGTGTGTGTGTGTGTGTGTGTGTGTGTGTGTGTGTGTGTGTGTAGGATATTTAACCCTCCAAAACAGGGGTCCTCAACCTAAGGCCCCAGGGCTGGATGCGGCCCCCCAAGGTCCTAAATCCGGCCCCCGGGACCAATTGCAACCCCCACCTACCCCCTGCTTTGTGACCAAGCCAGCCTCTGCAGCTGCTTCTGTTGCTGAGGCACTTCAAAGCAATGAGCTATATCGGAGATGATCAGCATGCTGATCTAGCATGCTGGCTAGTGGGGCATTCAAAGTGGGAGGGCTACAACAAGGTCCTCCACTCCCTCCCCCTTTTTTCCATGTTGGCCTTTTTTTTTCTTTCTTTTTTTTTTGGGACTGTGGTCCGGCCCTCAGTGGTGTCTGGGGCATGGTGGACCGGCCCGCTGTTTGAAAACTTTGAAGAACCCCTGCTCCAAAAGAACCTCTGCTTGACATCAGGGAGCGTTCCGGAAAGGGAAGATGGCACAGCGCCAGACAAGGACCGCAGCAAAACGGCGGCAGGAGGGCCCAATCTTCACGGGGGTTGGCCTGGGAAGGTGCCCGAAGGTGCCCGGTTTCGCCTCTCCCCTCCTTCCTCGCCACCAAGGCAAGCCAGGAGCCTTCCCGCCCCGCCGCCCCCTCCTCCTCCTCCTCCTCCCTCGATCTCCAAGTGATCCTTCCTGGCAGGAAAAAGGACCTAACCTCCCCGCAAATGGCCCGAAACCACAGATCCACCGGGGAGAGGGGGGGGGGAAACAAGTGCCAAGTCACGCTGTCCTCCCAAAGCCCGCCGGCAGGGGACCCGATCTGGACCAGGGCCACAACGGCGAGGAGCCTGGCAAGCAAACCCCGGATCTCCCCCAAAGGCTCCCACGGAGAGCCCTCTCCTCACCTACCTGCCTGCCGGCTTCCTTCCTCCTTCCTCCTCCTCCTCCTCCTGCAAGGAAGAAATCGGATGGGCGATGGGAGTGGGGAGCCCTGCTCCAAGGTCTCAGCCCAAGTGCGCGACGGCGGCCGGCGCGCCGGGAACAGCAGCGGCCCCGGGCTGCTTTTCCGCCCACAAAGGGGGAGGACCTCGGTGGCCACTAAGCCAAGGCGGGCGGGGGGCGGGTTGGAGGCGGCGACACCGGCTTATATTGCTGGCGGCAAGCGCGGCTCCCGATCCCAACGGCAGCCAAGCCGCTTGCTTTTCCTTCTTGCGCCCGCGGCCCACGGAGGTGGCCTCCTGGCTAGCGGGCGGCGTGGGGGCAAGCGGCGAAAACGCTCCAGGGGACCCGGACCCCGCTTGGCCAGCCACAGTCACGAGCGCTTCCCCTGGGGCGAACCTTTCCCCATTGCTAAGTGTCCAAACTTCGGCCCTCCAGATGTTTTGGACCGCAACTCCCAGAATGGCAAGCCTGTATATTGCCAATGGCAAAAAGACTGTGGGAGTTGAGGCCCAAAATATCTGGAGGGCGGAAGTCTGGACACCTCTGCTCTAGAAGATGTCTCTCCGAATCTCATTTCCTTCCACGGGACGCAGGGCTTCAGGGCTGTTGGCTTAGAGCGTCTTTCCTAGCAGTGGATGGACTTGGGAGTTTCTAGGCCGCAGAAGGCTTGTTGTGTGCCAGGAGCCATGAATCTACCTTGACCCTCGATCAAGCAGTGGCAGGTGCAATCCAGTACTGTCTTCCCTTACCTGGGAGTGCACCCTACTGAACTCACCTTGGCTGGTACTTCTACTGAGCCTCCTGGCCCAGTCATTAAACTGCTGTATTGCAGCTTAACTCTGCTGAGGACCGGATTTGCTGGTGTGTGCGTTTGTGCATATGCAACATGCAACCTACATAATTAATATGTAAACTGTCTTCAGAGCCATGGCGTGATAGATAAGCTTTACCAACATTGGACTTGGAGCTGAAAAGACAGGTGTTGCAAGCTTACTAAGAAAAGTGGTTGGTGGTGGAGCAAAATCTTTGCATGTGGAAAGTCCCAGGGTCTTTTGACCTCAGTATCTTCAGGTAGAGCTGAAAAGAAGGTACTGTAGTCTCTGGTAAACCCTGGACAACTGTGGAAAGGTGGGGTTGATGCCAGTGAATGAATGACCCAACTATTGCCTAAGGCAGTGGTTCTCAACCTTCTTAAAACCGCGAACCTTTAATACAGTTCCTCATGTTGTGGTGACCTCCTGCCCTGCTAGGAAGAGGCCACAAACCCCCCTTGGCAGGCCACTGCTGCAGGCGCCATAGGGAACTTCCCTCTACATGCACCCTCATCCAATCACAGCCTCCGGTGCCATTGACTGACATTCCCTCCAACCTATCAAGCTGTAACTCACTCTTTCCCCCCTCCTCCAGACCCAAGCCGTTTTTGCCTTTTTCTTCACTGGCTCATGGTGACCCCTGTTAAATGGTCGTTCAACCCACAAAGGGGTCCCAAAGGGGTCCCGACCCCCAGGTTGGGAACCACTGGCCTAAGGCCACATCCTATGTTCCCAGCCAGTCTGGAGAAAAAAGTTGGGACCACATGGTATATGTGTGTACTGTGCTCTAGTGACTGTCTCTCAGACTACAGCAGACTAATTGATTATAATATGACTAATTTATTTGTTTGCATTTAGATTACATTAGAAATACAGGTATGCCTATAAATAACTAGATGAATGAGACTGTAACATTCACGGAAGACACACTTAATTCCTACCAGCAGCGTTGTGTTTATCGAAATAGATACCAATTCAGGGACATGTGTTGTCCTAAGCATTTTTATGCCACATAATACAGAGATATCACACACACACCCTAGGCATTTACAGTGGTACCTTAACCTACGAATTTGATCCGTTCTGAATGCATGCTCTTAAGTCGAACTACTCTTAAGTCGGGGTACCTATCTAAGAAATTAAAACAAATAGTTTAAAAAATCAAAAAAATGAAAAAAATGGTAAGTCGAGCAGACCATATTTAAAATTTGTAAGGTGGCAGTTAAAATGGCAACAGCTTTCTGCTCTTAAGTCGAATTGCTCTTAAGTCGAACTGCTCTTAAGTCGGGGTACCACTGCATATAGATAAATCAGCACTGTAGTTATCAACTTATTTAAATTAAGGTATCACGCGAGTACTCCTGCCAAGAAAACTCCATGGACATGGGGTCATGAGGAGTTGGTCATGACGGTAACAACACAACAACATCACTCATTTGATTGCATTCGATGAATGGTGGCTGCTTGAATACATTGTTGTAAGAATGGACTATAATAAATGGGGGGGGGGAGGAATCAGCAACCTAAATCCAGTGGATGCCATAGTGGCAGCACAAAGCTGGGGGGATGGGCACAGAAGGAGATAGCATGAGCAGTGGGAGCATATTCGGGCACCCCCAGACAATGACAGCACGCTAGTGGCTGACATGAATCAAGAAGAAACACAACCCCCCCAACTGCACGAGCGGTTGCACATTTCTGCAGTTAAAAACGTGTCTAGTGTCTAGAAGTTATTGTTGCAGAGAAAGTTGTGCCAATAAGCACTTGCACAAAACACGTGGGTGCAAGTGTACAACTGCATAAGTGAAGATATTCACACTCTTAGCATCATGCTGGATTGCTAACTTTTTTCTTTTCATCATCTTCCCAACAGTCACCATAATTTCAGAGAAACGGGATGTCAGATTGCCAGTTTTAAGCATCAGAATCGAAAATGCACTTTTAAAGCGCTTGCATGATATTACTGTGCTTCAAAAGCATGCATTAATCCAAAATACTGTGTCATGCTTGTGATCAGTAGATCTGTAACAACCACCACTATATCTGAGACACTGGCGATGTTTGGGTATCATTGTTCAATGCATATCAATGAAGCCACATTGTGTACAACTGCATTAAAGGTGTCCTTCACCAGTATTTTAAGATACCTCTGGGATGTAAATTATGAATTCCTTCATGATTCACAATACCCTCTTTGGTTCATTGTTACAATATATTGTATACTTCATACAATCAGCAGAGACTGCCAGCTCATTTCGTTTTTAATTATTTAGTTCAGAAACGTTTGAATCATTAAAGATAACAACATGGTTTGCCCTTTCATAAAATAAATGTGTATAATTTATACTGAGGGACCAATTAGTGCTTCATGTCAACAAAACCCAAAGGGAGAAAGACCTTTTATTGTTTTTATATACAAAAACAGACCAGTGTTTGCACTCCAGACTGACAAAGATGAGCTCTTCTCTGTGCCTCTCTTCTATTTTCAAAAGACCAAGCATTAGGCTCTTGTTTTGATAATGCCGCATTCTGCTGGAAGATGAATTGTTTTCAGAATATTTGATCATGTTAGAATTCTTTTTTTCTGTGTGATGATGTATGAAAAAGGTGGAGCAAATGAAAACTGGGACAAATCACTACATGCCAATCCATCAATTTCAGTTCTAGGCAGAACATATGTCTCACCAGCCAACGGGTTAATGCTCTGCAATCACAGTGTGGTTACTAGGACTGCAGGTTCTTTTTTGATTTAGATTTATCAATTCTGAATAATCTGGGAGATCACGATATAGTCTGTGGCCTTCAGTTAGCTTTCCAACAGCTCGGAAAATGGTCTCCTGATCACCCACCCCTGCTTACCATATGTTTCGACTGCTCTCCTCACAGGGCCTCTGGGCATTGTTCCAACGCACACGGCTTGCTTGAGAATTTGGAGTGCATTGGTTAGGGAGTTCTCTGTAAATAAGGGTTTTTCAACACACTCATGTAAGTCTAGGTTCCCATCCTTTTGGCAAGATTAAAACTAACCTTATGTCAACGGTGCTTCAATGATATAAACTGGGAAATCAGTCCCCATGTCACAGTGACGCAACACGCAGGGTCTCGGATTTACAGCTGCTCAAGGGACTGACTTTATTTACATTCCTTGTTTGCATGAAGAATTTTACCCTGCCTAGAATCATCATCAGCAACAACAAAAGGGTTCCCAGAGTAGTTCTCAAAACAAAACCAGGAATGAGACACAGTTCTTGACTGAACAGAACTTTTTCTGCTGAGGCTTTATCTATTTTAATCCCCCTGTGGAGTCCCCTATGTCATTTAAACAAAAACAACCCAAGATAAATCCAATCTGATTTGAAGGGCTAGGAGACCTAAAACAACACAGGCCATTAATTACTGTTTATTTGAGATGGGCACGAACCAAAAAAATGGCAATTCGTTTTGGTTTGGTTCATTTTACGGTTCAGTTCGTTTCGTTTCTTTTTAAATGATTTTTTTGAAAAAAATCATTTTTGTGTGTTTTGTGTTTTGTGTTTTTGTGTGTGTGTGTGTGTGTGTGTGTGTGTGTGTGTGGTGCTTGTGCAACTTTGGCTGGGGGAAAGAGGGGATTAATCTCTCCCCCCCCCCGCCACTGTGGGGTGGGGGAAAGAGCTCCCCCAGCCAGCGCCTCTCTCACCTCAAAGAGACCCTTCTTTCTGCCTCCGCATGCGGGGAGGCGAGAAGCAGGGTCTCTTTTGACATTGTTCCCTGCAGCAGATGACAGAGCTAAGCGGGCTGTCATCCACTGCAGGGAAGATCCCTTTAAAGAGACCCTTCTTCCCTGTCATCGGCAGGAGCTCTCTGAAAATGGTCGGGACACAGTGGGAGAGCTCCAAACTGGCGTCCCGACCATTTTCAGAGGGATCCTGCTGAGCTGTCATTGGCTGGACCACTTTAAAAATGGCCCAGTCGGCACTGGGGAGAACCCCTGGTGCCGACAGGGCTATTTTTAAAGGGGTCCAGCCCATGACAGGGCGGCAGGAGGTCTCTGAAAATGCTAGGGAGGGCAGCTCGATCCTTGGAACAGCCCTCCCTAGCATTTTCACAGGACTCCTGCCGGGTTGTCAGTCACTGGACTGCTTTAAACTCGGCCCAGTCGGTACCAGGGGAACCCCCTGGTACCGGCTGGACCAGGTTTAAAGGGGTCCAGCGATTGACAGCTCGGCCGGAGTCCTCAGAAAACGGATGGGAAGGGCAGCATGATCGCTGAAACTTCCCTCCCGACCCGTTTTCTGAAGACTCCTGCTGGGCTGTCAGTCGCTAGACCCCTTTTAACCTGGCCCAATCGGGCCAGGTTTAAAGGGGTCCAGCCATTGACAGCTAGGCAGGAGCCCTCAGAAAATGGTGGAGGAAAGGGTGGGCTTTTTAAATTTTTTCCCACCAAAGCCAGCGCTACAGCTAAACGGTGGCGCTGGCTTCTGGCAGGAAAAAGCCCACAGTTTCCCCACAAAAATTGCAAGGGAAACCTTTCCCATAGGAATGAATTGCTTCAATGCATTCCTATGGGAAAACGAAAAACAAAACAAAGTGGAAATTTCCATTTTGTTTTGTTTCATTTTTCTTTGATGGGTCAGTTTGTTATTTGTTTCATTAGGAAAAGAAATGAATAACAAATAACAAAACGAATTAAAAATTCATTTCGTGCCCATCTCTACTGTTTATAGTTGTTTATAATTGTTGTTGTTGTTCAGTCGTTCAGTCGTGTCCGACTCTTCATGACCCCATGGACCAGAGCTCACCAGGCCTTCCTATCTTCCACTGCCTCCCGGAATTTAGTCAAGTCCATATTGGTTGCATCGATGACACCGTCCAACCATCTCATTCTCTGCCGTCCTCTTTTCCTTTTGTCTTCAATCTTTCCCAACATCAGGGACTTTCCCAAGGACTCCTCTCTCCTCATGAGGTGGCCAAAGTACTGCAGCCTCAGCTTCAAAATCTGTCCTTCCAGTGAACATTCGGGGTTGATTTCTTTCAGGATGGATAGGTTTGATCTCCTTGCAGTCCAGGGGCCTCTCAAGACTCTCCTCCAGCACCACAGCTCAAAAGCATTGATTCTGCAGCGATCAGCCTTCTTTATAGTCCAGCTCTCACTTCCATACATCACTACTGGAAAAACCATAGCTTTGACTATCCTGACCTTAGTTGGCAAAGTGATGTCTCTGCTCTTTAGGATGCTATCTAGGTTTGCCATTGCTTTCCTCCCAAGAAGCAGGTGTCTTTTAATTTCGTTACTGCAGTCGCCATCTGCAGTGATCAAGGAGCCCAAGAAAATAAACTCTGTCATTGCCTCCATTTCTTCCCCTTCTATTTGCCAGGAGGTGATGGGACCGGTGGCCATTGATGTTGAGCTTCAGCCCATTTTTTTCACTCTCCTCTTTCACCCTCATTTAATTCCTCCTCACTTTCTGCTATCAGAGTAGTATCATCTGCGTATCTGAGGTTCTTGATATTTCTTCCGGCAATCTTAATTCCGGCTTGTGATTCATCCAGACCTGCCTTTCACATGATGTACTCTGCATATAAGTTAAATAGGCAAGGTGACAGTATACAGCCTTGTTGTACTTCTTTCCCAATTTTAAACCAGTCAGTGGTTCCATGTCCAGTTCTGACTGTTGCTGCTTGTCCCACATATAGATTTCTTAGGAGGCAGATAACGTGGTCAGGCACTCCCATTCTTTTAAGGACTTGCCATAGTTTGTTGTGATCTACACAGTCAAAGGCTTTGGCATAGTCAATGAAGCAGAAGTAGATGTTTTTCTGGAACTCTCTGGCTTTCTCCATAATCCAGCGCATGTTGGTGATTTGATCTCTAGTCCCTCTGCCCCTTCGAAATCCAGCTTGTACTTCTGGAAGTTCTCTTTCCACATACTGCTGAAGCCTCCCTTGTAGAATTTTAAGCATAACCTTGCTAGCGTGTGAAATGAGTGCAATTGTGCGATAGTTGGAGCATTCTTTGGCATTGCCTTTCTTCGGGATTGGGATGTAGACCAATCTTTTCCAGCCCTCTGACCACTGCTGAGTTTTCCAAATTTGCTGGCATATTGTGTGCAGCACCTTTACAGCATCCTCTTTTAAGATTTTAAAGAGTTCAACTGGAATGCCGTCACCTCCACTGGCCTTGTTGTTTGCAATGCTTTCTAGGGCCCACTTGACTTCACTTTCCAGGATGTCTGGCTCCAGGTTAGCAACTACACTATCTTGGTTATCAGGGACATCCAGATATTTCTGATATAATTCCTCTGTATATTCTTGCCATCTCTTCTTGATCTCTTCTGCTTCAGTTAGGTCCCTACCATTTTTGTCCTTTATCATATCCATCTTTGCACAAAATGCCCCTTTAATATCTCCAATTTTCTTGAATAGATCTCTGGTTTTTCCTTTTCTGTTGTTTTCCTCTATTTCTTTGCACTGTTCGTTCAAGAAGGCTGTCCTGTCTCTCCTCGCTATTCTTTGGACGTCTGCATTCAATTTTCTGTATCTTTCCCTTTCTCCCTTGCATTTTGCGTCCCTTTACTCCTCCGCTATTTGTAGGGCCTTGTTGGACAGCCACTTTGCTTTTTTGCATTTTCCTTTCTTTGGTATGGTTCTTTTTGCTGTCTCCTGTACAATGTTACAAGCCTCCATCCATAGTTCTTCGGGTGTTCTGTCCACCAAATCTAGTTCCTTAAATCTATTCTTCACTTCCACTGTGTATTCATAAGGGATTTGACTTAGATTATACCTAACTGGCCCAGTGGTCTTCCCTACTTTCTTCAGTTTAAGTTTGAATTTTGAAATAAGCAACTGATGATCTGAGCCACAGTCCGCACCAGGTCTCATTTTTGCTGACTGTATAGAGCTCCTCCATCTTTGGCTGCAGAGAACATAATCAATCTGATTCCGGTATTGTCCATCTGGTGATGTCCATGTATAGAGTCACCTTTTGTGTTGTTGGAAAAGAGTGTTTGCAATGACCAGCTTGTTCTCTTGACAAAACTCAGTTAGCCTTTGCCCTGCTTCATTTGGAACTCCAAGGCCAAACTTGCCAGTTACTCCTTTTATCACTTGACTCCCTACTTTAGCATTACCCAATAGCCAATAAATATTTAGAGCATTCTGCTTGTGAAATTGATATTTCTTTCTGCACTTCATTCCCGTCAACATATGTCTAACGAATTGGGCTTGTCCACAAAAGCTCACAGTAAACTATACAGTGGTACCTTGTATAAAGGAATTAATTTGTTCCAGATGAAATTATGTTAAGCAAATTTTCCTTTAAACAAATTTCCCATAGGAATGCATTGAAAATGGAGTAATCCCATTTTTATGTTGTACGGATTCGCCCCCATAGGCAATTCTGTTAAGCAAATTTCCCCTATCTCTGGAATATTTTATGTTGTACAAATTTTATGTTGTACAAACTGTTTGTTATACAAGGGTCCACTGTGCTAGTCTTTGAGGTGTCACATGTTTTTGTCCTTTTTGTTTGTTTGTTTCTTTGGATTTTGCTTGATAGTGATGGGTTTGGTGGTGAAGGAGAGGAAGAAAAAGATGGCAATGCTTCTGTCAGTGTCCGTCAAGAGAGGTATTCTGAATGCTACAGCCAGCAGATTTCCTCCCCCTTCAACAACAAATCTTCATAGCCAAGTCCCCTCTTGGCACCCCACAAGCCCTAATCAAAGTAATTTATGCAAATTAACAATGCAGAATAAAACTGGCCCCACTCTCAATAGCTACATGCAAAAAGGGCAGCTGTCAGTAACCCAACAAATGGCTCGTCCACACACATCTAAACAGATAGCTCCCTGCACAGACATAAAACTGCATCTGTCTGAAGAAACCAGAGTGTGAGCCTATAAAAATGAGTGCATTACTCACACCAGGGAAGATGGTATTGAGACACAGTGCTCTTTTTTGTGCCTAGGAAAGCATAGGAAATAAAATAACATGGGGCCTGGTGACATGGTGTTAAAAAACATGCTTGACAGGTTTCTAAGAATAAAAGACTGCAAACTTCTTTTTTAATGGTCCAACTGAAACCAAGAATGAATTTGAACCCACAGAGACAGTATCAAAGAAACCACGGATGAGTCAGCTTACATTTTCTGCAATTGTTTCTTTTATTAAATAGAAAAAGAAAAATGTAGAACAAAATATGGAATTGCTTTCTCGTCCTATTTAGCATTCTACTGATCACCCTACATTACTGTAGATCAATGCGTGTGAATTTTTATTACCTGTCTTAACATCATTCAGGGTGACTCAGAACCACATATGAAATAACATGCAATAAAATGCCTTCAGTTATAACAAACAGTGGTTCTCCATGAATGGGAAACACTTCCACATATGCAAAATGGAGCATTTATCCCCCTCCCCCTCCAATTCACTGCAGTTTCTTGATGCCACAGAATTGGGGTGTTTATACATGACCCCTAAGCTCCGCTGCAAATGGCTGCAAGCTCCGGAGCTTAAAAATGTTTCCCCACCAGCTCCGGAGTTTGCAGACAATTAAGTGCGACCCAGCACACTTTAGCGCGACCCAGCACACTTTTCTTGTACCTTCTCTTTGGAGGTGAAAAATCTTTGATGCAGTGCAAGGATAGTGAGTGCGGGGCTCTCCTCGCTTCTGTTTGCTGCTTTTTGGCTCCCGCCCCTTTAAGAGCTACTTTTACAGAGACGAGAGGCAGAAGGAGGTGAGCGGCATGCTTTTCTTTCTCTTTTTCTCCCTCCCTCACGCAGCCAGCAACCAGGAAGTGCGGAGGGGGTGGGAACGCAGGAAGAGCAACGAACCCCTAAGATCTCTGGTCCGAATTTAAGTGGCCAGCGGATCTTAGGGGTCGTGTAAAAAGGCCCTTGGGCACAGAGGTCAGAATATACGTATGATATGGCTCAGAGGGCTAAAGTCAGAGCCAACAAAAATAATAATTTTTTTGACACTGTAAACACACAGCTAGTACAGAATGCCAAATGGATACTTTTCACACGCTCCAGTGTTGGGGGGAGAGATGAAAACTGGGCAACCTAACATACACATGTGAAAGCATTTTATAACAGCAGATAGTCACTTTGGGGGATTAAATACAAAAAACATAACCCAGAGCACATAAAGAACTCCAAGTTCCCTGAGCTCCTTGCCCTCTGAAGATGCCAGCCGCAGAAACTGGTGAAAAGTCAGGAAGAAAAGCTTCCAGAACATGGCCAAACAGCCCCAAAAACTCATAACAGCTATTAAAAAAACATAACTGTTTAAAAATGATATAAGGGTCATTTTGAAGAGTGCTAGTGAAGGGTAAGTAGAGACAGTTATAATCCTGAGGGGTGAATGTTTTTTTTTTATAAAGACTCCGGTAGATCATTAGGGATGTGCAGTATCATTTACATAAATATGGGGGGAATTATTCACTTCTGTGGATTTGGCTGCAGACAGTTTCTCAACCCACTGGACATCAGCAATGGTCTACCAGTCTTTTTTAAAAAAATCACTTCCCCTGCCCCTCTGCCAAGAACCAGGGGAAGTGTTCAATTTCCTGATGCTCTGCTTGCTTATTAATAAGCCACTTCACCATATCATAAATCGAAAACTGAAGGAGCCTTTGCAGCCAAAAAAGCTTGCTTTTGGTCTGTTACCAGTTAGCATGTGCGCTGGAAAAGAACCAAACTAGACACCAACGAAGTCAAAGCCCCTAAAAGGAGCTCAGAGGGATATGAGTTGGGGCATATCTGGTTTCTTCTAGCTCTTACATCATGTGCTCACCAGAAAAAAAGAGAGCAAAGGAACCTGTCCGCACATCCTATGCCCATCTAATTGCACCCCAAATGATTGCATAATTATTGATACATAATACGCAATCTCCTCATACAAAGAAGCTTTTGCAGCGCGCAGGCTTTGCGATAGCACTCCTTTTGTAATTTGTGCTTGAGTTTTTGCTTCTATAATTGCTATTCATTTATGCAAAGATTATATGGCCTTGCACAGATACTACTTTTGATTCAATGGCTTTGGCAACTCCAAAGTAACCTTGCTTGTGGCTCCACTGATCCCAAGAAACCAAGTCCTTATCCACAGGTTCTTTTCCAAGGAGAAAGGTGGGGTAAAAATATTCATGAATAAATAAATAAATAAGTAACACCTAGATAGGATCCATAGATAAGGGAGAAACATTTCCCTTTGGTTTGCTGTGGGGCACTCAGGGACTAAACCAGGGGTTCGCCTGTGAGGATCTCCTGGAAATGACTGGGATATACTGTACCTGACATAAGATGCCAAGGGGCTTTTCCAGTGTAAAGCCCCACCCCACCCCAAATATTTTAGAACTGCAGAGCTGGAAGGGGCCTGTGGATCACGGAGTCCAGCTCTTGTCGAAGAGGCACAGTAAGGAATCAAGCTCTGCCACCAGATACCTAAACTGCTGAGTCATCCAGATAGCAGTATAATATGCTAAGAGGATGCTGGACTTTTTACAACCCGGCATGCTGCCTGTGGTTTGAGTGACTGGAACAGACTATTCTGTGCGGATGGGACTGTCAGTCTATCCAAACTTACCAATTGTCTCTTGCAAGCCAGTCTGTTGTTTTGTTTGTTTGCTGTTGGTCTGTTCTCCATTGTAAATAATGATACATTTTTATTGTTTCTCCTCTAAATGTTTCAAGAGTGAATAAGAAAGTGATAGTCTATATGGGGAATCTGAATCTATTCTTTTCAGTGTGTACTTCCACTGGGTAGCAAAAGGAATTTTATTAGAAATCCAAAACTCTACAACATACTGTAAGGAACACAGTATGGTATTGTGGATATACTGTAGCTAGGACTCAAGAGGTGTAGCTTCAAATTCTTCCTCCAGCATAGATGTTAACTGGGTTGGCAAGGGTGAATTAATCCTTCAACATCTTACCTATATCAAAAACCCTTGTAGCATTACCATAATTCAAACATTACTTGACAGCTTAAAATAACCTAGATGTAGATAATCAATTCTTTTTCAAAACTGATCAGATAAATAAAAAGACTCAAATGTTTATTATATACACTGCTTTTGTTACTGTTTTGTTTTTACATTTTGTTTAAATTTCCAGGTATGATTTTTGTATAATTATTGATAAGGAATTATGAGGTGCTTTGGGAAGATGGCAGTTTTGAAAGGCTTCAGGGAAATGCATTAAACCGAATAATCAAATGTAAATGATGATTAACTTCCATGGCAGGAAATAGAGGGCAAACATAAAAACAGAATTATGAAAAGGAAAGCTTCCCCAAAGAGTGGATGTATTGTAGCTCTTTCATCCAGCAAGTACTGCTCCAAACGGACCCTGCTTCAACCACCAGCCCTTCATCTCCACCTGCTTGCTGCTGGGTCTCCTCGTGAGTGAGAGGCACGAGAGGTAACCTAGTCAGCTTGCCAATTGAGGGGTGGGACTGGAGAGCTGGGACTCCGCCCTACAGCTTTTTAGCTGTCTGCAAGCTTGTGCTGTGGTTCCATCATCCAGCAAGTACTGCTCCAAACGGACCCTGCTTCAACCACCACCCCTTCATCTCCACCTGCTTGCTGCTGGGTCTCCTCGTGAGTGAGAGGCACGCGAGGTAACCTAGTCAGCTTGCCAATTGAGGGGTGAGACTGGAGAGCTGGGACTCCGCCCTGCTTTTTAGCTGTCTGCAAGCCTGTGCTGTGGCTCCATCATCCAGCAAGTGCTGCTCCAAACGGACCCTGCTTCAACCACCACCCCTTTGTCTCCACCTGCTTGCTGCTGGGTCTCCTCGTGAGTGAGAGGCAAGAGGCAACCTTTGCCAATTGAGGGGTGGGACTGGAGAGCTGGGACTCCGCCCTGCAGCTTTCTAGCTGTCTGCAAGCTTGTGCTGTGGTTCCATCATCCAGCAAGTGCTGCTCCAAACAGACCCTGCTTCAACCACCAACCCTTTGTTTCCACCTGCTTGCTGCTGGGTCTCCTCGTGAGTGAGAGGCACGAGAGACAATTTAGCTGGCTTGCCATCAGAGAGATGTGGTGGGGGGAGGGGCATCGGGCTGATACCAACCTCTATTATTTGCCTGTGAAGGGGAGAGGGTGGTGGGATGTTGAAGCTGAATGGTGGGGTGGTTTGTTTTTATCTACCTTATTCTGTTTTGTTTTATTTCATTTTTTGTCATTTTCTTGCCATCTGAGATAGAGATAAGGACTCACAATGGAACTGATGGAACAGGAAGGAAGGAGGGCAATGGAGGGGGGAGCCATTGAGCCTGTGCTGGGTAGAGGGAGGTATGGGGGTGGGAGTGGAACGTGCCCGTGAGAAGAGAGGTTAGATATCTTACATCTATCCTGGTTCCACTTCCAACCTGAAGGTATCAGGTGACCATATCAGCGAACCTAGTGCTGTTGTTGAATGCCAGGTCGGTAAAAATAAGACCGCCCTCATTCATGATGTCATCCTGGATGAGGGTGCCGACCTGGCATGCATTACTGAGACCTGGGTGGGAGAGGAAGGTGGGGTTCCCCTCTCCCAACTCTGCCCACCTGGGTATTCAGTCCAGCACCAGTGTCGCCCGGAAGGTCGGGGAGGGGGAGTTGCTATAGTCTATAGGAGTTCTATCTCCTTGACCAGGCTTCCTGTCTCCTTGAGAGGAGGTTTAGAGGGCCTGTATTGTATGCTGGGCTCACAGGTGAGGCGGTTTCTGTCCTGAACTCGTGTCTGAGCCAGATAATGGACTGGATGAGGGTTAATAAATTGAAACTCAATTGCTGTTAGTGGGTGCTAACAGGTTAGAGGGCCACTTCCCTGTCTTGGACGGGGTTGCACTCCCCTAAGGGACAGGGTCCGCAGCTTGGGGGTGCTTCTGGACCCTGGTCTAACTCTGGAAGCCCAGGTGGATTCGGTGGCCAGGGGCGCCTTCCTTCAGCTGCGGAAAATATACCAGCTCCGCCCCTACCTAGACGAGCAGAGCCTCATGACAGTTACGCATGCGCTGGTAACATCCCGTCTGCAATGCGCTCAGTGGGGCTGCCTTTGAAGACGGTCCGGCGATTGCAACTGGTTCAGAATCGTGCGGCGCGGCTGGTGAGTGGTGGGGCTGCCAGAGATCACATCACGCCGATTCTACATAACCTGCATTGGTTACCAGTTGCTGCCTGAGCCCAATTCAAAGTGCTTGTCTTGACATATAAAGCCCTAAACGGCTTGGGACCTAGATACCTGAAGGACCGCCTCCTTCCATATGAACCTACCCGGCAATTAAGATCTAGCCAGGGGGCCCTCTTGAAAGAGCCATCCCTCAAGGAGGTGAGAGGGATGGCTTGTAGACAAAGGGCCTTCTCGGCAGCTGCCCCCAAGTTATGGAATGCCCTCCCAAGTGAGATCCGCCTGGCGCCAACATTGATGACATTTCGGCGCCAGGTAAAAACCTTCCTGTTCCAGAAGTTTTTTAATTGATACAACATAGACTGGGGTCCTTTGATGGCAATTTTAGTGATGATTTTAGTATAAGGTTTTGCTGTTTTAATTATTTATTGATATTTTATGTCTTAACTGTTTTAATTCCTTGTTGTAAGCCGCCCAGAGACCTTTGGGTAGTGGGCGGCATATAAGCTGTAAAAATAAATAAATAAATAAATAAATAAATAAATAAATAAATAAATAAAAGTGTATAGGGGTATTACTCAGAGTTCAGAAAAGATAGTTTTTACCTATTTGCTATCTTCTTCTTGTTTTGCTGGGGGAGTCTAATATATTGTTAGCTGGGGCAGTGATGGAAGGAGGAAAGGAATATTATTATTACAATGTGTGTTCTGAAATTCTGAATTTGCTGTTGTCTTGGTTTGTGGATTCATTTTTGCAGTAGCTCAGAATTTTAAAGGAATTTAATCATTTATATTTCTGTTCTTTGTTGTTTATTGCACAGAGTAGCAATTTTCTAGATGGGTGGCATATAATGTGAATACATAACAGTAACAACAACTAGCTACCTACCTAAGTAAATATACAGCCCAATTATTTGACTGGAAATTTCAGGTTCACAATGCTTAGCTGAGTTTTATCTTCTTTGGAATTTGGCCTAGTGGTACTTTGTAATATTCGTATTTTTATTTAACAAGGCTAACAAGTGAGAACATTGGGAGGGCTATTTTTAAACACACTGGCAGGAAACTCAACATTCCCTGTTCTCACCTCAGATTTCAAATAGTATTGCTAGTGCCAATGAGAGTCAAACCCAGTATGAAGTGAATGAGACTTGAATAAATATTGACTTGCTAAGTACTATCAAGTTGTTGCTGAGATGCTGGCAACCCCCAAAGAGCTTTGAGAAGTATGTCAGGCATTTAAGAAGTGGTTCTACCTGTGCTGCCTCCCTCAGTGAGTTTCCATGGCTAAATGGCATTTGAACCCAGGTCCCTAAAGTCCTAGTGAACTAGTCTAACCCTCTAGTCACTTGTATCACCTCTAGTTCTGCAAGAATTGACTTACTGTTGAGAAAATCATTTGATGAGCTTTACTGTAGTTGGGACTTGCAGTCTGATTTGAGCCTGAAGAATGGGACAGAAGCCAGCGTACCAGTTGATACTTCCACAGCCTACGTTTCTTCAGCCTCCCTTTTTTTGGAATTGTTAAGTTCTTCACAAGGGCTGGTTGTTGACAATATGGCTAGCCTTTAACCCATTACCTAACAGCTGCAGAACACTTATTGTCCTTCAGAAAAAGAGCTATTAAGAACAATCAGCTCAGATCATAAATATTAGGTCAGGGATCAGGATGATTAGTGTCTCAGACCAGATCCATTGGACAGCAACAAAAAGTGGTCCAGAGCCCATTAGCAGAAATATTAAAGGTTCAAGATTTCACTGGGGAAATCTAGAGGGTCTCTAGAGAATAATTCTCCTCCAATCCTTGACAACAGGATGCTTTGGAGAAATAAATCTGCATCGGAGTGAAGTGTTAATTTATGAAAAAACCCAATCGGATTGACTGTGATTTACCAGCAAAGGCACGTGTGACTAGGAACTACTGTAAGACGCAGGCAGTAATATAGTTGTCCATATTAATTTAGAATACCGACGTGGGATATTACAAAGATGGCATCTGCCTAAAGAGAGGTGCATTTTTCCAAACCTCCTTGAAGTTAAATGAAGATTTACAACCCAAATGTGTTTTCTCGTGAGCTACTTACTAGGGATGGGAGCAAATGATCCCAGATTAATTAACAAAAGGATCATGCGGAATCTTCCTCGTGTCACTGCAATTGACTCGATTGCTTTCCAGGGACAACTCTTCCTTGGGCTGGCAAGGTAACTTGCCTTAAAATCGCGGGTTAGCAATTAAAACAGGCATCCTCTCCCATCTTCTGCGTCATGCTGGGTATCCTCGGGTCCAATCTCCATGAGCCCAAGGGTCATTTTACTCCCCAGTGAAAGCACACGTGAACGCAACCTTCCTTTCCACCAACCCTCCCTCCCTCCCTCTCTTTCTCTGTCTCCCCGATGAGTTTCAAAACAGACCATAGAGCGCGCCCTGAGAGAGCGGCTCTCGCGTTTGTTCGGCATACAGAGGGGGAGACTCATACAGCCACTTCCGGTTGGATACCGAACGGATTCTCTCCCCTCGTTTTCCAATGCAGGGTATGCAGGGCTTTCACCATAGAGATGTCGGGTGTGTGTGTGTGGGGGGGGAAACAGAGTGACGCCATGTTCCCCCCTCCCGGTATATAGATAGAGGCGAAGGCGGGGCTTTCGACCCTTGCCGGAAGTCGGCTTTGGACGTTCGGCTGTCATCTCTCCCCCCACCCCCCGCATTCTCTAGGTTGCCAGGTGCAGGGAGGAGGAGGTGGAAGAAGAGGTTGCCCTATGAGCGGCGGCGGCGGCGCAGCGCCCCTAGCGGCAGCGGGGCGGCGCGGCCGTGACCGAGGAGAGAAAGGGAAGAGGGGAGCCAGTAATGGCGGCCAGTTAGTGTGTGACTGAGCGCAGGAGGAGGAGGAGGAGGAGGAGGAGGAGCGCTCGGCGGCGCCTTCGGGCCCTTGTTCTTCGCCCGGCGGCAGCAGCGGCAGCAGCAGCAGCTCCCCCTCCCA